>OX104129.1:14916608-15516608 GCA_944470555.2 Heterobilharzia americana
TAAAGAACACTGTTGAAAGAAGTCAGATCCCATCCTCGTCGCTGCTCTCCAATGCGATATGCAAGTGGGGTTCTCGCAGGACTGTCTGTTTTTGACCGACTACGTTGACCGCTGAGATGACCTTGGTGGGTGGGACGGTAGGCTGTCACAGGACCTCCTCTTTTCTTCCAATGACTCAATATGAACAAGCTGAGTTGCCTAAGACCTTGTGTATGTGGGTTTTCTATCATTCTAACGGCCGAACTCGTCACCTTTTCCTAAACCCTTTAGGCAGTACTGTGCCAGAAGCAGTGACGGTTAGAAATCCATACATTCAAAATCCCACTCTCTGCTTCATTAAAATACATCCTAATCGCTTTTACCTTCTGAAAAGGTATGAAGGGGTGTCTAATCTGCTTTTTTGTCTCGGGGGTTTTGAATTCTAACTTACAGGTTTAGTTTTCTTGTGGATACATTCCTTCGATTCCTCCAAAAGCCCTAACAGCTTACCTGTTCGTGGGTTTGGAAGTATTAATTGTCAAGTCGAAGATTCTGTTTTACGAATTCCACGCTGGTTGTTTGGAGAAGTAACTGAGCTGCTGGCTAAACCCCCTATACTTTTTCAACTAATCATGATGACAAAATATTTTCGCACTGCATGTTGCATGAAACCAGGCCAGTTTACAAGTGTATCACACTGGCGATGTGAACTGATTATTATGAACGATATCGCGCAGCGCTTATGATGAATCTTCTATAACCTTACAACTTGACTTGTGGGAATTATTTTGTGCTAGATTCTTATCAAACATCCAATTGGAAATATTCCAGGTTTCCGTGGTTACTTATTTAGTTTGGAATTATTGTATCACAAGTAGTCTACGAGGTAAGCTCTTGGCTCGAGCTCGCGCCTTTGCTCCTTGTTGGAGAACGCAACTGTGGTTCTTGCCACAGTGTTTGCCGCTGACTCATAATCTTGTCATATTTGAAGGGTTTTCCTGAAATGCGTTGTTTCTTCGTTGTTATTAGTTCGCCCATTTTCGTCGAATGGCCTAAGGGGAACGGGCTGGGCTGTCTTCGTTGCGCATTTTAATCTCACTACTCGCCCTTCCACCCTTCCCTGCCTTTCAGAGGGCGTTTGTGTCTCTGTTTAGCAGACAGGTACTGTGGGGCCGAACACTTCTCAGCGTGGTCAATCGTGTTTTCAAATACCATGAGGAATCATACGAGGTTTACTGCCGCGAGCTGTTTTTTTAGAAATATCATGATAACTTTCTGCCATGTTGTTATTTCGTTGTAGTTGGCACCAGTATCAAATTTCAGAGAAGTTATGTCCTGGTGCTTTGCAGTAGATACCCTGGTGATTAAATAGATGATTCTGAAGTTCAAAGCCATTCCTCAAGGTTAAAGCTGGAAACGTTCTCAGCCACCTGGCACCGCAGCTGCTGCGGGTCGTCTAGGGGCCTTTTTCTCACCCACTGTCTTTCAGATTTCAAAGTTATTGGAAAACAGAAGGATCTACTGGTGGATGTGAATACGCAGGTCACTTATAGATAAAAAATATGGGAGTGGCGCAAAGATCGCTCGTCTGCGCTCCCCCACGTTGACTGAGTTTTGTTTGAATTATCAGAAAATCCTGTCCACTAGGTATCCTGTAGAACATGTTATGAGAGACTCTCTGGTGTCCAAGTCTGCAAGAAGAATGGTAGGATGTGGGATATCATCAAAGTTCAGAAGGGTTGAAGGGACTGGTTACTTGCCGATCCAAGTCATTTCGAAAGCCGCGAGCTGCTAAGTAGAGTCAGCATCCTCTGGAAAAATCTGTGTCAGTGTATACCAGAATGCTTCGTGAAAAACAACAGGAAGTAGGTATATATGAAAAATCCGAGGTAACCGCTTGAGTGGGAAAGAATTCGACAGTAGGAGGGAGAATGAAAAAACTAAGGAGCGAATAAAAAGAGGTAAGCGGTGAGGAGGTAGCGAAATCGACACTCAGTGCTTGTCGATCACATCCGCAATTAGGTTGCTGAATTAGGCCTTTGTAAGCCGTCTGAAGAGACTCCATTTTCAAGAATGCAATAATAGACATTCACAGAATGAAGTAAGATCGCTTTGTTCGGTGGCTTCCCGTCATCTTGAAACAGCCCACAACTGAAAGGAAGTAAAAGTAGTAATGAAGACATAATAAACTTTAAGCACGTAGAAATCCACTATCAGTAGTAGGGCAGTGAGTCAAGGAAGCGCGGGACAAATGATCACAAACCTTAGTAAAAATCATTGCAATATACTTCTGATCACATAAGCAAGTCGGGAGCTTTGAACAGGGAGGAACACTAAACAGGCAAGATTATGGAGTTGTTTGAGAGCCGGTAGGTCAGGTGCTTGCATGAAAAACCTGAAAAGCCCCAGGTTGAATGATTAACCGTCAGTAACTGGTGAAGAGATGGTGGAATCAAAAAAGAGTGCTTCATTTCAGTTGTAGGCCATTTCAAGTTGATGAAATGCCGTGAAATAAAATGAGTCCATTTTATTCTGCAAACCCTTTGCTCTTGCCTTCTTCAAACCTGTCAGGGGAACTAAACGTAAGATATAACTTTCTAACCTTTTAAATGAGTCTACTGGGAGGTCTGTACTAGCATACGACAGGAAAGCCTTCCATGAAGCGCATACTTATAAGAAGAAGTTTGACTTGAGTTTGATGTTAGCTCCCTAACGTGGCTTTCTGACGTGGTTCCCTCACAGTGACCGCCACGTCGCAAGCAAGGTCGGTTGGCTCGCATTACTTGCTTCCTGGATGATCTTGTAGGCCCTAATAATGCGAGTCACCTTTCTGTGGCAGCCAGAAGCCAATAGCTTTGAGTTCTTTAGATCCTCAGGACATATTTCTCCACCTAGCCCTGCAACTTCCTTCGCCTGAAATCGTCGCATTTTCTGAGAAACGGAGGAGAATCTGGGCGCGAGGTGTCTTATTAGGTTAAGCACTTCCGATGAGACCGTATATGCAAGTTTGAAACTCAGGAAGAGTTCTAGAGTAGGGACATCAAGCCATCAGCGCTGGGCTTGCAGAATGAAACACGTCCTTGGTATATTATTGGAGTTGAGTCCTAGATCTTATCCTGTGAACACTTTGGTGATGGCCGATCACTCAACTTGTATTCGCATTCTGCAGTCCTTGCTTTGTGGGTCCTTGTTTATACAACCTCGAATGTTTCCAGGCCGCAACCAGATGCCAAGCTGTAACAAGTGACCCTCACATACGCTGCGGCCAGCCTACTAGTTTGCCACCCCCCCCCCCCAAGGGTGCATCCCATTAGCGAAAAGGATTGGAAAGCAAGTTCTTGTTATAGATCGCCAATGAAGGGCAACAACAGGAGCAATCCCAGGGAGGCTTCCTGGGATGCATCTCATCAACGCGGTTTTTTGGAACATGTCGTGTTCACCGGGGAAAAGAATGGACTGCATAAGAAACATGTTTTTGTTCAAGCAGACAGCGGTTCATCGACGCACGTCAACGTAACTTTTGGATAAGGGCGTTGCTCACAACGTAGTTACTTCTTTTCCGAGGACGAGGAAGTTGATGTGCACTGGTTTCCAGTCTTCCTGGCCAGTCATGAAGTTCATTCAGGAACTCATGCCGTGTGCTATGACAACAGAACGACCACCCTGAGGGTTATGTTGGCAGTATGAGCGGCAATCTTCCCACCAAGGAATCTCTAGATTTCGCCTGCCATCAAGCATTTTTGATAAATTGAAATTAATCAAGATTCGACCTCCACTGATCGACCGGTTGTCTTCATATCTAAGAGGTCGTTCATTAAGGGCTTGAGTGAAATTCTCTGTCTGGAGAAACAGAACGTACTACTGGTGTTCCCCAAGGTTTAGTACTAAGGCCTCTCCTTTTTCCAGTATGCATCAATGACTTACCTCAACAGGTTTCTTCCGAAATCCTTCTTTTTGCTCACAACATGAAACTCTAGACATAAGTCAAAGGTGAAGAAGACAGTGTTTCTCTACATGAAGACCTAACTCAATTTCACAACCGGGCAGTCAACGATAGGCCAATATTTAATCCTGTGAAATGCGAGACGACACACGTAAAACATGATGCGTCTCATGCATATAGCCCCAACAACATCGAACTTGAAGATCTTAAAGCCAGAAACCCTATGCCAACCGTGACAGAAGCGCACTTCGCGAAAACTTGGCTCTGATAACCGATCGTAGATGTTCCTACCAAATTTTCTACAGCTTCATACGGCCTCACCTGGAGTTCGGGATCACCGTCTTCCCCTTTCTCCCCAGAAGGACAAGCTAAGTTTTGAGCGCACCCATAGACGCTAGACAAAATCCGTTCGGGGACTTAGGTCTAAAACGTGCGAAGAACGACTGGTTGTGCCGGATCCGTATCTTCTGGGATACAGAAGGCTGAGAGGGGACCTGATAATAACTCACAACATTCTGAGCACGCCTAGTCGCTCACTCAGCGACGTACAAAATACTAGCTGCGGCACTAATGTTAGGGGATCCAGACAGAAACAAAGCCTGGGACATAGCAGGCTAGATATCTGGCACAACTTTTACTCCTGAAACGCTCCTCTTGAAGACGTGATCCGGGAAGTCTGAATCCCTCAAGCGCCGACTGGATGCCTACCTGACGGGTGGTTGGGGTCTGCCTGGAACTGTTTGCATTTTCACATTTTAATCGCCACCTTTTCTTCTTTCTTCACTTGTACATAGGCTAATGGCCACAAGAAGCAGTGACCCAAGGATTGTAGACGCAGAAGAGAGTTAAGCGAAAGCTGCTTCTATTTCGTCAACGACCACTTGAACCACTTTATTATTTTTGAGAGTATGGTTCATCGTGCTACTATCCATATCACGTGGAATAATTCGAATTAGCGTGAAGTAAAATGCGCTGTGACGTCAATCCTGTGCCTGAGTATAGTCCAACTTTGCTCTTTCCATGGAACTGTTCACAAAATTTTTCTCCAGAAGGTTTGGACTCAAGCACTGTGTCGAGCTGAAACAGCATACGCCATTGCAGCACCCGTTGTATAAAATGCGGGTCCAACTCCGATTTCAAAAACGCAATAATCAGGCGCTAAATGGCGCGGTGTGCAACACTGGCTAAATGGGGAACGATAACAAGAGGCGACTGCAAGTTGACCTAGTAGTCCCCAATAAACTTGAGGCTAACTTCAGCAACTTAAGGATGAATGCTAAATTACTTTGGGCGAGGCAACACTTTCCGCGGTTACGGAAGTATTTTGCAGACCGCTCTACATTTCCCTAGGTATGCACGAAATTCGTTGCAGGTTGTTCTGTAGTTCCTCAGTATTTCGACTGAAAAATTCACAGCTCCCTAAGCTACCTTGAATTTATTCGCAGAATTTCCACTCCCCCTTAAATCAGCCCAAAGTTTTGGCGAAATACCTCATCGCTTATTCAGTTTGTTCGGGTGCCATACATACATCCCACGCTAAACAGTCAGGTGGAAGGTAATGTCATCAACAGAAAGAAGATCAGAAGTCTGTCGAATTGATCACGTGGGGTGTATTTAATTAAGGCGATTACATTCAAGTCAAACATTCAGTCTTTGAGAAGCTGTTCCGCGTCATCACATCTGCAAGCCATCTCCACCTCACCTACTCCTATTCTGTGCCGACCTGCACAACCTTGACTGGTGGGCTCATAACTTCTACCGACGTCAGTAGGGGCAGCATTCTCTAAAATGAGGGTGACAGAACAGAGCGGTCATGCCAAACGCGGTTTCCTTACTCTCCTGTCCTGTTGTGAGACCAGTGTCGCATTTCCAAGCAGTCTTGTCAGTTGTTGTAGATGAGCTGTGACTACAGAGCTTATGGTAATCGAAAATCTCTCCTGAGGCGAACAATGTATGTGGTGTATGTACTAACTAATGATAGGCTTGCACAGCAAACGTTTTCTGATGGGCTTCTTCAGTGCGGTCGACTCATTCTGTATTCAAGAAACAGAGTGGCACCAGTGATCCTTCTAAATGACACCCCAATATCGGAACTGACTAGGATGGAAATGCCTTCACAGGCCTCGTCGTTGAAAGTAGGGTCTTGAAGCTTCAACTGCATTACCTGCTTCTTTCCGTCGTTGCTCAGATACCACATCCGGAATTTGTCAACTCGCGAACCCAGTCTCTTGTTGCATCATTTTTCCTCAGTAGAAACACCCTGTAGCGTCACACACTTCCCCAAAATCAATAGCCTAGGGTTTGACGACTTTCGACATTGATGCTGACCTTGATAGTTTAACTGGACTCGCTAAGCTGAAGGCACCCGGTCAAGCATCCTCGCCATTTGGCACGCTGTCGTGTTACGTTGCATTGCTCGTATTCGACTCTCTAGCCAGTTAGTTGGAACGCATCGGTATTTTGGCATAACCATCCAAATATACTATTCCATCCGACTACGCTATCGTGTTCTTCCTTGGTCTCGTATTCGTGGGTATATAACAAGTTCGAATAATTAGTGATTGGTCTTTGCGTCTGTCAAGTTCGCACCAGGACAAATCCTAAATTGGTGAGCCCGACGTGATCACATATCCCGACCAATAACAAGTATTGAATTGGTGAGCCTGTTCCATTTTATATTTGTTTATTGTTTTCATTTCGATAACATTTATATATCCATTTACTACACTTTCTCATGTCCGACCACACTCCCAAGCTTATTCGTATTAAGCCGACTCGAACACGATCCAACTCGTGCCATATTGGCCAGACAATGCAGAAACATGGTTTCTGTATGCCGAGGCCGATTTTCGAGAACAGGGTGTCTCAGATCCTCATTCTCGATTTCTTGCCATCATGTGTTCACTACCGCGAGAATTAAACAGGTATGTTACAGCAAACATGTTTAATCCTGAAGTAAGTGACCCTTATGCACTTCTAAAGGCCGCACTCTTGAAGAAAAGCGATCTCACAGATCGCCAACGTCTAGACGAATTGCTTCGTAACATCGAGCTAGGCAGCCACTCAGCTACTGAAGTCCTCGCACGCATGCGAGAAGTAATCGGTGCACGAACATTTGACGATGGTTTCTTCCGAGAACTATTTCTCTCGAAACTACCACAACCGGTGCAAACCGTGTTGGTGACACTGCAGTCAGTCCCACTCGACGACCTGGCAGCCTCAGCAGATAAAATACTGGAGATATCCAGCAGACCCGTCTCCAACGTATATTCTATCTGCGACAAACCAGAGCGCCAGGATTCGGAGGTGACCAAGTTGTGCAACTCTGTGAAACGGTTGCTACGATCTCGAAGTCCTAGATCACGTAGCACTTCACAGAAACGCACCTTGGCGCATCGCAGCAAGTCGCGTGGTAGCCCTAAAACGAAACCCAACAGGGTGGAAAACCCTGAATGGTGCTGGTTTCATAACACTTACGGGGATGAAGCCAGAAAATGTCGTAAACCATGCCGTTTTAAGAAGGACCAAACTCGGGAAACGGTCACGCCGGCACGTGCTCACGGCAACCGTAGCCGGCGGAAAAAGCCGTTTGCTCTACGTCACCGACATTAAAACGAAAGTCCGCTACCTCGTCGACACCGGCGCAGAAGTTAGCGTTCTTCCAGCAACGACAAAGGAGCGTCATCTCGACCCATCCTTCAATCTTCAAGCAGCCAACGGCAAGGCAATCGCGACATTCGGGAGACGGTATGCCTACCTCAACTTAGGTTTACGCAAACCTATTCACTGGATTTTCCTCCTGGCAGACGTCTCTATGCCCATCATTGGCATAGATTTGCTAAACCATTACGATCTACTCGTAGATGCTCGCCGTCGACGACTGATAGATAACAACACAAAGTTATCTATTGGCGGCACCACCTATGTAGGTCCGAGTTTAGCCATCGTTAGGACTAAACAATCAGGCGACGCGTCCTACCAGGCAGTTCTGGAGAAATATCCAGAGTTACAACAACCGAAACACACTCTTCCGTGCATAACCAGCAATGTTATGCATCACGTCACAACCACAGGTCCACCTGTGGCATCCAAAGCGCGCTGTTTAGCCCCCGATAAGCTGCAAACGGCGAAAAATGAATTCGACCACATGCTCGAACTGGGCATTATCAGACCGTCAAACAGTCCTTGGGCATCGCCATTGCACATGGTTCCCAAAAAGGATAGCAACGACTGGCGTCCGACCGGTGATTACCGAAGGCTTAACGCCAAAACAACTCCGGACTGCTACCCTATACCCACGTTTACGACTTGACCGCAACCTTATGCGGCATGAACATTTTCTCGAAAATCGACTTGGTCAAAGCGTACAACCAGATACCTATGGCAGCAGAAGATATCGCGAAAACAGCCATTATTACTCCTTTTGGCCTGTTTGAATTCCTGCGCATGCCTTTTGGTCTTCGGAATGCAGCACAAACATTCCAACGCTTTATGGACGACGTCTTCCGTGGTCTGAATTTTGTTCATGTCTATATCGATGACTGTCTAATTGCGAGTCCAGATAAGGAAACACACCTTAAACATTTGGACCTCGCATTCGAAAGACTCAAAAAACATGGCATCACAGTTAACTTACAGAAGTGTGAAATAGGAGTTGAATCACTCAGCTTCCTTGGGCATACCATTGACAACAAAGGTATACGCCCATTGAGAGATAAAGTGGCGGCTATCACAAACTATCCAGAGCCGACCACTGTGAAACATCTCCGCACTTTCAATGGCCTGGTAAGTTATTACCGAAGGTTTATCCCTAACTGTGCCTCTGTCATGAGACCACTCACAGATCTACTTCGAGGAACTGCGAAGTTCGTGTCTCTGGACAACGCGGCTAGACTTGCTTTCTCCAAAGTCAAGGAAGCCATTTCGAACGCAACCATGCTTATGCATCATGACCCCAATGCTCCTCTGAGTATTGCTGTTGATGCATCTGATTCAGCAATTGGAGCAGTTTTGCAACAGTTGACTGACAACCAGTGGCAACCGTTAGCCTTTTTCTCGAGGCGGCTGCAAGACGCGGAAACAAGATACAGTACATTTGGTAGGGAACTCCTAGCCATGTACTGTTCTGTACGCCATTTTCGACATTCTGTGGAAGGTCGTGATTTCATTATTTTCACAGACCACAAACCGTTAACGTTTTCCCTCAGCTCGGCGTCTGACAAATACTCCCCTCGTGAGTCGCGACAGCTGGATTACATTTCCCAGTTCACGTCAGACATCCGCCACATTTCTGGAGCAAACAACTCCGCAGCCGACGCACTATCTCGAATAGCTTCGATAAACTATATCGAGGGTATTGATCTCGTTGAACTAGCTCGGCGTCAAAAGGAAGACCTTGAGCTGCATCATGAGTTGTCGTCCACAACTCTCAAACTGCGACTTTGTCCTGTTGGATCAGACAAGGATGCAATTTTGTGCGATGTCTCTGCTAGTCAACCACGCCCAATAGTTCCGAAGAGTTGTCGACGCAACGTCTTCAATACGTTGCACAAACTCTCTCATCCAGGTGTACGAGCCACCATTAGGCTTATCGCACAACGTTTCTGCTGGCCTGGGATGAACAAAGACGTTAAGGAGTGGGCCCAGTCGTGCTTAGCTTGTCAAAAGTGTAAAGTCACGCGACACACGAAAAGCCCTTTAGGCTCATTTCTAGCCCCAGACATGCGTTTCGACCACGTCCATATAGATATTGTAGGACCCCTACCAGAATCTAATGGATGTACCTACCTTTTCACCTGTGTTGATCGTTTCACACGATGGCCGGAAGCAGTACCCATTAAAGATATTACTGCCGAAACAGTTGCTCGTGTTTTCGTCGAAAGATGGATCGCGAACTTCGGATGTCCATCCTACGTCACAACCGACCGTGGGCGCCAATTTGAGTGCGGACTATTTCACGCTCTAACGGCACTTTTAGGTTGCACTCGGTTCCGAACGACAGCCTACCATCCACAAGCAAATGGCATGGTAGAGCGTTTCCATCGACAGCTGAAAGCTTCCCTTTCAGCTACAAACATACCTCAGTGGACCGAGGCTCTGCCTCTAGTCCTACTAGGTATTCGTAACGCGTTGAAAGTTGATGCTGGATGCACTCCTGCAGAACTCGTCTATGGGACCACTCTTCGCCTACCAGGTGAGTTTGTTTCCCCTTCAACTTTCAAACATGTTTCCGACAGGGCATCTTACGTGACTAGGCTTACAAACGCAATGCGTTCAGTTAGGCCTTCTCCGATTAGACCGCAAACGACTGATGTTTTCGTCCACCCCAGTTTACAGAAGACATCACACGTGTTTGTTCGCCACGACGCTGTTCGTCGACCACTTGAACCACCCTACGACGGGCCGTTCAAAGTGATTAAGCGACATGAGAAATTCTATATAATTGAGCGAGACGGACGTGAAGATACTGTCAGTATCGACCGTTTGAAACCAGCTTATTTCGAAGGCAACCCCATTGTAAGTGACGTTTCAGCTCGCTACATCCGACCGACGGATGACTCAATTATCGAAATTCTCGACGATGTGCCTGGTAATGCACAGCTGCAACAACCATCGGCGCAACAAAAAACACGATCAGGTCGAACCGTCAGGTTCCCGGAGTATCTGAAGTCATATTCAACTTAGCGGTATGTGTGCCAACCATACTTTTTCGAGGCACTATTTTTCTTATTGACTGACAACACAAACCCTCGCACACTTTGCTTTTTTATATCAATTTTCATTACCATATAATGGAACTAAAAGAACGGCGAAGATAAGCGTAAATTTTTATTTTCGATATGTTTATCTATAAATAATTCAAATTTTTACGAAAGGTTTTCGTGGTATTAAAGACTTTTATTCATATTTCAGGTGCAAGGAGCACGGGACGGAGCGTCAAAAGGAACTGATGACCGCGATCGACGTCCAGTTTGACTTATTGTGTTTTAATTTTCAACTGCCACAACACCCCAGAATAAATTCGGACAACCAGGGGCCACTTCATGCAGTGAGCCCATCGGAAGAATTTTACCAGTGGAGAAACCACTGGGTTTGTACTTCCGGCTGGTATCGTCGTAGGGTCCTCACGAACCCACTAGGGGGGAGTGATCTGTAGTGTCACACTTCCCCGAAATCAATAGCCTAGGGTTTGACGACTTTCGACATCGATGCTGACCTTGAAAGTTTAACTGGACTCGCTAAGCTGAAGGCACCCGGTCAAGCATCCTCGCTATTTGGCACGCTGTCGTGTTACGTTGCATTGCTCGTACTCGACTCTCTAACCAGTTAGTTGGAACGCATCGATATCTTGGCACAACCACCCAAATATACTATTCCATCCGACTACGCCATCGTGTTCTTCCTTGGTCTCGTATTCGTGGGTATATAACAAGTTCGAATAATCAGGTTGGCCTTTGCGTCCGTCAATTTCGCAGCAGGACAAATCCTAAAATCTAAAGGTTTTCTCTTGCAGATTCTAGATTGATACGCTTGGTGGGAACGACGGAGTGGCTCACAAGGTCAGTTAGCTTCGTGAAATTTCTCCTTTATGAGAATTAGTAAATGGGTAATAAGCACTGTCCAAAAAGTAGTGCAAAAAACACAGTGGACAGAGACAAATATGAGACGGTTGTGAAGTAGTTGTGGAGGATATATGTTAGTAGTAAAAATATGGAGTGTATCGCTCATGGCCAATGTAATGCAGCTGGGTGATGTGGGGTTAACTGAGCATACATCCAGTTACCACCAGCGTATGTTGTTGGTGAGCCATATGTGCCGACTTACTTATCCAGTACTAGCCTGAAAGATGCAAACGGGGTGATTGGGGCTACTTCGTTTGCACGGCCTTCCGTAAACCAAACACTTTTCCAGGAGTTGGATCTAACTCTCATCTGAGCTCTCTGATGGGTTTGAGGGCGGGGTTCCAGCAGGACTTTTGGTCTCGGATTGAAAAAGTTTGGATTTAGGGGTAGATCACTTGATAAACACTCTTGTAAGTTGTTATCATGTCATATCTCTTCCTTTGACAGTCTGAGGTGAACAAATCTAGTTATCGCAGGCGCATTTCAAATGCTTTACCTGTTAGTCTCACAACCGACTGCATAACCATCCTCTGCATATTCTTCAGCCTTTACATCTCGCCTCAGTAGAGCAGCGCCTATCACGCTGAACACCTTTAAGTTTTGTCAGATGTAAGTTTCAAAGACCGTGGGGAATTATTGAGGGTTACAGCGTCAAGTTACTTTCTTGAGGAGTGCATAACACCGTTCACCATTTGCCTCCACTCTTTTTTAGTTGTCACCGGTATTTTGTGTGTTAGGTTAGCTCATCCTTGGGTTTTTCTCCGTGGAAAACTTAGGGATTGCGGTTGTTGAAGGGATAAACAGTTTGTGCCACCCCCTTGTTTGCATTAACATAAATCCTCATCTGCAGATTAGAGCTCAAAACAATCTTGGTGGTCCCGACTCCAAATCCAGTAGATCATCCCGCAGTTTTCTAAGGCCCATCTTCTTGGGAATTTTCGTCCAGACTTTGTGGTGGTCAGAGAGGATGGGATGGATGAGAAGTGACTGAAACGATTTCTAGCTCACAAAGAGGATATTGAAGGTTCGTTGTTCCCTGAAAATTGATATTATGTCGTGAACCTTCCATTTAACGTTTTGGTGACTTTGTGGTGCCACACATTACCCCAAAATCAATAGCCTAGGGTTTGACGACTTTCGACATCGATGCTGACCTTGAAAGTTTAACTGAACTCGCTAAGCTGGAGGCACCCGGTCAAGCATCCTCGCTATTTGGCACGCTGTCGTGTTACGTTGCATTGCTCGTACTCGACTCTCTAACCAGTTAGTTGGAATGCATCGATATCTTGGCACAACCACCCAAATATACTATTCCATCCGACTACGCCATCGTGTTCTTCCTTGGTCTCGTATTCGTGGGTATATAACAAGTTCGAATAGTTGGTGGTTGGCCTTTGCGTCTGTCAAGTTAGCACCGGGACGATTCCTAAATTTGTGAGCCCGACATGATGACATATCCCAACCGATGACACATACTGAATTGGCGAGCCTGTTACATTTTAAACTTGAACACTGTTTTCATTTTGATAACCATTATATTTCCATTTACAACACTTTCCCATGTCCGACCACACTCCCAAGCTTATTCGTATTAAACCGACTGCGAACACGATCCAACTCGTGCCATATTGGCCAGACAATGCATAAACATGGTTTCTGTATGCCGAGGCAGATTTTCGAGAACAGGGCGTCTCAGATCCTCATTCTCGATTTCTTGCCATCATGTGTTCACCACCGAGAGAATTAAACAGGCGTGTTACAGTATATGTTTAGTCCTGAAGTTCTCAAAGCCTCACTCTTGAAGAAAAGCGGTCTCACGGATAGCCAGCGTCTAGACGAATTACTTCGTAACATCGAGCTAGGCAGCCACTCAGCTACTGAAGTCCTCGCACGCATGCGAGAAGTAATCGGTGCACGAATATTCGACGATGGCCTCTTCCGAGAACTATTTCTCTCGAAACTACCACAACCGGTGCAAACCGTGTTGGTGACACTGCAGTCAGTCCCACTCCGTAACCTGGCAGCTTCAGCATATAAAATGCTGGAGATCTCGTATTATATTTTACCTGCGATGAATCAGAGAGCCAGGGTTCAGAGGTGACCAAGCTGTGCAGCTCTGTCAAACGGTCGCTACGAGCGCGAAGTCTTGGATTACGTGGTATTTCGCAGAAACGCATCTTAGCACGTCGCAGCAGCTCGCGCGGTTGGCCGAAAACCAAACCTAGGTGGGTGGAAAACCCTAAATGGTGTTGGCTTCATAATAGGGAGACGAAGCCAGTATGTGCCAGAAGCCATGCGGTTTTAACAAGGACACAAACTCTAGAAACCGTCACGCCAGCACGTGTCTACGGCAGCCATAGCCGGCCGAAACAGCCGTCTGATCTACGCCACGGATTATAAAACAAAAGTTCACTGCCTCTTCGACACCGGTGGAGAAGTTGGTTTTCTTCCCGCACCGACAAAGGAGAGTCACCATGACCCATCCTTCAATCTCCAAGACGCTAACTGCAAGGCAATCGCGACATCTGGGAGACGGTGTGCCTACCTGGACCTAGGTTTACTTAAGCCTATCCACTGGATTTTCCTCCTGGCCGACTTTTCTTTGCCCATCACTGGGATAGATTTGCTAAGCCATTACCATTTACTCGTAGATGCTCGCCGTCGACGTCTGATAGATAACAACACGAAGCTATCTATCGGCGGCACCACCTGTGCAGGTCCGAGTTTAGCCATCTTTAGAACTGAACGATCAGGCAACGCGCCCCACCAGACAGTGTTGGAGAAATATCCAGATTTACAGCAACGAAAGCATAACCAGCAATGTTATGCATCACGTCACAACCACAGGTCCACCTGTGGCGTCCAAAGCAAGCATTTAGCCCCTGATAGACTCAAAACGGCGAAGAGCGATTTCGACCACATGCTTGAACCGGGCATTACCAAACCGTCAAACAGTCTTTGAGCATCATCGCAGAACATGGTTCCCAAAAGGGGTAGCAACGACTGCGGCACAACCGGTGATTACCGAAGGGTTAAAGCCAAAACACCACCGGAATGATATCCGATACCTCATGTTTACGACCTGACTAGGAGGTTACGTGGGACGAACATCTCCAAAATCCATCCGGTCAAAGCGTACAGTCGATCGGATACCTATTGCAGCAGATATCGCGAAAACAGCCACTATTACTCCTTTTGGCCTGTTTGAATTCCTGCGCATGCCATTTGGTCTTCGGAGTGCACCACGAACATTCCAACGCTTTATAGATGATTTCCTCCGTGGTTTGAATTTTGTTCATGTCTATATCGATGACTGTCTAATTGCGAGTCCAGGTAAAGAAACTCACCTTAAACATTTGGACCTCGTATTCAAAAGACCAAAAAACATGGTATCACAGTCAACTCGCGGAAATGCGAAATAGTTGAATCACTCTGCTTTCTTAGGCATACCGCCGACAACAAAGGTATACGCCCAATGACAGATAAAGTGGCAGCTATCATGAACTATCCAGAGCCGACCATTATGAAGTAGCTCAGCACTTTCAATGGCCTGGTAAGTGATTACCGAAGGTTTATTCCCAGCTGCGCCTCCATCATTAGACCACTAACAGATCTACTTCAAAGGACTACGAAGTTTGTCACTCTAAAGTCAAGGAAGCCATTTCAAACGCAACCATGCTTATGTATCACGACTCCAATGCTCTTTTGAGTTTCGCTGTTGATGCATCTGACTCAGCAATCGGGGCAGTTTTGCAACAATTGACTGACGACCAATGGCAACCTTTAACCCTTTTCTCGAGGCGGCTGCAAGAGGTGGAAACAAGATACGGTACATTTGGTAGGGAACTCCTAGCCATGAACTGTTCTGTACGCCATTTTCGACATTTTGTGGAGGGTTGTGACTTCATTATTTTCACAGACCGCAAACCATTAACCTTCCCTCTTAGCTCGGTGTCTGACAAATACTCACCCCTTTCGTTGCTACAGCTGGCTTGCATTTCCCAGGTCACGTCAGATATCTGCCATATTTCTGGAGCAAATAACTCCGTAGCCGACGCACTATCTCGAAAAGCTCCCATAAGCCGCATCTAGGGCGTTGATCCCGTTGAACTAGCTTGGTGCCAAAAAGAAAACCTTGAGTTGCAGCATGAGTTGTCGTCTACAACTCTAAAGCTGCAACTGTGCAGCTGGATCAGACAAGAATACAATTTTATGCTATGTCTCTGCTAGTCAACTGCGCCCAACAGTCCCGAAAGAGATGCCGACTGAACGTCTTCCATACGTTGTGCAAACTGTCCCATCCAGTTGTACCAGCCATCATCGGGCTTGTTACACAACGTTTCTGCTGGCCTGGGATGAACAAGGACGCTAAAGTGTGGGCTCAGCCGTGCTAAGCTTGTCAGAAGTGCAAAGTCATACGACACACGAAAAGTCCTTTAGGTCCTTTTCTAGCCCCAGATATGCGTTTCGACCACGTCCATCTAGACGTTGCAGGACCCCTACCAGAATCTGATAGATTTGCTTACCTTTCCACTCGCGTGGGTCGTTTCACACGACGGCCGACAGCAGTACTTATTAAGGATATTACTGCTGAAAGAGCGTTGCATATGTTCGTAGAAACTTGGATCGCGAACTTCAGATGTCCATCTTACGTCACAACCGACCGTGGGCGCCAATTTGAGTGTGGATTATTTCACGCTTTAACTGCACTTTTGGGTTGCATTGGGTTCCGAACGACAGCCTACCATTCACAAGCGAATGGCATGGCGGGGCGTTTCCATCGACAGCTGAAAGCTTCCCTTTCAGCTGCAAACACATCTAAATGGACCAGGGCTCTTCCTCTGGTCCTAACGGGTATTCGTAACGCATCGAAAGTTGGTGCTGGATTCACCTCTGCAGCCCCAGAACTAGTACCCCTAGTTTATTCACAGACAACAGCATCCTCTACGATGACCTACAACAAATCAGCGAGCTGTTCAGTTACCAGTTTGCTAGCTGTTTTACACAAGAGGACAAAATTTAGCCATTGGTGTACCGTCAACATCACCTCACTCGATAAGTGCTGTGCTCTTCACTCAACAAAACATTTCTCTAGCTGTAGCATCACTTTGAGCCTCACATAGGGCGGGACCTGAAGGAATTCCATCCATCTTGTTAAAAAGAGGTGGCGAAGATATATCGCTGATTCTCTTGAGGCTCTTCAATACGTCCCTCTCCAGTGGCAATTACCCTGGGAACTGGAAACTATCATACATATGTCCCGAGCATAAATGTGCACAAACATCTAATATAGAAAACTACCAACCGGTTTACATCACGTCAGTAGTATCCAGGACTATGGAAACGGTGATTGTGAAAGCGGTTGTTGACTACATGACGACGAACCAAGTACTCTCACCAGCACAACATGGATTCCTGAAAGGCCGGTCATGTGCCAACAGCTATCTTGACTATCTAGATGTTACAAGCAAGTGTGACCAGAGCCTATTTGTAACTACCCTTTTCTCAGACTTCAAGCAAGCATTAGATGAGGTGCATCACAAACGCCTAGTCACTAAGTTGCAATCACATGCCTTCCAAGACTGGCTACTGTCCTGGATTAGAAAATCTTTAGGGGGTCGCTTCTAAATAGTAAAACTCAGTAATTGCTACTCCTCCCCTAGACCTATACAGGATGGTGTCGTCCAGGGTAGTGTGCTGGGACTGTTACTTTTCCGAATCTGTATAAACGATATCTGCGGTGTTATCCGAAATGGCATGCCTTAACTTTTCGCTGACGACTTGAAGATAGCCTACAGCTTTTCTCCTGCAGCACTAACACAGGGTTTCTCTCAAATACAAGAAGATCTGAAGAGAATATTCACACGGAGCGTGACCTGGTAGCTCCCTCTAAATCCAAATAAAAGTGGTATCCTCCATTTCAACAAATCCCACCCAGAAGTAACACTACACTTGGGTGACATTGCGCTGCAAACATACAATACCATGAAAGACCTCGGAATCCCTTACTCTAGAAGTTTGACTTTTACGGAGTATGCAGATTCAACAGTTTCCAAAGTCAGAAGACTCTACACAGAAACATACTCACATCTGAGGCAAAACTTATATTGTACAAGGTTATGGTTCGCCCAATATTAGAGTGCTGCACGGTTATCTATGATAACATGAAAGTATCGGGCAGAATTCGAGTAGAGAACATTCAACAAAGCTTTACTCGGCGCCTACCAATACATAACGAAGGACTCCCTTAAGAAGCAAGGTGCAGAAAACTAGAACTAGAATCACTGTGGCTGAGACGCCTGAAGCTGGACCTAACATTTCCTTTTTGTCTTTTATTTGGAAACTAAAACGAAATGTGCTATCACTTTTAAATCAACACAGGCATATAACCTGCGTAATAGCGGGTACATCATCCCAGTAAATAAGTATCGCTCAAAACTTCGATGTAGGTTTTTCATGACGCAATACAGCATGCTGTAGGACAAACTTCCCGCTCCTATACGAGCATGTCGATCTCTCGGCCAGTTTCAACGATTGTTTATGGAATTCCTCCTACCTAACGAATCTCATCAATTTGTTGACGGCCAAACCACAAACGGTAATACCATGTACAGTGGTGCTACTGGCACCTAGGCTCAAAGGAGATTAACAGCAATGACGAAAGTATACGATGCCGAAAACTAAACGCATTAGTTAAAATGCAATTTCTTTAAAAAAATGACCAAGAGCGAATGAGAAGCGGAGTGCGATGCGATTTGCAACAGTGAACTCAGTAGTTACTCTAATGTTACCTACATTTCTTCTTAACCTAACTGATCTCACGACTTAACACCTATTTCCTAAAATTCGTCCCTTACAACAATCTCTCAACTCCGGATTGATAAGTGAACTGTCTATTGGTGCATTTTCATAGCATGCAACACTTTATTATTTGCCCCTAGTTATCAGTACTTACATGTAAGTACTCTGCACCACCATGTTGCTTCGGTAGCCCCAATGTGGTAATACTCAACAGGCAACACCACGATCATCCCCCCGTGACCAGATAAAGGGCGGTTGCCATCTTAGAAAAACCATGAATTTCATTTAAATGTTTATAACTTCATCAAACGTATGTACGTAGGTTTATAACTAGTGATTACCTGGCCCAAAATCCTCTAACCTCTCCATTTCGTGGTTATATCTTCGGCTTAAGACTAATTTTCATTACCGTCGTGCGCACCTTCATCTTCTTCCACCTGAGCTTAGCTCTAAATAGTTGGTTCTGGATACTTCTTCAGGTAAGTTCTGTAGTCGGTACAAAGAACGCACCCAGATGTAACATGGTTGATCTACTCCTGCGTATTTTGTGCTCCTGTTTTGAATTTCGCCTGCTGCTCGCTTTTGTTACTCACTTTTCAGGTTAACCTAACCAGTCCTGCGCTCGAATGGAATCCTAGAGATCGTATTTGCCAGCGTGCACCTTGCCATCAAGACCTTGTGACGAACGCTCACACCCCAGGGTCATGGCTGTAATGCGGCCCCACCTTCAAGGATATTAGAGGATTCAAACAATAACCGAATAATTCCCAATTACAAACTCAGCCTGCTTCAACACACCTCTCATATGCCATGAATAACGGTATCTAACGTGTACTTTAATACTGTACATAATAGTCATTTCTCATTACCAAAATGATCAAACCTGTAAACTGGTTTGTAGTCATGTAACCTACGTTGTACGAAATATATATTACTATTATTAACTCGTCTATGGAACCACTCTCAGCCTACAGGTTGAATTTGTTTCTCCCTCAACTTTCAAACATGTTTCCAACAGGGCATCTTACGTGACTAGGCCTACAAAAAGCAGCGGGTTCATTGAAGTCTCCTCCGGTCAGACCTCAAAAGACTAATGTCTTCATTCGCCCCATTTTACAAAAGACGTCACACGTGTTCATTCGCCATGACGCCGTTCGTCGACCACTTGAACCACTTACGATGGGCTATTCAGAGTGACCAAGCGACAAGAGAAAGTCTATGTAATCAAGTGAAACTGACGTCAAGATACCGTGAGTATCTACCGTTTGAAACCAGCTTATTTCGAAGGCAACCCCATTATAAGTGACGTTTTACCTCGCCATAGCTAAACGACGGATAGCCCAATTATCGAAATTCTTGACGGTGTGTCTGGTAATGCATAGTTACAACAACCATCAGTGCAACAGAAAATACAACCAGGTCGAACAGTCAGGCACGCGGAGAATTTGAAGTCATATTCAGCCTAGTGGTGTGAAATAAGATGTGCCAACCATATGTTTTTTAAATTCAACATTTTTTCGGGCACCATTTTTCTTATCTACCGGCAATGCGAAAATCCTAGTACCTTTTGCCCTTTTATGTCGACTTTTTACCATTATCAAGTAACGAAACATCTAAAAAAAGATGGAAATAAGCGTAAACTTTATTTGGATATACTTAGATATCAATAATTCCCATTTTAAGAGACGTTTTCGTGGTAATAGATACTTCTATTTATATTCCAGGTGCAACGAGCACGGGACGGAGCGTCAAAAGGAACTGATGACCGCGATCGACGTCCAGTTTGACTTATTGTGTTTTAATTTTCAACTGCCACAACACCCCAGAATAACTTCGGACAACCAGGGGCCACTTCACGCAGTGAGCCCATCGGAAGAATTTTACCAGTGGAGAAACCACTGGGTTTGTACTTCCGGCTGGTATCGTCGTAGGGTCCTCACGAACCCACTAGGGGGGAGTGATCTGTAGTGTCACACTTCCCCGAAATCAATAGCCTAGGGTTTGACGACTTTCGACACTGATGCTGACCTTGAAAGTTTAACTGGACTCGCTAAGCTGAAGGCACCCGGTCAAGCATCCTCGCCATTTGGCACGCTGTCGTGTTACGTTGCATTGCTCGTACTCGACTCTCTAACCAGTTAGTTGGAATGCATGGATATATTGGCACAACCATCCAGATATAACCTTCCATCCGACTACGCCATCGTGTTCTTCCTTGGTCTCGTATTCGTGGGTATATAACAAGTTCGAATAGTTGGTGGTTGGCCTTTGCGTCTGTCAAGTTCGCACCGGGACATTTCCTAACACTTTTTGATTGTCAATGTCATAAGTAACTGAGGGTACTACAATTTTACCCAAATGTTTGTATGACTCTTCAGTGCCGTCCAGACGTAGGTCAGCGGTGAGGATTTTGTCACGTCTTGGTCCCTGTGACTGCAGGTTTCACTCGGTCATGTTGGTCGAGCATCTGCGTTAGAGTGATACCGTTCCATTTGCCTCCCTCATGGTGTGCTTCGTTTCTGGTTTATTCGGGCAACTTGTACTTGGTCGACAGAAGTCTATATATTCTAATAACTAATAAACAAATAAATATCTCTAGGCTCAAGTTACGAAGTTAACATGAAGGAAGCCAGTTTACAGGCCTCATCAATTTGATAGCTGCAGAGAAACATTAAAAGTTTTAGTAGTATTGAATGATACAGAGGGAGGACATTGGACTCTATCATGATACCAAGTGTCTAAATGCTATGAAAATAGCAGGAAAATATCACTGTGCAGTACAAACACATCGTTCTGAGTTTAAATGATTCCTACTCACAATTCTTATTTCACATCAAATGGAGCAATATTTGATGTTTGTGTTATGGGTAGTAGACATGATCCACCCATCTGCAAAGCCCAGTGTTTCGTCGGATAAAAGTCTATTTTAACAGTAATTCTTATGTTCGTAGATTTATCGACCAACAATAACCTACTTCAATGATTTCAGGAATAAGTATCCATACAATCACTTAATCCAGGTGAATGTCTGAGTTCAGGCGTTTCTCACTCTTCAAGTGTTACCTCTTCCAGCAGTTTAGATTGGAAGTACTGAAAACATTTGTTGTGGTGCAAGTAATTAAAGACTGGAAGCATCATCGTTCAACAATGATGAACAATACACATGTGTAAAGCTTCGTTGACTTCACATTAAAGTATGCTACATTGTCAAGGAGATACATTAGCTGTTAATTGACTTCTATTAGGTGGATTGATACAAGACAAAGTACTAGAGAAATCTGTTGCATAGCATTATTATGGATGTGTTGCCGTTAGGTAAAGTGATCTCTCAGGTTTGAGTGTCTATCCAGATTTCCGCTGTATTTGTCATGGACCGGAATTCGAGACCGGTTATTGTGCTTGGGGTTTCGTATGTCGTAGTATTTAGGGCACTGGTAGGGAGGTGAGTTGATTGTTAAGCTGTTCAAGAAACAGGAAAATCGGAGCCAGCCAGCTGGATACCTCAAACATCAGTTTCCAGTACTAGGTGCGAAGTGGGATTTCCAGTAAGTTGATACTTTTTGATCGAACTAATGCTTAGGACTTTCTCATCAGGCTGATACTGAAAGGAGAAGAGAAAGGAAAGCGCAAGGAGAAGCTGGACAATGGAATACCACGTAAAACAAACTGGGAGGAGAGAAGTTGTTGTCTCTTTAAAGTCATTCAAGCTGTATGTTAACTTTAACTTATTCATGTGAGAATGAATCTTCCTTTTCGTTTTTCTTATACGAAGTTCACACGAGTCGTTAGATAGGCAGTTTTTGTTGGTAAACTTAGAGGGAACACTAGTTATGTACCTGTACTGCACAATCCGACTAAATGGACCGGTAATCAAACACTCTTTATGAGTCCATTTAGGTAAAAAGTACTTGAGATTTATGACAGCTTCACTTTACAATTTGAGAGGTTCTAGTATGCTTTCATTAGCCCAGAACGTATAGATAGTGCCTAGGCGAGTGATAGACTGATCATCTGTTAGGAGCTTACTAAGTGCAGAATGAAAGGTAGATAATGTGCCTGTGGTAAGTATTTCCTCAGGAAGTCTATTCCAGATGTGACAGAACTTATTGATGGAGAAGTTTCCTCGCAATTTGGTCTTACAACACTCATTTTCCGCAAACAGGTTGTGATTACGTAAATAGTGAGTAGATGTTACAACCATTTTAATTTCCAGGCCACATGAGTGCGCTTACTTACGAAGTAATTCATTGTAAAATACAAGATTCATTCTAAGTGGCCTCTTCCAGAGAGGTTCCAGTCCTAGCATGTTGCATCTCGAGATGTAGTCTAGGCTTCAGTCAGCTCCTAGTGTCCTCAGTGTAAAGTGGCATTGTACTCCTTCAATATCTCCTTTGTCGCTTATACGAAGGCCACTTAAGATAAACGGGCGGTACTCAAAAATTGGACGGATGCTCACTTTGCAGAGTAGGACCCTTGATTCGGTGCTATAAAAGTTACGGACGGTGCATCCAAGGAGTC
Organism: Heterobilharzia americana; assembly: GCA_944470555.2. Lineage (NCBI taxonomy): Eukaryota > Metazoa > Platyhelminthes > Trematoda > Strigeidida > Schistosomatidae > Heterobilharzia > Heterobilharzia americana. The sequence goes on from OX104129.1 coordinate 14,939,472, forward strand.
CACGTGACTTAGATGTGATACAAGCCGTCTGCTCAGAGAATGTTAAGTCACTGGAATATCTAGGACCAAGATCTAGCACTGAAGAATTTCTAGGTGGCCATTGCCCACATACTTCGAGAGGCACATCTAGGTTATCGCTGCCTATGCCAGGCCAACCACATTTATCAATTTCGAACTGGAGCTGGGGCTCGTCACACCATTTAGCAACCTCACCTAGTTCTTGTCGAGCAGCAGTTAGCGTATTACCTAGTTCATGGGTGTGACATGAGCACACAACCTTAAGGTCATTTTCGCCTAGGAATGTCTCCCTTACAGTAAAGCATTTGCACACGCTATTAATGTAAGTTATGAACAACAAAGGCCCAAGGACACTACCCTGTATTGCTCCACCAGTTATGAGCCCAGGTGTAGACTGCATAGAATTTACTTTGACGATTTGGCTCCGATCACTGAGAAATGATTTTAGCCAATGAAGGGTCACGGATGCCAATCGATTGTAGCTTGTCAAAGAGAATACTGGATGGCACCTTGTCAAATGCCTTTGACATGTCAAAGTATAGAACAATGACGATTTTACGTGCCTCACGGCTATTAGTGATGAGGCTGAGGAAGTCGAAATGACAAGCAACGCAAGACCTGTTTTTAATGAAACCGTGCTGAGACTTTGTGATGAGGTTTAGTAGTATTGAATGATACAGAGGGAGGACATTGGACTCTATCATGATACCAAGTGTCTAAATGCTATGAAAATAGCAGGAAAATATCACTGTGCAGTACAAACACATCGTTCTGAGTTTAAATGATTCCTACTCACAATTCTTATTTCACATCAAATGGAGCAATATTTGATGTTTGTGTTATGGGTAGTAGACATGATCCACCCATCTGCAAAGCCCAGTGTTTCGTCGGATAAAAGTCTATTTTAACAGTAATTCTTATGTTCGTAGATTTATCGACCAACAATAACCTACTTCAATGATTTCAGGAATAAGTATCCATACAATCACTTAATCCAGGTGAATGTCTGAGTTCAGGCGTTTCTCACTCTTCAAGTGTTACCTCTTCCAGCAGTTTAGATTGGAAGTACTGAAAACATTTGTTGTGGTGCAAGTAATTAAAGACTGGAAGCATCATCGTTCAACAATGATGAACAATACACATGTGTAAAGCTTCGTTGACTTCACATTAAAGTATGCAACATTGTCAGTTCTTTTATAGATTGATTCCTATCAAGCATCTGCTCATTGACTTTCATTGGAATGCCTTATTTTCACAAACTCCCTCACAGCTTTAAAACCTGCTTCTTGGACTGTTCCCACAATCTCCCTGTCAAATTCGCGACCGTGATTATTTGTTTCCATATAAACCAGGAAAGCTGCATCATGTCACTGTACTAATAGGTAGCATTCATGAATTCTTCGAGCATTTCAATGGCTAGATGACCAACATGATGTTGTGATCGATGCTGGGGTAAATTTTACGACTTACACCTGTTCTAGCCTTTTTCGACGACGAATCGAAACCCCCACATAACAAGCTGTGAGGTCACATAGCATCATGAAAAGAGGAGCGAAATCTAAAATCAGAAGGGTCAAGACGTGACAAAAATCTCCGCCCCAGCTCTCAGCTGACCAACATTCGTGAAAAATATAAGAATGCTTCACTTGTTCATAAAATTAGCGCTTTGGGATGCTACCAAGTCTGGTAATGAATCCCTGACCACAAAAAACAGGACAAAACAAAACCCTTATGCCTATGTGTGAAGTTATTGGACCTCTAATAATGTTTGGGGAGGTAAGGAACTGCAGTGGCTTATGAATTGCTCTCTTCGGTCCGCCTGCACTTGCTGCCCTCCAGTTTGGGCGAACTCTGTTTATTTAATTACAAATTCCTCTTTCCTCTAAGTATGCTGTAAATCATATCGTGGGTAGCTCGGCGCTGCCTATTCTTATAAGTTTAGCAAATGTCGTGGGGCTTGGACATTAAAGACTTCTTCGGCCATGTTCAGAAAGATGACGTGAACTGGCTGCTTGCTATCTCATCTGCTGGTACAGTGAGCTCAAGTGGTCAACAGGCTTGTGGAGTGTAAACAGCTGGTTCTGAAACCCGGTTGGACAGCATGGAATGTATTCTTTCCAGTTGGGATCTTGGACACTCTAGGAAGTAAAGCTATTGGTCCGTAATTTCACAGCTTTTTCGGTCTTCTTTCCCGACGACTAGTGTGAAAGGACAGTGTGCTTCCATTCATTGTGGAGTTGGTCTTCCTCCAAAGGGAGTGCAAACATCGCACATAGGTATGTTTATAACTTCTGCACAATCCCGCAGGACCACCATTCTTTGGTCTTCGCAGCCTGATGATTCTCTTACACTGAGTGTGGATAGCGTTGCAAACAGTTGTTTTCATGGAATCTTCGTGTCACTCAGGTTTGCATCATGGTTCTAGAACTCTACCGCCTTTCTGAATGTTGGTGCTGGACAGATTGCTGTGTTGAGATACCCATCAAATCGCTGGCTCGACTGTCTTACTATCGCCATGCGGTTCAAGGCCTCGGCTCTCGATCCTCTTATGAGATGAATACCTTTGTACATCGACTTTTTACGCTGTATAAACAGATACGGTCTTTTTCAGGCTCTTATTTCCGCCCACCGTTGTGAAGGCTTGTTGTACATAGGTCCTCTAAACACCCCTAGTTGAGAAACTCTGATTCCTCATGCCACCCCCCCTTTCATCCCTGAATTCAGCTTTGAGCCTTACCAGTCACCCAGGAAAGTCTGAGAGGGGATTGTTTCCTTACTTTTTTCACTCTTTTCGATAGTCTGCTGGACGCAGGGGCTTATGGCTAACGCTCTGAACGATTAGTTTTAGAAAACCACAAAGTAGCAAATAAAAAGGCAGTGGTGGAAGTATAACGTGTTTGTTCCAAGCACTCTAGTGGGCAAGTCCAGCGGGCAAAATTTTTCGAGTACATTAAAAGTTACTCATCATTCAATTGCAGCCAGTGGTGAATACGAAGTTTACTACAGATAGAGATCATAACCATGTTTATTGGACACTACATCAGCCTCCCCCTAGAACTGACCCCAGGGAGACTGTCGTTTCGATGCAATCCTGAGTGAAGTGAACAAAGCAGAGAAAAGATGGGGAAAGACGAAGAAAATTCTAATAATTGTGGACTAAAAGTGTTCAGCCGGTCAAGTGAAATGGTGATCGATGAAGAAATATTGCACAGAATGTCAACGTAGCATTCATTTATCAATCAATATTGTCTTCACGATAACATAAAGTATTTCTTGAATCTTTTTCGACCCAAGAAAGAATAAAACAAGTGCAGAAACTGCGTGCACAGTAAGAGTTAATGAAATTACTTCTACTTGTAAAAACAACGGCCATAAACCTAATGTATATCTCTCTTAATTTTGTGTCTAAGTGCTATTCTAGGCGTTACCTTTTGTTTACTGGGTCCAGCTATTTATGTGCACAGAAGAACACCAAGTATTTGCTGATGAGACGCTAGAAGTACAAGTTAATTGATACAAACTACTTGATTACATGAATAGGACTGATCCTAGATGAACCGCTTCTATGCTGCTAGCATACATTCCTTCATAAACTCTTCACCATTACCTCAAGCAAAAAGTACAAACTATTACAATAGAAGTATTAGCTTCAGGCTTTGTTTTTCTCCAGGTAAAACCTGTAGTGTCTAAATGCAAACCTGGTTTCTTTGTTAATGCGATGACAATACTTCCACTTGTCCAACTTGTAAATTTTCCGCACATTTATTCTGTTGGGATGTTTCATTATATTAACATGTGGCACTTATATCTTCCAGTGACAACGGGTAGGGATTGAGGCTACCTTCCATGAAAATATATATATAGTTAGTATGGAAACTTATTCATGCCTGCAAAAATGGTGTGCATGTGTATTTAGGTACAAATATTATTATTGTCATGGGAACTAGCCGGCGGTTGTTTGTGTTGGTTAGATAACGGAGCAAAAACTTGTAAAACCAGGCAGAGAAAGGTCTGTCACTCGTGATATTGCATGTCTTTATGCAATGAGTCACCTTAGGACTCATGCGAGAGGTCTGCGTGTAAGATGACGTCAGGTTTGGAAAATCCGCCGATATATTTCTAAGCCTTTCGGTTGATATTGGAGGTGGTTGTACCAGGTTTAAAGGTGTGATTGCGCTAGCCTCGCCCATTGTGAATCTAGAAGTTTCCCTTGGCGCCAACCTTCGTTCCTTTGTGTCTACTAAGAATTTATACCTCTCAAAAAGATCTATGCCCATTATTGCGAGGTCTAGATCTGCTATAGTAAATACTCAAGGGAATTGCCATTTGAGCCCAAGATCTGGGGCTATAGCCTTTTGTCCGAACGTCGCTATCTGTGTTTTGTTGACCGCCTGTGGTATGACTGTGAACATTTGACTTGCGAGTTCGACCCTGTTTTGAGGGAGATTACTATGAGCTGCTCCCGTGTCTGCCAAGAATTCTGTGCCAGAATTTCTGTCGGTGACGTAGAATGGACAACTGATCGGGCACCCCTCCTCAGCAGTCGCAACCTCACAAGGGGTGTTCGGTTTCCCCGTTTGCCAGCGGACTGCCTAGGCTGGGCGCATGGTTCTGTACATCATTTGGATTGTGCGCCGCATTTCCAGTGGTGCCAATAGGACTATCCTGGCAGCCTGGAGTGTCTGGGTCTACCTTGTAGCCTATGTTTGAGGGCTGACTTGCCCCTTTGGCTTTGACAGTTGGATTCGGGCAACAGCCTCTGTTGGTGATTTCACGTTTGCCAATAATTCAGTGGTGATGGCGTCTTTAGATGAGCTAGGACTAGTATGCAGTGATAAATGGTTGTCCCTGGTTGCCCGTCTGTCCATAATGCGATCGGCGACATGAGCCAATTCTGGAAGCGGGGCCTTTGGGTCCTGTGCGTCAAGCCCACACTGGACGCGATGCAGCAGTGCCTGTATCCAAACTTCCTCGAGGATGGCCTCCCAGACCGCATTTTCCCCCACCATCTCTTGTAAGCGTCTCAAAAACTGTGATGGGGATCTATCTCCCAACATCTCCCCTTGTGGCAGACGTTGTGTGCGTCGGCTGTCTGATAGACGGTTTATCATCGCAGGCTTGAGCGTGGAGTTCGGGTCTGCTTCAGGGGTATTGATCATAAGATCACGGGCCTCTTTACAGACTGAGAGAGGAAGAATGAAGCACAAGCCCCTGTATCTCAGTTTCTCTGACCTCACGTTACGTCGGTAAAAGACATGCTCCAGCTGGGCAAACCATAGTTCTGGGTCTCGCTTATCGAGAGCTGGTAATCGATTCTCAGTAGCAACCAGTGCCAACCTCAAGTGAGACGGACTTATTGGCAATATCGGAATCAAAATCAATAAGGTTAGACAATTTTTTCGAACGAAATCAATGGACGAACTATACACGTTATCGAGCCCACCAGTGTTGGACCAAGGGGCTTATGGCTAACGCTCTGAACGATTAGTTTTAGAAAACCACAAAGTAGCAAATAAAAAGGCAGTGGTGGAAGTATAACGTGTTTGTTCCAAGCACTCTAGTGGGCAAGTCCAGCGGGCAAAATTTTTCGAGTACATTAAAAGTTACTCATCATTCAATTGCAGCCAGTGGTGAATACGAAGTTTACTACAGATGTGGACCAAAACCATCTTAGCTGGGTATACAAGTCCTCTGGATACTATCTTTTACATATGTCCAATGTTTGTCCATTGAAAGAGAACCTCATCCCCACCGCCATGACTTGCAAAGGGACTCTTTCCTTTTGAGACTGCAGTTGGGGTCCTGATAGCAAAGGAACTCTTCAGGTTCAACCATAGATGATTTCTCTTCGGTTGTCGGAGGGGATCTTGCCTGACTTTACCGGCAGGGGTCAGAAGCTGATGTTCTCCAAAAAAATCATCTTACGTTGAAGGGCAATCGATCTTGCATTCTGCCTCATCCGGTCGCACCCGGTTTCCCCTATTACTTTATTGGTCCTACTATCAGGAGGGTATTTCAAAGCCTCTGATTTATTTGTGAAACTAACTAACAGTCTCGGGACAGGTGTTTGCGTGCTGAAGTACCCGGAACGAATATGCGACCACCTGTTGTAACGAAAAAACGCCAGCATCCTGATCAGAAAGAGGCTTAGAATCCAAATCAAAACGGACGACCGGACTTACTCCTCATACTACCCCTAGCCTCACTTAACTCCCTTGATCTACCTAGCCACCGTCCTCAAATCCATAGGGTGGGTAGACACTCCTTCATCCGTCGCAGCTAGAACACTCCGGCTACAAAGTTAACTTGGTTCCAGTGTTTTGAGTACTTATCTCCAGTAGTGTCCTCCCCAACTACTCACACATAGTTTCTCAGTTACAGTAAGCTATTGGGGCGAGAACTAACTGATCCTTCACATTAGCAGTCATTAGAACATTGGGCTGGCTGTTTGAGATTCTTCTGCCCCCGAGAATGAGGCGGTTAATGTGTCATCGTACAGGATCTGGTCTTTAGAAATAACAATTGACAACCTGGGCGCGGAGGGTGCCATCCCTTCTCACTGAAGCGCAGGTGGGGAGTCACAAATTAGCCGTATTCTCTTTGTCGCCATTGCATCGTTAATCTGAGGCTTATTCCAGAAACTCACGCGCCTTCGCAACTTAGAATTTAGACCAGCGAACTTAGAACCACAGTCACCACATAACTCCCCGGAGGTCTCCTCCCCTCTTAAGGACCCCCCTGAAAATACCGCGAAGGTAGCAGTGCATAGACTGAAGTCTATGCCTAAACGTAAGGCACGCATTTAAGGCTTTGTAAACATACATTTGTACCCCTTTCTCTGGCTCCTTCCTGAGCGAAAAGTAAGCAGTCCGAATCAGTCGATTCTTAGGGAACCCGTCTGCACTTGGCCTCCCAGACAGCCGTCATATGACGGTCCAATGTGCCTTTTAAGCGTCGAAGTACTACTCACTTTCTTGTCACATGTCTGGCTGCACTAGTTTCCCTGCCCAGGCAACAGTTTTTGCCCATGATGTCAAGAACAAGTAGTGCCAGCATGACTGTCCGTACGATAGTGGTGGACGACGATAAGCAAAGTCGCTAAGCAGCGGATGGGAGGGATAGTTGCTCGCTTGAATGAGAATAGAAGATCGGAATAATCCAGTCTCCTACCGATGGAAACCAGTCCTTCCACAAGTATGGGTGTTAAACTCTACGACTCCCCTTCTTTGGTAGCACAATTACGTTTCTTTCGAGGCTCTTTTATCGACCTATCAAAAGCTCCCGGTTGCATCACGGACGGCACTTTGTGTTTAGCAGCTTCTGTCTCGTCAACTGTTAGGCAGACAACATTCACTGACAAAACTTGGTGGCGTGAGTACGCAGTAGTTATATGGATTACACGTCTTCTGGGTCAGGCAGCAGACTTGATCAGCTTTACTTAATTGGAGTGATATAATAAAATCGGACTAGCAGTGGCCCATTGATGCTTATTTTGACCGGAACAGACATTCTGGGTGCAACATTTTCGAGGGAGTCTTTCCGGTAAAAGTCTAAATAATTTAAATACTCTGTTTTCCCCATAAATGATGGACCCTGAATTCAGTACCCACGCCTTTTCTATGTAGCTCGTGAAGTCCAGTCTGAGGGATTCTCGCCAGACCCAGTGTGCCTCAGTTAACGCGGTTACCACATATTTAACTGTATCGATTTCCTTATCAAATTGTTAGCCCTTGCATAGAGGATAAAAGGAATGTGGGGCCTCGTCCGTAGAGGAGTATGTTAGGAAAGTCCCTTTTTTATGATCCTCGGGGATATGCTGGCCTTTGCTGCCCCGCCCCTTGTCCCTTCCTTAAAATAATACTCATTGCATACCATTTTGTCGTTGAATCGGGGCATGTTCTTGCCGCCTCACTTTCTCACTTGGTGTTGCCGAAGCCTACGTGAGTACTTATATCAGTTTACCCGTTCCGCCCAAGCTATATTTTTATTCATCTTTTGTCATCCAGTTCATTCAACTGTAATCGGTTTTGATCGAGGATGTTTTACCTTGCTCAAGGCCGTATAGGAAGTCATTGCCATTGTGGTTCCGAACCTGCACCCGCCAGGGGCATTCCTGTTGTTTCATCAGAAGCTGCTAAAAAGATATCTGGGTCTCCTCAGTCAGGACCACTTTCAGTTCGTTTTATGCGACCTCTATAACTATCTGATCCCTTTTGCCATCTGGACCAATGCCTTAGTACCAAAGAAGTTATCATTGACCAGGTAGCGCCAAGGAGTAACTGTCAAGGTGACTTTGTTTTATACCGCACAATGATCGGGTGGCGCTGTAGATATGACCACATCAGCCGTTACCCGTGCGATGAACTTTGGCCATGCGTAACTCAAGGGGGCCAAGTGCACCAGAGAGAGAGAACCCGGTCGCACCTTCCGCTGGGGTCGAGACCTGTCGTTAGGTGTGTGCTGCGTTCTGACCAGAATAAATGGATTTCGGTTGTCGCCAGTGCAATATTATATACGTTTTCATGGTCAGTGTGACCGCTTACCTATGTTTCGGTAAGACAGCCGGACTGTTGGGGTAGGATGGTTGCTGAATAGTTCATCCATCCATCGGCAAAAATTAATCTTTCCATAAATGTGGGAGACAGCCTGTCCAAATCTCTTTTGATCACACCAAAACGCTTTCCTTGCAATTGTTTCATCAATTCTCTATGAACTTCTATTTTACACTAACCTCACCCTCTAGTAAATTACTAACATTCATTGATATACCTTTGTGACTCTCGCACATAGTGGTCACATAGACCGCAAATCTTTTGGACTAATATATAGACTTCACCAACCTTACGTAAGCCAAACGATATAAAAGAATCGTGTGCACAGTGCGCTCGGTGTTGCATACGCTGAACTAAGCAAACCCTTTGAATTCACCATCATTTATAGGATCATTCGAGAAAGAGTTCGCAGAATTTAAGAACTCTCGAGTTATTCGGAAGGACGGGCCTAAAGACGAGGCCTGTGAATCACACTCTGTCAGCAAGCATCGTAAGGCTCACTACACAAGAACCTCAACTGACCTAAACTCCCGCCTCATTTTTGTGGATTGACACTGGAGAGAAAGGGTTAGTCAGCTGACGACAACCTTGCTGTACCAACTCTCCTTATTTCCACTGTGACATAGGGCATAGGACACAGCATCCCCTCAAAAGTATATATTTTCTACTGGCGACTTAACTCATTACTGCACCCACGCCCGCAGTAACTAATCCTAACCTCAGCCTTCGCGTTGGTTTTAGGGGGGCAGCCCCAGCTCTACAATGAAAGAATACGTTATGCGGTGGCTTGTGCTCAGGAATGTTCCAAGGGTAGATGTTTGCTTCATAACGTATTCACATGCACCGCAGTACATGTGTACATCAATCTTCCTGAAGTCATTTTTATCCTCATTTAGGGGAGGCAACTACAATCACGACTGACGATGGAGTAAATGAAATGAATCATGAGAACGTATGTGTGTCCAGCCACGACGCCTGGCCCCAAACTCGTGCACCTTTCCCGAAACAACTATCACTCCAGACACTTCCGATCAGCCGGCGCCAGACTGTAAATGGCAGGATATGAAGGAAAGTGTTAATTAGGATGTTACATTGACGAGCGGAACGACAAGCTTTTGCCCCAATACAATTAAAAGAAATGTTCAATTATGGGGTTCCAAATATATCAAAAAATGGTGTGAAAAACACACCACAGGCATTTTCTTCCATTTTTCTATGAAATATTGTGTATTCTCAAGCTCGTCTTGTGGTACATGAGACCTTCCCGTAAAGACGTTGTTGGGGGTGGCTTGTGGAATACTTTGTGTTCCTTGAAAGTGTTGAATTTTTCTCCTAGCGCTCTGCCGTGGTAAGGATGACGCAACTGGAGTTGCTGCACTGCGTTTGTATCATAGATATGAGGGTTACGGCTTTGTTAGATAAATAAATAAATAAGTATTTAATTCTCATATTGGTAATTTAGCACAGGAGAAGCCGGGTTACAGGCACCATCGCATCTATATATGTTGGAAAATGTGCAAGATCTTACGGGACCCGAATGGTACGGAATGGAGATCATTAAATTCGATCAGAAATATCAGAAGCGTCCATAACTTACGAAATGAACAAGAAAATACCACTTTTCAGAATATATAGAGTGTTAAAGTTTGGATCGTTTTCAGTCATACTTTTCTTCATCGTTAGTGACACCAGGATCGCGCGGAATTCTAAATTTCTGTTACGAATAGTTGACTTGTTTGATTCCTCTTTGCGATGCCCCGCTACGCTATATAAGCCTCTATTTTACCATAAATTCTCATGCTTATAGCCTCAGGCACCAGAAAAGCCGACTCTGACGACGCCGAGAATCCGTAAGTTTCCACATAAACATGCAATCCAAGTGAATTCAGGTGTTATCACTCACAGAAATATAGATTTACGCCATCAGAATTAGATATTGTGGTGCAAAAAAATAAACACTTGAAAAAACTGCGGACCAATGGCAATTAGTTTTCCGTGCTTTTCATGTTAAGGTACGCAGCGTTGTCAAGGTGGTGTATCCACTGTTAGATGAAGTACCAGAGAATATGTGAATATGTTCACTTTAAAGTTAATAGGTGAGTTGATCTCCTGGATTTTGCTGTTTGTCCTGATTTTCGATGCCATTATGACCGTCCAGAAATTTGAGTAATTCGAGGATTGACATTCGCTCATATGGCGGAAGGGTCAGATGAGTGAATGAGATTGGTAATTCTTGCTTAATGGACAGTAATTTTCGTGGGAGCATAGTTTTAGTGCTTCGAAAAGAAGTGGAATGTTTAGAATTGAAAACTTACGCTCCTCATTTGTGTCCTGCTGTCATCATTGAAGGCTATCTTGATGATGTGGGTATTCGGGGATCTGAGTTAAACCTTTTGATCGTTTAGCGTTCAGATTTCCAAAAAATTTGATAAGTTTTCATCATAGTCCAGTTTTATCATAGTCTGATGTTGCAACCATCTGAAATTTTGTTAGAAAAGTGACAAAAACAGATGCAGCCTATGCACCATTGAGGTTGGAAATTGTTTATATATTGAGGGTTCCTAATATGTCTGCAGTTCTAGTAGCAGTATTGGTGGCGCTTTTTATGGTGCTGTCCTGTAGTGTAGAGTCAAGCTGTTTTATGGACCCAGTCGGTGTCTGATTTTCGTAGTTCCTTGGGTAGGCTGTTCCATATGTGAGCATATTTTATCACTAAGAAGTTCGCCTTAGTGACCGTTCCGAAGTGCTCAATCGCCACTGTTGCACTTATGTTTCTTAACCCATATGCAGTTCTGTTTATAAAACACATGTCTGTACATGTGCTACAAGTTAACCTGTTAAGTAGCCTTCAAAACAGCACCAGGTTCAGCCTCAGCCTTCGTTTCCACAATGGTTCAAGTCCTAAGATGTTGCACTTGGTGGCATATTTTATGCCCTTATTCATGTTGAGCATTCTTATCTTGAATTATCTCCGCACTCCTTTGACTTTCAGTCTATCCGCAACCCTTATACTGCTGTGGATAAGTGAACAACATTCAAACAGTGATCGGATACATGTTTTATGCAGGGTAATTTTAGATTCGGTACCGTAGAAGTTCCGTAATAAGATACCCATCAGTTTGCGAAATTTCGGCGCCTGTGTGGATACGTGCTCAGAGAAGGTTAGGTTATGAGAACATCGGAGCCCTAAGTCTTGCACAGACTTCAGTTTTCCGAGTGAGTACCCGGCTATCATCAAGTTTAGTTCGAGTCCAGAGTCACCTATGCATATCCAGCTACATTTTTCTTTGTCAAATTCTAGTCGCCAGGTGTTGCACCATTTGCTAACGTATCTTAGTTCCTCTTGCGTAGTGCTAATGGTCAGGGTTAAGTCACTGCTAAGGCATGTGGATACTGCCTTTAGGTCATCCGCATAAGAATGGCTTGCCTACCTTGAAACACTCACACATGCTATTGATGTGTGTCATAAAGGGAAGTGGACCTAAGAGGCTGCCCTGGACAACCCCACTGGTTATTGGTTTAGGCTTCGAGATAGCTGAGCTAACTTTTGTTATCTGGTGGCGGTTACTGAGAACGGATTTTAACCAGTCTAATAATGCATTACAGATTCCAAGGGATCTTAGCCTATTGATAAGCAAGTTGTGTTGGACTCTGTCGAGGGCTTTAGTGATATCAAAGTAAAGTATTATCACTATCTTTTTCTGATCCCTTTTGCCGGTGATCTCGTTAAAAAAGTCGAACAGGTTTTATTTACCCCTCTTATCTTAGCAGTAATGAAGACAGCGCTGTCTACTTATCATTTTCAGATCAAGCCTCATCCCCTCTACACATATATATGTATGTACATGCAATCCGCATGTATCTTCATCAATCTTCTCATTCTCTCCCCAGGAGAAGTGTTGTATTATTGTGCCATACCTGTATTAACCGACTAAACCCCTGGCTGTCAAATAGATAGTGTGCCGCACAGGGTGCTGAAATTTGTTGTTCTTTTTATGGCAATCCACATTAGGAGTTGAAATCAGGTACAAACACGAAAGATATTTTTTAAGATAAGGTAGGTATCCAGCGCATGCAATTATATTGCTATGGGAAATGTTAGAAAGTCTCACTGGGTCCTAGTACATCATTTTTGGAATAGTGGTCATTATCGCCTAGTAGATTTGATGGTAGGGACGTAACTTCCACCCTAGTCCCTTCGACGGCACAGCCTGATTCCCATGGCGCCTGAGCAACCACCTTGTTACACTCAACAATTACCCAGCCATAAGCCTTGCTGTAGAGCAATTAATGGTCCTCCTCTATCTAATATGTATTCCTCTCTAACCCTCTCCTCTAACCTTTACCATAGACTATTCATAAGTTCCATTCCGAAATATCAGCGGTTACACTTGGCTTCATTGTTTATTGTAAGCATATCGGATCCTTATTTCATTACCTCTCTTTTGTTTATACCTACCAGTGCAGCCCTTTCCACTACTGTTCTCCTGCTTACCCGCACAATTCCATCTACATACAACTCTCACGTTTCATGCCTACCAAACCATGGTGAGTCAGCCTCAACAGCTCACTGACTTAAAGCAGACACAAATTAATGAAACCATTTATGTGTTGACAGTGTGAAGGAACTGTTACTTCTCCCGGTGAAAAATACCAGTAAAACGTTTCTAAGCTTTAGGGGATATTGTCTTCAACAACCGGTTATAATTAGTTGTCATCGCCTCTTCCTGCTGCCCCCTTTTCCGCTTTTTGCATATTGGATGCTGCTCTGAACCCGAACAGAGGTAATCACAAACTCAACATGTCCTGAATCTGATAAAACAAAAAACTTCGTGATACATTAAATTTACGCTGCAGTCTGCAACACTAGCAATCCTATTATTTTCACCTGCTCCAGGCGATATGCGAGGAAACTACCGTTCCATACCGCAGTGGCACGCTTGCTGGAGAACGCGAGGTCGAGGAATTCTTAGTGTGTTGAATTGTGTGTTGAGTTTTCATTCCATAAAATACTCACTCAATGAGTTTTCTGCAACTTTAATGCCTGTCTTTAGTGTTTACTTTTTCACATCAAAACAACTCCCTATAAAGCATCTAAGCGTGTCGAACTTCTAATTGAACTGATTTTGCCTGGCGTGATACTGAAATATCCTGGGGCGGTTACGTGCTCTTGTCCCCGACAGAATTCCGACAACTCGGCTTCCTGAGGTTTCACTGTGACGGGTCTAGTTTTCGTCCAAGATGATCCTAGCTTCACTGTATCTAATCCAGCTCTATTGAAACTGGCGATATTTAGTGGTGATTGTGTATAACATATGCTTAATCCCATCTTTAAAATGGCTGACTTCCGATTCAAAAGTATATCATTACTTAACACCTGCAACCAACTGAATTTAAACTAATACCACTGAGAAGTTTACGAGTTTTTATCCCTTGCAGGACGGTGATACCAGAAAGTGATTGCGAAGGCACTACGTGAAATGAACACTTAATGAACTCTTTCGTAGAGCATGATCAGGAATTAAAGTAGGGTTTTTTCAGCAGTATGTGTTTTTACAAGAGCATGAGTGCTTTTTTTCTCTCTAAGGTGCTCAGGGCGGGCCGGTGCAATGGTGAATTGGCCCGCCAGGACTGTTTCGCAAACGGAATGCCTCTAGGGATACGTGTGAGAACAAGCCTCTTCAGTTCGTGGGTGAGATGTCCTGAAAAAACTGTGGCAGTCGTACAGTGGCAGCTGAACGCGGAAACTCAGTGGCTCCCAGTCTAACCAGAGAGGGATAAATGACATTCAACTAACAGTCCGAGACCCCGTAGTCTACGGAGTACCTTATTATACAGAAATGATGGATAACATAGCTGTGCACTTCCGCATTTGACTGCACAAGCAATTGAGACAGTATAAGCTCCACCTATCTGACCCACATATACATTCAGAAATTGTGGATCCAAGGAATTCGTGTATGTGTTATTAGAAAAAGATAATGATAATAATAATAATACATTTCATACAACATATATTAGAATAATAAAGAATTTTGGGAATTAAGTTTCAGCAGTACGCAAGCCCATGCGTTGTTTGTATTTCTAAAGTCTCCGTTAAGAGCAAACTATGCACCACAAGAAGCGCAGATTCGATTTGGACATCCAGTTTCAGCGAAATATTGTCAGTCCAGTCAACGAGTTTACTTTCAGCTGCTGGGCTTTGCAGACAGTTCATGCACCCCACGGTCAGCAGTTTGTGATAAGCACAAATGTCAGCAATAAAAGACGTTAAACAACCCATGCTCCCACGTTGCTTAGCTATCTCCTGACCCCGTGAGGGTTCTGTCCAGCTATATTTCAGGGGAAACGGAGTGATTAAGCAGTATGTTTATCACCGCCTTCGCCTATCTGCTTCATTTTTCAAAATACCACACATCGCTTCGGCGGGTAAAATCTTTATTTTCTCTTCACTGTACCTACAGAAGCAGCTTTTAATAGACCCCTGCCCTTGAAAGTCATGCGGTACTCGCCCAACCACGTTTTCTATCCGGTAGGTTATCAATCTGGCAGTTAATTCTGGAATCTCTAAACGAGCTAACAGCGGACGTTAGCCCGGATGGGGGCACATTCCACAAAACATTAGTGGAATGAACTCCTTGTGGTACTTTGGGCTCTAGATTTATACAGCCGTCCGCGGGGAAGCTCAAGTTAACAGTTTTTCAGACATATTGCAGTCGGTCATTTGAAATCCCTCACCGTCTTCTTGGTTGAAGAAGGACTTGATCTATGGGGTAGTGAGATAAGCCACTACGGTGTCACGTGATTGCGTACCCCCCCGAGAGCCCATGCGTTGCTTCCAACTTGTTTCTTCCAGTCTGCCTCTGGCACCATCTTTATTCCTCCCGCGTCAATGTATTCACTGCATAGCACTTCATCAATTTTTCCTCTGATTGCTTGTACGGCCTCAACCGCACTGTCCTCATTACTGCCTAGCGAGGTTTGTCTTAAGCTGATTATAATGCTAGGAAAATTTTAACAAATCTGGTCCTGCAAGACCACTAGGTGAATCCTCTGGAGTGTCAGCACCCCGTCTAAAAGGCATTCGAGTGGGTTTAGCGGTTACCACACACACTACGTCATCCAAACATCCAGGGGGTCCGGTATGTTAGATGTTGTGGAGCGTAACTGTGTTGGACCAGACGTATTTATCAGGTAGGTGGATGGCAAGAGTAAGTTTAGCAACCGGTTACGGCAAGTAACTTTAGCGGAGAGTTGATTGCGTGTTTGGGAGAATTTAATAGAGAAGAAGTGAGCACGTACAGATGTTCTGAAAGTTTTGTTTCAACTCCGTGGGAATTGGAGTTGTTAACCAGGTGAAAATGATGTCATGCGTAATCTCGAAAAAAACAAGATTTGTCTCCGGTGGTCTCTTTCAAATAGGTTATAACTGAAGGGATATACATCTAAAAATGTAATCCCATCCACATTCGTGTCCCAGCAGGATAGATGCGAAATGTCTCTGTACACCCTCCATACCAAATTTTTCAATAATAGGGATATCATTCAGGATAGATGAGCAGTATTCAAGCAGTGGTCTCACGCAAGCCCTTTAGAGTAGAAGTTTTGCTTCGTGGCTGTGGAAGTCACGGATTATATAGCCTAAAATGACCCCAAATTTTCGGGCATGACTTGCAACTTGTTCATCAAGTGTCAGGTCGTTAGAGTACCTCAGACCCAAGCCGACGATACTTTGAAGGCAAGGCAGCCTCACAAACTACAAACTTGGTTGGATGTTAAAATTAGGTGCACCAAAGTGTTCCCGGGCACACTCATCTATGTTAAAAAGGAGCTTCCATATGGGGGCGCAGTTTGTTACGTGGTCTAGTTCCTTCTGTGCTGGTGTCTGAAAGTAGCTCAAGTCATTGGCGGGGAGTGTATAGACCATTTCAGGGTTATCCGCAAATCGAACACTCCCAGAGGTCTTTGACGAAAAGGGTGAAGAGTAGGGAACCTAGCCCGCACACTACTCTGAATGACACCAGATGTGATAATTCTGGGTTCCGAAAGATTGGGCCCAATTCCCAGTACTTGAGGACGGTTGCCGAGGGATGACCTGACCCTACTCAGCAGGGGACTTTCCATTTTGTAAGCTCCACATTTTACATAGCAGCAAAGAATGGCTAACGTGGCCAAAAGCTTCGAAGATGCCAAAATTAAGTACCAGGGCCAAGAAGTTTTGGTCACGGCTAGTGGTTGTGTGGCTAGGGAGGTCGAAGTGACGAGTCATGCGCGAACGTGATTTCAAGAACCCATATTGACTATAAGTGATAAGGTTGTCTTCTAGCATAAATTGCGAAACTTTTTCTGCAAGCATTTTTCCATAACTCTGGAGGCAACTGGTGTAACATTTATTGGTCGGTAGTCATTCGCTTAATTCCTTGCATCAGACCTATGTTTACGTAAGATGAAAGACATCTTCCGCAAGTTGCAGCATGTACTAGTTTATGAAGAAATGGAGTGTAGCTTAAGCAATGACATCGGAGTATCAGAGCCGCCAAGTTCAAAGAAATATGATGACGATATTCTAACTGCGCCTGAGCTGATGGAGCTTCTGAATTTTCTAAAGGCTCGGTTAGTGTTATCACAAGAGAACTCAATGATGTGAATAAGTTCTAGTGTGTAGAACGAGGGCTGGTTGATGTTAGTCAATGAGTCCATGTCACTGGAGAAATCCGTTGATGGCAGAAAGCCAGAATCTAACGTGTTAATATGAGAGTAAAACTTAGGCAATATGGTGGTGTGTAATTTTATTTTCGTTGGTTTACCAAATCTATAATACTGAAAAGGAGTCATTTACTGGATTACTTTCCAGGAAAACTTTACTGCCCGTATCCACAACAAGATTACTTCAAGACACGACGCGTACGGTTCTACTGCCCCCGCCTGGCTCCCATTGCAATTTGAAGTGCATTGGAATTTCCCACATGTTTGGATAGGGTGCTGAGTCATTTCTGTCGTATATATTCGGTGCTGCCTGGATAAACAGGGATTCAGCCATCACTGACCCCCTCTTCCCTGCTAGGTTACCGCCAAAGACTGCAGCCTTGTCCCACCCTGCAGTGGGGTTGTGTATTTGCATGCATGGATGCAACCGAGCGTTTCTGAGATTCCTCGTCCACCCTAACCGGTACTGGTGTGGCTAGGTTTTTGCGGTGTCCTTGGATGGCGTAATTGGCCCCGACCAACTGCTATGACCCACGTATTTGGACTCGCTCGTCACAGGGAATCTAACAAAGTAAATTATTCTGACTACCTTGATCAGGAGGATCCCTCAACCCTTTAAAATTCTTTCGAATTGCGAACCTCACGTAGTATTTCTGGGGCTGCTTTAGGTATGACGACGCAGTGAAGGATTCTGCCGCCCTGTTAACGGTGCTGGCAGTGACATAATCTATGGTGCCTCACTCAGGCAACCCTTGGGCAGCTACGTACGCTAACTCGACACAGACACTTTTCACTTCACGACTCATGTCCCCACACCTATCAGCAAGCCTGAGAGGCATCGAATAATTAGTTGTGTGGGAGTCGCCTGGATGACGTGTATCATAAATATGTGGGCCGGCAAACCCTCAGTTTTGAGCTAACTGCGTGGAGTGAATGTCGATCTCCACCCTCATTAAACACACACCAACTCGCTTCAAAACCGCTTGTTGCTTTCCCACAAGACGCAACCAAGTCCACAGGGACCAAGCGGCCAAGAAACAAAGTCATCAAAAGCCCATGGCTAGGAAAGGCCGAGCTTCGGAGGTGTAAAACAAAACTGCTCGCACCGATCCACCGGACACTTGACCTTCGACAGCAAGGTTGGCATTACGACAGAGCCGAAGGTGATTGGGATTGGCATATGACACTCCTGCCCTCAATATGCGATTAGAAACCTGATCAGCTGCGCCCTCCCCGACACTTCCCCAGCTGCCCAGGTACACACACTTCTGGACAACTTTCTACAATTGAGTGCCAAGAGTTTGTGAAGGCAATGGCTCCTGCAAACCATATGAAAACGCTTTGCACTTTGAACGTGCAAAGCACGTATCTTGCTTATAATCCGTATTTCGTTGCACAGAAAAAGGATCTGGCCTTCTGGATACTCAGGATCGAAAAGCCCTCTTGGTAGCGAACCTACACCACACAATTCCTTTGACGTTACTCTTCAGAACGTTACCCACAGTAAAGCTGGACAGAAATGGCGATATCGGGCAGTCTCGTCTGACGCCAAAATTGCTTGAGAACAGTGAAGATAGGCAGCTGTATCCTTCGCTTTGCCTGAAGTGTCCAGGTATAGGGTTCTCAGGATCACATGGAAATTCTCAAGAAGTCTCCTACCTAGCAGACCCTCTCCTCCATTCTAGCCACTGGCAAACTACTCTTGCGCAGAGATGGTGGACACGTAATGCACGTGAGAATATTCTTGGATCTGACAGACAGTAGGCATGCGGTGGGCACATCTGCGATCTGAGGGAATTCTGGCCTGCTCCATGCGGACCGGATTTTAGCCCGCTTTGCTCAATCTGATACTCCTGGTAGCAGCCGACGCCTTACGCGATAACAGTGGTAGACTTAAAACTCAGCGATCATCGTGTACACTACCCAGACCTTTCATAAAACCAGTGCAATAATGATTTTATTGTGGAGTGACGCACCGTATTGCCTGCAATGCTTTCCAAAATCACTTGGTGGGTTCTCCAACTACAGTCTCCACTCATTCAAAAGGGCTCATAGCTAGGTGTCTAGCGGTGCTGCTGACTGATTCACTATCCACTTTTATAGAGACTTGTTGTTGCACCTATCACTGGTCTATTCATGTCAGTGGTTGGACAGCTAGCTTTGAATCCAGTTCGGCTTGGTAGGTAGTATCAGTATTGGGTGTAGGAAGTGAGCCTTCTGTGGCCCACCGAAGATGCCGGCTTATATGACCACCAAATATAGGATGAACGTGGAATCCATGAAAAAGTGGCCACAGTCAGACGAGTGCTCCGACGGGAATGGGGGAAAAGGTAGAATATTAGTCGGTGACCAGTAGCTAGATGAGACAGGAATACACATAAAGATAACTATGAAAATGATAGCAAAGGGAAAACGGCTCAGATGGTAATATATATTTCACACAACATAAGATACATGAAAACAAATCAGTTTCCAGGTTTCATCACATTAGTAATATGAACTCACTGGTACATGCAGCAACAGGCAATGCATTGGACACCGTCATTTGGGGTACATGGGAGATGAGTTTGAAGAAAGAACGTTAAGGTTTAGCGGGCAACAGACAATAACTATTCGGCAGATTGAACCAAGCTCAGTTCGTAATCATGACTTATTCAGCGATTGTTTGCACCACCACGCGTTCTTGATGGTGTGGCTGGTGGTACAGTAGCAACGTTGAAACTTGTGTACTCTTCAAATGGTTATGATGGCATGGTATGCGCTGGCAGTTGCGATTACTAGAGTCTCATACGAACGGAGGACTGACCAGGCAGACCCGAAAAGGGAATAACGAAAGCGAGCGGCAGGCCAAACTCAAATTAGAAGCTCAAAAATACTGCATGAGAGTATGTCAATCATGATATTTATAGGTGAGTTAACTGTACTGACCTCATAAGTTACCTGGTGCGGCAGCCCAAACCGACTATCTAGAGGTCAGCTCAGCGGGCGAGATGAAGGTGTATATGGAGGTGGGGAAACCAACACAGAAACTTAAAATATCGCTATGGAATAGAGAAGAGTGAGGATTTGGAGCCAGATGTTCACTTGTTTGCAGAAAACTTATGTACAAAAGTAAAACGAAGTTATAAACCTTGAAATAAAAATCCTGACTTTTGCCATTGTGGTAAAAACGCTTCATGAAGTCGCAGGGGACGCGTCAGCATGGTGTTTTGTTGGGCGTTGTCACATCAGGGCTACAGGACAGTTTGGTGGCGCAGAATGAGTTGAGGCTGTTGACTTGAAGAGTTTATATTTTCGCTGACCTCATTCTTACTTTCTATTATTTTTTTGTTACTTCCCGTTCGTTTTAATTCTGAAAGCCACCATAGGTAGGAGTTCGCATGTTAGTCAGGCAGGGAAGTAGTTAGGAGGGATGACTGTGCTTAAGTTGGGTAAAAATGACACTGCTCAACAACTGTTCATTCTAGCCGACAATGTTATTGATGTCGCAGTAGCCTGACCATTATTACACGCCAATAGCTCTGTTATGCTTCGCATTTTCGGGTATAACACTGGTGTCAAAAATTTAGGGATATCCATGAAATTAAGGAGTTCGTTGAGTAGAAATTGAGACTTAAATGGGGACACGCAAATGTGAATACAAAATGGGGCCTTGTTCCATATCTTCCCACACTGCATCACGCAGAATCGTGACCTAAGTTTGAGGTGGTATTTGTCGATGGGTACAGTACACTTGTGACTGCATAGTTTGCATGAGGGCGTGGGCTTCAAAGCAGAAGAGCAACAGGAGTGAGTAATATCACCCAAAAGGCGGAAAAGTAGGTTTAGGTTAAGCTTCGGAAGCCCCAGCCAAGGTGGGCCAATCTTCAGATCCATACACCTATACTCATAATCAGGTTCTTCATGACGCCCCAGTACAAAGTGAGTAAATGCTCTGTGAACAGTATCTATGCGCATCCTATCCGAAGCATATATATTGCTGAACATGAATGTGTCACACCCAAGTACTGGGTGGATAATTACTTTGGATAAAAGTAGCCTAGCCTCATGGTGTGTGTATTGAAGAAAAGACCGACTGAGCGCATACATTCGGAGACAAAAGGCTGAGCACACCCCGTAAATGTTAAGTGGCGAGAATACCCATTACCTTAAGCACACAATATGATTGCGGCAGAGAATCGCCAGGGAGTAAACTGACGCTCTGGTAGGAATTATTAAAACATGGAATACCCCACCTATCTGAGTCAGGTGGATATTGTGATATTTCACTGTAAGAGAACAAATTCATAAGGCCTTCCTGGATTCCTTTGAATCACAAGTGGGGGAAGCTATATAAAATTCTTAAATCACTCGCAAACAGGTGGGGCTTGCAATATTCTATGACATGATGGACATCATCTATTTTAAGAGGAAAGTGTTAGGACCCTAGTACATGGTGTTTAGTGACTCCGCTCTAAACAGGCTTGGGGGAGAAATAGATGCACAGTTAATGTCATTTTTTCCTTAGGTTCCCGATGGAACATAGGGCTTCAGTAGCACGCCCCCATTGCACTCTCCTCTCTGCAGACTTTTCAACCTGGCACCACGACTGCCCATAAACTTTCATTTCTTCTTCACATGATCTCCTACATGTCACCCTCACATCGGAAGCCCAACTCTTCGTTTCTCCTTTGGATTCCACTCGAGGGCCTGGCATGGCGCGTGTTGTCCCCAATCGGCCTTCCCAGTGTATGCCCAATCCATCTCCACTTTCTTCCAGTGCATATTTGTTGGGCGATGGGTTCTTGGTTGGTTCATTGCCGGCCACAGTTCCTTGTTGCTTATTCTTTCTGGCCATCTGATCTTCAGTGTGAGTATCGAGTGACTGTAAGCGGCAGCTGTTGACGGATGTCTGCAATTTGTTGGAAGTGCTTTTCGTGGCGCGCCAAGTTTCCGAACCATATAGCAACACTGACTTGACTGACGTTGGTGTTGAAAATCCGGATCTTGTTCACGCTTTATGCTGAGTACAGTAGATCTCCACACTGATTTCAGATTAATGAACGCCTGTCTTGCTTTTCCGCTCCTGGTTTTGACATCCTCACCTGTGCCTGTGTTGCCACGTGCTGTTGAAACGATGCTGCTCAGGTAGGTGAAAGAGACTACTTCCGTTAAGTTTCTCCCGTTAATGGTGATTGCAGTTTGTTGTTGATGCTGTTGTTGGCTAGGTATCATCATCGCCTCCGTCTTCTCCAAATTCACTTAAAGTCCCGTCTTCATTCGCTGTTCTGCCTCTTCTGTCAGCTTGTTGGTTTTCACCTGTAGATCTTCGAGTTTGTCCCACAAGACACTAGACATAAATCATCATTGGCGAAATCCAAATCTTTTCCTGGGGTATTTTCATCGGTCCAACCAGTGTATGCCCATTTCCTCGCTCCTCACTGTTTGCTGCATGATCCAGTCCAGTGCACCACAATCAGGAAGATCATGGGTGATGGTAGGCAGCCCTGTTTACTCCTTCCTGTATTCACTACAAAGGTGTCACTGAACTTTCCATTTTGGATCACTTGGCATGTGGCGTCTACATATAGCTGTTGAATGAGGTTGATGAAGACTGGTGGCACTCCATAGTGTTGAAACAACTGCCAAATCACTTCTCAGTCGACGCTGTCGAAGGCCTTCTCAAAGTCGATGAAGTTGAGGTACAGGTAAGGTAGACTGTCACTCTATGCTCTGTTGTATGATGATGGATAGCGTAGCGTTGCAATTTGATCTCCACATGATTCCCTCCTCCTGAGTCCAGCCGACCAGCTTGTGGTGGTCGTAATTTTGGGTCCAGAGCATCCTTTAGTCTCTCCAGAATGATGCCGCATAATATTTTGCTTGGGGTAGACAGGGACGGGAGCGTGATTCCTCTACATTTCTTGCAAACACTGACGTCACCCTTCCCTGGAAGCTTGACAAGTTATCCTTTCTTGCGATACTAACGTTCCTAACTCACACCTACAACAGTAGTGTAGGTATGTCCACTGTTGTCTCTGGGTCTGTTTTCAATGCTTCTGGCCTGATTCCACCTGATCTTGCTGCTTTGCCGGCTCTCAGCTGCCTTATGGCGTTCAGGACTTCGGGTTTTGTCAGAGGGCTTGTGTTCACTGGTATTTCTGTGCGGGTTGCACGTCGTGGTGGTCGATTTAGGTGCCTATTGGAGCGATCGGACCATTGTTTCCCTTGTTTCTCCTCGTTGCTAACTAGACTTCCTTCACCACCTTTCATTTGTCCCATCTGCGCCGACCTCCTCCCGGATAGTAACCTGGTTCTCCGATTTAGTGCTGTCAGGTCTGTCCTACCAGCAGCCTGTTCTGCTTCATTCCAAGTGTGTCGAAGAAGTGTCCTTTGTCTCTGCGTGCACTCTCTTTCACTTCTTTGCCCGGTGTCTTATACTTTGTACTCACTTCCTCCTCTCATTATGCATGCTTTCACTGCACCGGTTCATCTTCTGCTGCATCACCTGCCTCTCCTTGCGCTGTCAGCTTCCATGTGCCCGTCGGGATTTATCCCTTGTCTTCTTTCTTCTTCCTTCTCAATACAGTTATACAGGTTTTTTCCACGTAGTTTTCAAATCGTTCCAGTGTTCTTCCGCGCCTGGTCCCACAGGGATCACACTTTGTCATGATGGCTGACTGAAGTGAAGATGTCCTTTGTAGTTTCGTCCCTCAGTTTCTGTTCTGGGGGTGACCTTGAACTGCGGTCTACCACCAACTTCTTCGAAGGCCATCAACTTGACCCGGAGGGTTTATCGCACTAGATGGTGAGTGGTGTGAACTTATGTTTACTCCCCCTCTTGACCTGATTTGGTGTCCAGTAGGCTGCATCTCCACTTTCTTGAAACTGAGAAGAAGCCTGTCCAATTTGCAGCGTAGTGTGTCCATCTGGGGAAACCCACTTTCATTCCGTCTGCTTTCGCAGATTCCTAGGATTCCTATGCTACACTTGCTGATTTCTTTGGCAAGCTGGGCTGCCCTGCCGGGTTCAAACATTGTTCGGACATTCCGTGTCCCCACCCATACTTTCGCTTTCATAAAGAGAAGACACATCGGCCGCCTGGCTTCCCGCAGGCTTTCACAAACCGGTGTCATTTCTCCTCTCCGATTCCGGTGAGAAACAAGTTTAATTTTACTTCTGTTTTTGTGCTTTGGAGTCTGTCTAGCGGTTAGATTGGTTTTGCGGGGTAGGGTTGCTGTGCCTTTGCCCAGCCTTTACTCTTTATCCAGGCTCAGTACCGGCTGGTAACTAGCCAACCAGTTACTGTGGCGAGGTTGGAATAGGTGTAGTTGACCTTTATTATTTGGGTACTCTGTCTAAGGAATGAGCTCACCTACCATAATAGCGGGTCACAGATTTCAAATAAATAAATATTTTACTCTCAAATTAAGAGTTCAGCATGAGAGAAGCCAGTTCACAGGCACCATCAAATTAATGATGGTAAAGAAGTCTCCAGTAGTCGAGCTATCCTGAACGATGTAGAAAGTTTATATAGAAGGTTTATCATGATAATAAAGGTGACCACAGATTATGAGAACAGATAAGTATCACTTCGCAGTACATTCAGATCGTTTATGAGTTTCGGTTGTCTACATTCACCATTCTTTTTCACAATGAAGTGATACCAAAATCGTACAATATTCAATGTTTGCGTTACGTGTGACCTAGATGGTTAACCTGGCGGTATGGTTCCGTGTTTCTTCAGGTAAACGTATATTTTGACAGTTGACATGCCTATGGTATTGTTGGCCAACGTAGACTCACTTCATCGATTCCAGGTGTTGGCATGACCATATAATCCACGTGAGTGCATAAGTCTTCGCATTTCCCACTCGCAGTGTGACCTTGCTCAGCGAAACAGATGTAATGCATCAGAATTAGTTGTTGCTGCACAAAGGAATAGACATCCAAAGGATTATTATCCAACGGTGATGGAGTTTTTCACACAGAATCCACACTGAAGCATGCAGCATTATCAAGGCGGTATGTTGAATGTCATTTGTCTTCTATAGAACGAAATCAATTGAGATGAAGTATTTGAGTCATTAGGTGAGTTTACTTCTTAGGTTTAGTTGTTTGTCCAGATTTTCGCAGCCGTTATGACGATCCAGAAGCCTTATATCATTTGTTGTACTTGGGTTTCTGTATATGGTTGGATTTAGGCCGTTGGTAACTGGGCGAGTTTGCCGTGGAACGTCTCAGAAAGTTGAGGACCAATAGGGAAAGACCGGTTGAAAGATTATTCTTTTTTTAAATAATTTCTGGCATGAAGTATGAAGTAACACATTCTGTGGGTTGACAATTCCGGTCAAAATTGTGCCCAAGGTTTTCTCTTCAAACTCGAGCTGAAAAGAGAAGAAGAAAAGGAGAGCACAAGCAGAAACCGGAGGATGATGTACCGCAAAAGACGAAATTGGGAAGAGAGAGGTTTCTATCTTCTTAGAGACGCTCGAGCTATATGTACACTTCAATTTATGCAGATAAAATGACTTTTATAATTTTCCTACGTAAAACTCGTCCAAGTTTTTGGGCAAGCCATGTTTACTTGTAGACATGTGGGTAAAACTGACCCTACATCAAGGTGACATATACTCTACTAATGCGTACCTTGCTGGCTACACAACCTAAGCCAGTGGAACAGCAGTCAAACGCCCCGTGCAATAGTTGAAGTCCATTAGGGTAAGGTGCTTGGGATTGATGACAGCTTTAATTTACACATTCAGGGGTCCTAGTATGTTTTCACTAGCCCAGAAAGTATATATGTTAACCAAACGGGTGATAGACTCATCGTCTGTAGAGAGCTTATTGAGTGAGGAACGAAAGACGGATAATGAACCTGCAGCACGTATTTCCTCAGGAAGTCTATTCCAGATATGAGAGAACTTATTGAGGAAGAAATTGCTTCGCATACTGGCTTTACAACAATCAGTTTTAGCTAACTGCTTGTGATTACGTACATTGTAAGTAGGTGTTACAACTATTTTAATTCCTGGGCCGCATGAGTGCATTTGCTTAAAAAGTGGTTAATGATAAACTACGGGATTCATTCTAAGTCACCTCTTTCGGAGAGGTTCTCGTCCTAGCATGTTGCATCTGGAGATGTAGTCAAGGTTGCGGTCGGCTCCTAGTGTTCTTGATGTAAAGTGGCTTTGTGTTGCTTCAATTTTTAGTTTGTCGCCCATTCGAAAACTGCCTATGGCAAATGAGCAGTGTTCTAGAATTGGACGGATGCATACTGTGTAGAGGAGGACTCTTGATTCAATACTATAAAAGTTACCAATGATGCATCCGAGGATTCTGCGTGATACAGTTTCGCTGCACGCTGCCTGCTCAGAGAAACCCAAGTCATTGGAATATCTGGGTCCTAGGAGTGGGTGCTGAATGTGTTTTGATTTATTCTCGTAATGTATTCAAAACATTAACTACCCATTTTGGTTAACCTCATTCTGTTTGCTTGCACAACCATATTTAACCACTTGTTTCGGTTGGTGTTACAACTGTATTTCGTTTTTGGATAGAAACTGCAGTGGCCGTTAAAATTGAAGTTTTGTAACTAAGTTTTGTACATATATCTTGTTGAAAAGAACACTTTTCGCAGGGTTCACTCACTGTTTGAATGTAAATTCGTTTTTCGGCAACTGATTGTTTCAGATTTAGTCGGTTTTTGCTTTGGGTTTGGGGAACTCCGAAAATTAGTATTTTCATCACCTGCTACTCAGTGGATTTGGCGTAACATAAGTTCTTCAGTTTGGCTCTGCTTATTCGGCTGAAGATTCGGTTCGTGCCCACCCTGAAATAGGTTTCAGTTTTCGGAATACTCTGCTCTTTCCAACATGTCTCCGGATCGCGGAAATCTATCTGCTAAATGGGTTCATAATGCTGGATCTAGACACGAGAGAAAATCTCCACCTGTGGACAGTATTCTGGAATGATTTGTGTGATGACAAAGAAGATAAAGTGGGTGTGGATGGTTTTATTATGCCTGGCTTACGTAGTATGCCTAATTCCATTATTTGTCAAGCACCTGAGTCTTTGTCGAAGGAGAATAGGTTAGAAAAGGAGTCACGATCAAACGCTGCATCGTCTGATGACGCAGTAGGGGTTGAGGTTATGACAAGCGGTCATTCTGGGTCTAAAAATGCTGTGGGATTACCCTAGCCCAGTGATCTGCAATGTAACTTTGTAGCAGATTTGAGAGATTGTTTGGCCCTGATGGTAAACAATATCTCTCTACCGAGGCAGAACTGATGCACTTTGATGGACAGCCAAGCCAGTACCAGCTGTTTATGAGTCAGTTTAGAAATATGACAGAGGCTAAACTTGCCGACGAAGGTTAGATACTGTCCCATCTCTTACACCTTTGCGAAGGGCAGGCAAGGACAGCGGTAAAAGCATGCAGTTTGCTGCCTGCTGACCTCGGATATGATACAGCTAAGGAAATCCTTTGTGATTTTTTTGGACAGAAGTATATGATTGCTTCATCACTTATCGATGACTTAGTTAGAAATAGACAGCCAGTGGAGTATTATCGAGGCTTTGGATGATTCCTTTATGAGGCTTAGAAACGTACAGATAATGTCGTCGCAGACCGGCTATGTCGCGGATTTGAATTCGCCGGTCAACTTGGAGGCTGTGGTTGATCGGTTACCTATGGGCTTGCAAGGTAGATGGGCTGACGAAGCAGACAGGGTTCTCGTCACTTAGTGAGAAGCCGAATTTGAGGACTTGGCTCGCTTCGTTGAGGAGAGAGCCAGAGTAGCTCGGTCGAGATATGGATTGTAGACGAGACGCAATTTGAAAGACGATCGGGTGAAGGGCTATGGCTCACAATTCAGAAGTAGATCGCTATGCAACTTGATGATAGATGCTGTTCATTGGACAGATGATGGAGCCGCACGTGATACGAGTTGCACCTTATGTCATGAGCCCCACAATCCACCTAGATGTCAGAAACTTTTGAAAATCCCAACTGACGAAAGGGGATCAGTGGTCAAACAACTTGGTATCTGCTACAATTGTTTAAAGAAAAGTTACACAGCTAAGTTTTGCGATTCCGGACTTAAATGCATGTTTAAGGATTGCAAAGTGAACCATCAATCTTTGTTGCATATGGCGAAGACTGAATCCAAAGTAACTGGATCAATAGCCCACTTGACGAAGGAAGTAAAATCTCCTAAAGTGGACTTAATAATCGTCTCGGTGAGGCTGGCGGGTCCAAAAGGGAGCATTGAAACTTATGCGTTACTGGATAACCGATTAGACACATCACTGATAATAGAAAATATTGTCAAGGATCTTGGCCCAGTTGGTAGGAAGTCCTCACTGAGTGTGACCACAGTTACTAGGAATTACCAGCGCAGGTGCTAGGAAGTGAGTATGCAGCTCCGCTTGCTGGATGGACAGGGTTGAGTGAAGGTGCAAAGGGCATACGCTGTTAGTCACTTACCACTGTCGGGTGCGCATACCCTGTCTGAATGGCAGGTTAAGGTCTGGAGCCATTTGAAGGACATCAAACTACCTCGACTACATAGTAAAACGGTTGGAATCCTAATCGGATGCGAAGTTCCGGACGCGCGTTGGGCACTGGAACAACGTATTGGAAATAGATATCAACCGTTTGGAGTAATGACCCATTTCGGTTGTATTTGGTCCGAAACTGGATAAGTATTCACGTAAAGCTGCTTCCTGCAAGTATTCGAATAACTGTAAGGTGACTGATAGTCTTGAAAGGTTGTATGATCATGAGTTCAAAGTTATTAGTAGCTCCGAAATAGTGCTTGCAGTGGAGAATAAAAGGGAAACTGAAATTGCGGACTGGCTCTCCAGGTTAGTCAACGGGCATTTCGAGGTTGCGTTACCCTGGCGGTTTGACAAAGCTAGTCTATCCAAAACTTACAAAGCGGCCAAACGTAGATTCGAGTGTTTAAGAAGGCGATTAGCGAAAAATAGTGACCTACTGGAGAGGTATAAAGAGGCTGGCAGTCTCTCTGGGGTACGCTTGAGGTTTGGAGCAGAGGTCATCGTTACTGCAAGTCACGTAAAAGAAATGTTCTTACAAGTCACAATTTCGGAGTATGACGTATCGGCATTTTGTCTCTTGCCAGGGAAGTGCGGTAACATGGATCCGAAGGCTAATGAATGCCAATTAACTGTTCATCAGTTTGGTGTGGTCTCATTGCCCTTCTGCGCGAACTGTGTGCTCAGAAAAACCGTAGAGACTTCCTGTGTCGGAGAGCGCAGTGCAACCAAAGGGGGTGATGAAAGGTTCAATGTAGATAATGTATCTTCCACTGGTGGCATTTCTAACACCATTCCCTTATTCTACCGGTCACGGCATGTTTTTGATAGAGAAACTTCGCACCCAAACAGGCAGATGGGCAAGTGTTTGCAGGTTGTACAGTTGATACCTCAAAGTGAACGAAGCCAGGAGTCGAACTTAGCAGGGGCCAAGAATAAGATGGATGAGTGCTTGAGAGAACGGAAAAGCGAAGTGGTCCACGGTAGCTTGCTTGGTAAAGGGATTGAGTGGCATTCCAATCCACTGGTGGCGAGCCACTGCAGCGGGTTTTGGGGACGCGTGATTCGTACACCCAACAACCGTCCATTAGCTGCACCTACATCCGCGGTTGAAGACCTAACAGCACCAACTTCAGCAAGGTTGTTGCCTCTGAGAGACAACTCAGAAGGGTTTGAGGGCATATGCAGGGGTGATAGATTTTTCAAGAGACGACAGGTTAATTATCTCGCAGAAATAGTTTGGAAACGTTGGTCCAAAGAGTGTGTTTCATTGTTACGACGACGTGAGTGGACGAATTCTGAGAGAAACGTCCAAGTAGGTGACTCAGTTATGATGGTGTCGGACACCAGGGATAGGAACAAATGGCCGTTTGGACCAGTACGGCCGGTGGTGTGCAGTGAAGGTAGGTCAGCTAGAAAGGCAAGATTAAAACCGGTGAAGGAAAGGCGCCTTAGAGACATTCGTAAGGTTCCTCCCAGAGACGTCGGATGAAGGGTAATCGGTAAGGAACCCCAGGCGTACTGTTGTAGGTTCTGAAGGCGGTCGGGAAGGTTGGTGCAGAGGGCTCCAAGGCGTACCGGTGTAAGCCCTGGTGGCCACTTAGGGATATGTGCATGCTTGTATCCGTCTGTCTGATGTGATAAACGTTGTTGGATGTTAAAGATCGTGAAGAAACTAAAGTTCTTTAAAGGGGGGAGTGTTGAACGTGTTTTGATTTATTCTCGTAATGTATTCAAAACATTAACTACCCATTTTGGTTAACCTCATTCTGTTTGCTTGCACAACCATATTTAACCACTTGTTTCGGTTGGTGTTACAACTGTATTTCGTTTTTGGATAGAAACTGCAGTGGCCGTTAAAATTGAAGTTTTGTAACTAAGTTTTGTACATATATCTTGTTGAAAAGAACACTTTTCGCAGGGTTCACTCACTGTTTGAATGTAAATTCGTTTTTCGGCAACTGATTGTTTCAGATTTAGTCGGTTTTTGCTTTGGGTTTGGGGAACTCCGAAAATTAGTATTTTCATCACCTGCTACTCAGCGGGCTTGACCTAACACTGAGACAGAACTAGGTTTTGGTAACTGTTGTCCAGATGCTTCAAATAATAAATCAGGGTTATTGTTACTCTGCAGATACATCCGCACTTTTTGGTACTGAAATGTGGAAGAGTATCAGCACACCAAGAAGAAACTTTTTCCAGTTCTTATCAAATAGCAGTCATATTGTCACCTAGCTGATGGCTATAACAACAGTAAGCGACTTTTAGGTCTACGGCATATAGAAAGGCATCACCTGTGGCAAAGCAACTGCAAAAACTCTTAATGCAGATCATAAAGAAAAGAGGCCCGGGAACGCCGCCTGGCACAACTTCACTTTGATGCATCTTGGTGTAAACAGAGTTGAATTAATTTTTGTTATACGGGACTTGATAATTGACCGATCGTGGGGCACTTTGTAAAGTGCTTTTTCGAGGTCAAAAAATACAGCAGTTACGAAAAGACCCTCGTCACACTTCCTGGTGACTTCCTCAAATAATCAAGTACGCGGGTGTTACATGAACCACCCTTTGAGGGACCGTTTACGTGGGGGAGGTAACTGATGCGAAACCATGCAATCAGTAACTTCTTTTATGGCCACCTTCTCCATAATACACCAGACTACAGGTGTAATATTTTTAAGGCGACAGTTTCGAATAACTGATGTCGGACCACGTCTGCACATGGAAGATATGTATGACAGTTTCCATCAGTCAGGGTAGCATACCTTAGCGAGAGATATTGAGAATGGCTTCACAAGGACCGACGATATGTCCTCGCAGATCGTGTCCTATCGGTCTGGTAGTGTATGGGTTACCTGGCAAAGCAGCTGCACCAGCTATCTTTTGCTGTGTAAAGAAAACATTACCCAGCTGATAATGTAGCGGAATGGCCATTTGTTTGTTTGGCACAATATCCTAGTGTGTGAAGCAGCCTGCACAATGATTAGTGAACAGATCCTACTCGGGTTATAGCAGAGAATGTCCTCATCAATGATTAGCTTACTAGGAATCACTGGCTAATTTTGTACGGGATTTAAAAATTCTCACAAAGGATTTGACGTTGCCTGTTGTGCGTTGCAGCTACCTTCTTGTCTGATTGCCTCCACTAATCTATTCTATTTAAGGTTTTCATGAGCAATTTTTAGTATGACAAGGGACGAAAAGTCATTAGATCGACAAAAGTTTCTGGCATGTTTTCGCATGTTAATACATACATTCCTTGGGATTAAACACACCTTCGGATTTCTAATTACCACCGATACTGCTGGGCAATCTGATCATGAGTTGCATTCGTGGAACTAAAGATGTCACGTGGTTCATAGGTTGGGCTGCTGGTGAAATAAGAACCCTAGTTCAATCATCTCAGCATGTACTACATCTCTTCCCAGTCAGCCCTTTTATGACGTCTAATTACGGTTGCCTTCGACCCAGGAGCTAACTTAATTATGGAAGGCAGTCAAAAGTCACCAAACACTTCTCTGTGATAGCCGCCTGGAAATTCCGGACCCACTTGCGGAGTAATAATCCACTGGTGAAAACCAGGTCAAGTGTACTATGGTTCCTGGCTGGTTGCTCTACATGCTGGCGCCATCCCCCAGAACCTGACGCAATAACAAACTTATCAAACCGCATGGCAGAACCAAGTGGCCGCCACTTGGTGACAGGTGCATTAATGTCACCGCATATTAGCTTCATGCAGCAGTGTAGTGTTCTTACACGAGTAAACGTTTCAGCCAGTCTGTCATCGTAATATACAGCAGAGCACAAGGGACAGTAGATAAACTCTAGAGGGAGAGGTATGGCATTTGGCCCATAGAGAGTCACTCACTTTATCAAGAACCATATTTTCCAACTTGAATACAGTGAGAGTGTTCAGGAAGTACATCAAGCAACCTCCTCCTTTCTTGTTACTCCGGTCATATCGGAATTGTGTATACATGCCAATACTTATCTCTTCATCTGGTATATTTGCGTGACACAGAGACTCAGTGGTAATTATTACCGGCGGCTTATATATGAGCGCGATTCCTCCTAATACCGATAGTTTGCTAAGGACGGACCTTACGTTTATGAGAACGGTGTGCAAGTAAGAGGAGTAATAGTGTCTAAAGCCTTCTAGTTCTCTAAACGAGCCAAAAGGTATCTCAGTATCGCTTGACTGAGCAAAGGCTGAAGCCATTGCGTTACATAACGTCTCTACACCTTGTTCACTTGTAGCTGTAGAGTTACTATGATATCCTGGTGGTAAATCGACAGCATAGTGACTTGAAATAGTATCACCTCTATCAGGGGAGAACAGAACGACGTTTTTATTTGCATTCAGTGTGCACATCGTATCCAAATAGACAGAGTCGTTTCTAGTATCTGTTACACATAGGGTAGATAGTTTTACCATTGTACGTGGTGGGTGTGTAGGGCTGGTGATGCCACTTGGAGGATTCAATAGACCTGTTGTGGCTTTGTATCTGTTGACACCACTTGGGTAGTTGGTGTCTAGGATTTGTGTGTATGGTTGACTGTGTCTTTTCTGTTGCTCCGAGGGTGCTAAGATTAGCTATTCAGAGTAAGGGGTTTCAATATCCGCATCAGTTGTTTGGCCAAAGCTGCGGCTGATGGGGATGCATTAGATAAAAAATCATCTTGTTTTTGTGGTCCATGTAGGCTTCTGCCCTGTGTTGTATTCCTTACCAGTGACTGCTTTCTGTTACAATTCACAGCGGACGTAACTGGCGTTGTGTTGGATAGGGGGCTGTCTCCTAGTAAACTAGTGCCACGCAGCCGACCAAAGTTTTTCCTCACAAAGTACCCCGCTGACATTCTATTATAGGTGGTTTGATATTGGCTTTTCTCATTAGCAAACGGCAGGGTTGCGTTGTTGTGACGTCTAATTTTGTTTTCGTTACTAGTGAGACTTAGCTCAGTTCACAGAACCTTCTTGGTAGAGCTAGTGTTCGCGCTTCCGTCAGTTCCGGAAGGGATTACGGGATCACTTCGGATCATTATATGCTTTCTGCGTCCGTTTCTACGTGTCAAGTTCCATGGGAGCATTGGTTTATCCGTTGCATATCCAGTGGCCGATATCATAGGACATAGGCTGGTGTGGTTAGCAGACTTTAGGCCTCAGCAGACCTCAGCGAGAGTTCTGTCACATTTAGTTTTGTGTCAGGTTTCCCTTTGGGGCTTTCTGAGGATATGTCTGGATCTACAGTTTCAGGTGGTAGAGTCAAATCATGCATTTTGCAGTCTTCCGTCCCCGCGTTGGTCGATATGTTTTTCCGTATATTTGACTTGATAGAGTTTGTGGAAGGAGAAGTCCTAAGCTCGGGTATACTGGCGAAGATACTTGATGCTATAGTATGCTGCAGCTTTGGAGCATTTTGACTGTCAGATCTATGAGTACGGTTGTATACCTGCCTCTCCACCACTGTCTTATCAAGAACTATCTTTGTTCCTGCGGAGACAGCGTTTTTTGCTAAGATGGATTCTGCTTTGATGAATGCTTCCGCTTCTATCTAAGGTTTAAATTGAAAGCGTATCGAACAGCGGTGGTCCTGCTGGCCTTTTTAGTCGAGAACATCCTGCTTGGATATAGTACATTTTTGCTGTTCCAAGCAAAATTTCTCGTATGGCCTTCAACTTAGTCGTGTCAGGGAAGTTGTGAACTACTGCGTTCGATTTAAGTACCCGTCTCTTACTTCATTGGTGATAAAGCTTACCAGGTGATCTACCTTGGATCGTGTTTCGATGTCAACTTCATTTATGGATTCACTACGCATCAAGATGCTCAGTGGCAAGAGGTTGCTAATCTGAGCTCTAATTTCATCCAGCTGGGGTGACACCTCGAACACCCTTAGCATACTTTCTTGTGGTGTATTACCCGTTTGTCATCTTTCAGCCTGCGTATTTCTGCCTTTAGTTTCTCTGTGGAGGACTTCAGGCTTTCGATTTCTGGAAGAAGTGACAATGATACACTTGGTGGCTGAGGCCTAGTTAGTCTAACAAAAGATGTGGGGCTTCCACTAAGCTTTACGTCTTCTGCAACATTCAGGGTTGCTGTCTTATTACATGTTCAGCATGCAGAGGTATTTCTATTATTGTTAACGTTGGCTGTCTTATCGAAGGCAGTTCTTCTCTTAAGCATAACTAGAGTATAAGCTGACTCACTCATGCTGTAGCAGGAGGAATCTGCGTTTGGTGTCGCCAACATTTGGGTATTGTTGATGCACTGTTCCACAGACAGCTGTGTCCATGCCTTTTTACGCGCATTAGCCATATCTAGTTGCATGTCTGATATGTGATTAGTCATCTGAGAATTCAGTAGCTTTATAATGACGTTAATAACAAAGTTATGATACGGTTACGAAGTCACGTTAAAACGTAACACAATTTCAAACGTACCGCATCGCAGGTGAGAGGCTTATCGACACCTATGCGTCTGGGGGAAGCAGGTTTCGTCAGTGCATTCAAAGGGTTCAACTGTGTATCGGGTGTGCCATTACCGGTACCGTCTAAATCCACTGCACCTGAGGAAAAATCTTTATAACTGGAGGGTATCCATCTTCAGCTTCAGTGATTACCACCTCGTTGGTAGGTGAAACGGTAGCAACTGATGCAAATACAACAATTTGCTCGGTCAGCCTTTTTTCATCTACACTTAAAATGCTATCTGATGAGATGGGCTAACTCCCAGGCACCGGTATGCCCCGGGTGACCGTTGTTTCAGGTGAAACTTCCAAAGGGGCTTTGACCCACGTATGCGTCGTTGACAAGGGTCAAGGTCTGGAAGCACTCTTACGGTCTCACACAATTTTAACAGTCCTAGAGGCCATATTCAAATTATTATCTCTGTATATTGTCAACAGCAACCTATGTTTTTCATAATTAAACCACCTCAGATTTGAGTCTGCGATTTGTACTAAATATCACTTTGTGGAAGGAAACTATAATGTCTTCCAGATTCAAGTAAGTTTCGGGTGTATATGTTCAGGTGAAGCCTTCAGTAATATACTGTTAATGTTTACTCGTAAATTTTGTGAGGGCATTTGTATTGTCCAAACATCTCGACAGGTTCAAGAGAGGAGGAAAATGTTTTTCATCGACTTTTGCATGAGAGTTGAGCGAAACGGAATAGAACCGGTGATCAAGGCATCCGAATACAGCACACGGATAGAAACTTGGATTACAAAGAATGGAGGAACAGGAGATCGTTCCATGCAGGTGCTGCCCGGAACCCGAGAGAAACCGTGGATAGCTGTACCGATCTATGATGAAAGGACAGGCTCCAAGCGTAGGATTAAGAGTCAAGAAGGGCCCGGTAAGGCGAACCATACTGGACGGCAAGTTCCAATATCCAATATTGATAGTGCGAGCGTAGAAAACTGGTAGTTTTTGATCTCTCGCGTCTAGTTCTTAGGGCTTGGTTCCAGTTGTTCGGTTTACTCCTGCAGTGGACGAGGAAATCCCCTCTGCTTTCTTGCTTTTAGCTTCGGTGAGGTGGATGTTTTGTGGGTTAGTAGGTTGTAATTTGTAGAGTGATTAGGGAGCTACGGGTTGCTGGGAAGTTTAGAGAACTGCCATGACTCCTGTCTGTGTAGGTACCTGAAAGAAAATAGTAAGGTAGTGGTAAAGGAATGAAGAGAGAATAAAGAAGAGAGTGAAGTAGCACCATAGAGACTCTGGGAGCTGGGTTAAGGCCGTATCGCTAACCATCCTTGCCTTTAAACAGGAGTTTACGTAGATAGCCACTCCCCCTCCTGCTCTATGTTCCCTGTCCCTGCGGAAGAGTTCCATGCCAGCAACACGCATCTCTTCGTCGGAGATGTCCGATGAGAGCCAGGATTCGGTGATGAATATGATGTCGGAGTGCTGATGTTCACGCAGCGTCCTCATTTTGCTACCTTCCCTCTTAGCCCCCTAACGTTGCTGTACATACATATTAGAGTGTGCCTGATGAGAGGGGAGGTCTGGATGTGTATTTTCGCGGGATGAGCGCTTACGTGGTTGATTAGCCTCGCCAGTCCTCATAGGACTGGCATTGTTCCGTTTTTTGTGTTTTGTTCTTAACTTGGGTGGGGGCTGTAGCAGTGGTGGCTTCTTTACTTGATGTATCTAACTCACTGGTCAGCGCCTGTGTGACGAC
This sequence comes from Heterobilharzia americana, assembly GCA_944470555.2. Lineage (NCBI taxonomy): Eukaryota > Metazoa > Platyhelminthes > Trematoda > Strigeidida > Schistosomatidae > Heterobilharzia > Heterobilharzia americana. The sequence continues at coordinate 14,976,465 of OX104129.1, forward strand.
CACTGACTCCAGAGGTCTTGGTGGTTGCCGTCTCTCCTCTTGCCTTGTGGGTCTAGGCTTACTTTCACATATACGTATTGAGCCACCCATGCGATCTTTCGCATTATACCATGCGTGCAGAACGTCTGTGAGGGAGGCATATGAGTCGAACTGGACGGCAAGTAGTCTGGGATTGGGTATGGTCTTCAGGTGCGCTGGCCTTGGCAGTCTACTGACGCTGTTGGCCGGTATACTGTTGAGACCAACTTTGGTTGAGAGCCATTGCCATTGTTGGACGTCGTGAAAGTACCGATCTTTGACCGAGCTGTCACTTGGCAATTCTGGAATCCCATGTACAACTATAGTGTTGTTTCTGTTGGGATTTCCAACCGCTGACTTTCTCTCCTCCTCTCTTATTGACCATGGCTTGTCAGGCCTGGCCCGAATTTTACAGGCATTAACAACGTCCGGTTGTCGCGTGAGAAGGAGTGTGTCTTCAGCCTCTTTGGCGGTATTTAGGGACACACGTAAAGGGGGTGGCTTATCTCGGGGTGCATGGCTTCCTCGAGAAAGGCGACATAAAGTTGCAGGGAGGGGAGGGAGTCCCAGCATCTGACAGTAGTCGGTCCACATTCGGCTGTCAAATTGTTCCCTCTCGACCAACAATGAGTCTGTCGATACATCGACGTTGAACAAAATGATCGAGTTGGTCCTCCTGTGACCTGGGTTCGTTGTGGGTGGCACGCCCGACTTCCCAATGGGTTTGAGTAATTCCACTGGTTGTTTCTCAGTCACGGTGTGTGGGGTGTTCGGAATGGGTTTCGTAGAGGCTTCGGCGGTCGATGTCTTTGGCCATGCGCTTGACGTCCCCTGGGGCCGGGTAGGGGTATGGAGACTTGACCTAATATGGTCCCCACGCGAGGTGGCGTGCCCACAGCTGGAGCTCTAGGTCTGTTTCCAGGTCTCTCTGTGTTATCCTTTGGTGTTAACCCTACTTTATTCGAGGATGCTGGTAGCTTTTGCGTGGCGGAGAGCATCTCCTTCAGGCTTTCTGTGCGGAGTGCGGGCATTTTCCTGCACTCTGGACAGATGTACCAGAACCACTTGCATGGTTGTCTCTTCATCAGCTTATAGTATTGTCGGGGGACTTTGGTATCGCAGTGGCAATGCGCCCATCGTTGACACAGGTTGCATGCAAATGCCTCATCGACTACCGAAACAACTTTGGTGCAAACACTGCAGCCATCGGGTGTCGTAATACAGCCTTCCTTCCATGAATAAGGTGCTACGGATTGTGGCGAACTGCTTGTGGCTGCCTTGTTCTGAAGCCTTTTACGTCGTCTTCTATTTCAGGCATGGTATGATCCTTGCTCAAGATAGGACTAGTTTGTGACGGGCTAGTGCTACTCTGTGTCACCTGTCTGATGGCGACTGGAATTCTAGAAACATGGGTTGGCCACTTCTTCAGAAGTTCGGTGTTCTGCCCTACCTCTGTTTGTCTTCTAGTACAGACTAGTGTGTTGTTTAGGGTGTTACTGGCCGTTTTGTGCACGACCGCGTTATCCGTGTCAAAGCTTCAGACCTAGCGTTTTGGGCAGACATGTCGCTATGATATAAACTTCTTGGGAAAACAAGTAGTTAACAACAATAAGAGGGTTGAAGACTGAATGCAGCAAAAGGACAGAATAGAAAAGGGAAGATAATTTATGTTGGCTCACCTTCAGACACTTGTCACAGTTGTCGAATCTTTGGGTGCCAACCGTCAGCTAACGCACCAATCAAAAGTTTGAGCAGCTATCTGTACTGCCTAGGATGGAAGAGATAAAACTATTAAAGCTGGCCTCCTGAATTCTTGCCGACTGCCCCAAACACTGAATGTCAGTAGAATTAGTGCGTCATGATGCCGAGTTTCCTTACCCGTTGGTGAGCCTGCGGATGGTCAATGGGATGCACTTAACAACACGAAGGTGATCACCCTTTAGTCTTGTAAGAAGTCACCCCGATATTCCAATGCTATCGTCTTTGACAGCGGTACTGGTTGGTTGGAATCTCTCTGGAGACAACACTTCCCTCGATTTTACTCATACGCCCTTATTATTAGTGCCAACAGGAAACGTAAGCCACAGGCCTCCTAACTTCAAACCTTGGTAGAGGTACCGAAAATTTATGAGGAATTTTCCAATCCCAGATGATGCTTACTTTTTCGTGATGCAGTGGTGCGTAGGCACCCAATGCGATCCAGTATGTGGCCTGCCTCAGTGCTCGTCGCGTGAACGCCATCTTTCACAGAAAGGAGACTTTCCATCGTCTCACTGATCTTTGTCTAAGGAGACCTGTACGTTTCAGCTGATGTTGATGTGTGACTTAGCAGAGGTGCCAAAGATGGTGGAAAGCTGGGTAGACGACCATATTAGAGAGTACCTGAGCAGTAAAATGCACATAACCAGGTTTACCACAGTTACAAATAGCTCAGGATTTACTACACTCGCCCTCTTTAACCTAGACGGCAAGCTGTAGCCCCAAGGTTCCCAACGGATTAAAATCTCTGAGCGGGTGCATAGACGTATAGACTCTTGCAACCTAGTAGGAAGACAGACTGGGAAACAGCTGGCATCTCGATCACCCTCCACCCTTGATATTCATCCCCGTATTCTTTGACTACTACCACTACTACTACTACTACTACAACCACTACTACTACCACCACCACCATCACTACTGCTGTAGTTACTATCACCACAACCGCTGTTTTTGACTTGATCCAATTGTCTACTCCCGTGTGACATCCCATTTGCCCTCCTCCTCCCATTTTACTAGTTACCTCTTCAGCTGCCTCGTCAATGGTATCGTGAATAGTGTTGCTGCATCATCCCTGCTAAAACATTTCCTGCTCCGTCCCTTTCACCCAGCCTTTCCCATTTGAACTTACTCCTCGAAATGATTCATGTCGCTACTTCCTTTCTTCGCTCTCTATTTGTTTTACACCAACTTTCTCTCCACTCTTCGCTTTTTTGGTTACATGCTAAATTCGTTTGTCTTTTTTCGCTAACATTCAACCGCTCACTACCAACATGACGCCGAAAATCCTACTGGCGTTTCAAATGCAGGGTAAATCATGCGCCCCTAACCCCCATGTGGCTAACCTTGGTACTTCTGAGGTGAAGCCATGCACAGTACCTAAAATAGATGTTTCGCTGCGGTGAAGTGACCCCAAATATGCTTTGAAATCCATCTCACCCAGGTTAGAGGTTACTTAAAGAGCGTCTACTTTTATATTCGCTACGGCAGCAAAACACACCATGTCGTCACCTTCTGAACCAGAGAAACAAACCCACCAGTTAATTAAGGATAATAAAGATAAGGTGGAGATTACTTGTGGATATATTTCTGATACCTACGTCCAGAAACCCCAAGTGGATACAGCTTTGGCAGCTGAAGCAGTAACACTAAACAGAGTGAGCTTTGTGGACATTGATTCCGTCGGTGAGTTCAGGATATTAATTGTTCTGCATACGAACAGTTACCAGGAACGGATGAGCCGCACCATGTTACTCAGACGGCTTGCACCTCAAGTCGTTGGCCAACTGGCCAGTATATTTTTGACTACCATATGGTTGGAAGGACGTTATAGTCTCACCCGTTCACGAGGCAGGTTCTACACAGCACCCATAAAGTCATAGACTAATTAGCGTAGCTGACACTATGGTAAAGATCCTAGAATCTGTGAATAAGAAAGTCATTACGCCCCATTCAGAAAGCAGCACCCTTGTTTCCCGTTCACAACGCGCCATGCGCTCTCAAGGTCACAGAAAGTTGGGTCAAGTGAAAAGATGGTTGGTTACCCTTAGATATTATTTTCATCAAAACGTTTACAAAGCACCTCATTCCACGCCTCTCATGAAACTGACGAGTTTTGAGGTCTCCGGTAGTCTACTCGTATAGATCAGGACGCTCCTCGTCGGAAGGAGACGAAAAGTAGTGACCAATTCCCAACCCTCCTGTTGGAAGTTGACGGAAGGCAAAGTACCGCAAGGCACAGTCCTTGGTCCCCTGCCATTTTTCCCGCAGATACATTAACTATCAAGCACCATAACCCCCCCTGATTTCGTTCACTGATGAAATAAAAGTCTGCTGAGAGTTGAGGGACGGTGATGAGGTACGTAAACTCCAGATAAGTTTAAAGAGTTTAATATCTGATCAAATAAAATGTCTGATGCCCATCAATTCAGACTAATGTGTAGTCATTCAGACAGCTACATCGTTGATATCGGTGAAATATCTCTACCCCTACTCCGCACTCAGAACTATCCAGTATTCGTAGCGAGTCATGATTTCACAGAAGAAGCATACTGTCTGTTGTTAACAGACTGAGATTCTAAGCACTTTGGGCTATACATAGAACTTTTACTAGGGTATATAGCGATGTGTTCACCACCTAATACGCAAGCCTGTCAGTCTTCTTTTCTCCTCTCTATTTGGTCAAATCATTTCAGACTACATGGCAAGAGGGTACAAAAGCCAAGGACGAACCTCATCATCACACAGTATTGGTTTTGCGTGGAGTCATCAACCCTTGTAACGAACTCCTTGAATATGTGATGTCCGCGCCATCAGTTTACTCATTCAGATTAGAACCGAGGTATATGGCGATTTATAGAGGAATAACATATAAAGGCTAACAAGCTTCTTTCTTAAAACCCTTAAATATGAAAATCGTATATAACCAATACTAAGCCACCAACCGAGTATTCCAGAGCAATAGGGGGGGGGGAAATTAGGTGTTTAGCACCAAAATCCATCGAAAATCCGAAACTGCTTCGTAAGAATTATAAACGAGGACTAAGAAACCAGCTGGTTTATACTCATCTAGACATTGGAAATCGGACCGCTTTGGGCGCCCCTTTTTTACGTGTAGGTGCCTACACACAAACTGTTGGAGGCCTCTATTAGTAAAGTCCTAGAATGTAAGTTGTGTAGTTTTTGGGATTTAATCATTCTATGATAAAGGCCAAAGTCTTTCCGCTATGATGTATGTGATGATCGGTTAGTGTCATGTGTAATATTTTCAGGCTCTTAGTTTAACTTCGCGTCAGTATGAATATGGTAGTAATGCATGTGAAGATACTTACCAACCTCGAAATGAACACACAAGAAAGCATAAAAGCACTCCCACCATTCCAAGGAACATGGAGTTCATATATCAAAGTATTCAGGTCATAAGACCAAGAGAACGGATGATTGGTCTCCAGAGAACTCTCCAAATGATGTACATAAAAGGTTTGAGGCTTCACTTATTTTAGTGATTATCATTTTCAGGAAGAGAAAGCACAAAAAGCATTCTCGCAGTCATAGTAGCAATAAGCGGGTTCATTCGTTGAGACGTTCCCCGGACTGCACGGACATCAGTGCTTTCAAATTTCGATCTAGTCTTATGTCAGAACTTTCCAAGCATCACAACTTCAAGGAAAAAATTCTCAAAGTTCAAAGTGTTAACGAGCTAAATGAAGCCACTTATTCTCGTCAACCTTCAGTTGATAATGATACCAATCAGTACCGCGAAATACCTACGGACGAGCGTTCAGTTGAGTCTTCTTTTATCCCACTAGATGAGATAGCTTTGCCACCGGAGCCCAGCACAAAGTTGTCATCCAATTCATTCACTCCATCAGTAACCACACCCCAACAAGGGTTATGCGTGAATTACACAATCCGGATTCAAATATTAGAGACACTAATAGTTCAGATGTGCTACCGACTACAAAGTTAACTAAAACATATCAGATGCCTCTACCCGCAGAAGTACCGTAAGTTATTTTTGTAACTTATGTTGTTTATTACAGGTATGAACGGAAAAAGCCTTCCATAACGGAACTTCCACTCCCTCCTGGTTTTGACAGTACCAATCTGGAGACTATTTTCCCAGAAAGGTCACCCAAACGTCCCGTCACTGTGTCATCGGTGAAACCACTTGGGAGGCAAAGAATAACAAGACGTCCTAAGTATGTCCTCACTAAATTTATTTGTTGTATTTGAATGGATTGAGATCACTAGTTTTAGGCTTGAGTTATATAGGTTTCACCAAGCATTCATTGCTTATTTATCCTGCTAGTACCCATAGAATTGCTACTCTTCTGGAAAAATAAACTTAAACGTCAGTCGTAGTGTAAATGACTTAAGTTGTGGTTGAGAGTGATGAGGCACCACTGTCTGGATAACTTTTGTTCTGTGGTTTAGACTTTCACTTCTCAACAAGTGGGTCATGAGCTCGATACCCGCTCTACCTACCGAAGTTTGGAAAGCCAGGTGGTATAACTACCCCTTCCAGTAGATCTTCCTCACTACTTAGTACTCTACCTGCACTTACTGAGGTACATTAGTTGATAGAATAATAACAGTAAAATGGTCCCCTTTTAGTGACTAGCACTAGCTGCGCTGCATTTAAATCTGGGGGAGAAGTGGAGGTGGGAAACATTGAAAACAGTCTGTTCTCAAGTCTGCACACTTTTCTTTCGACTTTTCATTGCCGGGTTCATGGGGTTTTTTAGAATAAAATGCAAACTCACCAACCTCGATATCTATAGAAAGTCTGTTCCACCGTTTTCAAGCATTTTACTGCACTCGCTACAAAAGGCTACCTAAACTATGTAAACCAAAAGAGTAAACTGTAATGTCTGTTCGAAACAACTTCCTGAAACATCGCTTATTAAATAGTATTGTCCCACTATATGATGTATCTAACAAACCAACAAACTAGAAATAACGTGCACTTGTAGGCAGTCATATTTAATCATAGCCAGTCATTTAGCGAGCTTTTACTGATAGTTACTACCTTAACATGATGGTCGGGTTTGCATATCACAATGAACCAGTAAGGTCTGCTGGTGGAAGGGAAACAGAATCAATGTAGAACCTCGTACACAAGGTATACTGGTGCAAACATTCCTTGAGGTGTTACTATATCGAAAATGTATGTTAGATAGTGGTAAGACGAGATACAGTTACCTCCATAGTGTAGTTGGCTGCGCTATGATCGGAAGGCAGACCACAGGTTGAAGTCTTTTTGTAGGCTAGCTGTAGTGAAAAAGCAGTAAGTTTTTCCCACGGATGACCAGTGGAAACAGGCTGAACAAATAAGCCTTGAACTCTGCACACAAATTCATCGATTCTAGTTGCCTCAGCTGATAGTAGCATACAAAAAACAAGTGGACAGAAAAAGACTGGTACCAAAGTAGACAAAATTGTGTAAGAAAATGAATTCAAAACTGAAGGTTAGTCAACACATCCAAGCTCCGGAAGACATAAAAGAGTGGATCTATGTACATCATTATAGGGGATTTTCAACCATTCTGCGGAGACCTTAACAACTAATTCTTATCGTATCGTGGACCCTAGCTAGGACGTCTATGTCACCCCGGTCAAAGACTTCATGCACTGATACCACGTCTTGGTACGATCACCCTGAGCCTTTTTCCAACCTAATCCAACTTCCCCTAGCAGTGCATGCCGACGTAGACGTTGGCTTGGCATGGGCAGCACATGTCCAAACCATCTCTGTCGATGGTGTACAATGTCATCGACTGACCTATCTTGCTTATTGCCCTTCACCTAACCTTGAAATTACATGGTGATCCCACCATACGCGAGGGATGCTACGAAGACACCTATGATCGAAAACTTCCAACCGCTTCATATTCTTTGATAGTCGGATATCTCACCAGTAGGGGCCAGAGATGACGCAGGTTGTCAAGTATCAAACTGACTTTAAGTATCCCAGCTGAGATGTAAACGACCAACCTGTCCTAGCTGATTTAACTGACTGGGTAAGTGAAGTCACCGCGTCCAACCACTTCACTCCCTATCCCTTAACTGGGAGTAGGTGCAGACCAATCCTGAGACATCATCTAACATTTGACTAATGCGGAACTTATGCCAAACATACTCAAATTTCTACTCAGCGCGTTCAAAAGACTCTGTGTTTTGTGGGTGTCTTCACTTAGCAGGACAATATCGTCGACATACTCCAAGTCAGCTAGATGCCCTCTAGGGAGTGAATCAATTCCTGTGAATTCAGAAGTACCTAAGGTTATGTTCTTTGGTACATCTGTAGCAAAATTAAACAAGAATAGTAACAGTGTGCATCCCTGTTAGATACTGCTAGTTGTCAATTCAAATAACTCTCAATAAGCACTTACATGGTTGCATGAGTTTGCGTAGAGAGACATGATCAGTGTTACATACTTAGTACTTTCACAGTCAGACATTGCTACAATACTTCATAGTCGACAGTCGAATGCCGCCTTCGGGTCAGGAAATGTGGCATGTAGGCAGCCGGTAACTATGCCAGTATCCCACGACCTGTTGAAAGGTGGAAGCCTGCTCAGTGTATCCTCATTTAAGTCTGAAACCTGTCTAGTTCTCGTGTTTGCTGCTCTCGAGCTCCGGTGAGGTGTCGGGTAATTATGAACCCTAGAATCCGCGACACTATGTTCGTCAAACTGATCCCATTTGGTTATCCCAAAAAGACTTCTCTAATACACGAATGGTCGGTGAATCAGAGCAGTCTAACGGGACTACCTCTGATTCCCCTACACTGCATGGTGCCTTCGACACTTTGTGTGGTAATTTCCTACTTCCATCCTTAAAGGCATTAAGTGGCAAACCGTCAGGTCCTGTTGCTTTGTATCGTTTCAGGTTTGAAACGGCCTTCTCGACTTCGAGGAAAATTGGAGAACCGACGTCTATGCCCCATTCTGGCTCAGACTGGATGCTGGGTGATTGAAACGTCGCTGTGTGCCCGTCGAACTGTGCTTCAAAGTGTTTTCCACCCGACGTTCTAAGCATCTGTTCTGAGAAGTCATATGCGTCCCATCCCTTTCATTGATGGTTTTTTTTAACCATCTTAACGGTATCCTTAATAAGCCTAGATAGTTGTTTGGTTTTACGTAATGCTGATACTTGTTACACCTTTCCTACTTTCACCACTGCTTGCGATCGTTGCGAAAACTTGAACGATTTACCTTCTCGTGGCTTTCGCTCTTCATTGTGGTCAGAGTCAACTGGAATTAGTCGTCTCACATCAATCAGTTCAGATGAGATTGCGGAAATCTATTAACGTTTCCTGACCTTTGGATGTAGGTTACCAACTATCTTTACCGATATTTCTGCAGCAGACAATATCAAGCCAGGTTTCCTCAGAATAAGCATTGCTATCACGTTCAGATAAATGCTTATCTATCTCCTCCCTAAATGCGTACTTAATGTTTTCATCTTGTAATCCAGAACGCACAAGCTTAACTGCTGTCTGTTTTATGCCGGTATTAAGGTAAGTACATACATGTGTCCGTACTTATGCGTAGTCGGAGTCCCAACATGTACTTCAGAAAAACCGGCAACCCTCCACCAATCCTCTCCAAAGATGGCTCATAGCAATGTGATTTATCTGTGTCCATCGCTGGTTTAAAGTCGGTGGACGCCATGTGAGACAGTGCCTCTCCTTATGCTTAAAGTTAATGCCGGCCAAAAACAAGTGATTGTCGGAACAAAATTGCAACGGACGATCACCGTCGTCGGTTCGTTGGCACGGGGTTCCATAAATACCCCCAAGATGCCTTTCCGGTTGGTTCAGCTTCTCTAACTAAGCGTTAAAGTCACATACCATTATGACTACATCTGAACATTTTGCTTTCTGTAGCAAAGTTGACCGCTTCCCATAGAATTTATCCTTTGCATCATCCCAACTGCAGTCGGTTGGTATGTGGGTGGAGATCACAAATAAGGACCGCCTAATGCAGGATCCTTTCTAGTTCTTACATATCCATTCAGCTGAACAGCATATAGACGGCTGTTTACTGGTATTCAGTCGAAAAGCGTACTTTCTGCTTTACAACTCACTGCTATGCCTACACCAGCGAGTCTACGAGAGGTGTAGCCATTGGGTCTACGTATACTCGTAAGGTGAATTTCGAAGATTCACTTCTATGGCCGGGTGAAGTTAATGTAATAACCACACTCGGGTCCTATATACGTGTCTTAGAGACACCGCATACATTCATGACCGGAGATCCTAGAGTTTTGATGAGCGATTCTAGCTGTCCGACTTGACATATGGTTTGGACGTTGGAAGCTCCAATATGAAGTCTACGTTGGTAATAATCTCAGAGTGGGAGGTTGGGAAATTTGTAAGAGGTGTAATGTTTGTATCAGTAAGTGAAGGCCAAGAGAATGCTTATGCTTACCAACTCCCCAGGGTACTTAAAAGCGAAAAAGATCTGTGGCCTCAGAGCCCTTAAATCTTTTGGAGGTCTTTCACATGCAGCCATTTTAGGATTGTTATTATGTGATTTTATCGTTCTAACGCCGAATAGAAGAAACTCATACTGTTGGCACCGGCATATCTCAGGGTGGCGAGTAGTGTACTGTTTTGGGGACTAACCTTTTCTGAGGACCCCTTCTCACTGGCAATGCCGTTCATTCGTGGAAACACCTCACCGCTGTCACAACCCACATAGCCAGGGATACGAATTTCACTCCCGGACCCCATCATAGTGTAGCAATTTACACTATAACGCTAGCTGCTTTTCTTACCACTATCCAACAGACCTTTCTGGTATTGTAGGACCAAGGAAACAAGCTCTCCAGCTGGTGTAAATCGTTGGATCATTGTGGTATACAAGTCCGAATACCACGTCATGTTAGCAGCTGATGGTCGGGCGGATGGTCAGCAGTAACACGCTGGTACTGCCTTCTTTATGGGAAGTCAGGAGATTTCGAAAAATTCAACCTAGAAAGTAAAACTGCCCCCGATTCTGCAATAGCCGTGTGTCGGTGGGTTTTCTAGTTGGATTCAAACCAAACAAACTGGATTTTGAAGCTTCCAGGAAAACCGCATGTAACTGGCTTTAAGCAGATGCCCTTTAGGGTCCGGGGCCAATCAAAACTAACCCTTTCAGTTACCTTGCAGAAATAAATCTCACAGTGTGGGTGACCAAGAAGTACCAGCCACTCGCATGTTTCAACCAGCATAAATTACCTTCCTTAGCTTCGTTTCCTGATACCAAACATTAGACCTCTTGCAACTCCCTCAACCTCACCGTGTGACCATTGCCAACGATCCAAAGTAGTAAAACACTACTTCAAGTTTCCTAAAACCACACCACCAATTTCATATTGTTGCTTTCAACATCCGACCCACTTACTAAATAAGACAACAGCTTTGACAAAACCCTGGTACCTCAAGACAGTGGTGTGTGCTGTGTTTCCGAAACACATATAAAGAATCCAGGTGTGATTATTCACTTGATCTCACCTGGCCAATGCAGTGAATTTGTCAAATTCACTTAACGAGTGCCCGGAAATTGAGTTTTTAGCTCTCAGGGATTCGTCGGTGTAGGTATAGCACTAGTTTGTAGAGTCGAAAGTACACTTATCAAATAGATACCAGTCGATAAATGGTTGTACGCTATTCGACTCAGATTAGTAGGAACCGGGAAAGGCCATGTCACTCATCTGTGTCTTATTACAGTATCCGCCCAGGCACCCGCCGACTGCAGTTTGGAGGATGTGAAAGATGAATTCTACCAAAAGTTATCAATGTAGCTACAGAAAGTAAAACATTTAGATGTAGTCATAATGGCAGGTGACCAAGTATGAAAGCTGAGCCAATCAAAAAGAAATCTTGAGGGTATTTGTGGAATCCTGTACCAACGAACCGACAACAGTGATCGTTTGTTATAATTTTGATCCGACAATTACTTGTTTCTGGTAAGCACTAACTTCAAGGATAGGAAGAGACACTGTCCCACTCGAAGGGGATAATTATTTTACCAATCACATAGGTATTGCTTTGAATAGCATCGTGTCCATGGTCCTAAGACCCGAAGATGGATATATCACCTAGCTGCAGCTCTAGAACAAATAAGCTGAGGAAACCTGGATGAGAATGTATCTATCAAGCTTTCACTCTTCGACGGACCTTGGAATACAAGCGTACCTATTGGTCCCCGACACCATATTGCTTGACCCGAAGGCGGCATTTGACTCTATCAACCAAGGGGAATAGTGGCACTGTCTGGCTATGAAGTGAGTACTGAGCAGGTTTTTTGTGCTCTACGTGAATTCACGCAGCTATGTAGAAGCTTACGGAGAGTTTTTATCTAAAGTGACCATTATAAATGGTGTCCGACAAATGCTTATCATCACCTTTCCTGTTTAACTTTGTTATAGACGTGCTAATGGACAAAACCTTAGTTACCTCTGACTTTATGAGATTGACCTACTCCCAGAACGGGATTTGGTTGTTATGGTGTACGCAGGTGAAGGAGTCCTGTTAGGTAAAGACAAATCTGAGTGTTTGGGGTTGGTTTACCACCAGTCAAATGTTAGATGATGCCTTAGGATTGGTCTCAGTTAAGGGATAAGGAGTGAAGTGGTTGGACGCGGTGACTTCACTTACCCAGTCAGTTAAATCAGCTAGGACAGGTTGGTCGTTTACATCTCAGCTGGGATACTTAAGGTCAGTTTGATATTTGACAACCTGCGTCATCTCTGGCCCCTACTGGTGAGATATCCGACTATCTATCAAAGGACAAGTATACTGCGCTTCATTCTGGTTTGTCCTTTTATATGGCTGTGAGAGTCGCCCATTATAAAGGTGATATGGAATGGTTACAGGCTTTTAACTCAAAATGATTTCCCAGCATTGTTCGAGTAGTCTAGTGTCCACTCTTCCCATTCTTATTCACTTGTTTATGGACATGCTTATGGAGTTCTCCTTCTCGTTCGACTTTACAGGGATTGAGCCTATCTCAGGAAACCTAGAGTACTCAGATGACATAATCCTGTTAAGCGATGTGGACAATATACAACGTCTTCTGGACATATTGATTGGCAACTCGAGAATATTTGGAATGCGTTTTTTACTGCTTAAAGTCGAATTTTCGCTCTAGTACTGTTCTGCGTTGTTGCACTAGCTAACAATAGGAAGTGTGGTTAAATGTGTTGACCACTTTACTTAGGAAGTCACGTCAAGCCTATTGGGTTAGTGATTGACAAGATGTCGGTATGCATACAAAAGATTCCCTTGTCTTTTGTCACCTTACGTTATTTATGAACGTCGCTATGTCAGATTGTCTATTGATGATAGATTACACTGCGCTATAGTTCGTCCTGTTCTAGTATATGGCCTTGAAAGATGACCATTAAAGGTACAGGACATCTGAAGGCCTCAGTTGTCGGACCATTGTTGTCATTGTATTATAGACCGTGTGTCATAGTGTTCCCACGTCATTAATACCCAAGTCAGGCATAGAGTTTTAGGTTGATAAGGTTGTAAACCCCTATCGACTCAAATGGTTATGTCGTTGCACATGTCGTCTGCCCGGTAGTGCTAACTGGAGTAGATTTAGTTTTGGGAAAGGTTAGAGGTGAACAGATAAAAAACTGGCATCAGTTCATGAGTTCTGTGACTGTTGATGTGAGCTGTGTAAAAAAATGTAGACTTTTGTTCCTGTGATAACTGAGATCAGTGGTTGGAGACTTGGTAATATGACCCAGAATCTATCTCAGTGGCGTGATTGCACCCACACATCTTAATGCCAGTCATCATATTGAATAGCATTATTGCCTTGCTTCTTGTTTACTTTAACGAATTTCTACCACTTTGTATTACGTTCCCCCTTATTCCTCTTTAATCTGTGTGGCCTACTACTTTGATGTAAAACGTGACAACTTGGACCACTATGCAGTAATGCTAGGTCTCACGTCGATGCTGACTGAATGTCTTCCGCAATATCACTTTTTCTAGCCACTGGTTCTTTGCCTCCCGATATCAGGTGTGGCAGCTTGAACCCATACCTTCCTGTGCTTGGTTTCAAGTTAATTTATCTGCCTCGCTGTCTCTTAGTAAGTTTTGCCCTAACAGTCTATTTTTATCGTTGTACCGAGAGTACGTCAGAATGTTCTCTAGATCATTTTATTTTACAGGCCACTGAAATTCACAGATGAAAACTGTAGCACAAATACCCGATTATTGATTATTGAGATATAGACTCCGTCCATGCATTGTCTTAGAAATGGACTTCCAAATACTTCCTTTTTTCTTATCAGATATTTCATTGAATTGTAAATCCATTTATATAAATCTTTTGATTCGTATTCACGAGTTGCTCACATTGCTGCTGTCGTTTTAACCTAACTATCTACCAGGTTTTAACTCTCCACTTGTCTCCGCGATTGAATGCACTTAGTTTAGGGTTTTACAACGATTTTTTTTTCTGTGATGTAGCTAATTCTAATAATATTCCTTTCGTCCATTACTAAAGGATTTGCGCGCTTCGTAGTAAAAGTCGCAATAATAAAACATGGGGTGAACGCTCTGTGACGGCTTTTGATACTTTGATCCAAGTTGGCGAAGGCACATATGGTCACGTCTATAAAGCAAAAGATAAAATCACTGGTATGTAACTGACTATTTCCATTATTACTGGATATGATGTGTATTTTAGGTGAGTACAAAGCCCTAAAAAAAGTAAGGTTAGAGAATGAAAGGGAAGGATTTCCTATAACTGCTGTCCGGGAAATAAAAATACTCCGTCAACTTAGACATCCTAATATTGTCAATTTATGTGAAATCGTTACAGATAAAGATGATCCTACTGACTTTAAAAAGGATAAAGGTAAGATATATTACTGTTCACTGTTCCACTTTTTTACAAGGTGCCTTCTTCTTAGTTTTTGATTATATGGACCATGATCTGTACGGTATCTTGGAATCTGGGTTGGTGACTTTTAGTGAACAGCATATTGCTTCCTTAATGAAGCAACTTTTGGATGGTCTCAGCTTTTGTCACGATAGACACTTCCTCCACCGTGACATCAAATGTTCCAATATACTTATTAATAACAGGTAATAAACTTATTTGGCTTTACTCCGTGCTAGAGGGCAACTAAAGCTTGCAGATTTTGGTTTGGCACGTCTGTATATCGCTGGCGATAAGGAACGACCGTACACCAATAAAGTTATTACTTTGTGGTATCGACCTCCAGAGTTGCTTCTTGGTGAAGAACGATATGGCCCAGCAGTCGATATATGGTCTTGCGGGTAAATTATAGAAAAGTTATGACATTTAACTGTTTTAGTTGTATTTTGGGAGAGATGTTTACTCGTCGACCAATGTTTCAAGCCAATGAGGAAGTTGAACAACTAGAAGTTATATCCCGAATCTGTGGATTCCCGGACCCAGCTATATGGCCTAACGTTGAAAAATTGCCGTTTTATTCGACAATGAAACCGAAAAGGATGTATAGACGCCGACTTCGTGAAGAATATCATATGTAAGAATATGATTGTTTTAATTTTCCGCATAGCATTCCATCACAAGCTGTTGACCTCCTCGACCACATGTTACAATTAGATCCCCAGCGAAGATGTAGCGCACGCGAAGCCTTGGCCTCACCATGGTTACGGAATGTTGATCCGACTAGAATCACACCACCAAGGTATGTACTGTATAAATTTCGAACCAATTCTAGATTACCTATTGACCAAGATTGTCATGAAATGTGGAGTAAGAAAAGAAGACGCATATTGCGTCAGGAACAAGAGTTAAAAGCTCAGAGAGTTGGATCAGAGACAGTTGTTACAAAGTTTCCAGGTAAGTTGCTTCTTCATAATTCCTTTAATTGTGCAGCCGTCACATCTCGTGGCGTCATGCCAGATGCAAAGTTGATTCCTCGTCCATCAAATGGACCATCTCAAAGTCCTACACATTCTGTAACTAGTAGATCTGAACCATTTAAACAGTGCATTCCGACACAACTCACTGGAGATGGAATTTTAGGTGGTTTCAGTGTCACTCTACAAAACTGTCCTCAAGTTTCTAATAATTTCTCAGATCCTACCAATAGTCTAAAAAATCAACTACGAGTTCTTTTATCAGACTTTGAAGACTCTGGTGTAGACCGTTTCAAAGAATCGATCACTGAGGCCTTAAAAGCAAATCCTAATTTGTTAAGGGTATGCAAGAACTATTGGGTCCCAGTGATCCAAGTGAAAATGCTTCAGCTGTCCTTGCGTATATTTTATCATTGTTAACAGATTTAAGCAATCAGAGTTCTACTGCTATGGAAATGAGTGATGCTAGTATCCAGACAGCATCCTCACAAATCCATCCTCCCCAACATTTGTCTCGTGATTCAAATGATCGACTCACGTAACATGACTACTGTTATAACTACAGCTCTTTCCAAGAATCCCAGTTTTATCTGGTTTTTGAGCCAACCGTCTAGGTGCATTATATATATTTCTCAATCTTGTTGTATCTACACTGTAAAAAATGAAATGTTTCGTTGTTTTCGTCCTGTTTATCTAAATGACATGATGTTTTAAGAGAGATAATGTAGATATGAAAACAAACACTTGTGATAGACACTCTGAAACCTAATTTTGTACTAATAAATTGTCAATATACAAACATGTTTTTTCTTGATAGTTTTTTTTTCTGTTTTATGAGTTTATCATTTAGAGGTTGTAGTGTAGACCCTCCTGTGGCGGTTATTTACCAGTGAGGAAAGTCAGTCAGTATCAACGTGGAACTTTGCATTATTGCATGGTGATCCAAGTTGCCACTTATGTAGTGTTAAGAGAACTTATGAGTGATGTAGAGCCATAATTAAGAAAAATGTGAAGAAAATTTAGAAGACAGCGAAGTATAAAATTGATGGTGTTTATAAGGGTTTTGGGTGGTAATGAAGGTATGAGAGCAGTTTACAATTCTCAGCTGCACATACCATAAAAGATTGCTTCTTGGAGTACCTATAAAAGAAAGTGGACTTGTTAGGATGGTTTTATCACTCTGGGTATGTTGCCGCATAGCACAAGGAACATCTACTTGAGAAAGGTCATATACAACTCTTTTTAGATTCCTGCTTAGTTGTGCCACGCATCTTCTTACAGAACAATTCATTTTACTGAAACTGGGGAGAGGTATAGAAGGATTGTGCTATTTTAGGATTAAGTGTTTTTATTCTTTCCTCCCAAGAATAACCAGGCATATGACGCTGCATACCTTCTGTAAACACACTAATGCTGTCCTACCCCGTACAACTTCACTCTCAAACTCTATTAGAATGTCAGCTATGTACACTGAAGTCAGCTGCTTTAGCCCTGCCACTATCCAACAGATCTTTCTGTCATGGTAGTCCTTGAAAGAAGAATCACTCCAGTTAACAAAACTTTCTGGGTCTTCGCGATATGCAGTCACAAAAACCACATCAATTTAGCAGTTGTCGGTCGGACTGGCATACGCAGATTTCTATGATGTTACGTTGTGTAAGTAAAATAACGTGATTTTAAAAGCCTTTCGTCTTACGGTACACATTTCTAAATGTAATCATTTTCAACTTGATCATACGAGTTGATATGTAGTGATCTCATTCTTCTTGAATTCTAAAATGTCGTAGTGCATGATGATCGATACCTGCTTCATCAGTGTTGTTTAGGAGAAGGACATTATTTTAGCTTGAGCAGACTATTAAAATTGACTGAAGTCACAGAAAAAGGTCATCAAGAAGCTAAATTACACTATGGGATAGTTGTAAGAATTTTCTGATTTTAATTATGTTTATACGTGGTGATCAACAATTTAGATGTTTTTATAATGGAGTGTAAAAGGCTGGAGCACATTGCTATTTTCTTACATACTTTCAGACGTCAGAGCTGTTACAGTAATAGTAACTTGGGAACCTTTCTTCATCAATACCCGTCGTGATAATAGGAAGCTAAGTGGTTGAATGCGTTAACCATCTTATCTGCCTGGGGAGGCTGAATCAGAACTAGTTAGTTGGTTGAAGAAATATTTCCACGGATACAAAAGGCTCAACTGACTTTCAACTAGCCTATGCAACTTATGGTGCTTGAGAATTATTCAGTCTCCTATCAAGAGTTGAGTACTATGCAGTAGTTCATTGGGCCTGCGAAACATAATCATTTCCTCAGTAACCTTTTCAGGAGTTAGGGAAACAGTATTATATGGAAGTTAGTTTATGTTATTAAATACTTTTATCGTTTAAGCCGGTTAGAAATTGTTATATATGACGAGGCACCCTCTTCTCCTATGTTCACTACTAATTACGTTTCAAAACGGCGAAAAGCAGCTTAACCGAAACGTGGTATCAGTCATTTGAGTGTCTATCTGCTGACTTGAACTATGTAGGGGAACGCAGTCATCCTGGTTTGGGTATGCAGGACAAGTGAAATGAATGGAAACTAGGTAGTAACGTTCAGAATGAGTGGCAACAGCTTGGATATACTCATGTAAATCGACATCTTTATTTCATCTTTTTCCTTTACCTTCTCATGATTTCTTACATTATTTTCACTTTTGCTAGCGTAAAGGGGGTGTATTTTGGAATACCGTACAGTTATGTCTGTATTATTACTAGGTTTGTTTCTGTACTAACTCATTGGATTATGAATGTATCTAGTCTGTACCAATACAATGAAAAATTATGACGTATTCTTTCTTTCTCAAGAAATAAGATGCATCCTGGAGTCCAGTTATGCAATATGTAAAGAAATTGTTCAGGTAAAGGAAGTTCTAACAGAAAAATCGAAATCGATGCCACGGGAATTATATTCACACTGGCTTTTTTTTCAATAAAAGCACGAACCAAAGGTGATACTAGTTTTCTTTTAGTGTATAAATGATGCTGTTTACGAAGAAGCATAGAGGTTTGCGTCAATGTAACTGTTGTATAGAAATGTTTAATGTTACTTATCGTAGCAACAGAATCAAGGTAGGCTGCACTATACCAGAAAGGTCAGTTAATCAGCGATAAGATGCAAATCAACTGCTATCATAGTCTAAGTAACTTACTCTGCAATGAGCGAATTTAAGAACGCCCTTAAGATATGTCCCTCAGGTGGTCGGGATTTCCAGATACATGACCTCACTCAGGAAGTATAGTGAGGGTCTTTTCTGTAAACCGCATTCTAGATTACTACTGCCTACAGTAAAATGCTTAAAGGAGCAAACAGAACACCTCAGACAGTTCTAGAATTGTTGCCAGTAACTAATCTCAAGCATGTCTCACTTGTGACCGATATTTCTCTAAAATCTTTTGCCTGTTTCAAGCTCTCTGAAACGGTATCAGCCTTCACCATATGAGCAATCGTGATGTATTAATTGCTCATGTTGCGCCGAAATTCTACTAATCTGTCTTTTTTATCTGTTGTTACTAAGGTTGCTACTGTTTCAACTACTTCAGCCTGCTCTTGTTTTACAATCGATTCTAACGATCCATGGTTTAATGGCTACTGCACTTTGAGTTTCCAATGTCTAAACCTTGAGGTCTAGTTATGTTGTGTTTCGGAGGCACACAGGAAATCTGTCTATGTTTATTTACTTGACTCTATTTGGCCAAAATCAAACTACTCAGTAACCATGTTCACTTTAATCCAGTGGGAAATAAGCCACACCTATTGTATGAGGATTAGGACTGCTCAAATCTCAGTAGGTGGAGTGAGGTTCTAACTCATTACCTACTGGTTGAAAGTCGACTGTCTAGACCCGTGAAATGACTCCACACTGGTCAATATGGCGAATCCGTACAACTCATCTATCTTGTGTTCTGAATTTTGTTGGATTGAAGATATTACCAAACCCTAGGATGAATACACATTTTTCTTACTTATATTCAAAATGTCCAGATATTAATTCAACAGTTAATTTCAGTGTACCAGTGGAGATGTTCAGTTAGTTAGAGATGCATCTTCAAAATCCTAGTCTAATTAAATAATCATTCCGAAAGTCATATGCTCTTGGTCATCATTAAAGAGAGTCTTTAAATTATCTACCTGATGTATAATTGTTTGTCAGTCGAAACACATCTGCATGCCAATGGGCGTAGTTGAGATGTCTCTCTACATTTGAGAAAGTGGTAATTAGATATGTATTAGAACATGTAACAGATTCTCATCCTGGTATGATTTTGTATCGTATTGTCTACTCGAATCAAAAAAATATTAACATACAACTAAAAGTCAGTGAGTCTTTTCCGTTTTATCTCAACTGGCTGATGCTCAAAGACTCATTTTAGCTGTCTGTAGACACAATAAAAAGGCGAAAACATCATTACTAGAGTTTGGTAATGGAAGAACCAGACATAATTTGGACTGAGTCGAGGGTGTAACTGTCTGAAACATTGTTGCTAGTTCTTGGTACTTCGTATTTCTTTACCTGATCGGTTGGTCGTAGTTTTGCTCCAGTGTCTGACTTTCAAAAGAAACTTAAATGTGAATGCATTATTACTAAAACAATCATATATTTTAGCTTATAGTTATGTAAAGGTTTATTGAGGGTTTAACATCTATCAAAATTAAAATGACGCCATAGGAACGTTTTACATCGATTTTTATTTCAAAGAATTAGACTAATATGATTGAATACGCCAACTACCATCAGAAGTTTCCAACTATACATGTTGTTCAGTAGTATATCTCATGACACTTTTTGTGCCAGAGATCTTGGCTGGATGGGTTCTAACAGAAACAGTAGGATATTCGAAAAACTACTCATCTGTGAAATTTTCAACGTGAACCGTACAGTCTGTCAACGGTTAGCAAATTGACCATCCTTTTTCAAACCTTTTATCCATTGGGAACTAAACAGATGACTGGTATTATTTAGTGAGGCATTGAAATGAAGTACAAATTCGTGTACTGCACTTTGAGTTACACCTGTTGTGCTGCAATAGCAAATCATACTGCCCGGTTGTTCAAATCCATGCTCAAGGATTAGAGGTTGGACCACTAGTTGAAAGAACATTTCCTAAACTAATCCTTCCTATTTCCGTTGAGTGGTGTTCAATCTTGTCATCTTATTCTATCTCTTAGGAAACGAACGCATGTGCCTACTGCTGGGCAGTAGTTGTATTTTTAGCGTTTACAGGTACAGATTCAACAGTAGATTGAATCCGAATCATTTGTGGAGTGATTTAGAGATAATTTTGTATACGGGAATTTAAATTTTTTGTTTCATGCCTTATTTTCGTCCTATGCTGTCTTTATTATAGTAACCACGCTATAACTCTAAATTATTCGTAACTGGGTTAAATGTGTTGGTTTACTGCAGACAGTTTGTAGGAAGCTCTGTTAAACTTAGGTTGCATTTTCTTTGGTTAATACCATCAGTATATGCTTAACGTCAATGGAACTCACCGCCTGACCTACGTACGGTCTACGAAGTCCGTTGATTTCGTCAACTGCAACAATGAGTGGCGTGAACTGGAATCTGTGCGGCCATATATTGTGTAGGGATGTGCACTAACAATTCGTTATCCAGGCTGGTTTAGATGAAGTGGAGTTTTGAACCTGGAGCCCATTGCTTGAAGTCACACACTTAATTTAGTTAACCACATATCCATTATTCTGAGTTATTAGACCTAGACTTGTCGACATTAGGAAGTTGATAGACGAAATTTAGTTGACACCAAAGGTTAGATCTAACATCCATTGTGTCTGTAGTAACTGCTTCTTGTCTTCGAGGATCTGAGGGCTTGTAAGGGGGCTACTGGAGACATTTTGGAATTAGGTTGACGTTACCCAGTACGCTTCGTTGCTGTGGTATCCGAGCAATGAAATTCCAGTATTCGTACGAGTTGATTTCAAATAAGCGTGTTGAAGTACTGTATGAGTGAGCAGGATTCAGGGCAGCGGTGATTGCAGAAGAACTAAGGCATGTTCACTCAGACAATGTCACCCAGACTAGACTTAAAATTCAATATTTTTTTATGTACTTTTTTGTGTCATTTAGTCGAGATGTGGCTATCAACGTTTTAGATTCAACAAAATTTCGGCTGTCGCATTTTCGTGTGGTTTATCGCTGGATCAGTTAAACATAACAAGAATCTACAAAAATGTATACTCATTAATTGAGAGGTCACTTGCCAAACGAGAAAAACCAACCTTGTGAAATATGACTGATAGGGTTCTTCGCGAATGTTATAGGCGGTAATGAGGAACATATACAGAAAGTAACGATTCAGATATTGTAAGGTATCTTATGTGACATAAGGAAGCTATATCTGCTAGAAGTGGGGTAAATAAGTTGCATTAAACGGGTCAACCTCCGCAATCGCAGTAAAGGTTAACTACCACTTATGCCGGTCGTTGGATTCCACTTGGGAGTTTCGGATTCCATTCCAAGTTGATGGGCGATGTTGAATATCTTGTACTTCGTTTGGGTCTGGCTATTGCAGTTTTAGATTTACAAGTATGCTGTCTTGGAAGAAGACTGTAAAAGATACAGATTGTCTTGCGCACCAACGAGGGAGGAAATAAAGAAAAGGGATATAGAATTGAAAATGTAAGTGGAACTACATACCACTCTCGCGGCTTCCAGTGTCGTTCAAACTGAAATTAATCGCGACCGTTCACTGTTTGCTTTGGTTAGTCATGATAAACAAATTCAGTAATGAAGATCTCTTATAGCATAAATTGATCCGCATCCATGATTTCTTATAGGCCGTTACGGTGCTTTAACTGGATCAAACATATTTCTGGGATCTTGAAAATATTTTTAATAGGAGACCGAGACATTTATTTTGTTCGACTTGAGAGATTTCCAAACGGGTGTTTCTTCTTCCTAATACTTACAGATCAAAGGTGTTCAACAGAATACTTCAGAGTTGAGTTCAGCGACTATGTCACATGCTGAGTAAAAATTTTTGGCTTCCATTAAATTCAGCATATGAAGGCTGTGGCATTATTGAAAGACGAATTTACTTGAGGACATGTGGTCTGTTGGCTCAATACTTTGTAAACAGTCTAACGATCACACTTTAATTTACCAAGGGTTTTTAAAATATGAGTCAGGTCACATACAAATAATTAAGGTAACTAAGTACGTGAGGATTATAGTGAAGAAACTATGATATGTTTTACACTACCATTCATAAGCGGATAAAAATTGAGGGCACAACTTATTTGTCGTAAGATTTGTTTCCACTGCATATATATCAATAGTTTGAAAGTGACAAATATCACGTTGTCTAGTCCTATAAGCTGAATGAATACCATCTACCAAGTTTGTCTTATGGCTACAGTGTGTCCATTCCAGTCCTTTAGGAGGTCAGTTGCTGCCGGAAAAGCTGGATGGTGAAGGCGTTGCATAGAATGACCCACTGATAAATTGGACGGTCAGTGTTAACAGTTTTTACAAATGAGTAGTTTTTCAACTGTGGTGTCAACACAGTTTTTATTGGAAACCACCCAGTCAATTGCACAAGATGTATGATCTCTGAAACAAAAGTGTCATGAACTAATGAAAGATACCACTAATCAACTATTTGAGTAGTTAGAGGCTACTTCATTAATCTGTAGATTTCACTAGTCATAGCGATCGAAACAAAGGACGACCGTTTTGGTGGTTTGGGGTCAAGCTCATCAGCACTGTACCTGGGCAAATTCAGCTCACATAGCTGTACTGCTTAGACTTACCTAATCTGGCCATCTGACTTGGATGGACCAGTATACCTTAAATAGAATGATCAATTTGAAAACGATCTACAAGTTTCCTCACGATTCCAGACAATTGCTAACAAGGACTGAGGCTCTCCGTTAGAGCGAACAGAAGAACAGCTGGTTGGTCAACGTTTCCCATGTAAAATGTGCTCTAAATATTCATCCTTAGCCTTTACCAAAGGTAGTGTCACTGACATTTTATTAGTTCAGTAGTAATCAGTATCTGAGAAGACAATTTTTCTATATTAAATTTCGGATTTATTGGTCCAGTTAAGTAACTATTTTCTGCCGACCGACCGATAGCTGCTACCTTGACGTGGTGGTCGGGCTTGCATATCACAATGACCCAACGAGCTATGCTGGTGGAACGCTTGTTCCCTCGAGGTCCTACCATACCAGAAAGGTCTGTTGGGTAGTGGTTAGACGAAAAGCAGTTACCGTTATAGTGTAAATTGCTACACTATGATGGGGGTCTGAGGGCGAAGTCGTACTGCTGCTAGCTGGATGGGGTGTGACAGCAGTAAGGTGTTTCCCTTGGATGACCAGCAGTGCCAAGCTGATGCTGCCTTCTCAGTGGAAGGGGGGGTTAGAAAAGGTCGGCCCCAAAAATAACACACTCCACCACGCCCCACGGTCTGCCGGGCCGGCGGTGTTGGTTCACTTGTCGTTTCCTTTCGCTCATCCGGCCCCAAAAATACAAAAATTCAAAATAATCATACTCAAAAGGCTGGGTGTGACAGGCCTCAAGCAGATGTCCGATGGGCTCTGCGGTCACACAAATCTCTTTCAGGTACCTTAAGAAGAAATAGCCTTCCACGGTGTGGGCAGCCGGGAAGTGTCAACCGCCCTCACAACTCTGTCAGCACCCAAGTTTCTTCTGACTGCTATCCTCCTCCTCCATCATTACCTTCTAATCTTCCTTCACGTCTCTTAATTAATGATGCTGCATCATCTTCAATTTCTCCTACCTCTGCAGCCTTCGACAACGATCTGAGTCCACAGAACAGCGTCCCTGGTCTCCTTAAACCACGCTCCAAATTACATATTGGAGCCTTCAATGTCCGCACCCTCCGTCAAATTGGCCAACAGGCTTCGTTGGCAAAGACTCTAGCAACTCGAGGCATGGATGTGTGCTGTGTTTGTGAGACACGCATACAGGACCCAAGTGTGGTTATTCACCTGACCTCTCCTGACCAATCTGGTGAATCTGCAAAATTCACCCTTCGAGTTTCTGGAGATTCGATAGCTAGCTCTCGTGGTCTTGCAGGTGTAGGTATAGCATTAAGCACCAGGGCAGAAAACTCACTACTAGACTGGATCCCAGTTGATAGTCGCCTCTGCGCTATGAGGCTGAACGGCACAGTGAGAACTAAAAGGAATAGTGAGACTCGCCGTTGTCTCTTTGTAATCTCTGCTTACGCACCCACTGACTGTAGTTCGGATGAAGTGAAGGACGAGTTCTACCATAAACTGTCTAACCTCCTCTCGAAAGCCAAACGTTCGGACGTAGTGGTTGTTGCAGGTGACCTCAACGCACAGGTGGGTAGACTGAGTGAGGCAGAAAGGCACTTAGGTGGCACTTTCGGAATCCCAGCTGAACGTACAGATAACGGTGATCGCCTATTACAACTATGCTCAGATAACCGCCTATTTTTAGCCAGCACAAATTTCAGACATAAAGAAAGGCACTGTCTGACCTGGCGTCCACCGAGCTCGACTCAGCGATGGACACAGATAGACCACATTGCTATTAGTCATCGCTGGAGAGGATCGGTGGAAGACTGCCGCTCCTTCTGGAGTACGTGTTTGGACAGCGATCATGCGTTGGTCCGAGCACGTATATGCCTGCGTCTCAATGGACGTAGAAAAAATTTGGCAACAAAACCACTACGAGTTCTGCTGGACAACGAAAACACCAAAGCCGTGTTCAGTGAGAAGTTGGCTAGGCAGTTATCGGAACAAAAGACTGTCACTCATCCAGAAGAAGCTTGGTGCCATCTTCAGTCTACTGTAAAAGCAGCACTGGAGACTGTAGCCGACTCCAAGATAATGGCTAAAAAGAGCCAGTGGATATCAGCAGCTTCTTCCAAACTAATGGATGCACGTGAATGCATCCCTGCAGGCTCTGAGTACAATGAAGAGCGAGCGCAACTTAAAAATAAACTGACGAAAAGTCTGCGCAACGATCGTGAACAGTGGTGGGCAGCAAAGGCTAAAGAGATGGAAAAGGCAGCGGCGATCGGTAACAGTAGACAGTTATTTAGACTTATTAAGGAGACTGGGGGGAAATGGTCAACAACAGTTAGTGAGGTTATAGCGGAGAAGGACGGATCGGCGATTCACTCGCAGGGAAGGCGACTGGGACGATGGGCAGAACACTTTGAGGAACAGTTTAACTGGCCTCCAGCCACCATTGCGCTGCCCGCTATCCAGTCGGACCCTGAATGGGACATAGAGACAGGTCCCCCAACACTAGAAGAAGTTGAGAAAGCGGTAGGTAGCCTGAAACGGGGAAGGGCAGCAGGACCAGACGGACTACCTGCTGAGGTATACAAGAATGGTGGTAGAGTTCTCTTAGTCAGGCTAACGGAAGTGTTAGCCAGTATATGGGAATCAAATACGATCCCCTCCGACTGGTCTAAGTCACTCATCATCCCAGTCTTCAAGAAAGGCGAGAAGTCCTCTTGTGATAACCACAGAGGAATCAGCCTGACAAACATAGTGTCTAAGATCCTAAGTTCTATAATTCTCCGACGCCTGAGTGGAGCTCGGGAACAGCAAGCCCGAGAAAACCAGGCAGGCTTTAGACCTGGCCGTGGATGTATCGACCAAATATTCACACTGCGCCAGGTCCTGGAACATAGGCATGCTTACAGACGCCCGACAATAGCTGTATTTCTCGACCTGAAGGCGGCATTTGACTCCGTTGATCGAGAAGTCTTATGGCAGTGTCTGTCACTGAAAGGCGTGCCTAGTAAGTACATCACCTTATTGAAAGCTCTCTACTCGAACACTTGTGGGCATGTTAGAGCCTATGGTGAGTTGTCCAGGGAGCTATACTCATCAAGTGGTGTCCGTCAAGGATGCCCACTATCCCCATTCTTATTTAATTTTATCATAGATATTCTTATGGAGGTTTCCCTCTCGTCACCTAATTACAAAGACGTTGACCGGATCACAGGTGAATTTTCCTTAGATCTAGAATATGCAGATGACATAGTCCTGTTAGGTGAAGACGCTGACAAGATGCAGAGTCTTCTGAACACTTTGAGTGGGAATTTGAGAATGTTTGGGATGCGATTTTCACCACCCAAATGCAAATTTTTGCTCCAGGACTGGTCTTCAGCGGTACCGCGGTTAACAATAGAGAGTGAAGTGGTTGAGTGTGTTGACCACTTCACTTACCTGGGAAGTAGGATCAACCCGGTGGGTTAGTTGCCGATGAGATTTCTGCACGGATACAAAAGGCTCGATTGGCTTTTGCCAATTTGCGCCACCTATGGCGCCGCCGTGATATTCGTTTGTCTATTAAGGGTCGCGTGTACTGCACAGCAGTCCGCTCTGTTCTACTGTATGGCTGTGAAACATGGCCATTGAAAGTGGAAGACATGAGAAGGTTACAGGTATTTGACCACCGTTGCCTTCGTAGTATAGGACGTATTCCGTGGTGTCACCATGTGAGTAATGCAGAAGTTAGGTGTAGAGTTTTAGGGAGAAGAGGTAAGTCAGTCGACGAGGTTGTGAACCTTCATCGACTGAGATGGTTGGGACACGTACTACGTATGCCTAGTCACCGATTGCCTCGTCACACAATGTTGGCTGAGGTGGGTTCAGGCTGGAAAAAGGCCCGAGGTGGCCAGACTAAAACATGGCACCAATGTATGAAGTCTCTGACTGTTGGTTTAAGCCATGTAGGACGATGCAGACTAGGTGGTTGGGGTCCACGGGACAAGAGGAACCAGTGGTTGGAGACCCTAGGTGATATGGCTCAGAACCGAAGTCAGTGGCGCAGATGTATACACACATTATCCTCATCTTAACAACGCTATACCGAATCTCACTATTTTGTCACTCCTCTTTCCTTTCTTCTCGTACTTTATATTTCTTTTGACTGCATTCACTTATCTTCATCCTTCACCTCACTACCTTTTTACTTGATGTGCTGATATGAGGTGTGGCAACTCGGACCGTTACGCAGTAATGCCTGGTCCTATGTTGATAATGATGATGATGATGATGCCTTTTTCTTGAGCAGTACATCTTGCCTTTCAAATCTTGTCTATTTTATCTTTCATTAATCCTGGGACGATATCCGACCGGTCATTATGCAATGCTGTGTCGTAGTGTTATGGGTGCATAACTACAGTTCCTAATTCTTAACCCGTTAATTTGGAGAAATCCTAATCAAGTATTCTCATCCCGAAACACGGGATTTTTTGATTTGCATAAATATACTCTGGTGATTCTGTTAGCTTTTGTACTACCAGATTCAAAACAGCCTAAGCAATCGGCTAAAGGACTCTTGAACAGCAATTATGTAAACCAAGGTTGGTGGTTGATTGACGTGACGTTATAATTGACAAGGTTTTTCATAAAAATGAGTCAACAATAATATTCGTCCTTGCACACTATCGATAGGTTACTTTTTTTGAATTTTCTCAGAGATATTCTGGCACTGTGTTCAGTCATGAAAGTGTACAAAACCACCTTGATAGTTTCAAGTAGCATTACTTACACTCTTTTGTGTGATTGTTAGCCAATCCAACTCCTTTTAAATACTAACTCAAACTTTGATGACTACTGATAGATAAATTAGGAAACAAAGGTTAGGAAGATAGGCCAAAGTGTACTGATCAGACCAAACATAGTCGAAACTATGAGGAAGGGGATAACCGATAATAAGTAGCAATGCAAGCAAAAAGCATGCTCTTCACAGAATGTGTTAAAAGCTGCGGCTCATATTGAGTGGAATATTTATATCACGAAGGAGAATGAATACGGCTGACTAAAGCAAAAATAAGATCTGGACAGCAGTTGTGTCTCCTGCTCCGTTGGTAAATGGCAGGCGCAATTACTTGCAGGCCACTCCTTTGAATCCTATCATAATCCAGGTTAACATTTCACTTTCAAATACCACCCAATATCAATTTTTCAGTTAAGTAACAGTACTGCTTTAACTGAGCACCATCTGTCCGAAATTACATTCAAATTGATGCACCACCACCAATATGAAGCTTGTGTATCTTTAAACAAAGGCAATTTTAAACAATTCAGCTAATACTGATAAAGTAATCTCAGTTTGCTTAGATGTCGCTCGCTGAATCTCTTTTCTTCCTAGAAAATAAAAGATTCAGCAAGGTTTTTATCATCAAATTGAAACAACATTGTAATTCCTGTTAAAGGGCAAGCCAATTACCGAATAAATGCACAGTATAAGACAGTTTGATTCACTAGTGTCACTATTTCCATGACAGTAATAACTTCATCTGAGAAACAGAAGCCTCAACATTAAGACGACTGAAAGTAATAACCACCACACTACCTGTCTGTTACTCTGTAATTTACGGGCATTAACTCATCTATTCACTACGGTCCAGATGCTCACATCTTTTATCTTTCCTAACGGAAACATCTCACATTTCCACAACTAGTCGTCTGGAAATACACGCAACAACAACAATTTCCAGAGGTATGCTATTCAAAGTAAGTGTGGTCTGTATGAAAGTGGTTGACTAGTGGTGAATGCAAAGTAGCTGACCATCTACGTCTCAGTTCTTCGTTTTGTATCATGTATTGCTTGTAGTGACATACCTCGAAGGTTTAGTACATTCACTCTGATATTGATCAGAAGGCTCTGAAGACATATTGGAACGTGTAGCATGCAGAACGTCCAATGTTTTAATATATTCTGGTGGATGATAACTGTCATGAAGAAGCTCAGAGATCTCTGGATTCAGGATTTGCTAGTGTTAATCAGAAATTTTATTCTTATCGAAAATCGTTTCGGAGTGAATGTTTAGAGAAGAAATACTGTTATTATGTCACAGCGTTTGAAGCGATAGGTTGCGGGTCTCAGTGGGAGGCAGGCATTTCCAGGTGGCGAGTTCCAAATAGGACGACATGCATGTCTTGGAATTCCTCTGATGGCCATTATCCATCATTACTATCAAAATTTATTGTTACTTGTCTAGTGATCATTATTAAATGAGGAGGCTATTCAGAAGGAAGTATTCAAATCACAGTACTACAATTATTATCACTGCAAACAATCCTCTAACCAAGCAGAATACCTTTCTCATCTCACTCAGTAAAACGTATTAGCATCAATGTCTGATGATTGTGTAACAGAATAATAAACTGCACTTTATCATAATATTTGTGGGCTAAAATTTCAAAGACTAACAGCTTTTTTATTGACTAAAGTGTGGTAAGTTCTTCACAAAGCTTGAATAGGGTTGAGACTATCTTATTCTACGGGAAGACTGCAGTATAATTAAAGCAGTCTTGTTCTCATCTCTGATGATTTCTTTATTGATATTTATTCATGTTAAAAGTAATCTTTAGTAAACTATCAACGACTGTTTCATACAGTGTTTAAAAAAGATTGTCTTCTCGTGAAGCGTCTTTCCACGTTCTCTGAACACTTTCTCCTTGTCAGAGAGTATTGACAGAATAAGAGGATAATTTTGTTGACATAAAATATTTACTATGCCGATGAAATGAAACTTTCAATAAGAGGATGACACTGGCATAACTATATTGGTTGGTAACACATTCAGTTCAAGGAGAAATGAACCCAAGAAATGAATAAATTTTTGATTGTTTTCTTTAAATTTGGATGTACATAAATCATCTTATCTTCCTAATTCAGTTAAGCAAACAGACAGATAGACAGTCAGTGAAAAGCTACATAGAACCTCGCATAACAGTGCATTTGTTCAAGTAGCCACAGTATTCAGGGAAAAAAATTTGGTATGTAATCTTTGGTGGTACTTGAATTAAGTTATATATGTGCATGTCAGTGTTATATTGGTGTCAATTACCTCATTCGTCTAGCTTGGTATTGTTGTATGTGGTAGGCTGATTTGTGTTGTATTAGAAGACGTCTAATGCTAACACTCGCATATAGTGGGATTGAGCTTAGTGTTTCGAAAATTACCATGCTAAATGGTAATAACTTGCTTGATGTGATGTACGTGATTCTTCGAAAGACACTAGGTGATTACGGGAAAGGGAATTTTGAAATGAGGAAAGAAACGACTTTTAACCCTAACCCTAATATCAGGTGCGCCTTCCACTTAAAATGCAATAAGATTAAAATCAGAAAATGAAACAGACTGAAGTGGCATTATTTGGCTAAAAGTAAATCATTCCTGCTGAAATGAAAGACATTGTAAGCTCAGATTTCTGATTGTTACGGTTTCATGGTTTTAAGTTGTTTGGAAGCGGTGACAGAAACCTCTGGACCTAGATGTTTTGCTTTCCAGTGGTCATCAACAAGGTATATCTCTAGCTATGATAAAGTAACGCAACCTGGAGATTTGGTACCGTGTCTATTAGTTTTACCATTGAGTATTTGGGTCACACTGGACATCTTGTACAACTAGTTTATACACACTGATCAGTCAATGAACGGTCACCGATATCATATTATCGGTTAATAATTTTTGAACGCAGTCTACTGATCGGGTCTGAGTTAACTTAGTATTTAAACCATCTAGCTGAGATGATAGGAAGCAATCGTTGTCATTCACAAAGTATGCGTTCCATCATCCCAAGACTGGTTTCTCAATTCTGAAAAATCACTTAGTGTATTTCCTAGAAAAGTTTTTTATTTTTTGACTTGGTGGTGTAGGGAGATGTAGAACATCTGGATGGGGTCCTCGAAACGATAGGAATCAGTAGTTAAAAATCCTCGGTGAAATGGTTAAAAACCGGTTGCAGTGGCGCAGATGTATTCACTCCTTAACGTCTTCTAAAACCTGACATCTATCTTCAACTCGCTTACTGTCTCACACATACACACTGTCTCCCTAAGCTTTTCGAGCTATTTATATTGCTTAAACTGAAAGTCAAGATCCTTTGGCCTAATTATATCAATTTAGTCATAGTTTTAATGAAATTTCCTGGGGTTTTGGTTACTTGTAGGCTGATTTAAACACCCCATTGTGTCAATATTAGAGACCTATCATACTTTGTCGAAGTTCGTCTTTAAGTAATTGTATTTATCTTCCGTCTTCTGCTCTCTTCTTTCAACTGATAGAAGCAGGACACTCTTGTACTGGCCTGTGTATTGAACTAAAAATCATATGTAATCTTTCTTTGGGTCATGACGAGATCTAGTTATGAGTTTAGGGAGAGAAGGAGGTGATTTGAATCTGCCATAGAGAAATTGAAAGTTGCAAGCCTAGAGGTTACCGGGTAACTAATTCACTTGTGGTAGGAAACTTCAAGACAAATACAATCATAAAAGTACTTACGCTACTGCTTCCCTAACGAGTTACCTTCACATGAAGAAATAAAAGAGTAACTCCACATAATTCCTGCCTATCACGAATTTAAATCAGGGAACCAAAACAATAAAAAAGAATCAGCATGCATGTAGTTCGTGAATTCTCTTCATACGCTTGACAACTTACAGAACATAAATCCACTCGAGGGCCTGGCATGGCGCGTGTTGTCCCCAGTCGGCCTTCCCAGTGTATGCCCAATCCATCTCCACTTCCTTCCAGTGCATATTTGTTGGGCGATGGGTTCTTGGTTGGTTCATTGCCGGCCACAGTTCCTTGTTGCTTATTCTTTCTGGCCATCTGATCTTCAGTGTGATTATCGAGTGACTGTAAGCGGTAGCTGTTGACGGATGTCTGTAATTTGTTGGAAGTGCTTTTCGTGGCGCGCCAAGTTTCCGAACCATATAGCAACACTGACTTGACTGACGTTGGTGTTGAAAATCCGGATCTTGTTCACGCTTTATGCTGAGTACAGTAGATCTCCACACTGATTTCAGATTAATGAACGCCTGTCTTGCTTTTCCGCTCCTGGTTTTGACATCCTCACCTGTGCCTGTGTTGCCACGTGCTGTTGAAACGATGCTGCTCAGGTAGGTGAAAGAGACTACTTCCGTTAGGTTTCTCCCGTTAATGGTGATTGCAGTTTGTTGTTGATGCTGTTGTTGGCTAGGTATCATCATCGCCTCCGTCTTCTCCAAATTCACTTAAAGTCCCGTCTTCATTCGCTGTTCTGCCTCTTCTGTCAGCTTGTTGGTTTTCACCTGTAGATCTTCGAGTTTGTCCCACAAGACACTAGACATAAATCATCATTGGCGAAATCCAAATCTTTTCCTGGGGTATTTTCATCGGTCCAACCAGTGTATGCCCATTTCCTCGCTCCTCACTGTTTGCTGCATGATCCAGTCCAGTGCACCACAATCAGGAAGATCATGGGTGATGGTAGGCAGCCCTGTTTACTCCTTCCTGTATTCACTAAAAAGGTGTCACTGAACTTTCCATTTTGGATCACTTGGCATGTGGCGTCTACATATAGCTGTTGAATGAGGTTGATGAAGACTGGTGGCACTCCGTAGTGTTGAAACAACTGCCAAATCACTTCTCAGTCGACGCTGTCGAAGGCCTTCTCAAAGTCGATGAAGTTGAGGTACAGGTAAAGTAGACTGCCATTCTATGCTCTGTTGTAATTGGAATGCTTAGGGTTGCAATTCGGTCCGCGCACGATTTATACCTTCTGAATCTAGCCTGTTTGGGTTGAAGTTTTGAATCCAGCGCATTCTTTGGCTTCTCCAGAATGATGCGGTTGAATACTTTGCTTGGGGTGGACAGAAGCGTGATTCCTCTACATTTCTTGCAAACACTAACGTCACCCTTCCTTGGGAGTTTCACAAGGTAGCCCTCCTTCCAATCGATCAGCAGGTACCTTCCCTTCCTCCCAAACCTTCTGCAATTGTGGTGTGAGCATGTCCGCTATTGTCCCTGCGTCTGTTTTCAGTGCTTCTGGTGGAATTCCATATGGCCCCGTTGCTTTCCCGCATTTCAGCAGTTTTATGGCATCCAGGACTTCACTTCTGCCTTTGCCGGAGGGCCTGTGTTCACTGGTAGTTCTGCGGTTACTGGTGATATTTCCGGACGAATTGCAGGTGGTGGTCGATTCAAGAGCCTCTTGAAGTGGTCAGCTCACTGTTTCCTCTGCTTCTCCTCTTCGGTAACTAAATTTCCTTCACTATCTTTTATTGCTTTCAACTGTGTTGATCTCTTCCCAGACAGTAACCTGGTTATTCGATACAATGTTGTCAGGTCTCTCCTACCAGCTCTCAGCCTGTTCTGCTTCATTTGCAAGTGTGTCGCAGCAGTGTCTTTTGTCTTTGCGTGCACCCTTCTTCACTCCTTTGTCCAGTGTATTATACTCTGTACTCAGTTCCTCTTTTCGTTGTGAATCCTTGAGCTGAACTGCTTTATCTTCTGCTTCGCCATCCTCCTCTCTCTCCTCCATCAGCTTCCATGTATCCGTCGAGATCCATTCCTTGTCTTGTTTCCTCTTTCTTCCTATTACTGTTGTGCAGGTTTCTTTCCACATAGCTTTCAAGGAGTTCCAGTGTTCTTCTACGCCCGATCCTTCAGGGATGTTGCTCAATGTCTGATGTTTGGCTGGCGTGAAGATTTTCTTTGTAGTTCCGTTGTTCAGTTCGTGTTCTGGGTGTTGAACCTGAACTGTGGTCTATCATCACCAACCTCCCTGAAGGCCTTCAACTTGATTTTGAAGGTTTCTTGCACTAGATAGTGGTGTGAAACTACATCCGCCCCCCTTCTTCATCTGATCTTATGCCCAGTAGGCTGCGTCTCCACCTTCTTCACGTTGAGATGAAGTCGATCTGATTTTCAGTTTCGTGTGTCCATCTGGTAACCTCGCCTGCTTAACTAGTTCACTGTTTACTAGCCGGTCCTAAGCCCGGGTAAAGAGGAAAGGTTGAGCATTGAGCTAGCAACCCTACCCCGTAAAACAAATCTAACCGCTAAACAAACTTCAAAGCACAAACAAAATATAAAAAATGAAAACAAACTTATTTCTCGCTGGAATCGGAGAGGCGAAATGACGCTGGTTGGTGAAAGCCTTCGGGAAGCCAGTTGGCCGATGTGTCTTCTCTTTATGAAAGCGAAAGTAAAGATGGGGACATGGAATGTCCGCACGAAGTTTGAACCCAGCAAGGCAGCCCAGATTTCAAAAGAGATGAGAAGGTATCACATTGAAGTGCTTGGAATTTGCGAAGGCAGATGGAATGGGAGTGGACTCTCCAAACTGTCAACTGGAGAATCAATAATCTACTCCGTTACTGTCACCCAGACGACAACCACGAGCACACTGAGGGAGTGGCTATCATGATGTCCCCAACAGCATCGAAGGCTCTCATGCAGTGGGAACCAATCTCCTCCAGGATCATGACAGCAAGGTTCAACTCAAAAGGAAGGAAGGTCACAATCATACAATGCTATGCACCTACAAATAATGTAGAGCAAGAGAAAAAGGAGGAATTCTACAGACAACTGCAATCAACACTGCACAAGACCTCAGTTGGCGATATCAAAATTCTAATGGGCGACATGAATGCCAAACTGGGAGCAGACAACGTAGGAAGAGAACTAACCATGGGTCGAGAAGCGCTCGGTGAGGTGATGAACGAGAATGGAGAACTGTTTGCAGAATTCTGTGCATTCAACGATTTGGTGATTGGGGGCACTGTGTTCAAGCACAAGGATATCCACAAAGCGACATGGATTTCACCAGAAGGACACACTAAAAACCAAATCGACTTTATCTCAATCTTAAGAAAATGGAGACGCAGTCTACTTGACACAAGGTCAAGAAGAGGAGCAGATGTAGGTTCAGACCACTCACTATCTAGTGCAAGGAACCTTGCAAATCAAGTTGAAAGCCTTCAAGGAAGCTGGTGATAGACCGCAGTTGAAGTAGAACACTCGGAAACTGAAGGATGAAACTACAAAGGGAATCTTCACGGCAGCCATCAAGACAAAATGGGAGATATCGAGGAACATCCCTGCTGAAAAGCAGCAAAACCAGATGGGATCCTGCCAGAAGCACTGAAAACAGACGCAGAGACAACAGCAGACATGCTCACACCACTATTGCAGAAGGTGTGGAAGGACGAGAAGGTACCTGCAGATTGTAAGAAGGACTACCTTGTCAAACTGCCGAAGAAAGGAGACCTCAGTGTTTGCAAGAACTGGTGCGGAATCACTCTCCTGTCCACCCAGAGCAAGCAAAATATTAAGCCGCATCATCCTGGAGAGGCTAAAGGATGCACTGGATTCAAAACTACGACCGGAACAGGCAGGCTCCAGGAAGTACAAATCATATGCAGACCAAATTGCAACGCTTCGCATCATCATAGAACAGAGCATAGAATGGCAATCAGCTCTCTACCTCAATTTCATCGACTTTGAGAAGGCCTTTGACAGCGTCGACCGAGAAGTAATTTGGAAACTGCTTCACTACTAAGGAGTACCGCAAACCTTTATCTGCCTCATTCAACAACTACATGAAGACGCCACATGCCGGCCAAGTAATTCACAATGGGAAGCTCAGTGATGCTTTTGAAGTGAAGACAGGAGTGAAACAAGGTTGCCTACTATCCCCCATGATATTCCTGATTGTGGTCGGGTGGATCATGCAGCGAAAGCGGGCAGCGAGAACAGGGGGATACGCTGGGCTGCGGAAAAGAACCTAGAGGACTTGGATTTCGCCGATGACTTGTGCCTGATGTCACACAAACTTGAAGATCTGCAGGCAAAAACTAACAAGTTGATAGAAAAGGTGAGGCGGCGATGACGGGACTTAAGTGAATATACGGAAGACAGAGGTGATGAAGATACACAACCAACAACAACAACAACAAGCTCCAGTCACCATAAACGGGAGAAACTTAAAAGAAGTAACCTCCTTCATCTATCTAGGAAGCACTATTTCAACTACAGGCGGGACGGACGAGGACGTCAAAGTCAGAATCGGAAAAGCAAGACAGGCGTTCATTAACCTGAAACCAGTGTGGAGATCTGCACTCAGCATGTGGAACAAGATACGGATTTTCAACACCAACCCAGTCAAGTCGGTGCTTCTGTATGGCTCAGAGACTTGGCACGTTACAAAAGCGGTTTCCAGCAAACTACAGACATTCATCAACAACTGCTTATGCTCGCTACTGAAGATCAGATGGCCAGAAAGAATAAGCAACAAGGAACTGTGGCCGGCAATGAGGCAACCAAGAACTCATCGCCCAACAAATATGCACTGGAAGGAAGTGGAGATGGATTGGGCATACACTGGGAAGGCCGACTGGGGACATCACGCGTCAGGCCCATGAGTGGAACCCAGATGGGAAGCGATGAGTTGGGCGTCTGAGATGGGAGTGACATGAAGGAGATGGTGCGAAGAAGAAATGAGAGCTTGTGGGCTGTTGTAGAGCCAGGTTCATAAGTTCGCAGAGAACAGAGTGCACCGGAGACGTGCTGCTGGAGCCCTACGTTACACTAGGAACCCAAGGGACTAATAATAATAAAATAATAGTGTCCACCTGGTGAAATCAAATCCATGTCGCTGTCTTGTGAATATCCTTGTGTTTGTATACATTGCTTCGCATCACCAAATCGTTGAATGCACAGAAATCTGCAAACAGTTCTCCGTTCTCACTCATCATTTCATCGAATGCTTCTCGACCCATGATCAGTTCTCTTCCTGTGTTGTCCGCTCCCAGTTTGGCATTCATGTAACTCCACCCATAAGAATTTTGACGTCGCCAACTGGAGCTGTCTTGTCGCCTACTGACTGCAGTTGTCTGTAGAATTCCTCCTTCGCCTCCTGACCGGCGTTATTTGTAGGTGCATAGCGTAGCATTATGTGATTGTGACTTTCCTTCCTTTTCAGTTGAATCTTGCTATCATGATCCTGCATGAGAGAAAGTCTTCGATATTCTTATAGACACCATGATAGCCACTCCCTCCGTGTGCTCATGCTTGTCGTCTGGGTGACGATATCGTAGTAGATTATTGACTCTCCAGTTAGCAGTTTGGAGAGTCCACTTCCATTCCATCTACTTTCGCATATTCCTAACACATCTATCCCATACTTTCTCATCTCTTTTGCAATATGGGCTGCCTTGGTAGGTTCACACATGGTGCGGATATTCCATGTCCCCATCTTTACTTTCGCTTTCGTCGAGAGAAGATAAATCAACCGACTGACTTCCCGAAGGCGACCTGCGTGTCAATAGATGCTGTGTCGTTGTCGCCGTCACAGTTATCGACTTTAATTTTCGACGACAGTTTCTCAGTTATCGTATTTTGAAGTGTTTTTGTTTCTTCTACCGGAGTGCGAATATCCGAGCAGCACAACATGCAAAGCCAGACACTTCCTGCGTTGTTTTACCTCTTGTATGCTGAGGGTGTGGGGCTTGTACAGTCAGTGTGGAACCAACTCTTACATTCGCTACACTGCATACCACGGGTTCACTGTAAAGTGGCACCCGGCCCTACCACAAGCATTTACTTTACGACACTTTTGGCTCACCATGAAGCGAAAAATTGAAAAATATTCTGACTGGAGTGAAAATACAACAGCCTTTGATGTGTTAAAACAAAAATGACAAGAATCTAGCTGAATGTAAAAAATCACTACCCTTTCCAAACAGCGCACCAAGTTTAACTAGTACTCATCCAAGCAGGCTTGGATGCCGTCTTGCGCCTCCTTAGTTCTGGTTGCACACACGTACTCAGAGTCCCTAGCTCAGCCATACTAGCTAGATAGGTTCACCAAACCTTCCCCTCATTCATTACTATCACATTTACTCTAACTAAACACATTACTCCTCCAAATGTGTTCCCGAACCAATCCTTTGATTTGTGTTTCGTTATCAGTACTTACACGTTAGGTTTGGCACTGGCTAAGCAGGTACTAGAGCGCATCAAGTTAAGTAGGGTTGGTCAGACGTTACGGAATCGTAACACACCCTCTCTACAATTACTGAACCCGAATATCATCTCTTACTTTGTCTGGAAACTTTTTCCTTGTCCTGTGTTGACTTATTTGACCTACTTTTGTTTGGGGCAATGGTTTTGCGTTTTTTATTGCATTCCTCATTGGTTACTTTCACATCGTACTTTTTAATGACCAGTATAGTGCCTCATTAAACCGCTTATCAATGGCCGACAATGACTCGACTGCACAGGTGGCCATAACCCCTCAGCTTCCCGCTCTCTGGGCCCACAGACCACCCGCACGGTTCTCCCACACGGAAGCTCAAGTTGCCTTGAGACATGTCAGCTCACAAGAGACTAGGTCCAACGTAATTATCGTCACCTTGCCGGAAAATGTGATCGAAGACGTCTCAGACGTGCTTGACGGCCAGGAACCGAACCTGTACGAGCGCCTCAAAACCACCCTCATCAAACGCGTTGCATTCACTGACAAGCAGAGGATGCAACAACTTTTCAGGGATGCTCATCTAAGTGATCGTAAGCCCACGCAACTGCTTCGTCTGATGGGGCAGCTGGTTGCAGATTTCAATATTGATGAAACATTTCTCAAGCTAGTGTGTTTACAGACGTTGCGGTAGTCGGTACAAGGAATCCTAACACCCCTTCGTTGGTGCCTCTTAACAGAGCTGAAGGAAGCAGCTGACAGAGCTGTGGACGCTACGAAACCCAACACTAGTATCGCAGCTGCACTGCCTAATGCCACCGATTCGTCCCAAAGCCCATATCCTCCCTCGGCTGGTGAGCCAACAAGTTTTGACGCCATAGCTCACATCCCAAAATTGTATGTGGAATTGTGCAGTATCAGGAAAGAAATGCGGTCTAGTAGTTCTTCCAATGGTCTCATGTCTCGCTCTCGCAACAGATCTGCCTCCCGTACCACAGACAGGCGTTCCAAATAGCGACAAACCCAACCCAGGTTGTGCTGCTCCCTTAAACGTCATGGTGCCAATGCCAAAAGGTGCACTCAACTTTGCACCTTCAAGGCTAACCAGGCGGGAAACGTGTGAGCCAGCACATGACGGCGACCAACGTAGCTGGCAAGTCACTTCCATGTCACCTCTTCTTCGTCACTGATCGGTATTCTGGGATGCGCCTCCTAGTTGATACTGGGGCAGATGCTAGCGTCATCCCACTTTCGAAGGAAGAGCGTCTACGGCCAATGTCTCTGCAACTTCATGCCGCCAACCGTTCACCCATCACAACGTATGGTCGGAGATTCCTCGACCTCAACCTTGGGTTGCGTCGTTGCTTCCTTTGGGCCTTCATAGTGGCGGATGTGACCACCGGCATTATTGGTATGGATCTCTTACAGCACTATCAGCTGCTGGTAGATGCTGGCAAGCATCAGTTGATCGATTCTACCATAATACTGTCTGGTATTGGCACAAAGATGCCGTTCCTCAGTCCCATGTACTCCACGAAGGACGCTTCTAGTCCCCAAGCGTCTGTTATTCAGTCTTTTCCGGACGTCTTTAAGCCAAGTCGTTGTGTACCTTGTGTGACTTCGAACGACGACTGCCCGCCAGTGTTTGCGAAACCACGGCGATTATCCCCGGAGAAACTGCGTGCTATAAAAGCCGAGCTTGAACACATGCTTAAAATGGGAATAATCAAACCATCCAACAGTTCGTGGTCTTCACCCTTACATGTGGTACCAAAGAACAATGATACGGACTGGAGGCCTTGTGGTGACTACTGAAGGCTCAACGCTAGGATGATTCCAGATCATTGCTTAGTCCCTCACACACTACTTGACTGCATCTTCAAAAGGCTGCTTTATTTTCAGCAAACTCGACCTGGCGCGTGCATATCATCAGATCCCGGTTCATCCTGATGATGTTCCCAAGGCGGCCGTCACCACACCCTTTGTCCTTTTGAGTTTCTTCACATGTCGTTTGGTCTCCGTGACGCAACGCAAGCTCTCCAGCGTCTTATTCACTATGTTTCACGTGGACTCGGCTTCACCTATGCCTATTTAGACGACATACTAATGGCTAGTCTGGACAAAGACACTCATTTTAACCACTTGAAACAGGTTTCCGCCAGACTGTCAGAGCATTCGACGACAGTCAACCTGGCTAAATGCCAGATTGACGTCCGTTCACTGAAATTTTTGAGAGACGTTTTCGACGGACAAGGCATTCGCCCACCACCTGGAAAGGTAGGGTGATCCAGGAATTTACACTCCCAATGTCGCTTAAAGCTGTGCGTACGTTTCTGGGGATGGTGAGCTGTTATCGTCGTTTCGTGCCCCGGTGTGCCCACATTTCGACTGCGCTGGCTGACCTGCCGAAAAGTAAGTGTATGACTTTCAGCATGACTCCTGAGGCACTAGACGCATTTCGGAGGATCAAAAGCTCAATAGCAGACGCCGCGATGCTGGTGCATCAAGACGTAAACCTACCTCTTAGCATTGCAGTTGACGCCTCTAACACGGCCACTGGAGCTGTGTTGCAACAACTTCCGGGTCACACTCCGATAGCGCTTGCATTCTTCTCCTAGAGGCTAGCCCCCTGCGAAATGCGGTACGGCACTTTTGGCAGGGAATTGCTCGCCATATATGCCTCAGTCAAGCATTTTCGGCACTTTGTGGAAAGTCGTGATTTCATTATCCTTACCAACCACAAACCTTTGACTTACGCCTTACGCACCACCACCGGCAGATATTCAAAGCGTGAATTACGTCATGTAGACTAGATTTCGCGATTCACGTCGGACATCCGTCGCATTTCTGGTGTGAATAACCCTGTCGCAGATGCACTGTCTCGCGTTTACACCACTACTTTGATTTGAGTGGTTGGCCTAAGGAAGATTGCTGAACTTCAGGATTCAGACGGGAGACTGAAAAACTTCAACACTCAACCCCCCTGAAGGTACAGCGTTTACCGCTCCTGAATAGTGAAGGGACTATATTATGCGACACCTCCACAGGCACAACCAGACCAGTTGTTCCATTGCCCTTGTGTAAACACGTGTTTGATGCTTTGCACAGTCTTTCGCATCCTGGTATCCGTGCTAGTGACAAACTGATATCTGCTAAGTTTGTGTGGCCTGGCATTAACCGTGATGTTCAAAACTGGACACGGTCATGTATTCAGTGCCAACGCTCCAAGGTGAATCGTCACAACATCCTACCACTTGGAACTGTCGCCAAATCGGATTCACGATTGACCCGTGTCCATTTAGACATTGTCGGCCCCCTTCCACCCTCCGATGGATATTGCTACCTGCTGATATGTATCGATAGGTTTACTCGCCGGCCGTTAGCCATCACATTGTCTAACATTACTGCCGAAACAGTGAGTCGAGTCTTCGTCGAAGGATAGATTCCACAGTTTGGATGCCCTTCCAACGTGGCAACCAACAGAGGCCAACAGTTCGAATCCGTTACCTTCCAGAAGCTGATGAATCTGTTGGGATGCAAACGCATCCGCACTACTGCATATCACCCAGCTTTCTGTGGTTTGGTGGAACGATTTCTTCGGCATCTTAAGAGCGCACTGGTGGCAGTCGACAATATGAAATGGACCGAGTGTCTGCCGTTGGTTCTTCTCAGCATTCGTTCTACACTTAAGACGGAAATGCAGTGTACACCTGCTGAGTTAGTTTACGGTAGTACCTTACGTTTGCCGGGTGAAATGGTCACTTCAGATTGTAGTGACCCAACTTCTACCGATATCCATGGCAATGCGCAAACTCTTAAATTACACGTGTGTCGCCTCCAACCCCCATCTACACGGATACACTGTGGACGGGTGCGGTTGGATAAAAGTCCCAAAGGCTGCACGCACATCTTTTTGCGTTGTGACGGCGTACGTAAACCCTTACAGCCACTATACGACGACCTTTCAAGGTTCTCTGCAGGAAAGAAAGGTTTTTCGTCACTGGTAGGGCTGGAAGTGTAGATCATTTGAAGGCGGCGTAGATGGAGTACGACCCTTTTCCCTCCACACCAACAAAACTAAAAAAGGCCTGCCGCCAGACCCTCAAAAAAACTCGTCTAGTCGTGAGTACCTTGAATCTTCTAAAAAAGCCACCTTTAACAGCTCTGATCCGGTACCCTCCACCTGTATTGGGAGGCGCGTACACCGGCCCAAACGATACGTCGATTTCGTTTATTAGCCCCAGCGCGAATTCACACTCGGTAAATTCTGAGTTTCAACTACTTAATCCTTGCAAGCAACGTCAATGCGTTTTCATATCCAAAGTTTTCACAAGTTTTGTTCACTACTTTGAAAAGAAACAAAACGTTTTTGTAAAAACAACTCAAAGATGCAATTAAAAGCTCAAAACGTTTTTTTCGGCTGGTCATTTTTTTTCTCACTTGCCTCACTTCGCATTTGTTTGGTTTTTCTTTTCTTAGCACTCTTATGTCCTATTTCTTTCTTCTTGCAGAACCCAGGAAATGCGTTGAAAATTTGATACAATTGGCCGCTGACGGTGCTACTTGGATCGTTCCTCTGTTCTCTTTGTACCAGTTTCCCCTTGTACACTCCCTGGTAGATTACGAAGCAATAAAGAGAGAGTAGACGGGGGCTTTGGGTCACCTTCCACTACTGCGAGAAGGGTTGCGTCTATACGCAAAGTTCTCTTACTTCGTGGGTGTGCATAGTTGCACTGGCTTCGGAGATCCACACGTCACCTACTCCATCACCAACATAGAAGGGGGTTGCGTGTCCGCCTCGCAGTCACCTCCCGGGATCGAAAGTTGCCGGTATCCCGACAACATGCTAGGAGGGGGAATGACCTGTGGTGCACCTTCTTGGCACCAAAATACGACAAAGTCCCTTGGTTTTCTAGTGGAACGTAGGGCTCCAGCAGCACGTCTTCGGTGCACTCTGTTCTCTGCGAACTTATGAACCTGGCTCTACAACAGCCCACAAGCTCTCATTTCTTCTTCGCACCATCTCCTTCATGTCACTCCCATCTCAGACGCCCAACTCATCGCTTCCCATCTGGGTTCCACTCATGGGCCTGACGCGTGATGTCCCCAGTCGGCCTTCCCAGTGTATGCCCAATCCATCTCCACTTCCTTCCAGTGCATATTTGTTGGGCGATGAGTTCTTGGTTGCCTCATTGCCGGCCACAGTTCCTTGTTGCTTATTCTTT
The DNA here is from genome assembly GCA_944470555.2 of Heterobilharzia americana. Taxonomy (NCBI): domain Eukaryota; kingdom Metazoa; phylum Platyhelminthes; class Trematoda; order Strigeidida; family Schistosomatidae; genus Heterobilharzia; species Heterobilharzia americana. The sequence continues at coordinate 15,020,127 of OX104129.1, forward strand.
CTGGCCATCTGATCTTCAGTAGCGAGCATAAGCAGTTGTTGATGAATGTCTGTAGTTTGCTGGAAACCGCTTTTGTAACGTGCCAAGTCTCTGAGCCATACAGAAGCACCGACTTGACTGGGTTGGTGTTGAAAATCCGGATCTTATTCACGCTTTATGCTTACTGCAGAAGATCTCAACGCCAGTTTCAGGCTATTAGACGGCTGCCTTACTCCCTTTTTTGATCCTGACTGGCTCGGTCGTCCTCGACTGTGCCGCTGCTTGTAGTTGAAACTCCTGCCTGGATAAGTGAAAAAAGCTTCTTCCTTCAATTTTCTCCTGCTGATGGAGATTGGAGCTTTTGTTAAAGCTAGTGGCGTTGGTTGGGTTTCATCATCACTCCCGTCTTCTCTACGTTCACCTGAAGTCCCGTCTTCGCTGCCTCTTCCAGAAACTTGCCAGTTTTTGCCTGCAGATCTGCAAGTTTGTTTGACGTTAGACATAAGTCATCGGTGAAATCCAAATCTTCTAGGTTATTTTCCCCGATCCAGCGTATCCCTTTCTTCTCGCTCCTCATTGTTTGTTGCATGATATAGTCCACTTCAATCCAGAATATAATGGGTGGTAGTAGGCAGCCCCGCTTTACTCCTGTTTTCACATCAGGCGCAACACTCAGCTTTCTACTGTGAATTGCTTGGCATGTGACGTCTTCATGTTGGCAAACAGCTGTGGTATTCCGTAGTGTTGAAACAACTGCCAAATCACTTCTCAGTCGACGCTGTCGAAGGCCTTCTCAAAGTCGATGAAGTTGAGGTACAGGTAAAGTAGACTGCCATTCTATGCTCTGTTGTAATTGGAATGCTTAGGGTTGCAATTCGGTCCGCGCACGATTTATACCTTCTGAATCTAGCCTGTTTGGGTTGAAGTTTTGAATCCAGCGCATTCTTTGGCTTCTCCAGAATGATGCGGTTGAATACTTTGCTTGGGGTGGACAGAAGCGTGATTCCTCTACATTTCTTGCAAACACTAACGTCACCCTTCCTTGGGAGTTTCACAAGGTAGCCCTCCTTCCAATCGATCAGCAGGTACCTTCCCTTCTTCCCAAACCTTCTGCAATAGTGGTGTGAGCATGTCCGCTATTGTCCCTGCGTCTGTTTTCAGTGCTTCTGGTGGAATTCCGTATGGCCCCGTTGCTTTCCCGCATTTCAGCAGTTTTATGGCATCCAGGACTTCACTTCTGCCTTTGCCGGAGGGCCTGTGTTCACTGGTAGTTCTGCGGTTACTGGTGATATTTCCGGACGAATTGCAGGTGGTGGTCGATTCAAGAGCCTCTTGAAGTGGTCAGCTCACTGTTTCCTCTGCTTCTCCTCTTCGGTAACTAAATTTCCTTCACTATCTTTTATTGCTTTCAACTGTGTTGATCTCTTCCCAGACAGTAACCTGGTTATTCGATACAATGTTGTCAGGTCTCTCCTACCAGCTCTCAGCCTGTTCTGCTTCATTTGCAAGTGTGTCGCAGCAGTGTCTTTTGTCTTTGCGTGCACCCTTCTTCACTCCTTTGTCCAGTGTATTATACTCTGTACTCAGTTCCTCTTTTCGTTGTGAATCCTTGAGCTGAACTGCTTTATCTTCTGCTTCGCCATCCTCCTCTCTCTCCTCCATCAGCTTCCATGTATCCGTCGAGATCCATTCCTTGTCTTGTTTCCTCTTTCTTCCTATTACTGTTGTGCAGGTTTCTTTCCACATAGCTTTCAAGGAGTTCCAGTGTTCTTCCACGCCCGATCCTTCAGGGATGTTGCTCAATGTCTGATGTTTGGCTGGCGTGAAGATTTTCTTTGTAGTTCCGTTGTTCAGTTCGTGTTCTGGGTGTTGAACCTGAACTGTGGTCTATCATCACCAACCTCCCTGAAGGCCTTCAACTTGATTTTGAAGGTTTCTTGCACTAGATAGTGGTGTGACACTACATCCGCCCCCCTTCTTCATCTGATCTTATGCCCAGTAGGCTGCGTCTCCACCTTCTTCACGTTGAGATGAAGTCGATCTGATTTTTAGTGAAGTGTGTCCATTTAGTGAAATCAAATCCATATCGCTGTCTTGTGAATATCCTTGTGTTTGTATACATTGCTTCGCATCACCGAATCGTTGAATGCACAGAAATCTGCAAACAGTTCTCCGTTCTCACTCATCATTTCATCGAATGCTTCTCGACCCATGATCAGTTCTCTTCCTGTGTTGTCCGCTCCCAGTTTGGCATTCATGTTACCCAACGTATTTGTAAGTGCGTAGCATTTAATGGTTGTGACTTTCCTTCGTCTTGAGCTGAACCTTGCTGTCATGATCCTGTAGGAGCACATTGGTTCTTCTGCATGACAGCCTTTGGTGCTCTCGGGGAATTCGTGATGGCCACTGCACAACTCAGTGTGCTCGTGGTTGCCGTCTGGTTGACAATATCAGAGTAAATTGTTGATTCCGCAGTTAACAGCCTGGAGAGTCCACTTCCATTCAATCTGCTCTCGCAAATTCCTAACACTTCAATGCGATACCTTCTCATCTCTTTTGCAATCTGGGCTGCCTTGCTAGGTTCGATCATGGTGCGGACATTCCATGTCCCTCATGTTTACTTTCGCCTTCATCGAGAGAAGACACATCGGCCAATTTGCTTCCCGAAGGCTTTCATTAACCGGAATCATTTCGCCTCCCCTATTCCAGTGAATAGTTATTTTGTTTTTAGTTTTCGTATTTTCTCTGTGCTTTGCAGTTTGTTTGGCGGTTAGATTGGTTTTCCAGGATAGCTTCACTAGTCCTACACCCAACGTTCCCTCTTTGGCCGGGCTTAGGACCGGCTAGTAACTGGTGAACTAGTTAACCAGGCGAGGCCAAAATGAATAGGTTAAATTGAATGAACTCAGCAAACCTCTAGCTCACCTTTGGATGCTTTAGGTGTTTTAAGTTCTGCTTTAACGAGCATGCATCTAAGCAGGCTTGGATGCCGTCTTGCGCCTCCTTAGTTCTGGTTGCACACACGTACTCAGAGTCCCTAGCTCAGCCATACTAGCTAGATAGGTTCACCAAACCTTCCCCTCATTCATTACTATCACATTTACTCTAACTAAACACATTACTCCTCCAAATGTGTTCCCGAACCAATCCTTTGATTTGTGTTTCGTTATCAGTACTTACACGTTAGGTTTGGCACTGGCTAAGCAGGTACTAGAGCGCATCAAGTTAAGTAGGGTTGGTCAGACGTTACGGAATCGTAACACACCCTCTCTACAACTTTATCGGGCTTCATGCCCAAAAAATCGCTTGAGCCTAAATATTCGCATCCAAATGGACTGGTCTACTGATGACAGAAGAACCAGACTGGCGGCAACTGGGTGTTCTTTGAGCTTTGGAAAAATCTGAAAGATTTTTACTTTGTTTGTACGAAACTCGCTTTTTCGAATCTAGTAAGACTCTCATGGGTTACAGTTCAATGGAAAGATTTTCAGAAAAGCGAAATGGACATTTATGGGATAGTCGGTATCAGAATTGAACGCTGAAGCAGTGTTGTGGTGGCTGGGATCAATGGTTATCTCTCTTATCAAGTTAAATTTCAGACTCGGTACGTTGACAAACTCGTTGTTCGCAAATAGGATGAGACATACAGGACCTTCAAACCAATCACCCAAAAGTCTGAAAGAACTTGCTTTTGTACCAATCAATGTGCTCGAGGTTAATGATGATCTACGCGACTTCTTCGAAAGTGTCTACCGGTGAAACAGAGGACTATGCAGTTGATTTAAATCTTATAAGCCCGTCAGTCTGCCGACCACTAAGAATGTCTCAGATGCGAGTAACCAGTCCCTTCATCTGTTCGGGATTAGGTGACGGACAAACCCGTAACCTCTCGTTTTCCTCGTGTTCAAGGAAATTCTGTCCATTTCTGTTGCTTCTGGTCGCTATCTGCCTCCTGGAAAACGCTGAATTTTTTGAGGGTGTACATATCTCCCTCCAATTTCTGCAAACCTCAGACCACAGGTAACAGAAGGAAGTCCTGAACCTGCCTTTCAAACGTTGAAGCTACCCATATCCATCTCGACTGCAAGGTAGCAGACAGTTGGACTGTCACCCACTTACTGAAAAGTATTTATAAGCCAGCTAGGAAAGTTATCGCTATTGCCTAACTTACAACTCTGTTAAAGTTAACTGATATCTAATATCTGTTATTATTCAACTCGTCGACTATTTGTCCAACATAATAGCATTATTTATAGTTTTGACGCTTCTTGCTTGCTTTTCTGAGAATGAAATCAAGTGTCGGTAGCCTCCGCGGAAGTAATAGTATTAGCGCGAAAAGGCTAAAACTCTGATCTATCGCCCAAGGTTAGAAGCTCCACCAGCGATTGCGGTCTGTTAATTAAGTTACCAGACCTTATGACTGACATCCACAGTGATGTTAATAAAGTTAAGTCCGATGTTCTAGAAATCTCAAAGGTAGTTGAAAACATGCAGCGTAAAGTGGATCATCTCCTCCCTCTGATGGAATTTTTAGGCCCCAAAAGTGACTCCCCACTTGATAGTTTAATGAAATGCGAGAGATTAGCCAGTGAGGTAAGCAACCGAACGCGATCCTCCTGCAATTCAGTAGTCTTCAGCACCCCTGGCTGTTCCCCACTAGAGCGAGTTAAGACTGGTCGTTTACAAGCATGCGGCCTGGCTAACTCAGCTCGTAATGTTCGTTGCCTGAAGAAAAGAACGATTGGGTTCCCATGTCCTGTTCTATTTCAGTTTAACCCGCCGTGCAATGCAAAACACTTCTCTGGCTCTCAGAGAATTATAGCATCCACAGCACCATATAACGGGGTTGAGATATCTTCTGACCTAACTTCTTGTCAGCGTCGCACACGGAAATTCCGTGGTGGAATGACTTCTCAAGTTTCGCCAAAACCACGAGATACCGATAGCGGAATGCAGTCAGCGAGTTGTGAGGGTGACAAGCTAACTAGAACTTCACTGATCTTTACACCCTCAGTTACCAGTGAAGAGCGCAACAGGGAGCACAAGCAATGCCGACTCCATACCGCTAGCATGCACTAATATAATATTTATAGACCTAGATGACAACACAAATCTTAGTGATGAACTACAGGGATCCCAAGTCATTCAGTCCGCTAGTACCGCATAGGTAGAACAGTCTGTGTGACCCGCCTCTTCGGCTTTGTTGCTGAATGCGTTATCCCTAAGCAAAACGTCTCGGAAATCTAAACGTTTTAACAACGAACAACGCTACGCAGCCAAATTAATAACCCCCAATCTCCTGGTAGCACATAGCGCCATGAATCTCCCTCAAGTTGGTTCATTCCCAAAGATAATCATAAAAACACTCCTTGCCAGGAAACAGGTTCAGCTGTTCAGTTGTTGGAGCACGAGTAAAGCGTACCACCACAAACAGCCCAAGCCACTTAAACTGGGGAATACGGTTTCATAAATGATGATTGGTTTTGCTCGTCACATCCCACTGTAGAGTTTCCGTCTACCCAGGAATATGACCCCAGTGCACCGCCAATGTACTTTAGCTCACAACCCAACGTGAATAAACCCAAAACTATCCCCCTGAGCATTCGGAATAAGGGACCTTATACCCACCCTAGCTATGACATTAAAGCTAGCGTAAGTAACGCCTATCCAGCGTTCTGTGAAGAATCTACGCTCTGGAACCCCCCGGAAAACCCATCTTTTTTCGGACTTCATAAGATAACAGTACCTCTAGCCATGCAGATGATGACAAACTCTGGTCAGCTGCTATCACTCATAGCCAGCAGCCAATTCAGTGGCGGAAATACTATAGTGACACCTTCCCATCCTACAGGCCAATAAATGGTTGGTCATCGTCTGAGGCAACAATGGGTAGTCCGGCACGCAAAGCTAAGGAACTTGCCCTTATCCCGACATTTCCCACTCCACATCCCGTTGACCCAAATGACGACCATGAAAGAACACATTCATCCCATCTCGTTGATGACCTAAGCCCTTTTATAGCCCCATCAGAATTCCTTGTTCTTCTGTTTAACTCACGTTCAATTTGCAGTAAGCTAAACTATCTAAAATCTCTAGTCTATGTGATCAAACCATGCTGCATTTTAATCACTGAAACTTGGTGTACGTCAGATACCTCAAACCTCAGTCTAACGTTAGACAATTACAATTTATATGGTAATGACCACAGTACTTCTAAAGGTGGAGGTTGAATCGTCTATGTTCGCTCTGATTTTTCATCTTCAAATGCCTTCCCGTTGGGTTAGAACCTATTAGATGATGCAGTATTCGTGAATATCAACACTTGCAAACACTACGAAATTGCCGTTGGTTGCCTATAGAGGTCCCCGAATGCTGTGCTTGCCGTTGACGAACATATCAACAAGATATTCAAGCTACTATCATCCCTACCAACTTGTACAGCAATAAGTGGTGATTTTAATATGCCGTGTATCATATGGGAGACACTGCAAGGACCATCTCGTTTCAAGCCATTCTTTCAAACCTTAGAAACAAATGGATGGGTTCGGGTTGTTAACAGCTGTACTGGACGATATAATACACTTGACCTGATTTTTTTAAACAACGCACCACCATTTGCCATACATACTAGCACCGAATTCCCTGAAGGTGACCACAAGGTCGTAGCCTGTCAACCCTTTGCGCCATGTAGGTACACTTCCACATCACTGAGGCCTAACACACTCGTTCACAGAAGTTTTGTTGACGCCAATTGGCCAAGCTCACAGTGCTTGGTACAGTCTAGACTGGGACGAGTTCTTTTCGTCCGATGGTCTGAACAACTCTCTCGCAAACTTCTATCTCAATTTAAACATTTATCTAGACTCCGTAGCCCCAAAGAAAACACAAAACTGCATATTAACGTCAAAGACTGAATCCGAATCACATTCTGGTGGAAACTAAGGAAACTGCAAAAACGTTTTTCGCATCACATGACTTTTCTGCGATTCCTAGTATCCATGCCGTTTTCGGTGACCTGGAAGTTCACAGGCGAAAAGGTGGAACCTTTGCTGAGAATAAAATTCCGAAACATACCAGTGAAACTAGTCTGCTTGCCACTTCCCTTAAAAAGAAACTCTGTGGTAAACCTGACATGCTGAATATGCTGAAAGTAGGCAACAAGATTGTTGCAAACCCCGCAGAGATATGTGAAATACTAAGCGAAACATTTAGCCTCTCTTTCACTAGTTGTAATCGCAGCCTTGCTACACTCAGTGACACTGGAACACATCAAGTCTCGGAAGTTGAGTTTAACCTAAGCAGCGTACGTGACGCATTAAACTCACTGAGACCCTCTTTTAGTGGGGAGTAGATGGGATACCTGGGATTTTCATTAAAAACGGCAGCATGGACTTCCTCATATTGCTAGCAAAAATATTCGGCCTGTCCTTGAACTCGGTCACTTTCACAGTTTCATGGAAGACTAGTCATATTACTCCGTGCTTTAAGAAAGGCTCCAGACTCTACCCGGAAAATTGCGCCCCATCAACGTAACATCTGTCCCCTCGCGTATAATGGAGAGGGTGGTGAAAAACGCCATCTTTTCTCACCTTTCAGATCACAAACTTATGAATTCCTCGCAGCATGGATTTCTGTTTAGGAAACCTCGTATCATGTGTCACCTGGAATTCTTCGAACACGTAATTAACAGTAGAGACGATGGAAACGTGGCTGTCTCGCTTTACTTCTATTTCATCAAAGCTTTGGACAGAGTACATCACCGCTCACTCCTTCGGAAAATGAATTCACCTGGAATAAGTGGCAAGTTGTATGACTGGATCGGCTTATTTCTGCTGAACCGCATCCAAGTTGCCAGAATAGGCTCACATTGTTCCCTTCCCAAAAATATCACCAGTGGAGTTATCCAAGGCTCCGTTCTCGAACCCCTTCTCCTTATAATGTATATAAACAATGTATGCGCCTGCCTTCAACCAGGTAAAACCTTCCTCTTTGCAGATGACTTGAAAGTAGTGTACAGTTTTCACCCTAACCAATGTAGCAGCATCAATACCACCATACAAAACGATATCGATAAGCTACAAAGATGGTGTGACACGTGACTGCCACCTCTGACTACACAGAAGCCCGGCTTTATGCTCTTCGGTGAACAAAGCGTGCCAACTAATCTTTGACGGAACAACATTGCGCTCCTACAGCTAAATGGTATTTACGACCTTGGAATCAGGTACTTCAGTGACCTTTCCTCTACAGAACACGCAACGGCACAGTGCTCCAAATCATGCTGCCTCATTGGCTTCATCCACCGGAATTTTCGCCTGAATGAAATCAAACTGGTTTTATATAAGATGTGCGTGCGACCACTACTAGAATACTGTCCTATCATACTTAGTTGCTTGCGGTCCAATGACAATCAGAAAATAGAGAAAACCCGACGACACTTTGCCAGACTTATTTCCCCAGGTAATTCATACAAGGGCAGATGTCATGCTAATCAGTTGGAACCTATGTGGTTAGGGCGAATAAAGTTAAGCCTCAGCATTTTCTATAAAGTCCTACACCATGAAGTGACTACTGATGTGGATACAGTAAAGCTCGCTGGCGAAAAACCCTATAATCTTAGAGACCAAGACTGCCCAGTCACACTACCATATGCGTCGAAATAGCTGGTTACGCTAACATTTGGAACAGACTGCCGCATGATGTCCGGTGCTGCAAGACCATATCTCAATTTCGGTCGACCTTGGACCACTACCTCAATGAACTTGGAGTATGCAGGATTCTTAATGTACCCTACATAGACGACACCATGTTCCTTATAGGCCCGCCAAATATCTAGAGTCCAATGGGCAATAGTCCAACGCAACCACCCAAAAACCTATCTAACGGTGAGTTATTTTTGTTGACTTACGTAATATTCTATGCAAATTTGTGGTAATTGTATTTGATGCTAGTCACTGTTCCTAATCTCAATGCTGCCACAGTTCAGCTACTCTTAACCCCTCCTACGACTAAATATTCCACCCACCGTTCCCTTTTTTCTTTGTAATAAGGCAAGAGTTGTTGCGCTGTACAGTAGTACAAGTGGGTTTGGCGTGATAAGTCAAGCTTGACTATCGCATGAGTAGAGGTATAATGGTCGTAGTTTTGTCTGACTTGCGGTACCAAGGGGCAACTGAGTAAATAGTGTACGCACGGTCTTAGCCAGCTGACAGTAAGCTGGAAGTATCCTCGTAACCATCAACTCTATCGAGCGTAGCACAAAAATATCCAAAAAATAACGTGAAAATATGCGAAGACGGTGATAACTGACCAAGAGGCATCATGGTAGGGAGACAAACTTCAACTACCCTTGCCTCTATGGCGGTATCTTTACGAAACCTATGGCTCTTGTACTTATGACGACAAAATAATAGTAAAAAGAATGAGGTTGCCAAAAAAGGTCCTCCAAGTCTACTAGCTCGGCTCACTAAGCACCACCATATTGTCCCTATAGTCCTGATATGGTAACACTCAACAGGTAACACCATGACCACCCCACCCCATGACTATATAAAGTGTGGTTACCATTACGGCAAAAAGCATGAGTTTTTTTTAAAATGTTTATAACTTCAACAAACTCTTGTACATAGGTTTTCTACCCACAAGCGAATACCTGGTCCAAAATCTTCTATTCTCTCTATTCCACAGTGACATCTTCGGCTCCAGTTTAGTTTCCACTACTTTTGTGTGCACCTTCATCTCCTTCCCCATAAGCTTATCTATAGACAGTAGGTTTTGGATACCCCTTCGAGTAATTTTTGTAGTCAGTACAATGAACTCGCCTACATGTATCATGGTTGATGTGCTTCTGCGTAGTATTTCTGTGCTCCTGTTCCAAATTTCGACTGCTGCTCGCTTTTGTTATTCATCTTTCAGGTCTACCCAACCAGCCCTTCATCCACATGTAATCCTGGTGGCTTAGTTTGTCAGCGTGCACTATACCATCTAGACCTTATGACGAACGCATAGAGCCCAAGTTCACAGCTGTACTACCAGCCCTACCTTCAACAATATTGGAGGATTCAAACGATAGCCGAATACTTCCTACTTTCGAACTGAGCTTGCCTCAGTATGATGAACAATTAGGTAGGTGTTTATCTGTTTCATTCCTTGCTGTCTGCGAAGCATTAACGTTCTCCCTCTAGACGCATCTTTTATGTACCGGAAGGACCGGTGTCCACTGTATAGCTTCGTATTGTACATAACGGTCACTTCACATTATTAAAACGGCCAGACCTGTAAACTGGTTTGTTTTCATGTAACTCATGTTGTATGAAATTTATCATTATTATTATTATTAAAAAATCGACCAAACAGGCACGGACCATGATATACAAGCCACGGTTTTTTAACAGGAAGTGAAACAAATGTAATCTACAGAATCGGTTAAGAATAACGTTCATAGCACCGTATTTATCAGCTTAGCCACTGGACTCCCCAAATAATTCACGAAAACCTACCAGAATTAAGGCTACATTGCACGACCACCTTGATTTGAATGCATGCAGGCAATCATGGTCACAAATTTAACAGGAAGTATGTGGAAATCCTGCAGGGGGCGAGCTAGAAAGCTGAGAGAGGACTCTTAAAAGTATGGGATTTTAACAAGAATTCAGTCAGTAGACACATGGAGATAAACACGATTCACAATTTGTGCAAGAACAACTGCAGTCGATGAACAAAGGGCGAATCGATTAAACAAATCAGTAATTACGCGCAAGTTGACAGGAACAAATGTCACAGTACTACTTCCACTAAGATTCTCGATCCGTATGGTCAATTGAAATTTTCGTTCAATGTGTTAGGGAAATCTCTGCCCTCAGCCCACAGCTGAACAAAATACCAAGTCACTAAGAACGCTGCTGAAACATTCTTGTACGAATTGGGATGTGCTTCACCTTTTTATGACTACAGTGCTGAAAAATATCGAGAGCCTATTTACAAGTCAATTAAGACAGAACACCAGGGCTCGGGGAATACCTAACTGCCATAATCACCATCCTCGCCACGGGCTACAAAAACTTATCAACCACTCCAGTGGTAGGTAGTGTCCTGCTTAACTTAAAGAAGCACTCAAATTTCAGGATTTCGAGTTCGGGCGTCTCAGAAACAGATGTTCATAAGGCTTGTTCAGGTACCCTAAGCAAAAACTGAATGCTACTAAAGTATAGGAGCCGGGAGTTTTAACAGACGAACTAAGGCGGTATAGCTGTTATCACAGGAATGTGGCTCCATCATCCTGATGCGAGTTCATCTAGGTCAGAGGCACATGAAAGTGGTACATGCGAAATGGCAGGTTGTTAGGCTGGGTCAGTGGTAGTAGCCGTATAAATCGGAAGAGTCTACTGAAGTTCATATTACTTGGCAAACGACTCCGTTATGAGGCACATGCGTGGAGAATAAACACTGAAGGATACTTTATAAGGAGAGTGCCGAACGCATTACATTTTAACTGGATTGAGATGGTTATTGGCGGAGGGCTGGAAGTTCTCACTCAATTGGCTTCCTCATCCTGAATAAGCAGACCTCCAGTTACCGTGTTTTTCGACCTATGTGCGGGTGAGTTGAGCGTAAAACATGGCAGCTAAAATACAAAAATCAAATCATTTCCGACTGAGCTGCCGCCCACAACTTAAGTATAGACCAGTTCGGCCTTTGAAAGACTCAGATGAAGTACCTTGGATCACGTCTGCAGGAAAAGCATTCCAGAGCCTAACAACCCCTAGCAAAGTAAAGCTGCATCTAACATCTAGCCCGCTCTGTTCTGGGCTCAGTGTTACAATTAGGCCAACGGCAATAACTTGGAGCATCTACTTTGGCAACCACCCACTTGCGTCAGTTTTAGAGAGTCATATCATTCATACTGCTACCAGTTTGACCTTTTCAGGCCCATATCACAAACTTTAGCTTTCAGACTCATTCCTCACAGAGCGAAGTGCAGAGATGCCTGAGACCTAGCACTCACCTTCATTGGCTACCAATAACAACGCGGTAACGTTTAATCTTCTCATCTATGACACTCTCCGATTATGTCCCTCCTAAACTGAGTGCACTGAGCATTTGAACGCTGTCTAAGAGGTATTTTGTGGTTACACAACATCGGATTGTGGATAAAGACATGGCTATAGGGTTGGCTCAGGAAGAAGCCGCAGATGCATCTAGTGGTCACATCCACATTTATTTCACCATCAGCTCTACATTTGAGTTCTTAACCCAAACAGTAGTTGAATAAGAACGTCTTAAGACATTTAAGGAAGATCAGGTGACCATGGAAACAAGTCTCAGAAAGATGCGGTTGTGAGTTAAGGAGCAAAATTTGACGAAGTTAGAAACACGTTAAAATCTAGCATTTTGGGTTGGAGAATAACATACGAAAAAAAACTTATGCTGTACTGTTTCACATGTAGAAAGTTGATATTTTCATGTGCTAAAAGTAGGACTAAACGTGAAGATAATGTCTTATCGACTCTATCAAGTAAGCACTAGGAGGAGTTAGTTAGGATCAGGTCACGCAGGAACGCCTTGTCGGTAGCTCCAGTGCACACTCACCCCGAAACTGGAAAGTTCACAAAACTTGACAGTTTTACCGTAAGGCCGTCATTTTCCTGACAGATCGTCAACTGAGCCAGTCAGCATGACTCCATCTACGAGAGACTGGAAAGACGTCAAGCTTGATCCGGTTCGAAAAGCGCGTAACCAGCAACCGGCATCCAACTTTCTTCGCATAACTATAACCACTATGGTCGTAAAATACTGGGTTTTAACAAAGATGTTGCGCTTATTTATTCACCGGGAAATCCCTGCGAGACTTCGTCACAACACGGATTTTGCATTGGGTGCTGCTGCTCGAACAACCTGCTCATAGCAAGAGATGGATAGGGCGCACTGCAATACAAAGAGCTGCCCCAATATATTGCTCTTATTTTTTTTCGGTTTGTGACGAAAATAAAGGTCTGAACTACCAAATCCCCATGAGCTTGGAAGGAAGGTGTAACCTCAAATGGGGAACTAGGTAGCTGGTAACCTGCAGTGAATGAGGTTCCTCAAGAAGCGGTCTTGAGATACCTTCTCTTCCTACTCCCTGTCATTGAAATTCCGGCGATAGTCCAGTCCTCACCGCAATTAGTCACGGACAATGCAGAAATGCTGGAGGAGTTCGGCAACGAGAAAATTACATTTTATGCGAACTGAGCCCAATTCTCCACTCATTTTAAGTACTAAGGCCTAAAAATTAGTCCATTTATGTACGTCGTCATGGCGAATGTCATCGACATATAATAGATGGAAAAGCAATGAGAGATGCCGAAGGAGTTCAGAGCTTAGGAGTGTTCGTCAGACGAAACCTGAAGATATGTGTGAACTTAAATTAGGCAACACGCAAGGTCCCCGCGTAACTTCACCTTATCGTAGAGCTTTCGAATGCTTCAATGTATGTTTGTTCTCGGTGTTTTGTCACATCCACGGGCTACTACACTTAAAACATTGCGATCAAGCAGTCCATTCATGCATTTCAGGGGATACTGAGGCCTTGAAGAGCATTCAGGCAGTCTTATCCAGGTAGAGTGTTGGTTTTCGCAACCCATTCTTTGGAGAATGTTTAGTGGGACAAAATATATTTCCATTGAGTTATCGTGGAAGGCAGAATCCAATTATCAGCTTTGGCAGTGCTGAGGTAGAAAGCTGATAGTTTCTGATCTTTTGCGTCTCGTTCTCGGGGCTTGGTTAGAGTTGTTAGGTTTGCTCCAGCAGTGAACAGTGAAATACCTACCTCTTTCTTGCCTTCAGCTTTCGTGAGGTAAGTGTTTTGTGGGCTAGTTAAGTAAAATTTGTAGCCTGATTAGAATGCAATCAGTTTCTGGGAACATTAGGGGTCTGCAGTGACTCCCGCGTTTGTAGGTGACTGGATAGGAGTGGCAAGATAGTGAGAAAAGTAAACGGGAACTTTCCGAAGGGCACAAGTAGATAACGTGGGTGTAGTTGTGAGAGAAGAGTCAGGAGATGGCGTAAGTGTGTCAAGAAGAGAGGTCGCGAGGGGCGAGTAGAAGGGAAGCGATGGTGAAATGGTGAGGTTAGTAACTCTCTGAGAACATCTGTAGTAAACTGGGCCAAAGGACATGACTGTCTAGCCGTCTTCTGAATGGGCCTACCAAGGGGGCTGTGGCAACATCTCGCTACAAAGTTTTCCACAAACCACATGCTCTCAATAAGAGAAACTTGCTCCATAACCTGGTGTTAGCTCTCTTACGTGCTATAATGGGATTTCCCCGTGGTGACCACCACACTGCAGGCAGGTTTAGTTTGTTGGCGCGGTCTGCCTGATGGATGGCCCTGTAGGCCACAACAAGTTTAACGCTCTTTCTGCAATAGCCTGTAGTGAATAGGTTTGGGTGTCTTAGTATTTCCCCTTCCCCCTTAGTCCCACGGCTTATTTTGTTCCAGAGCTCTGTGTTTTCTCGAGTAGATTAGGGTCTTTTATGAGTGTTGGGGATGCCACCGTATAAAGGCCTGTAGGTGCCGCCGTACGAAGGATTTGAAAACTATGAAAGGCAGTTCAAGTGTAAGCGCACCAAGTTACCTACGCAGAAAGGGAAAAGTGGCGTCCGCTCTGGTTGCCATGTTTTTGTAGCCGGAGCTGGCATTCGAGATGTTGGAGAATTTGGGTCTCAAATCCCTTTCAGTTGGTACTATTGCGATAGCACGGTTACCCAATATCCATTGGAGGTACGCCCTCCTTGCCTCTCTGGTACTGATGCGCGCTACCTCGTACTTTCACGGGTTGGGTCTCAATTCACTTTCCCGCGATTGGAGGTGAGGTCGCTGCAGGTCATTTCGTAGCGCCGTACAGTCGGCCTCTTCGTTCACTACCCTCCATCAGCGAAGAGGAGGATGGACGGGGAGATTTTGTATGGCAGATCGTTGACAAACAGGGGGAACGGAAGTGGCCCCAGAATCGCTCCTCTGGATATCACTGATGTCGACGGTCCTCACTTTGACCGTTTCTGTCTACCTTGGTGTGGAACTGTCTGCCCTATGGGTGCTCCTTGAACCAAGAATGTAGGGGTGCACTTATATCCGATGAAATGATCTCATGGAGCAGGACTGTGGGCGGGACACTGTCAGACGCCTTAACTGTGTCCAGCTGTCCTGAGTGGTCAGCAAGTCGGTGGTACATGAACGACCGCTCTGAAAGCCATGTTGAGCAGTATGGACGGTGTTTTCCTTGCTGAGGAACCTTCAAATCCTGTCGGCTATCGGGCCTTTCAATACTTTCGATGGTTTTAGGAGTAAGTCGGTAAGTCTGTGGCTTCCAGGGGATTTCTGTCCCCTCTCTTGAAGATGGCTGGCTGGATGGTGCACTCCTGTTTGGGGGGTTCGCATGTCTCCTGTGAGTGCCTGAACAGGTTGCGAATTGGTTTTGCGGGTACCTAGTGGCAGCTTTATCATTATTATCAGTCTCGGGCTACGGTAGCCAGGGGGCCTACCTGGACGGAGCCTAGATAGTTTCTCTGATACTTTTTCTGTGATGAGGATGTGCAGAGATGTTCATTAGTTATGGTCTAATCAATGCCGTATGCAGTTGGAGTGCACTTGGTGTCTGTACTAAGCTGGGCTCGGGATCGTGAGTTCCAAATTTCAGCCATCTCTAGACCGCTCGGGACGCCTCCATCGGGACCTGTGATAGGATTCGCTCCTTCGCTGGTAGACTTCCTTTTCGACATCAAGTGGTATGGGTTCCTGGGGTCACTTTATGGCCTTTCCGCCAGGCTTGTTTGACAGCTAAACTAGCCGCTACACCCTCTTATGTTGGAGTGGTTGCAAACTCCTTTGTGATGCAAAAAGTCGGACTCCCTACGTGGTGAACGCCAAGTGAACCCAGCCTGCTTCTTGGTCTGAAGTAGCTGCTCTGTCCCACCCTTTAGCCATGGGGTTCTCAATGACGGCCTGTGTGTTGGTCCTGGCGCACTGTAACCGATAGATTCAACCATTATTTCCCTCATCTGTATCTAGTGTCCATCGATTGTGGGATGAATCCAGTCTGCAGGCCATGACGCATTCGCGAATTAATCTGTCCCGGCCTTGCGGTCACAAGCGAAGGCGTCAGACATCTAAGGTTCCAGAGCCTCTTTGGTAATCAAGGAGAAAGTTAATACCGAATGATCGCAGAGGCTAAGGGAAGCGGTTTGATGCATATTTCCCTAATGAGGTCATCGTTCATCGGAAAGTAGTCAAGGCGTGGTGTGTTTCCTTTGGGTCAGGTCAGTCGCCAGCGATGATTACAGGGTCGTAATCTGCAGAAGAGGTCACCAAGGTCGCGGCGGTGACCATTTCCCTATGTATAGGAGGGGGTGTGCGAGACCAATACATGACCTCGAGCAGGCACATGGTTCGTTGAGGGGTGAGGTAGCGGCATAAAAGTTCTGAGGGCCGGATTAGAGCCCTATCGCTGACTACTGTTGTCTTTAAGTGAGAGCTAACGCGGGGAGCCGCTTCCTCTACTACCCTGAGCTCTGTCCCCGTAGAAGCGTTCCACGCCAGTGGAGCGTGTTTCTGCCGATGTCCGGCAACAGCCAGCGTTGCTGTGTATACATGTAAGGGTATGCCAGGTGAAAGGAAAGAGCTGGTTGCTTATTTTCATGAGGGAGGAACTTAAGTGGTTGGGTCTGGGGTTGCCAGTCCTCACAGGACCGGCGTCGCTCCATTTTCCGGTTTTTTACTCTCAAGTCGCGTCAAGACTACGCAATAGTAGCCTCAGTACTTGACGTACCCGACTCATTGACTAGTGCCTGTGTGGCAACCACTGACCTCAGAGGTTTTGGTGATTGCCGTCTCCTTGCTTGGTGGGTCCTGTCTTACCCTCATACATGCGTAATGAGCCACTTATGTGGTCTTTCACGTTACGCCAGGCGTGTAGAACATCTGTGCGGGAGGCAAGTGAGCCGAATTGGATAACGAATTGTCAAGTAGTGGGGATGGACTTCAGGCGCGATGGCCTCGACAGTCTACTGAGGCTACTAGCCAGCGTACTGTCTGGCCCAACTTTGTTCAAAGGCCACTGCCATCGTTGGACGTTGTGGAGGTGCCGATATTTGGCGGATCGGCCACTTTGCGGTTTTGGGGTCCCATGTATGAGCATGGTATTGTTTCCATTTGGATTCCTAACTGCTGATTTTCTATCCTCCTCTCTTAATGACCATGGTTTGCCGGGCCTGGCCCGAATATTTCAGGCACTGACAATATCCGGCTAGCGTGAGGGAAGAACGGTGTCTTCGGCTCCATTAGCGGTGCTTGAAGATACACGTAAAGAGGGTGGCTCTTCCTAGGGTGCCTAGCTTCCGCAAGAAAGGTGACATATTGTAGTAGGGAGAGAGGGGCGCCCGAGTATCTGGTAGTAGTTGGCCCACATTCGGCTGTCAAATTGTTCTCTCTCGAATGACAGCGAGACTATCGATGCATCGATTTTGAACACGACGACCGAGTTGTCCCTCCTGTGTCCTGTGTTCGCCATGGGTGACGAACCCGGCCTCCTGGTTTGTTTGTTCTGCATTTCTGCTGGTTGTTCCTCGATCGCAGCATTCAGGATTTTTGGGCTGGGTTCTCTCGAGAGTCCAGTAGATGGCGTTTTTTCTATGCAGTTGACGTTCTCCGCTGCTGCGTAGGAGATGCGGAAGCCAAACCTAAAATGGTCCCCGTGGGTTGTGGTGCGCGCATGGCTACAACCAGCCTTGTTTTCAGGCTCTTTTATGTTGTCCCTTGATGTTGACCTCGCTTTGTTAGGGGATGTTGATGGCTTTGTACGGTGGAGAATATCTCTTTTAGGCTCTTCATAGGTAGTGCTAGGAGCTTCCTTCATTCCGGAAGAGTTTGCGGAGACTGTTTGCATGTTTGCCACTCCTTCAACTGGTAGTGTTGTTGGGGTACTCCGCCGTCACAGTGGCAATGTACCTGTCGGTGACATAAGTTGTATGTGAATGCCTCATCGACTACCGATACGACTCTAGTGCGAATGCTGTGGCCTTCGGATGTCGTGGTACAGCCTTCTTTCCTTGGAGATAATGCTACTATTTGTGGTGCACTAAGTGTGGCTTCTTTACTCCTGCACCTACCACACCATTTCCTCCCATTAGGCATAGTCTAATCCTCGCTAGGAGTGGGACTAGTCTGTAACATGTTAGGAAAACTCTGTGTTACCCGTCTGATAGCGACTGGTATCCTAGAAACAAGAGTTGACCGCTTTTTGTGGGATCGGTATTCTGCACTGCATCATTTGGCTGTTGATACAGACTGGATTGTTGTTTCGGGAGCTACAGTCCCTTATAGTGTACGATCGCATTATCCGTGTCGATGTTGTAGAACTACACTATCATACAAATTTCTGAAGAAAATAAGTATTTAACGGTGGTAAGGAGACCCAAGATTGAATGCAGTAGGAGGACAGAATGTTTCAAGCGAACAATTTGTCTTCTTACCTTCAGCCGCTTATCACTTTTTCCTCTGCGCTTGGCCGACGAGTTAAACCGTGGACCCCAGATACGTGAGTAAATTCAGGAAAGATGTTTCCTAGGGAATGGCCTTCGAAGAGCACCGAAAGCTAAGGCATTTGGGCAGTTGACACGACCGAGAACCACTTACAGATGGTAGACTGGTAGGTTAGAAGGATTAAAAATAATCTTTTTTTCCTTTTGAGAAGTATGTTGACGAATATGCAGGCTTACGCAGAAACAGTAGTGTTGCAAATTTTGGTTTTAATAGGTTGAGTACTTCGAATGACTTTTCTAACTTGGAGAAATCTCAGAAATGAGATGTGAACAGCTCACACTACCATTCGGTGTTCTTGACATTGAAATTTTCAATCCTATGACTGCTTCAAAGGTGCTTTGTTTTTAAAAAGGTCCCAAAACCACCATCGAATAAGCTTGCTGTGGACATTTGCTTCTGTACTCGCTGAGACGTTGGCTCACCCTCCTTCTCTTCCTTTTTTCTTTTCCAGATTCTCGTGGCCACCGCCCAACTGCTCTGCACGCCCCCTGCAACAACGTACCTATCTACAGGCTAGACGATAACTTATCAACAATTGGTCGTTACACTTCTTTTAATCTGGGGAAGTTACGTAGGCTTCCTCGATTAAGGTATTCAGATGATAGCCGAGTCTTCACAGATGAACTTAGTAAAAAAACGCCGAACGCCGAACTGGCCAACTAACCTTATTATTGGCATAGTATTTTCGTGCGAATGCAAACTGTTAAGGCCTGAGCTTCAACCTGGAAAAGTGCAAAGTGATGCACATCAGTAAAAATGAGGCAAGTACGACCGACTTCCAGTACATGTTGAGCAACCGTGCTATCACCAGAGTGTCCGTGGAGAAAAATTAGGGGCTCAACTTCTCCGACACCTTGGACACCAACTCCAACTACAAAGGTATGGCAACCAGAGCAAACGCCATTCTACACTTTCTGCGTAGACAGCTTGGCGCCCTCACTCCCGAACTCTTCCTCACCATTTTCAAATCCTACGTGCGGTCGTATCTAGAAGTCTTCAATACGGTGGCCCCACCAACACTCAAGAGAGACTCTAATCTCCTTGAAAGAATACAAAGAACTGCAACAAAATGTGTTGTGGGGCTAAGGGGAAAGACGTATCCTGAAAGACTTAAACACCTCAACCTATTTACCTTGGGTTATCGCAGGAAAAGGAGTGACCTCATTATGGCATACAAGATCGCCCATCAGGCAGACCATGCAAACAAATCAATTTTGCCTGCAACTGAACGATCTTCACGAGGATACCCCATTAAGATAGCACACCAGAGAGCCAACACCACACTCAGGTCCAAATTTTTCTCCCTAAAAGTATGTGCTTTATGGAATGCCTTACCATGACACATCGTTATAGCTCCTTCAATCGACTCTTTCAAGAGGCGATTAGACAGTTATGTCACCTCGCATGGACTACCCCGTACGTACTCAGGTAGTCACCAACCTCAGTACCCCCAACTCTCTCCTAACTACCACTCACTATCTCTCTTTCCTTAATACACCCACATTACCTACTAATTTTTCTGTAGGAACCAAACCCATGCGACCATTCAGGCAATTCCCAGATACTTTTCTTTCGTTCCCATTTCTCTTTTCATCCCTCCTTTTCTTCTCCTTCCCTTTTCCCTTCCCTACATTATTATTATTTTTTCTCTTCCTTATTTCTCTCTTCATTCCTTTACCACTACCTTACTATTCTCTTCCAGGTACCTACACAGACAGGAGTCACGGCAGTTCTCTAAACTTCCCAGCAACCCGTAGCTCCCTAATCACTCTATAAATTACAACCTACTAACCCACAAAACATCCACCTCACCGAAGCTAAAAGCAAGAAAGCAGAGGGGATTTCCTCGTCCAATGCAAGAGTAAACCGAACAACTCGAACCAAGCCCTAAGAACTAGACTCGAGAGATCAAAAACTACCAGTTTTCTACGCTCCCACTATCAATATTGGATATTGGAAGGCGCGTTTGATGATACTTGCGCTTGTCGATGGTTAACAAGAGCGAAAATTGTTCTTCGAAGTTAGAAGGGATTGATGTTGAATTGTCTAAGGTGGAAGAAAAGTTAGGGTTTTTCGACGAATGTAGAAAAAAAACTTTCAGCTTCTTAGAAGCACAGCTCAGTTCACTTCAATCAGTTCTTCAGGATGGTAAGTAATCTAACATATGTGTTTCAATTATGAGTAGTGTTCGACCTTTTAGTATTAAGCGCCTTCACAACGCACTCTCCTTTTGTGCAGGCATACTGTTTTTCACACTGAATACCGGATGAAATGTAATCTGCATTTACATGGATGAAGTCAATCGTATGCGATCTAATTAGGCACTTACTTTAGAAACGTTGAGTCCTACCGGCGGAAAACCAATGAGTGTACTTTCTAAAATATTTCTTAATGTTATCATACCCACCAAAAGAAAGCTTTTGTCGGATAGGAGAGTGGTCATTAAAGTCAGTTGATTTCCCTCAGTTAGTAAACTATGTGAATATTAAGAAAGAAAACTACTTTCGTGAGTTCTATGCACACCGAAAGTATATAGAAATCTCTTTTCGCAGTTAAGAAAGAGCAACCTTTCAAAGTGTTTTCTGGGAAGTGTAATAACTGCCAAACCATGAATGTCAGTGGGCAACACTTCATTAGTTTTATCTCGTTTTACTCCCATAGTTGTTCTCATCAGTGAAATAATTATCATGTTTACTATAGCGTTTCTTACTTGGGGTTCTATCTTATATCCTTTTCGTCATCTTCCTCATCAAACCATTCTTTTCTACTCAAGTATACCTCAAACCGTTCCTGTATATCAAGAATGAAAGAATCTACGTGAATAGTATCTGGATAGATTGTAATGAGTGGCAGATGAAAGTACTTCTCAGTACGTTCGGTTCTACCTCATGATGATGATTCTATGTTCTGCTACCCTAATTGACTTTGATCGGTTGATTCGATCCATATATTCAATCTCATACTCGCTAGATGAAGTTTGGTAGACCGAATAGTTTTATTTGACTGGTTCCGTAAAAGAAAAAGACTTTTCTTTTAGTGAGTTTTTAGGCTAAAACGCTGCCATAATCCTGGTCTTAATGGGAATCCTACGTAGCGCTTCTGACTTCCTTTATTTGGTAAAGTCCATCCTCATGGTTTCATTACCAGCACTGTTTGTGTCTGTGATTGCATTATTCACACCATTTTCCTCGCTACTCCTTCGGTGTTTCTGGATAAACTCACGGAGTTAGTTATTGAATAATAGTAATAAAAATAATAACAGTAAGAGCAAAATAAGAATAATAATTATAATTGTAATACATCCTTTACGCGTTTCACTGCTTCCCATAGATTTTCTGCTTAGTCAGTTTTCATACTCCCTTACTTAAATATTTGACCAATGAGTTGACCTAAATTCTAAGCATTGACTCGGGTGTGAAGTTTTTCTGTAGACGCTAATATCTAAGCTTCTGTCTTGCCTTTGGCGAACTGCTTAAATTCTGGGCTACCAAAAAGTTTCACATCAAATGTATCATTTCGAATGACTCCTTTTGAATTTGTTTTCACCATTCGAATGTCAACAGATCATGTTAGCAACAAAATCGCGAGAAAACTTCATGGCAATGGGCCTTTGAGCGCACAACAGTGTATCATACAGTTAGTACATGAATAGTTAGATGTAAGTGCTGACTAACATACTGACTGAGTGAACCCTCACCACCAAACTTATGGGTGCTTTTCTATTCGTTCCTCCGTGCAACAATGACCTTACAGGCTGCAGGCCAGCCTAATAACTGGCCGTTATCTATTACTGCTTATCATACTGTTATTAATGACATTGTTTAAACATCATAATTACATCATTTGAAAACATTGTACAAGGAGTAAATTTCTTGAAACACTAAACCGAGAATTCCATATAGTATCAAAAATATTGTCTTGAGTAAAGTAAATACTTGGCATTATTATTATTATTATCTTGCAATCCGACATAAATAGTTCTCCTTCATCACTTTCTAGTTCAACTACGGATGTGATTATCTCAATTGTTACACTTATATATGTGAGAAATGTTTTGATATGTTCTGACTTGGACAGTAAATATGTTCTTCGCATATCTCTACCATACTTTTAAAGTAGGGTTAGGTCTTCCTAAGACAATGCATTTACAAACTGTCCATAAATATTTCTTCTACAATCGGAGATATTAGTGATCCCATGACTACTGCTTGCTTGGATATTTTACTCTGGAACTTAAAGACAGTAGAAGTAAAGCACAATTGGACCTTTAGAACAATTTCTGTGACTGGTATCCTGTTCCTGTGTTAGCTGTTAGTCAACGATGAGTTCATTCCCAACTGCCTTAAGGACCGTATTAATAGGTATATTCATGTACAGGCAAGTTACACCAAAGCTGACCATTTTTTCACTATCGTTTGATTGTACGTCCTATAATCTTTGTTTTATCTGATAAGAATTAATAAGCCTCGACTGAGAACAGTTTTTCGTGGTACCTAATTTCATTGCTGAAAATTTCGATAGCTCATAAGTTGGAATGTTTCTCTGGTCGGCTACGGGTCATATAGGATAACCTGACTTATGAACTCTAAGACTGCCACCTCTAATCTCTATACAGTCTGAACCTACTTCACCTAACTTTGTGCGATGAGGCAGACGGTGGTTAGACATACGTAACGTAGGTCCCAGTCATCTGAATCAGTGCAGGTTCACAGTCTCATCAACTGGTGTCCTTCTTTTACCTAAAACTCCACACCTGACTTCTAGGTTACTGACGTGGTGGCATTATGACACGCTGTTTATGCTGTAAAGGTAATGATGGCCAAACACCTGAAGATTTCTCATATCCTCTACGTTTAGTGGCCGTATTTCACTGCTATATAGTGAAACAGAGCAAACAGTAGTACAGCATACTCGACTCTAATAGACAATCTGATATCATAGCAATCATGTAAATAGTGTATTAAGGGAAATATATTTTTAAATTCCACTAAGGTAGGAAAATAGGTTTCTGACGTTTCGCAATCTCATGGAAACCAATTCCTCAGAGAACAAAGCCTGTACGACTTACCACATGTTTTAATAGTAAATGGACACAGTTCTACAGGGTTATTTGGAGGTTGTTTTGTATAGCTTGCATATTTTTTTTTTAACGCGAATGAGGATTTCACGGGATGTATCCTCAATAGAATAAGCTTCAAAATCGATATAGCCTAGTCTTTAGACAATTCTGCATGAAGGTAAGAGGAATTCTCTCTTTTAAGTGGACTAAAGGGTTCCTGATAGATCGATAAACTGAATTTCCCATTTTTATTCCTTTTAAACAGTCTAAAAATGGTAGTTCACCACTTGTATTTTCGTATTCACATGTAAGTTTGATATTTGAAGAATGGGTATGAATTAATTTCGAAAAGTTCTCAGGGTCGATCTTTTCAAGATTACAAATGCATCATCTCCATGTCTGAGCCGAATACGTGAGTTCTCGTGCATCCCCTATCGTTGAAAACCTTTTAATGTATCACATTGAATCCATGATTTTTGTCATTCCTGTTAAACTACGTGTGTCATGATGCCACCATGTCAGTAACCTAGAAGTCAGGTGTGGAGTTTTAGGTAAAAGAAGGACACCAGTTGATGAGACTATGAACCTGCACTGATTCAGATGACTGGGACCTACGTTACGTATGTCTAACCACCGTCTGCCTCATCGCACAAAGTTAGGTGAAGTAGGTTCAGACTGTAAAGAGATTAGAGGTGGTCGGACTAAACGACTCCAATAGTCCATGAAGTCTGACTATTGGCATGAGCCATGTAGAGGGATGTCGACTTTCCTGTTTGGGTCCATGTGATGACCAACATCAGTGGTTGACAACTCCGGGTGACATAGTTCGGGATGGACCTCAGTGGCGCACCATATAACCATCTCAATCCCCTTATGGAATTCCTTTGTTATTTTCCTTTTTGTTCTCTACTGATGACTTACTACCATTTCTGATTATTTTCTTCCTCATTTACAATCTTTTATCTTAGATCCTTTCCACGTGGTGTGTTGATTTCAGGTGTGGCAATTTAGATTGTTGCGCGGTAATACCTAGGTCCTATGCTGATGTAGACTGCAAGATCTCGGGCAACAGAGAGCTTTCTGTTTTTCGATAGTGAAGGCATTTCTGCATCGACTAGTGGTTGTCCACTAGAAAAGTCTCACTTATTTCACAGCTGGTAGTAGTAGTTTCGCATCGCACCATTCCTCATAGCGTAGCTACTCGCACTATAGCTGTAACTGGTTTCTGTTTTATCAATATCTACCATAGGTTTCCGGTTTAGTAGGAGCTTAAGAAATAAATTTTCTCACCATTACGACCGGTCTAGTCATTATAATATACAGTCATGACCATCAAGTCAAAATAGGAGCTATTAAACAGGAAAAGATATTTTTAAAACAGTCGGCAACTGTGATCACTCCCTGAACGTATCAGATGTTGACAGTTTAGCTGTCTGACTTTCTTCATGTTATAGATAAGATCTGTAATCTCTTCAGCATAGGCACGTTTATATATTACGTTTTAAACCAGCCAGTCTGCATAGATGAGTGGTACTACCTAAGGACATAAACTCCTATAAGTGATGTAAATATAAGCTTAGAGCAAAATGGTTAGATGGGGGTTATTTCCATCACTGAACTACGAGTTAAAAGTGATTTTATTCTACAAAAGAAAGCTGCATCGTTTTCACAAATGTGAACCAACAGGGTTATATACACATTTGCTATGTTTGTTTTCTTTTTATTATTTTGGAGAACCACATATGCCTAGTGATGTTGAAATGTTGTGTGTAGTGATGGTTGATTTCATTTATTGCACATCATTTTCACTTCCTCGCCTTTGATCTTGTCACCACATGTGTTTGTATTTTGATTTGAGGTATGACAACGTGAACCGGTCCCTTGTTGATACTGTCTACCATTTTTTAATGAACCCAACATCATAAACATCCATGAGAAGGCCATCTATGGCAGGCGAATGATATCTTTACTTGTTATTTATCCTTATTTTGAAATCGTCTGTATTTTAGCAATAAATCCAAATGACATATGTATGTAACATGCATTCTCTTACTGTTATTTGTAGCTGATAGTTCTACTGATGTCAAAAAGCATACAGGTCAATTTGTTATGAATGCAAGATCAAAACTATCAGATTATATAAAATCTCATCGTGATATTCACTTGCCGATTTCTAAATTTGGAAAGCTTGTAGATAAGGTAAAGATTTTATGTACTGATCGTCTTCTTCTAGAGTTTTGTTGATGATCTCTCTCACCTCACTACTTACTTCACGAACCGAGAGAAAAAAGAATGTCCGACTTCTAAGTCTACAATGAAGGCTGCTATAAATACACCACTATTATATGAAAATCCGTTAACAACTAAGACTTCAGATGATCTTTTACGTTTGGTTATCATAGAACACTTACTTCGTGAAGGTCATGAGTCTTTGGCTGTAGATTTAATGCATGTAAGTAATAGCATACCTTACTGATAGTTTATATCACACGCTTATTTTAAAGAAATGTAGTGCGGTTTAATTGCCAAGAATATGCCACATCAAAGTACAATGCCATCATGGAAAAGTGAAAATTCAGCAGTTTGAACGACTGTACGAAAAAACTTGTATAAAGACATACAACAAAGCCTTTATTGGAATTGCTGTAACTTATTCTCTTGTTTGGTGTGGAAAACAGCCAACTGGCGTTACTGTTGTAGATTTCTTTTTGAACAATCAGATTACCTCAATATTCACTCACTTTTATCTCCTTATGCAGAAAGGGTACTTTGGATTCATTCAATGAGTTTTGCATAGGAGTCAGTCGAAATCAATCCATATCACCACAGAACCAGGTATTACTGCGTAACGGTACAGTTGCCACACCTCATATCAGGACAACAAGTAATAAAGTAGTAAGATGAAAGATGAATAAAGAAGAGAAACCAGGAGAAAGTTGGTAAACGAGAAGCAGGAGGAATGAGACAAAGCTAAATTCAGTATATCGGTTAGGATGAAGTGTGGACACTGACCATTGATTTTGAATCACATCAACTAGAGTTTCCAACCACTAGTTTCTATTATCATGTGGAACCCAACCGGCTAATCTGCATCTTCTAACATGGCTCAAAGGAACAGTCAAAGACTTCGTTCAGTGATGCCATGTTTTAGTTTGGTCACCGAGCCTTTTTCCAGCCTTAATCTGCTTCAGCTAAGATTGTGCAACAAGGTAGACGGTGACTAGGCATGGGTATTACCTGTCTCAGCCATCTCAATCGATGAAGGTTCACATTTTTACCAACTGAATTTCTCCTCCCTAAAATTTTTGCCTGACTTCTGCGTTAATAACGTGGTGACACCACGAAACGCTGCCTATGCTGCGAAGGCAATGGTGGTCAAACACCAGAAATCTTTTGATGTCATCTGCCTTTATAATGGGATTCAACTCTGATATACGAGTGAGATTAGCCTCCTTCCTACGCTCAGCTATACTCTTAGAAACAAACAAAATGCACAAAACAAATTTCCATCAGTCAGACTCAGCTTTATCTACTGTAATAGTGCTAAGCTTTGTTTTTTATCATTTCCAACTAGATTCAAATTATTCTTTGGTCTTCTGGGTTTCAGCATCAAGTTAGTAAGCATGAACTCTTGTTTTATTTTTGTCTTCTCAGATTATCAAAGTAGTGGTTTTTGATTTTTATTTATATGTTGTATTTTCGTCATATTCCTGCAGAATTTTGGCTTTACTGAAGAAGATATAGGCTTGGAAAAATTTAAGGAGCTTAGTGATGTAGTTTTGTCTACTCAGTGTGGGGAATTAGATCCAGCTAGAAAGTAAGTATCATTGTATCATTTGAAACAGAAAGTTTGCTGGGATGATATTCTTTCTTTTTAGCTAATTTTCTTTTTGTCTTTTCTGTTCACGTGAAACTAACGAAATCCCATGTTATACGAGTTCTACGGACATTTATTTTATGTAGTAGTTTTTAGCGATTTTCTTTGTGTAGTAATAATAAT
This sequence comes from Heterobilharzia americana, assembly GCA_944470555.2. Classification (NCBI taxonomy): domain Eukaryota; kingdom Metazoa; phylum Platyhelminthes; class Trematoda; order Strigeidida; family Schistosomatidae; genus Heterobilharzia; species Heterobilharzia americana. Next base: position 15,047,741 of record OX104129.1, read on the forward strand.
ACGGTAAGTTATTTGATTGTGGCTAGCAGAAGTATCCAGGATGCGCGTTTCGTCCTATCTAGGACTCGTCGGCTGGATGTACCTGCACCCCAGTGAGTGATGTCGTTCCGACTGAAACTCGAATCTCGTGCCCACCGCTTCAAACGTCAAAGCGTTATCCACCAGGCCACTGAGGCACGGTAGCTACCTCTTGTACAACGGGTATTAGTTATAACTTTTTGTTGATGCACTTGTAATTCTCCGTTGTTTTATTGGATCGAATCGTTCGACCTCTCTTGTCAGATGGGCTTCTATGCGGATGCATCGACATTGCCTGAAAATTTATTACAGTATTTTACTCGGTTGCAGCTAGCGGAATATTCAGGCAATATCGAGGCACCCGCATAGGAGCCCATATGCCAATAGAAGTCGAACAACTCGATCCAGTATAACAACCGGGAATCACAAGTAAATCAACAAAAAGTTATAGATAATAATGATAGTTTATTCTTGTAATTACAAGCGCACACTGGTTTACAGGGATGATTATATAATTTGGTTTTCGATGCTGGCACAGCATTGTTGATTCAAAATAATTAACTCAGTGCACATATGAAAATGAATGCGTTGAAGTGTCAACAGGATATCAAGTTTCGGCTACGAAAGATTTAACACCACACAAAACTAACCATTGAAATACCTAAATCAAAGTTGGAAAAGGAAGTAGATATAAACCATATATATATATATATATATATATATATATATATATATATATAATTTGTCTCTTGGGTTCCTAGTGGGACATAGGGCCTCAGTAGCACGTCACCGTTTCACTCTATTCTCTGCAGTCTTTTTAACCTGGCTACACGACTGCTTATAAGCTTTCATTTCTCCCTCACACCATCTCCTCCATGTCATCCTCAGACGCCCAACGCATCGTTTCCCATTTCGGTTCCACTCAAGGGCTTGGCGTGGTGTGTGATGTCCCCAAACGATCTTCTCATTATATGTCCAACCCATCTCCACTTCCTTCTGCATATTTGTTGGGCGATAAGTTCCTAGTTGGTTCATAGCCAGGCCGGAGTTTCCTGTTGCTTATTCTTTCTGGCCATCCATCTGATCTTCAGTATCGAGTGAGCTTAGGCTGCAGCTGTTGATGAATGTCTGCAGTTTGTTGGAAATGCTTTTCGTAACACACCAAGTTTCTGAACCATATAGAAACTTAGCTTATATTTTCGTTCTCCAGTTGTTTTATGTTTCCTCGTATCATTTTCCTTAACGTAAGTCAGATTAACGCTTAACTGTAATTATAAATTTGACGTGTTTATTTTTCTTATATTACCGTAGATGGTTATCAAATAATCGTGAAAATCTAGGTGATAAAGCAAGGCACCTAGAATACTGTCTAGCCAAATTAGATTTCTTGTCAACAATACAAAGGGAACCTGTTGATCCAGCTGCTGTAATTCAAAGTGCCCGCCAGTTGGTACCTTTCGCTTCTGATTATTCATCAGGTATGTAGATTACTTTGATAAAATGTTGACGTTATGTAACAAGTGAGGTTAAAGGTAATGTGTAATACTTACTGCAGAGTCAGTTTACTAATTTATAATCTCTACTATCATGCGTTCGTTGTGCATTGAAACACATTTTGATTTTTAATATCTCATCCCGATGAGTGATTGGAACTCTCAGAAGTGTACCGTTAAGTAGTATTATCATCCAGATGATTTCAACGTATGTTGTCTATTCTTAGATGAATTTCAGCGATCAAATCTCACTAACTCAGCCGTGACTTATTGGTCTAAACATCTGACTTTCAAGGATGGGTCATTGGTTCAAACGTCGCTTCAACTACTGTAGTCTGGGTTGTTACGATGCGGAGTTGTGAGGGTGAAAAATAATAATTAATGATTTGACCCAAGTGTTTCTCAGAAGGGAATTAGGAAACTGGTAATCAGTTGGGTTTATGGTGTCTCGAACTGAAAACGTTTATTGGTTGAGATTACAGTAACCTTGAAAAACAAGGAATATTTAGTACATTTAAAGAGGCAGGAACCAATCAGAATGCTAGTGGGTTATATGAAATTGTGACCTATTCGCGGAAAAAAGTGCGCGACAAAAACGGTTCTAAATGTAAAAGTTGGAAGTATGGAATATAAAGGATATAGGGATTCCTGACATGGGTGGTCAGGTAGAATCATTAATTCTCACATAATAACATAGGCTCTATTGCCTACTACGCGAACGCGCAGGTCGTTGCTGAGTATATTTCGAACTGAGTGTAAATGTTTGTATGAAATATGATCAAGCTTTGATCGAATAGAGTATGGCAAATATTGGTCGCTGAGTAAAAGGTCACTAGATATACTTTGTATTTATATAAGTCAGAGCGTGTTTGAAATGAAATAATTCCAATGTTTCGCACAGCAGTCTGGTGCAAGCTTCTTCCGGGAAATAATCGAAATTAAAATGTCAAGGATATATAAATAATTCCAAAGACGTGTATTTAATCTCCTTGTCCAATTCTCTTCTTATAGTAAGGTCGGACTAGACTGCCCTGCGAAACGTTGAAATTATTTCGTTTCAAACACCTTATAACTTACACAAATACAAAGTATATCTAATGAGTGCAAATGACTGAAATATGCAGAAGTGTTACATCATGAGTTTGTGGATTATTCATAAACACACTGTCATAATAATCCCCATGCCTAAATTATTAAAATTCTTTATAAAATCTATCCATTACTATTAATGCCTGAGATTTGTTTGATGATAAAATTTGTGAATAATCACTCAAACGTTGTTGGATTCCCACTAAACGTTGACTGTGGCTAGACTAAATGCCTTTTTTTCATCAGTCATGGTATTCAGGTAGTACTTCTACTGAATACATATAACCACGCGACGGTCAGTTATGTCATCCGTTAGACAAGGTTGATGTGGCACGTCCTCTAACGACTTCTCGAATTCTCCTAGTTTCTTTAACAAAGAGATTCCCGCAAGTGTATAGTAGTTTACTTATCCATATTTGTGCCCACCAACAACGACCAAAGCTCTTAACATTTCAAGAGCTTCGAGTAGGTAGTCTGCAGTTCCTTTTAAAGCTCAGATCGGGCCAAGCTATTTATAGCTTTTTGCCATATCTTCACCTTCGATCCCTTTATAATCCTGTTCTAGTAATCCTCCTCATCACCATCATCAACATAGGACCAGGCATTACTGCGTAACGGTCTGAGTTGCCACATCTCATATCAGCACATCAAGTAAAAAGGTAGTGAGGTGAAGGATGAAGATAAGTGAATGCAGTCAAAAGAAATATAAAGTACGAGAAGAAAGGAAAGAGGAGTGACAAAATGATGAGATTCGGTATAGCGTTGTTAAGATGAGGATAATGTGTGTATACATCTGCGCCACTGACTTCGGTTCTGAGCCATATCACCTAGGGTCTCCAACCACTGGTTCCTCTTGTCCCGTGGACCCCAACCACCTAGTCTGCATCGTCCTACATGGCTTAAACCAACAGTCAGAGACTTCATACATTGGTGCCATGTTTTAGTCTGGCCACCTCGGGCCTTTTTCCAGCCTGGACCCACCTCAGCCAACATTGTGTGACGAGGCAATCGGTGACTAGGCATACGTAGTACGTGTCCCAACCATCTCAGTCGATGAAGGTTCACAACCTCGTCGACTGACTTACCTCTTCTCCCTAAAACTCTACACCTAACTTCTGCATTACTCACATGGTGACACCACGGAATACGTCCTATACTACGAAGGCAACGGTGGTCAAACACCTGAAGCCTTTTCATGTCTTCCACTTTCAATGGCCATGTTTCACAGCCATACAGTAGAACAGAGCGGACTGCTGTGCAGTACACGCGACCCTTAATAGACAAACGAATATCACGGCGGCGCCATAGGTGGCGCAAATTGGCAAAAGCCAATCGAGCCTTTTGTATCCGTGCAGAAATCTCATCGGCAACTAACCCACCAGGGTTGATCCTACTTCCCAGGTAAGTGAAGTGGTCAACACACTCAACCACTTCACTCTCTATTGTTAACCGCGGTACCGCTGAAGACCAGTCCTGGAGCAAAAATTTGCATTTGGGTGGTGAAAATCGCATCCCAAACATTCTCAAATTCCCACTCAAAGTGTTCAGAAGACTCTGCATCTTGTCAGCGTCTTCACCTAACAGGACTATGTCATCTGCATATTCTAGATCTAAGGAAAATTCACCTGTGATCGGGTCAACGTCTGTGTAATTAGGTGACGAGAGGGAAACCTCCATAAGAATATCTATGATAAAATTAAATAAGAATGGGGATAGTGGGCATCCTTGACGGACACCACTTGATGAGTATAGCTCCCTGGACAACTCACCATAGGCTCTAACATGCCCACAAGTGTTCGAGTAGAGAGCTTTCAATAAGGTGATGTACTTACTAGGCACGCCTTTCAGTGACAGACACTGCCATAAGACTTCTCGATCAACGGAGTCAAATGCCGCCTTCAGGTCGAGAAATACAGCTATTGTCGGGCGTCTGTAAGCATGCCTATGTTCCAGGACCTGGCGCAGTGTGAATATTTGGTCGATACATCCACGGCCAGGTCTAAAGCCTGCCTGGTTTTCTCGGGCTTGCTGTTCCCGAGCTCCACTCAGGCGTCGGAGAATTATAGAACTTAGGATCTTGTCAGGCTGATTCCTCTGTGGTTATCACAAGAGGACTTCTCGCCTTTCTTGAAGACTGGGATGATGAGTGACTTAGACCAGTCGGAGGGGATCGTATTTGATTCCCATATACTGGCTAACACTTCCGTTAGCCTGACTAAGAGAACTCTACCACCATTCTTGTATACCTCAGCAGGTAGTCCGTCTGGTCCTGCTGCCCTTCCCCGTTTCAGGCTACCTACCGCTTTCTCAACTTCTTCTAGTGTTGGGGGACCTGTCTCTATGTCCCATTCAGGGTCCGACTGGATAGCGGGCAGCGCAATGGTGGCTGGAGGCCAGTTAAACTGTTCCTCAAAGTGTTCTGCCCATCGTCCCAGTCGCCTTCCCTGCGAGTGAATCGCCGATCCGTCCTTCTCCGCTATAACCTCACTAACTGTTGTTGACCATTTCCCCCCAGTCTCCTTAATAAGTCTAAATAACTGTCTACTGTTACCGATCGCCGCTGCCTTTTCCATCTCTTTAGCCTTTGCTGCCCACCACTGTTCACGATCGTTGCGCAGACTTTTCGTCAGTTTATTTTTAAGTTGCGCTCGCTCTTCATTGTACTCAGAGCCTGCAGGGATGCATTCACGTGCATCCATTAGTTTGGAAGAAGCTGCTGATATCCACTGGCTCTTTTTAGCCATTATCTTGGAGTCGGCTACAGTCTCCAGTGCTGCTTTTACAGTAGACTGAAGATGGCACCAAGCTTCTTCTGGATGAGTGACAGTCTTTTGTTCCGATAACTGCCTAGCCAACTTCTCACTGAACACGGCTTTGGTGTTTTCGTTGTCCAGCAGAACTCGTAGTGGTTTTGTTGCCAAATTTTTTCTACGTCCATTGAGACGCAGGCATATACGTGCTCGGACCAACGCATGATCGCTGTCCAAACACGTACTCCAGAAGGAGCGGCAGTCTTCCACCGATCCTCTCCAGCGATGACTAATAGCAATGTGGTCTATCTGTGTCCATCGCTGAGTCGAGCTCGGTGGACGCCAGGTCAGACAGTGCCTTTCTTTATGTCTGAAATTTGTGCTGGCTAAAAATAGGCGGTTATCTGAGCATAGTTGTAATAGGCGATCACCGTTATCTGTACGTTCAGCTGGGATTCCGAAAGTGCCACCTAAGTGCCTTTCTGCCTCACTCAGTCTACCCACCTGTGCGTTGAGGTCACCTGCAACAACCACTACGTCCGAACGTTTGGCTTTCGAGAGGAGGTTAGACAGTTTATGGTAGAACTCGTCCTTCACTTCATCCGAACTACAGTCAGTGGGTGCGTAAGCAGAGATTACAAAGAGACAACGGCGAGTCTCACTATTCCTTTTAGTTCTCACTGTGCCGTTCAGCCTCATAGCGCAGAGGCGACTATCAACTGGGATCCAGTCTAGTAGTGAGTTTTCTGCCCTGGTGCTTAATGCTATACCTACACCTGCAAGACCACGAGAGCTAGCTATCGAATCTCCAGAAACTCGAAGGGTGAATTTTGCGGATTCACCAGATTGGTCAGGAGAGGTCAGGTGAATAACCACACTTGGGTCCTGTATGCGTGTCTCACAAACACAGCACACATCCATGCCCGAGTTGCTAGAGTCTTTGCCAACGAAGCCTGTTGGCCAATTTGACGGAGGGTGCGGACATTGAAGGCTCCAATATGTAATTTGGAGCGTGGTTTAAGGAGACCAGGATGCTGTTCTGTGGACTCAGATCGTTGTCGAAGGCTGCAGAGGTAGGAGAAATTGAAGATGATGCAGCATCATTAATTAAGAGACGTGAAGGAAGATTAGAAGGTAATGATGGAGGAGGAGGATAGCAGTCAGAAGAAACTTGGGTGCTGACAGAGTTGTGAGGGCGGTTGACACTTCCCGGCTGCCCACACCGTGGAAGGCTATTTCTTCTTAAGGTACCTGAAAGAGATTTGTGTGACCGCAGAGCCCATCGGACATCTGCTTGAGGCCTGTCACACCCAGCCTTTTGAGTATGATTATTTTGAACTTTTGTATTTTTGGGGCCGGATGGTCGAAAGGAAACGACAAGTGAACCAACACCGCCGGCCCGGCAGACCGTGGGGCGTGGTGGAGTGTGTTATTTTTGGGGCCGACCTTTTCTAACCCCCCCTTCCACTGAGAAGGCAGCATCAGCATGGCACTGCTGGTCATCCAAGGGAAACACCTTACTGCTGTCACACCCCATCCAGCTAGCAGCAGTACGACTTCGCCCTCAGACCCCCATCATAGTGTAGCAATTTACACTATAACGGTAACTGCTTTTCGTCTAACCACTACCCAACAGACCTTTCTGGTATGGTAGGACCTCGAGGGAACAAGCGTTCCACCAGCATAGCTCGTTGGGTCATTGTGATATGCAAGCCCGACCACCACGTCAAGGTAGCAGCTATCGGTCGGGTATCGAACCACTATATACGGCAACCGAACCAATGTATCTGTGTGCGATGTTCTGCATTGTTCTACCCTGTTAACATTACTTGCACACAATATAGAGGCTATTGTTGTTATGATACTTATAATTTCCCGTTGCTATACGGGGCCAAATTGCTCGACCTCTGTTAGCACATGGGTTCCTATGCGGATGCTTCGATATTGCCGGGTATTCATGATTTGATATTCATCTTGGTGACTAGCAGAGGAAGCCACGACGTGGTTTTCGTCCCATCTGGGACTCGTCAGCTGGATATACCTGCACTTTTGTGAGTGACGTTGTTTCCACAAGGAGTGTCTATCATGCCCCAGTGGCCTAGTGGATAACGATTTGGTGTTTGAAGTGATAGGTTTTGGTTTTGAGTCTAAGTGGGGACAACATCACTCATGAAGGTGCAGGTACATCCAGGTGTGGGAAATTGAGGATACTTTTATAATCAAACTTCACAGTTTTTCAGAACTGTTATTTACCATTGTCTCTAACTGTCTACCCCTTCAACAATTATAGTTAATTAAGTTCTGGAAGTCGTCACTTGCAGAAGTAATTTCATAGATACTGGGTGATGGTTGAAGGTGAAAGTGACAACCGGGTTTTCGGACCTCGTAGCTCAATTGGTAGACCACTGGGTCGGAAACCTGGTGGTCACTGGTTCGAATCCTGCCGCGGTCCAAATTTCCAATTCACCTTCAATCATCACCCAGTATTAATACAACTCTATCAAACCACGGCTATCTGAGATATTCAAAATGATCATTTCATAGATCGAATTTTGAGTGAATGATAAAAGAATTTGGTTGACATTTTGTACTAATGGCGTCTACCTTACTATAATAGTCGGTCTCTGCTAATCTTGTGGAGAATTCTCTACATCAGGATTTATCTATGCTGTTTATATATAATCAGCTGGTTATCGAAATGTTAAAAGTCACTCCACATCATATATGGAAATATCGAAATCGAAATTTACTCAGGAACTTTGTACATATTCATGCAGTAGGCAGTGAGGCACACCTAATATTTGGGGGCTAATGATAATGCCTGATTATCCAAACTTTGGTAGTCGGAGCGGGCTTCGAACCCGTGACCCATTGATTGAAAGTCAACGTCCGAAATCATTCAATGAGCCACAGCTCCGCAAGATGAGAATATAAGAAGTTGTAGTGGCTAAAAATTGATCGGACTATCACTTTGTTATCGAACTCTATGTCTTAATTGGCCTAGTAAGTAGTTGATATTAACCAAACTTTGCATACAAATTATCATTAAGAGAAATTGCTGCTAAAGGTGACTGAGACTTTATGAACGCCATAATTCATTTAAGATAATTGGATGAAAAAAGTGAACTGTTCTTATAGTTTTTTATCGACTCTGAGATTTTGAATTATTGTACACAAGCATTTTGCATTTCTTATTCAAGTAGTTTGTTAAACTGATTATCCTATAGATAACACTATCATCTAACTTTTGGTTGTAAAATAACAAGTTTGACTTTATAAATCCTCACAGATTTTGAACATCTTATGGGAAGTCTAGTTTTCATTGGACGCAGTTTAGAGGATACACCGTATGCTGATCTAGCACTACCAACAAATTTAGCCAACGTATCATACGAAAGTAGTCAGGAAACAGAGAAATCTGACGCTGTTCTCATGATGGATAATAGATGTTCGTTGTCTTCATCATCATCGTCAACTACGCCAACAAAGAAATCGAAGACAGACGGTTCCAATGCTTTAACTGATGCGGCAAATTTATTCAAGGCGTGCTGTTGTCATCGTTTAAATTTATCTGATGTTGATCCACTTTTAACTGCATTTTCGTCTGGATGTCGTGTACTTACTCGACTGCATTCATTACAACGTGCTATCGCTTGTCTAAGTAAATACAGTTCACTGGACGGTGACATGTTACCGGTGAGTTTATTATTTACCATGTTTATAGGCATATAATTGTGACTCCATAAGAATTAATGTAGTTGACTGTAACGATGCGTAACCTAAAATTATAGGGCATCACTCTGTTGTAGTGTTCAGTAAGATTGCCCAAATACGCAATAAAAAGCCCAAAATCCCTGAAGCCTTTATAACCAACTTATGTTGTCCCGAAGTTTCGAGAAAAAGTACGTGTAAATATCATTGATAGAAGAGGCAAAATCAATAGAATATGATCTAGAAAGGCTTAGAAATAGTCGGGGCCATTGTAAATATATGTACTCATTTGACGTTGCAACACACCTTCACGGATGGGTATGTGACGGTTACTGTTCATGTGTCTACTTTCATATATATATATATATATATATATATATATATATATATATATAAAAGCTAGCTTTTAAATAGTGCAATAAACAAAACTGATAGGAAGCATAAAGTCAGGTAGATTATTAATCCAGGTAGTAAAGGAATAAATGTAGTCTAAAAGGCGATCAACATTGACGGTGCTAATTTATGAGACTGATATCTCTTTCAAGTCACGTAATGTAAGGCTTTCATGTTCGTTTTTTCTATTTTACGTGAGACTAGTCATTTAACCCAAACGTCTTCAAATTGATGCAGCTAAACGACCAGTGTGATGTCCTATTCTGGTTTAAATAACCCGATGTTTCTAAATCATTTCCCATAATAGTCGGATAGTAGTGGTTAAATGTGCCATCTCATTCACACAGGTTCACAGTCCGCGCATTTTTATTATACTAAATTAGCCTCTATATTCATCTTAGTGACTAGCAGAAGAATCCAAGATGTGCGTTTCGTCCCATTTGTGATTCGTCGATTGGATGTACCTGCACCTTCATGAGTGATGTTGTCCCCACTTAGACTCAAAACCAAAACCTATCACTTCAAACACCAAATCGTTATCCACTAGGCCACTGGGGCATGATAGACACTCCTTGTGGAAACAACGTCACTCACAAAAGTGCAGGTATATCCAGCTGACGAGTCCCAGATGGGACGAAAACCACGTCGTGGCTTCCTCTGCTAGTCACCAAGATGAATATCAAATCATGAATACCCGGCAATATCGAAGCATCCGCATAGGAACCCATGTGCTAACAGAGGTCGAGCAATTTGGCCCCGTATAGCAACGGGAAATTATAAGTATCATAACAACAATAGCCTCTATATTGTGTGCAAGTAATGTTAACAGGGTAGAACAATGCAGAACATCGCACACAGATACATTGGTTCGGTTGCCGTATATAGTGGTTCGATACCCGACCGATAGCTGCTACCTTGACGTGGTGGTCGGGCTTGCATATCACAATGACCCAACGAGCTATGCTGGTGGAACGCTTGTTCCCTCGAGGTCCTACCATACCAGAAAGGTCTGTTGGGTAGTGGTTAGACGAAAAGCAGTTACCGTTATAGTGTAAATTGCTACACTATGATGGGGGTCTGAGGGCGAAGTCGTACTGCTGCTAGCTGGATGGGGTGTGACAGCAGTAAGGTGTTTCCCTTGGATGACCAGCAGTGCCAAGCTGATGCTGCCTTCTCAGTGGAAGGGGGGGTTAGAAAAGGTCGGCCCCAAAAATAACACACTCCACCACGCCCCACGGTCTGCCGGGCCGGCGGTGTTGGTTCACTTGTCGTTTCCTTTCGACCATCCGGCCCCAAAAATACAAAAGTTCAAAATAATCATACTCAAAAGGCTGGGTGTGACAGGCCTCAAGCAGATGTCCGATGGGCTCTGCGGTCACACAAATCTCTTTCAGGTACCTTAAGAAGAAATAGCCTTCCACGGTGTGGGCAGCCGGGAAGTGTCAACCGCCCTCACAACTCTGTCAGCACCCAAGTTTCTTCTGACTGCTATCCTCCTCCTCCATCATTACCTTCTAATCTTCCTTCACGTCTCTTAATTAATGATGCTGCATCATCTTCAATTTCTCCTACCTCTGCAGCCTTCGACAACGATCTGAGTCCACAGAACAGCACTCCTGGTCTCCTTAAACCACGCTCCAAATTACATATTGGAGCCTTCAATGTCCGCACCCTCCGTCAAATTGGCCAACAGGCTTCGTTGGCAAAGACTCTAGCAACTCGGGCATGGATGTGTGCTGTGTTTGTGAGACACGCATACAGGACCCAAGTGTGGTTATTCACCTGACCTCTCCTGACCAATCTGGTGAATCTGCAAAATTCACCCTTCGAGTTTCTGGAGATTCGATAGCTAGCTCTCGTGGTCTTGCAGGTGTAGGTATAGCATTAAGCACCAGGGCAGAAAACTCACTACTAGACTGGATCCCAGTTGATAGTCGCCTCTGCGCTATGAGGCTGAACGGCACAGTGAGAACTAAAAGGAATAGTGAGACTCGCCGTTGTCTCTTTGTAATCTCTGCTTACGCACCCACTGACTGTAGTTCGGATGAAGTGAAGGACGAGTTCTACCATAAACTGTCTAACCTCCTCTCGAAAGCCAAACGTTCGGACGTAGTGGTTGTTGCAGGTGACCTCAACGCACAGGTGGGTAGACTGAGTGAGGCAGAAAGGCACTTAGGTGGCACTTTCGGAATCCCAGCTGAACGTACAGATAACGGTGATCGCCTATTACAACTATGCTCAGATAACCGCCTATTTTTAGCCAGCACAAATTTCAGACATAAAGAAAGGCACTGTCTGACCTGGCGTCCACCGAGCTCGACTCAGCGATGGACACAGATAGACCACATTGCTATTAGTCATCGCTGGAGAGGATCGGTGGAAGACTGCCGCTCCTTCTGGAGTACGTGTTTGGACAGCGATCATGCGTTGGTCCGAGCACGTATATGCCTGCGTCTCAATGGACGTAGAAAAAATTTGGCAACAAAACCACTACGAGTTCTGCTGGACAACGAAAACACCAAAGCCGTGTTCAGTGAGAAGTTGGCTAGGCAGTTATCGGAACAAAAGACTGTCACTCATCCAGAAGAAGCTTGGTGCCATCTTCAGTCTACTGTAAAAGCAGCACTGGAGACTGTAGCCGACTCCAAGATAATGGCTAAAAAGAGCCAGTGGATATCAGCAGCTTCTTCCAAACTAATGGATGCACGTGAATGCATCCCTGCAGGCTCTGAGTACAATGAAGAGCGAGCGCAACTTAAAAATAAACTGACGAAAAGTCTGCGCAACGATCGTGAACAGTGGTGGGCAGCAAAGGCTAAAGAGATGGAAAAGGCAGCGGCGATCGGTAACAGTAGACAGTTATTTAGACTTATTAAGGAGACTGGGGGGAAATGGTCAACAACAGTTAGTGAGGTTATAGCGGAGAAGGACGGATCGGCGATTCACTCGCAGGGAAGGCGACTGGGACGATGGGCAGAACACTTTGAGGAACAGTTTAACTGGCCTCCAGCCACCATTGCGCTGCCCGCTATCCAGTCGGACCCTGAATGGGACATAGAGACAGGTCCCCCAACACTAGAAGAAGTTGAGAAAGCGGTAGGTAGCCTGAAACGGGGAAGGGCAGCAGGACCAGACGGACTACCTGCTGAGGTATACAAGAATGGTGGTAGAGTTCTCTTAGTCAGGCTAACGGAAGTGTTAGCCAGTATATGGGAATCAAATACGATCCCCTCCGACTGGTCTAAGTCACTCATCATCCCAGTCTTCAAGAAAGGCGAGAAGTCCTCTTGTGATAACCACAGAGGAATCAGCCTGACTAAGATCCTAAGTTCTATAATTCTCCGACGCCTGAGTGGAGCTCGGGAACAGCAAGCCCGAGAAAACCAGGCAGGCTTTAGACCTGGCCGTGGATGTATCGACCAAATATTCACACTGCGCCAGGTCCTGGAACATAGGCATGCTTACAGACGCCCGACAATAGCTGTATTTCTCGACCTGAAGGCGGCATTTGACTCCGTTGATCGAGAAGTCTTATGGCAGTGTCTGTCACTGAAAGGCGTGCCTAGTAAGTACATCACCTTATTGAAAGCTCTCTACTCGAACACTTGTGGGCATGTTAGAGCCTATGGTGAGTTGTCCAGGGAGCTATACTCATCAAGTGGTGTCCGTCAAGGATGCCCACTATCCCCATTCTTATTTAATTTTATCATAGATATTCTTATGGAGGTTTCCCTCTCGTCACCTAATTACAAAGACGTTGACCGGATCACAGGTGAATTTTCCTTAGATCTAGAATATGCAGATGACATAGTCCTGTTAGGTGAAGACGCTGACAAGATGCAGAGTCTTCTGAACACTTTGAGTGGGAATTTGAGAATGTTTGGGATGCGATTTTCACCACCCAAATGCAAATTTTTGCTCCAGGACTGGTCTTCAGCGGTACCGCGGTTAACAATAGAGAGTGAAGTGGTTGAGTGTGTTGACCACTTCACTTACCTGGGAAGTAGGATCAACCCGGTGGGTTAGTTGCCGATGAGATTTCTGCACGGATACAAAAGGCTCGATTGGCTTTTGCCAATTTGCGCCACCTATGGCGCCGCCGTGATATTCGTTTGTCTATTAAGGGTCGCGTGTACTGCACAGCAGTCCGCTCTGTTCTACTGTATGGCTGTGAAACATGGCCATTGAAAGTGGAAGACATGAGAAGGTTACAGGTATTTGACCACCGTTGCCTTCGTAGTATAGGACGTATTCCGTGGTGTCACCATGTGAGTAATGCAGAAGTTAGGTGTAGAGTTTTAGGGAGAAGAGGTAAGTCAGTCGACGAGGTTGTGAACCTTCATCGACTGAGATGGTTGGGACACGTACTACGTATGCCTAGTCACCGATTGCCTCGTCACACAATGTTGGCTGAGGTGGGTCCAGGCTGGAAAAAGGCCCGAGGTGGCCAGACTAAAACATGGCACCAATGTATGAAGTCTCTGACTGTTGGTTTAAGCCATGTAGGACGATGCAGACTAGGTGGTTGGGGTCCACGGGACAAGAGGAACCAGTGGTTGGAGACCCTAGGTGATATGGCTCAGAACCGAAGTCAGTGGCGCAGATGTATACACACATTATCCTCATCTTAACAACGCTATACCGAATCTCACTATTTTGTCACTCCTCTTTCCTTTCTTCTCGTACTTTATATTTCTTTTGACTGCATTCACTTATCTTCATCCTTCACCTCACTACCTTTTTACTTGATGTGCTGATATGAGATGTGGCAACTCGGACCGTTACGCAGTAATGCCTGGTCCTTTGTTGATATTGATGGATTGAGTGGTTCGATGACACTTGTGTATGATGCTTCGACAGTACCATCTTAAACTCATATATGTAATGAAACAAGATGTAACCAGCCTGTTTAGTTTGACTCAGTGAAGATAACTATAATGAAGTCGTTTTTCAGTGATTGTCAAGTTGGCACTTGGCATCACTTTTTAACGTTCCAGGTTTCCATTCCTTTCGTCAGCATACTAAGCTGAAAAGCGGCGATACGAAAGATAGGTGGATGGAGGCACCATGATCGAAATCCTTGGAATCTCATAGAACGACGAGGAGATAGGATGAAACAAGTAACGATAAGACAAAGTGTCGACATTTCTAGTCACTGCGATCGACTCCGAACCATATCACCTGGTCTCCAACCAGTTTTAGTTGTTTTGTGGACGCCAAATTGGATTTCGCATTTCTCCACGCAGTTCAGATCAACTTTATAAACTGATGCCATGCTTTTGCCTAATCACTGACGGAAACAAAGTCGGATCTACAATAATTATGGATTAGTTCAAGCTATCACACTTACAAATTAACCGTGTAAATGCGCTAAAATATGGCTTTTAAACTGATACCGACTAACAAAGTGTTCGATATCACGAACTACAGTGTTCCTGTACCATTCCAAATAGTCGTCAGTCATATTAGTCACACTTTTATGATTTTGTCAGCTATCTAAGAGTTTACCGGCTACCCAATCCCCAAGATACTAAACGTACTTTAGGTAAAGGAAAGTAGTTCACGATCCGTCGAAGCTGAAACTAAACACAGTGTGAATCTTAATCTTTTAAGCATTCTTCGGACCACTGCTAATAAATTCTAAAATCCTTCAAAAGTAAATGATACTAATATATTTTTTGTTTATTTTACTCAGCAACTAATCACTGTGTGAGTATGAGTCGCTTGATAATGCAAGAATATCGATTGTCGCGCACAGAACAATAGGGCAATTTCTCCTTAGCTCTTCTCAACTCCAGCTGGTTGAGAAAAACATTCACTGAATAGAAAATTTTGTTACCTCAGTTACATTAGTTGAAAGTTAGATTACGACTCTCGCACATCTCGTACATCTATTTCATACCCCATTTCAGTAATCTGTTTAGCTATTAAAGAGAAAACCTTTTATTCCAAGCATCCATCCGGTCTAGTGACTTAAATTATTTAATAAGCCACCTTGGAATATGTTCTGTGACCGTAGTTTTTAGTGCTAGATGAAACCTCCTTATGTATATGTGACCATATGTAAATTTAAATTGCTAAACACAATGGTATATGACTTCATCTTTCGCCTGTCCCAAGAGCTTTCATGGGTATATTATACACCTTGAATTCTCAATCATCTGAATCTTAGCTGCATAATATGTTTTGTTGATGACAGTGCTAACTCTGTCTGCCTATCAAGCTACTTACATCTCTGGTGTACGGTAGCTTGATTAATACATCTTTCTTGGGGAAAAAGTAGACAATATTTCTCGGCGTTCTGTTGAATTATAAATTACGATAGGTAGTTGTTCCCGATGAACTTCTCCTTCAATAATCTCCTCTCTTCTTCGAACGCATCGGCTGTACATATTCTTTCAATTCGATCGAATAAGCACCTCACCCAAGCTTGTTTGTATTGGATCAGAAAAAAACTGTAATAATTTAAATACTGTCCGGTCCATGTAGGTTTTCCTGTAAATGAGTCGTTTTGTTGATCCATCTTGCCATCGACTGATTAGTGTATCTAAGAAAGATAGACAGATATTGTTCTCTTCTACACTGGGTAAAGATATACCACTCTGTTCTTCGTTCACTCGATTCAGAAGTGAAGTAGCGCAGCAAAGATCATCACTTCTAATTAGGATATCATGTACACATCTTTTATGAAATGGGGACTTTTTCAATCAAATCCTCAGATAATTTTTCGACATACGACATACAAATGTCTGCTGAAAGGGTACTCAAAGGGCTTCTCATAGCAACACCATCAATCTGACGAAAATATTTACACTTAAATGTAAACTTTATATTGTTAGTACATGAAAGCAATAAGTGTTTTAAGTAAGGTCAAGAGATTGGGATTGACAAATTGTGCGTAGTAGTGTAATCACACAAAATGTCAGTTGTTTTGACTAAAGGGACATTAGTGAAGATGAAGTTAACATCAAAGGAACACATAGTTCTATTGCTAAGATTTATATCATTAAGGTAGTCATGCGACTCAAACATACCTCTTAAGATGTACTTGGTGTGTGTTCTTTTGGTTCGGTTTAGTAATTCCACCAGCCACTAAGCAAGCGTCTGTGTTTGTGATTTATACATTGACAATATAGGATGAAGAGTAGAATCGGATTTGTGTATTTGGGTAGGCCATACA
Source organism: Heterobilharzia americana (assembly GCA_944470555.2). Classification (NCBI taxonomy): domain Eukaryota; kingdom Metazoa; phylum Platyhelminthes; class Trematoda; order Strigeidida; family Schistosomatidae; genus Heterobilharzia; species Heterobilharzia americana. Next base: position 15,064,375 of record OX104129.1, read on the forward strand.
AATGTGTGGATTTTTATTCTGTCAGCTTGAATGCGTCGGATTTGTCCTCAGTGACAATATTTAAGCTTAGGAGTTTCGTTTGATTACCTGTCAACGCTCCCTATAGTACTTTCACAGCTTCCGAAGAACAATCTCAACCGAATTTATTTTTATCAGCAAGAATAGAGAATAGTTTGCATTGATAATCGCTTTTGGTCATGATCACAACTCTTGAACCTTTGTCAGGTCTGAGCAAGGTTATATTTGAATTCCATCGAAGTTCTTTCAAAGCTCTGAAATATTCTGGCATCGAAATACTTTTCTGTCTCGGATGACCTTTGGTGAACTGGTGAGCTATATTCATCAACTTGACTTTAAACCAACCCCTATCATTTTCTGAAGTTGGAATAAGGAATGGGCTTAAGTTGGTCGAACAGAATTTCAAACTTAGTGGGAGTTGCCAAATGTAAAAACTACATATGAGGAACATAAAATTTTGGTCCAAGGCTTCCTTCTAATGATCAAATAGTGTCACATTAAAAAGATTAGTGATATACCTTTCCAGATTGATAGGGAAAGAATTAATGCGATACTTTATCGGCAGGTGACTTACTTAACTTCCTTTGCATATTCCCTTTCTTCTTTTTGCGAGTAACGGTACAACAGAACTGTAGAAATTTCAATTGAGATATTATTGATAATTTTGATAAAACCCATGATGCATCAACATGGTTGCAAGTAGTTCTTGAAGCTCAGACAAATTACTTCTTATTGTTGAGTTGAAATTCACAAAGGGAATTAACTGTTTCGAATTTTTGAAGAGACGACTCTCTTCATACACTTTTAGAAGCTTAAATGACCTTGCCAACCTGGAGTGTGAAATTACCACTGAACGTGAGAAAGTTGGGTTCTATCAGTCATGTACTTCAAATCAATGGCTTCACCAGACTTTAAAATCCAGTAAATAGCTGCCGAATATTTCTAATTGTCTTCGTCTTACGAAATCGTATATCACGAATGGAAACGATTAGTTGCAAGAACTACTTGCACTCCATGCTGATGCATCATGTGACCTCAGGAAAGATATTTTAAACAGATCTCCTATGTGAAAGGAACCAGACATACGAGTGGGAAAGGTTAATTTAGAAAACACTATTGCATTTTATGCAGAAGCACAATTCAAGCTTTGAAAAAAGAAAATAGTAACAAACATATTTAACTAGCGAAGAAATGTATGAACATTTTCAAGTTGTTAAGTTGGAACCTTTATGAGACGAAACTTATTATTTATACTGGGTGATGACTGAAAGGGAAATGAACATTTGAGCCACTGAGGTTCTGACCCCAATTTAACTTAGAGACTCGACTACTGACCAGATTTTTATTTCACTTCAATCACCAAGGGTTTTTCCCGACTGTCATGTGAATTCGTGGCGTTTGAAGTCAAATGAAAGTTTGCTCAGCAGTCGGTCTTGCGGCTCAGTTGGTAGAGCACCGGGCGGGAAACCCAGTGGTCACTGGTTCCGATCTCGCGTGGTTCAAATTTCTATTTCACCGTCAATCATCTCAGATAGTCAAAATGAAACGTGTAATGTTTATTTTAAAACTACCGCTTTCAATTTTCGTAAATTAATGCAAATCGTACAGTAGACATGTTTTTATGGGATAGTGAATAGCCCAACTGTTGATAGACACTAACGACTCTTTGTGTTCAATCACCACTGTCATTGCAGAATTGATTGTACTCCATAGGTAAACCACTTACGTAGTCTTAGCTTCCAGCGTTGTGTGTTGAGCTTTGGTGATGCTTTTATTCAGCAAGAAAATTCATCTTCTAGCACTAATTTCAGTAACTTTAGCACACTTTCATAACGTTATTCCATCATCTTCTATCCTGGAGATTGCTTCCTTACATTAAGGTGAACTGAAAGGAACTAATAAATTGTCAGTTTATGAGAGAGATCACGGAATTAAGTATATTCATGTATGGGTTGGGATTCTGTCTTTTGGGCATCGCATCTGAAGCCAGTCGCTCTGGCTGTTCAATAGCCTTCAGTTATGTTGTGTACAGATAGTAAGCGAGAAACAAGAAAGTTAATGGTTGCAAACTGAGGTACGTTCTAATTTGACTTCTCCTTTATTAGCATTGTTCCATACTGTTGTTATATTGCTTTTATAATGCATGTTTCAATACTTCTATCATGAATGGACTAAATGAATATGTATCTTGAAACCGTATGCCAACCAAGTCGGTGTGCTGCTTCCGCGAATAGATTTCGATCATAAGCAGTGATAAGAACACAACTTAGATGTTTAGCGATACACTCAACAGTAACAGTGTAGATAACTGTGTTGTACAGCACAAGTTCGAATACTTATGGAACTATATGTTCTACCAAAGTTTCTGTTTTAAATCACTAGCTCAAATATTCAACCCTCCATATACTATATAGCCTAACACCTTGTAACCTTTTTTGGTCACAACAACGATAACTAAGATATCTCATTAATTCTGTCTGGAGATTTGTGGAAATTTAAACCTCCAGATAGGATTAATCCAGCGCTCATTGGTGACTAACTTCGCGTGGTGATTCCCGAAGTTCCAATGAGAAGTCGTGACTAACCAAGTTGAACATGAGGACAGTTACTCAACGACGACATCGGATGTGGGTTACACTACATAGTGAACTGATAGAAGTAGAAAATATGGACCATTTGATTCCGACCCAGTGGCTCAATGGTAATGTGCTGGTCACTGAACGTGAAGTTCCTGGATCCGACCCCTGGCTGGGCGGGGTCGTGGGTGCGCAGTGCTGAGGAGTCCCATCTAAGTGGGAGGAAACAGCTTTCCAATGTTCTCCCAATTGATTTCAGTCCATGGTGAACTACAACCTAACATCTCATTAATGTCTAGCAATCAAGCCAATATAAAAGTGATCACAAACTATTGCTCCTCGTCGAAGTCTAGTCTTTTTTGAATGAACTCGTTTATGTTTGAAACGCTTTTGTTTCAGGAATAAAACGAATTTCCCAATTGAAATCAAAATTACCAGAAAAATAGATTCACTTAGTGCCATGCAAAGTTTCATCAGTCATAAAACACAATCTAACAGATATATGTTATATTTTTATTACAGATTGCTGTGAAACTGGATCCAAGTGCTCATCGTCATAATATTTTTCATTGTCCTGTTATCAAAGAAGTTATCTCTGAGTCGAATGATGGCAGTGGTAGTGGCAGTGGTCCTGTACGTCTCACATGCGGTCATGCTATATCAAGGGATGCATTCAATTCTTTAGCCAGTGGTGACAGAAGGTTAGAAAGCCTATTTTTATCATTCGCTCATAATATGCAAGTTTAGAAATGACTCGCACTCTGGTAACTAAAGACTTTGATTCAATAGTGTGTACTCTTGACTTTTAGTGGTGCTAACTCATAGGTTCCAGTCCTATCCAACCTTTTGAAGCTTGAACAGTCCAGTGGTCTTGTTATAACCATTTTCAATAAAAAAAACCTGAGGTGGTCATCTTGCAGAACATGAATGAACCTTAAACTTCCTTCATTTTCCTCTCAGCCTTATCCTCTGGGTAACTACTACATCGTAGGTATGATCGACTTTTCAGTACAAGAATCTGTATGTCGTTAGCCGCTTGCATTGCTCTTACTACTGAACAGTGAATAATAGCTGACTTCATACTGTCTAATGTTAAGTGCTTATTAGATTCCATCTTTCCAATTTTTAATGCTACATCGTTGACTCACCTTTTCCCAGTGTACCTGATAACGTTCTACCAGAGGATAGTTGCAACTCAAATGGCTTACTGGTACTCCATTAAGGTACACGGGTTCGAATTTTCGAGGGAATGTGTACTTCCTCGAGGTTTTAGTTGTACGCTGTTGATGAGTGTCAGTGAGTACAAAACTTGAATGAGGTCGGATTTCGAACTCATTGTCTAATGCCTAATACTCAAATGTGTTGTTGAAGGTAATAGAATAAATTTGATTCAATGGCTATCAACTTAGTTATCTCGCTATTCATCGTTATTAGCACTTTGTGTAATTTAGTGGTGCTCAAAAGGAAGATGACCTTTCGAAAATGAAAAAGTGAAGACATCTTATGTTACATGATATGGTGTATGGTATGGTATATTCAAAGCAACGTTTTTCTGTAATATTAGTTGTAGCGTCGAATAGAACGGATTTAAGCCTGAAGGGAGGATAGATTCCTTTAAAGATGAATGTATACCTCATTGATATCTGCAAATATCTTTTGAACCTTCTCTAGGACTTGCTTTACGATTGCATAGATTTTGGTACTTGAGAAAACACGTCAGTTAGAATATCTAGACCCTTCTCTTCTCTACACCAGTGAGGCTATTGGCGTTAGTTGCGAAAAATCATACCAGAAAACGGCATCTAACGCTAATTGTAAAATGATATGAAAATTACACGGTAAATATTTAAAATATGGAAAAGTTCTGCTTTGTTTCTACAGCATCAGGGACTTCCTTAAAAGGAGGCTTTCAAATAGTTATAATCTAATACAACCATCCTTTTAAAATATATTCCTCCAATTTGAAATAGAAACGGGCAGTGGGGGCATCAAGAAATGCGCTACACAAAAGAATGTAGCCACATGATTGCAACATGTTTCTGGCTATATTTCATAAAGTTTGTTATCATTTGTATTTTTTGCATCCCAGGGAATGATACTTCTTCATGCTTCCTAGACTGACTATGTGGAGCTGTAGTTCATTGTTTTAGGGAGATAATTTTCAACCTATGGGACACGGGGTTCGAGTCCTACTCCACCTCCCGAGATTTGAGCAACCAGATAGTTTCACTAGCCGTCATACAATAGGTGTGCCTCACTGTTCACTTCACGAATGTGCACAAGGCTACTGAGTGCATTTCTAGACCAACTGTAAGGGACTACATATATCAGTGCTGCATCTTCTACCCATCTAGTTGTATTCCTGTTTCGCGTAGTAAATTTCATTATGGTAGGCAGTGACATGTCCCGAACACTCTAACCAGTGTGACTACAACAACTGGTTTATCTGTCTTTACAAAATGCTCCACTTGAATATCGCTCTCTTGTTAGTGTGATCCCCATAGGGTTTCTCATATATTTCACGCTTATTGTTGATGCATTATAAATAAATTTTTAATTCCTTTTTTGATAACACCGTGGAATAAATATTGTTAAAATATTTCCAAACTCTTGGTGTGATCGAGGGCAGTAATTTTGCTTCGGGTAACACCGAAATAAAAACTGTCGTTGTATAGAAACTGCTTTACAAATTTACCTATAGCACTTTAATCCATTCCATAATGCACAAACGTTTCATTGATATATTATCACATTATAGTAAAGATGGATAGTGGCTAGCCGTGGAATCCAGGACGTGAATTTCGTTCTATTTGGGACTCGTCATCTGGATATACCTGCCTTCCAGTGAGTAGTGTTGTAGCCACCGGGATTCGGACAAGAAGTGGCTATCGCGGCTCGGTGGTGTAGGGATAACTCTCTGGCGTTTGAAGCGATTGCTACCGGTGGGAACAACACTACTTACTGGGAGGCAGTTGCACCCAGCTGACGAGTCCCAAATAGGACGAAATGCACATCCTGGATTCCACTGCTAGCCACTATCCATCAATACTATCATTAAAGCACAGGTAATATCGAGGCATCCGCACGTGAGCCCATATGCTAATAGAGACCGGTCAATTCGGTCCAATCAACGACGGTATAATACAAGCATGAACACTAATATTATCACATTGTTACTGTACAACAAAGCGAACGGCTGCTCCCCTGATATCCAAATAACTGACGTATATCAGACTTGAATTTGGTAGGCGAAAACCTAAACCTGTGCTTCACTGTCAATCTTATATGTTGCAGTTATTTATGCACAGATCTCCTCTCTGTTGAATATCTGATTACAGAAATTCATTAGTTGATTTCACTAGTGTTTGACGATTGTTTCCCGAAGTGCGTTTTCCAGTTGCCGATTTCACTGTGTCTAAGTTTGGATTGCTGTAACCACTTGAAAGGACAATTAAAAACTGAAACATCACAGTGTATTAGGACGTAAGTATTTGGTTCGACTACTAGATTGCACTACTGAAATGCTTATGTCACCATAACATTTTGTTCTTATTCATTTGTATGCCAGTAATTTCTATCGAAACATTAAAAAGAATTACCTCATCTTTTGTATCTCTTTTATTATCTTCGATGTAATTATTATTATTATTGTTATTATTATATTAATCATCATTATTATTATTTCATTTCAGTCGAATGAAATGCCCATATTGTCCTGTGGAAACATTTAAAAATCAGGTGTTGGATTTGATTTTTTAAGCAAAATCAATCACATGTACATTGTACGTGGTCACAATACGTACATATTTAATATGTGCAAGCTACATTCAAGGCACCGAGAAGTTCACATTTCCTGGAGAGAGAGAGAGAACTGGCATCTTATTGTGATATGCTGAAATAATAATTTACATTGGTATTCTATTACTGTGTTGTTTGTTGCACATGATCGTCTTCCTTTCAGTCCACCTTGGCTTTTTTTTGCCTACCATATCGTTGCGACAGTTAAACTTGTCAGACTATTCTAGTGGTTGAACAGTCAATGCGACTTTCTCATTCAATTTTGACTAGTACAGACATTATTGTTTACAAACAACCACCTACTTTCTTTTGTGGAGTACACCTCTTCATATATGTATGATATAACTTGTATCTTGTCATTTTATTCTTTCATCATAATTATTTCGCTTATTATTCTCTTTTCCGATTGTTGATTCCGCCATGCACCTCTGCAAATACTGTTAATGCAAAATTGTGTCTTCGTTCCTCCGTGATATATGCATATAATGCCATAATTCTTTTGCGTTATCGTATAGTTCGACGACATGCCTTCTACGACGATGAAATATATGCTACACCTGGTATAGGTAATTTCAAGAAACAAAGTTAACCTAATATTACTAAGTTCGCTGCAACACCTTGAAGGTTCTAAAGTCGATCGCGTCAGGACTTGCTGATGCATGTTGGTGATCTACTGGCTTACAGCAAACGTTTCACAATTCACTGCGATTTTTATCGCTTATATATCTGGATTTCAGTTGTCTCAAGCTGCCGTGTCACAACAAAGCAAAATGAAAGTAGTATTTTATGAAAAACTGTCTCATATGTTGCCAATATGTGGGAGAGCATTCAAACTTCATTTGTTGCCAAGCTAGCTCAGTTTATTCGTGCAAAGAATTTGTTCCTCTTACATTACATCATACAACAGCCTGATAAGTAAAATACAAATTGACATTGTATTGTAACGGCTGGCTAGTTCGAGTAACCCAGTTCTGTAAACGGAATCAGTATACCCAGTGTACTAAGAACTTGAAGAAATCGCCATTTCGTATTTTATTCGCCTAGAAAGCTATGGTAATTGAAGTGAGTGGTTATCATCTGGTTGTATAAGTCAGCAGGATATTCTATACAATAGGTAGATTGGACTTTATAACTTCGTTGTCGAAGTCGACCCGATTATATTACCTTATGGTTTTATTTTCGAAAAAACTGCAATGAAAATCGGTTGTTGCATCTTCGTAGACTTTACTAAATGAATCCTGTAAGTACTTCTATTGGTCCGTAGAGTCATCAAGTTGTAGTGTATTAGTTGAGAGCTATTTCGTTTATCTTCCCATTTTAAACGGGTGCTAATAAGAAATTATTTCATTGGCTTATGATATTCAAGTGTCGTTATTAAAAACGTACTGTGGTGAAGAATATATCCTTTCAGGTAAAATAGTCATGTCAGTCGGTGAGGTTGTGCACCTTCACTAACTGAGGTGGCTTCGACTTATGATGCGCATACCGAGCGGCCGCCTACCTCGATGTGCAGTGTTACATGAAGTAGGAAAACCCACTTTCGCCTATTTTGATATCACTTTTCCTACTCACTTGTTCTACGCATCAGCTGTGAACTGTGGCTCTTTGAACTGATGTGCTTCTGTGCGAGGTTCTACTTTGGTTTTATCTGTCTGACTGTGTGATACAGGTATCGTCCAAACTTGTATTCTTCAAGGTAGAGCATCCAATGATTTTGTAGTTATTTTCTTCAATACAATTTAAAAACCGATGAAGATTGTGATTTTCGCTCGAGTAAATATACTCATCTGATCTAAGTGGTTGCTTATTAGTTTGAAGTTGTCTTTTTTCCAGTTGGGGTGAGCTTTCTCTCATATGAATTTTGAATATTGAACAGCTGCCCTCTAAACGTTCGACTTGTTAATCTGCATTATTTGTCGTAAACTGTTTCTTCTGATTGATTGACTCTATCAATTTCATTAGACAAGTATGCTTTGATTAGTTTTAATCTTCTAGCTCTCAAGATATTGGTGGCTTTCACTTTTCTGATTTTTCAGAAAGGTTGATTATAGGTTTCCTTTTCTAGATTCGTTGAATCCTAATAATTCGAAATTGTTTATTCTAATTCTTTTTTCATATTGAATCTCTCTAGTTATGCTTGAATTGAAGAGTCTGATACATTTATATCTTATCACTTCCACTTTTCTTTTCTGTATAGTTGATATATTTTTCTTCTTCACTCAGGTTCTTCATAAGTTCAGTCTTTAATGCTTCATATTTGCCTTCCATGCCTATATATCTATTGATTGCCATTTCATCTGAATGCTATACTTTCAAGAGTTATCTTTTTTCCTATTAACCTACCTCTCCTAAGATTTCAAAGCTTTCCCAATTGAACGACTGCAATTGTATATAAGCAGGGTGATTTATAAATTCAAACCATAATGTTTGATAGCCATATTGTGTTTGTATCCAGGGTGGCTAGAGCAAGACGTGGCACTAACCGACAAAGTCCGTGACTGTTGGTGTGACCCATATTGGGAGGTGTTGACTGCATGGCTGGGGTCCCGGAGATGATAAGAATCAGTGATTGAGGGTTCCTGGTGACTCACCCCTTGACATCTAAAGCTTAAATATTTGCGCTAACCTTTATCTTCAGATTGTTTGCTCTCTCAAACTACTTTATCTACACTGATATCACTTTTTCTATCCACTTGTTGCTTCTATACTGCTGTGAAGTGTGGCAACTTGAACCGATGCACTTTCTACGTTGATTTTGTTTGTCTATCATATTGTGTTCGTGGGTATCTAATGATATTTAATGGCCTGATTCCTTTATGATGATGACCGCATGGGGGATTTTAAAGGCCATTCTAATAACTGTTGAGGCAACTAATTACGTTTCTTTATTCTATGAAAAACTGACTTCTCAGACTAAATACCGTAACCCGATTGGCTATTTCAACACTCGATCACACATAACAGAATCACTACACAGCACGGAGTGCAGTTAACTGTGTGTTTCTGCGTGAAATAAATACCCTTCATAAAACTACGTGAAAAACAAAATTGCCAAATGAATACGATATAGTTTTCTTCAGAGTAGTAATGGGAATATTATCGAACTTTGAGTACTATTGCAGCATACATGGTAAGTTTTTAAAAAGACAAATTTCTTAGGAAGTTTTCTTGTGTTTATCGTGGGTTTTTCATCAGAAATAATCAGATTTAAAAGTCCACCAGAGGCAACAAGATGGCGAAGCAGGTAAACACATATTAGAGTTTATCGATGTGAAACTTTGGTGTATGAAGATGAAGTGGCAATCTCTTCTTAAGTACTAATAAAAGGGATCATACAAACTGTCTTAATTTTAGATTTGGGTAATACAGTACAGATATAAACGTCACTAAATAGTGTTTGATATCATCATATCCATTTCTACGTGTTGACCGAATTCCATAGTGTAGTTGCTATGTTAGAAGACTTAATGAACTTGATCGATATAATTCCATCAGCATTTCGGGCTAGACATGATGTTCATTACTTCAAGCCCTACAGCAGGCCTATTGTAGCTCCAATATTTCAGAGATAAGATCTCTGATTGTAGTACTGAATGGCGTGGATTCAGATGTCTGACGTTTATCACTTCCCTCCAGGTTGTGGGTATGCTTTGCTGTGGAACACAAAACTCAATCTTGGGGCTTCTTTTCGATTGTTCTCCACCTCACCGGTAGATATTATCAATTACAATCATTCTTTTTTCATCGTATCTCAAGTAACGAATCTTTGATTGTAACATCTGAAATGGGAATATTTAGTGTCCCAAACGTGTTTTTCAATATGACGTCAGGAGTTAATGCTAAGAATCCGCAGGTGAATAGTGTATAACTCTGAACAAGTATCTAGATTGTGAGTTGCCTCCTTTAACGATTTCGACTGTTCCTGTTCCAAATATCTTCCACAGTAAGCTGTTGCTGGAAACCTATGGTCCCGATACACAACCTTCACTTGTTAAGTAATGTGCTCCAGCATACTCCACTGACTTGGTCGGTTACTATTTTTCTTTTCAGCTCTTACATTATGTGCACGAAACAGTGATATTTACTGGATGACTTTTGGGATACCTTTTAAAAATTGAAATATTCCCATTAAGTTACAAAATAATGAAGACCAACGAATAAATTTGTTTTCGACGATATCATCCTCTTCACCTGTACAATCACATTTAAATATAACTAGAGTGCATATTCATTACTTAAAAATGTCAACATTTGTTAATTAATGTTTGTTATTAGTGTGTGATCAGGAAAATAATATAGGAGTGAAAATTGCGTACGAAATGTGATAATCCAAAAAACAGTAATTCAGCTAAGAAGGTTTTCTTTTCGATAAATCATTTTTGGTAGTTGTACAGTCGTACTTAGTAGTAAAAAATAGTAATAAAAACGCAGGTTTATTATTGGCTAACAGGTCATCAAAACGGAATGTTACTGGATGAAATAGTGAGTCGTTTCTAGGGCTAGACAAAGATTACTTATTCATGGGAAAATACGCGGTCGATCACGGTGATAACTAACATTGAAGAGTAATGATCCTAATTGTAACCAATAGTTAGAATGAAATATTACTAGGATTTTAGTGGGAAACTGGAACTAATATATAAAGACGAAGGAAAGTAAACCGTAAAGTGAAAATAACCAGTCAACAAGAGTAATGCAGCAATGAATTAAGGGTTATGACCACGGCAAAATGAGAAAATGCACTTACCTCTTCTGTATGCAGATTACAAGGCTCGATTGTTGAATCGCCAACTCCTATTCTATACATGAGCGATGAATACTCACTCTTTTTGAGCCGTTTTTACTTTTTATAGGATTTTGAAGGAAGACTGTGGGGAAGCGATATGACCAAACTGTCCAAGACGTAACTGTTGCTTGATTTGAGTTCTCCCCTGGCCAGTCAGGCAGAATAATGCTCGGAGACGTGTTCGGAAGTATCACTTTGTGCAGCCTACATAACCAGCTGCATAAGAGCAGATAAACTGATAGACACACATGGATGTGGTGCAAAACGGGAGTTTGTCCTTTACGCCTTCCTGAACCAACTGTTGGCTGGGGATGACCATTCGCAGTTTTTTGCAGCATAGAATGTTTTTCTGATTGCTTTAGAAATCCAACTCTTCAGCAGTTTTACTCGTCCACTTTGAGTTCAATATTCATATCTGAGCTTTTCTTAGGATCAGTAAAAACTCGTTCCAGTCGCTGTTTTGACTTCATACTTTTTGCAATGGATCTCGGAAGATAGCCGTTCTAAAGAATTACTTTCGAAGATATTCCTTCTGTTCACCTATGGTATCATTTGTGCAGATTTTTCTGATTATCGTGTAAATCGAACGAGTCAATTTCCTTTCTGTGCTCAGTGATACTCAACTTTATCCACCCCAACTTGTTTACGTGTAAAGTGACCTTTTTAAGAAGCCACCTAGTCTTCTCATCAACGAAATATTAAGAAAATAAAGCCTTAAGTCGTTCTCAACTTTCATCATGAGGTTAATCGGGTATGACCTTCACTGAACTTAATTGTGCCCTCAGGATCGATTCTCATTGCAAACGATAAAAGTATTGTCCACTTATATACGGATGGAAATGGTTGGTTATTGATATATTGCGGTGTTTTCCCAGTTGGTCATGAAGCAGTTCGCTAGAAGAGGACTCAATAGTTACCCCACTGTCTCCTCACTTCGTCCATAAAAGTCATTGTTGAATTGGAATTGCACATTCAAAATGCATCGTAGAATTAATTCCCCTAGTCAATAAACTTGAATACCGACTGCTAGATTATTAGTTTTGATGTTGTTACTCAGGTTACAAATAAACTTTGTAAGTTGAACATTTGTAAAGACTGAAGTGATGTCCGAAGAGTGTTTGCTTTCTGGAAACATTGAAGTTATTTATTGAATCGACGAAATCAAATGAGGTTTATTTATTGATTTGACTTCTCACTGCTTGCAGAACTTCAGTCAAACACTTCGCATTTGTGCGGTATGGGAAGTTATATATGTCTAATATTGAACGGAGAAGGAAATCCTTCTTGTACACCTTCAGGTCGCCATAAAGTTATAAGGTCATAGAATCAGATGATTTCAAACAAATCATTGCTAATGATGGACTAGTTTTTCATCTTTTACAGGATTTCGACCAACTTCTGTTACGTTCGTTTATTTGCATCTTCCTGAACAGTTTCTTTTGAAAACTTATCTTCATGTGACAGCTTTGTAAAATAATCGTTCCGTTCGATGGGACGATACCGGCACTTTTATCGGGATGGATCATAAGCGAATCCTTGTTTGTGAAGAGGCCTTTTATTTAGTATTCTGGTAATTCGATAACAGTGATTGGTTTTGTATTAATGTACTGATGGCAGGAGTTTAAAATAGTTGCTCTAGATTCTTGTTAGAAACTGGAAGAAGATCGTCTTTTGGATTGGTCAGACTCTCCAACTCGATTTTGATATGGAGGTCTTTGGTAGACGATGAAATATTTCGCCGCCTAGTCTTAATACTTGAACAGTAGATAGTGAAATACTGGACTCTTCTGGAAAACTTGAGTGGGAATATGTTGTTTTCAGACTTCAATTTTTCATTTTCTGAGCGCCGGTTCCCTGTATCTGTATATTCTTTAAATTATACACGTTTATCTGATAAAACATGTTCTGTTAATGAGATGCTGCATTCAGTTTCAGTAAAATGAGATTTTATTTCGACAGTATGGTTCAGTGGATCAGGAAATGTCGACCCACAAACGGCACATCCCTTCCTGCTCTACGGTATCGTGTGCACATGGCATAGGTTTTTCTTGTTCAGGTTTAGCACATTTAGATCATGTATATACACTCTGGAATGATCATGTGTATGACCGGTCTCAAGCAACCTTCCTATGGGCTCTGTTGTCATGTAAAACTAGTCCGTTTTCTCTCTCAGGCACCTCATAGAAACACACTGCATAAGGTGGACAACCTCAAGGTACCAATTGTCCTCACGCTTCTAGCAGCACGCAGAAACCAACCGGTCGACACCTACTTCCCTTACCTTTTTCCCACCCCTTGGCTTCAGGTCCTGATACCTGTATCTAGCTGGTTACAACTTACTCAAACTCTCACCCTGTGATCATTGCCAACTTCTCAAACCAGCAAAGTATTATTCCAAGTCTCCTGAAAAGACATCATCTATTTCACGTTGTTGCTTTCAATATCCAAACCGCATGACAAGTAGGACAACAGATTTCGGTTGACAAACTTTGATACCTTGAGTCATTGATATATGTTGTTTCCGAGACACTCACAAAGAATCCATTAGTGGTTATTCGCTTGATCTCACCTGACCAATGCGCTGACTTAACGAGTGTCCGGAGATTGAGTGGTTAGCTCTCATGGATTCGTCGGTGTAGGTATAGCACTAGTTTGTAGAGCAGAAGGTGGGGTTGTCGAATAGATACCACTTGGTAAGCTGTTGTGCTCTATCCGACTCATCAGATCTGTAGGAACTGGGAAAGATCATGACACTCATCTACACCTATTCTTAGTCTCCGCCTATGCGACTCCGGCCAACATTTTGGATGATACCACGAATGTACCTTGTCAAAAGCCGTATGTTTTGCTACAAAAAGCATAACGTTCAGATATAGCCATACCAGTGGGTGCCCCACTAGGGAAGCTGAATCAGTCAAAAATAATCTTGGAGATACCTACGGTATTCCAAGTCAGCCAACCGACGACATCGGTCATCTCTTACGAATTCGTTCTGGTAATCGCCTGCCAGTCTTAACTTCAAGGACAGGAAGAGACACTGTGTTTGACTAGAAGAAAAGAACTTTGAGTGTGGACTAGGGGAGGAGATAGTAAGGTATTTGTTTGAACATATCAGCAATTCTCCTGCTAATTATCGCTTGGTGTGATATTCAGTGTACTGTGGAAACGGTGGTAAAGACAGGTGATAACGTACACCCAAAGGCTAGCGAAAGCCAGTAGCTTTCCTCAAAGTTCTAACTGATCGATGCAAGAACAGTCATTCCAGGATGGTCTGAACACGGGGTGGAGCGGAAGCAGTTCAAACGTAAATTGACTAAGAGCCATCGCAATGACTGTGAGCAGTTGTGAGTGATGAACGTAGGAAGGATGCAGAAAGCATCACCATTAGGTAATACTCGGAAGTTATTGCGGCTAATTAAGGAACGTACCGAAAAGAATGAGGTAATCACTGGGATTACCCCAAAAAGAAACGTTTCGTGAAAACCTCTCAGGAAGGGTGGTTAGGACGTTGGGCACAACATCAAAACATGGTTTATACTGGCCTGCTGTCATGCTTCTGTTGCCCACCATCTGGCCTGAACCTGAATAAGACGTATATTTCGGTCCTCTAACTCTCCTCGAATTTACAAAGGCTGTTTTCAATCCGAAACGAGTCAAATCAGCAAGACCTAACGGTTTACCACCAGAAGCTTCTGAGTAAGGTGGGAAATCACTGACTAGAGTAACAGAGGTACCAAACGATTTATGATAATCAGATACATTTCAGTCAAACTGATCTATGTCGCTAATTATTCCACTCTATAAGAAAGGAGATATTTTTCTTAGACAACCAAAGGTAGATCAGTTTGACCGAAATCGTACCCAAGACCCCAGGGTTCATGGGAACTTTTACTCGAACAAAAATATCTCATAAAACGGGCAAGTTTCAAGTCTGTAGGAGGATGCATCGGTTAGATGGTCACCCTTCAACATGCCTTGGAACATTGGCATATTTACCGTCCCTCAGAATTTGCTATATCTCTTGACACGAAGGTGGCATTCGATTCAGCTGACTGAGAAATTCTGTGACAATTTTTGACTGCGAAAAGAGTACTAAGCAAGAACATTACTCTGATTATGGTTTTCTATAAGAACTTGTGCAGCCATGTAGGGTCTTATAGAGAGTTATCACGTGAACTGACGACAACTAGTGGTGTCCGTCAGGGATGCCCACTGACTCGCTTACCACTCAACTTTGTTGTAGACGTGGTAATGGGTGTAACCCTAGGATTGACCCACTCAAAGTAGAACACCTGGTCGGTTTGGAGTAGGTAAGCGATACTTTTCTGTTAGGTGAAGGCAGAGACAAAATTCAGGGTTTTGTGAACGCGTTGTACCGAAATCTGAGTATGTTTGGTATGCGTTTTTCACATTTCTAATCTAAAATGATTCTTCGCTACTGGTTGGTAACTAATTTCAGTTTAAGGATAGGTAGTAACGTGGTGGGATGCGTGTACAACTTTCCTAACTTGGAAGGGTTGCACCAACATGAATGAGTCGGTTGTTAGCTGTGAGAAGTAGACTTTGAAAGTGAATGTGGAGAAGTTACATGATTCTGACTACCAAGTTTGTCGTGGCGTTCCTAACTTATGGTGAAGTCATAATGCAAAAAATGGTGAGGTTAGACGGGAGTAATAGATCGGGAAGACAAGTCAGTCGGTGAAGTTGTTAAGCTTCACCAAATGGAGTGGCTGTGACATGTATTGGGCATACCAATACATTGTCTACCTCGACTTATAATGTTAAACTATGCAGGATTTGATTGAAATAAAAAACTTAAAAGTAGTCAGACAGAGATTTGGAGTCTTTTTCTATCAACATGAGTCATGTAGATAACTGAAGTATCCCTGGCACGGATCCTCGGGACTATAAGAATCAAGTCTTGAAAATTTTCCGTGATATGACTGAAGATCAGTCACAGTGGCGTGAATGTAGGCACTCTTTTTCATCTTCAGTGTCTTGAAAATCTTGTTAACTTTAATCGGTTTATTAATCTTACCTTCTATCTCACATATTTATTTAGCTTAAGGTCACACTTTTCACCCATTTCTTGCATGTTACCGCGAAGTGTTGTAATTTGAACGGATGCAACTGTATTCGGAACTCGATGTAAATTTTGTCACTGTCAGATGATTTGCTTATCTTCACAAGTACTCAGCATCCAATCTATGGTTTGCTCACAACATTTTACGAAGCCGATGGCCACCAAATACCCAAGGTTATCGTTAATTCTTCTCTTTAAATTACCGTAATTTACAGCCATAACATGACGGATAACACTGAGTTCGCCTTCTTGACTATAATTTTGTTATCATGAACTCTGTAAGCCGCAAGTATGTGTGATTTCAACATGGTTGCACGTCAAAACATCCAAACATGAAGTTTACAAAACATGTAATGAGCCAGCAGTAACTGTTTTATTGTGTTCTTTTTATATTTTTGTGTGCAGACATTTAGAACCCCTTTTTTCTAAAATGCATTTTAGTATTAACGCGACAGCAACCGTGTGTCTGTTTATACACTGGACAATGACCCACGTTTGTTTGTGACTGCTGAAATCTTCATAAGTGGAAAGAGGTTTGAACATGTGAATAACTGGTTCGAAGTCAGGTATTTGAACCACTGAACCTCAGTACCGATCGACATGGTTGTTAGAAATTAGTCTGATATTTCTAGGATTGACTTCGTCAATCCTTAAGAGGATTTCAGCTACTACTAAATAACTCCTTGAGGTTCACTTCTTGATAAGTTTCATCGCTACACTTGATTGATTCTTTGAAACCGATTCAGTTTTCACATCGAATCAGTAAATTGGCATTCATCCATGGATTATAATTTTTGTCAATGTAGGCTAAAAGATAAACAAAGAGTTCCTGTGTGCTGACAAAATTCCATCGATCATTTCTACAATCCGATCACCAAGCTAGGAAGCTCATCATCACATCGCACTCTTGTGGATATTTGTTAGTCGGTCACCAATCACGACTGGATGAAACGAGATTATTTGCTCTCCGGTGACCAATCAAAGCATATATTCCTCTCCTACAGCAGGTCGATCGAGTGCAGAATAACTCAGTGGTAACCTCGCTCAATACAACACTGGGTGACATGGATTCGATACTTGCAGGGGACATGAGTCCCATCGAGATTACAGACGTGCCTTGCTGACGAGTGTCAACTAGCAGGAAACCGAGGTTAAGCAGAACTTCCTGCCGATTGCCTCTAACCAACTTACTTTCAGAGCTCATTGTAGTGTGAATGATATATATACGTACGTGAGTGCGCAGTGCTGATCGACAAAAAGTTAATCATATTCAGAAAAATCCCCGATATACATTTGTCTTAATCATACGTTACAATATTAAATCATTCTTTTATTACACGCGAACTGCATCTACATACACTTGTTTGGTATTCGGTACATGATTGTAGATTTTTGTTTCAATGTTTACTTGACACTTTACTTCAGAAGAATAAAAATGTAATAAATCGAATTATATTCTTCCATTTGATACGTGTTACTTCATAATTATCTAAGTCCCTTATTTGTTATTATTTTTACTCTCATATAAAAATACCATATTAGTAGATTAATTTTGTCTAACTCTATATTTTCAGCAGTTGTGTTATAACCTTGTAGTGACTGCTTGGTATAACCTGAATTATATAATATATATATATATATATATATATATATATATATATATATATATATATATTTGCGGATGCTTGAACAGTAACCTTCAGATTCTATCCATTGTTGGTTGCCCATTTCCTGCGTAAATAGGGAAGCTGGTAGGATAACAGAAGCTGTTTTGCAACGTCAAGCATATATACAAAATACAAGGGTTTATATATATTTACACTGGTCTTTAGTATTTCCAGGCTCTTCTAGATTTGAATATCCTATTGAGTTTCGTCTCTTCAACCAATCCGATATTTACACGTTGATTCGTATGCCGCCTCTCGAAACTCCAATGCAATATGATTGGTTGTAGAAAACTTCAGAGATTTAGTGCTTTTTATGAAGATCATGGCAATCTTATTCTACACTAGAACATTTTGTATAGATGACCAGGGTGACAACGGACGACTACACGTCAGCTGCACTGTATCAGCTGAGCTAATATTGTTTGACAATCAAGCATGCCTTGACTTCAGTTTCAAGAGTGGAAAAAGCATAATTATGACTATATGCAAATGAGACATAATTCTATCATTAAAGCTCTTTGTATACATCTGTGTAAATGCGTGTGGGGGGGACTTCGTAGATAAGTGCATGCGAGTAGGCGAATAAGTAATTGCAATTTGGCATATGCTTACCGGCTTGTAACAAAAAATTGATTGTATGGTTCAGAAATCTGTAAAATGGTGCAATTTTTTAGTGTATTAGCAACTGTGTTAAGATTCACAAATCCATGTATCACTTCAGTTTGTTATCTTTTAATGTAGTTGATAAATTCTTCCTTTGAAATATCTGAATGGCTTTGACGTCAGCTAGACGGATATGGAAATCAGCTCTTTTGTATTAATTTGTGGCCTTACTAATTCCCAACAGTCATTTGAAAGTTAAATGTGTGTCATTTTCATGCTCTCTACGGAGACATCAGTTCCCTCATGGTTTCAGGTATAACTTACTGAAGACTGCCGACAAGCACAAAGCTTGGAATGAGTGCATACTGTCAATTACCTCGAGACATCTAATATGAATTAAAACCTTTCCAGAAAACTCTTCAGTATACTACTCTGAACAGTCGACGCAATTTGTAACGGGGTTTTAGTATCTACCATTGTGAAAGGAATAAATATTTTACAGCACTATATTTTGGCATCTTCTAGAGATTCCTTATACCAAATAGTCACTCATAATTTTTACATAGATTGTAATAAAATCCGGACTAATTGTTATGTAATCATGGTTCATTATGTGAATACCCTAACCCAATAAGCTGATATCTACTTAACTCACCTGAAAGACGGAGGTGATTACTAAACTTGCCCGTCTTTT
The DNA here is from genome assembly GCA_944470555.2 of Heterobilharzia americana. Classification (NCBI taxonomy): domain Eukaryota; kingdom Metazoa; phylum Platyhelminthes; class Trematoda; order Strigeidida; family Schistosomatidae; genus Heterobilharzia; species Heterobilharzia americana. The sequence goes on from OX104129.1 coordinate 15,083,600, forward strand.
CACATACAATCCGTTCTTAATACTTCTATTTATTCCTTTAGAGTTAAAGTGGAATACGCAATTTCAGAATCGACATTCAAACGTGATATTTTGAAAATAAAAGGGTCATATTGTTGAAAACGTTGACCATTCGATGGAAATTTCTCATGACTGTCATATCCTGGATACTGGGTAGCAGAGGAATCTAGTGTGCGCATTTCATCCTATTTGTTACTCTTCAGCTGAATGTACCTGCCTCCTTCCTAATGAATGATTTTGTTCTCACCAGGGCTGGAACCCAGGACCGATCGCTCTGAATACCAGAGCAGTATCCACTAGGCCATTCCATGTGTGACAGGTATGGGAGGAAACACACATCCTGAACTCCACTGTTAGCCATTATCCATCACCGGTGTCAAAAATTAAGATTACTGGCAATATTGAAGGATAAGCATAGGAGTTTAAGTGCCAATAGTGGCTGGTCAATTCTCTACAATCAACAACAATGATTTACAAGCTATATATAATCAAAATTACTACTATTTCGTAGAAAATAGTATGTTTGAAACTTAAGTAGATCGCGAATTTATCATACAACGAGGACTTTTACACTCGAGGAGGTGAAATATGTCAATTTGCAGGGTAAATCTTAAATATACTTTGTAGGTATTCAATGCACTCAGGCAAATGTATCAAATTACGTTTATTTCCATCTTTCTCATAGTACTACTATACCCTATGATTAACTATGTAATATGATCAGTTCTAGTTAATGTATAGAAACCAAATACTTGTATATAAATTATAAGCGAATAAAATTTACCATTCTTAGTGTTTATTATTTCAAAATAAAGTTGAATGTATCGTGAAGATTTCTTCTATTTTCGTCTACTATGGAGTTCTATTTATCTGTACACTTCCACACCCATAGGTATTAGGTGTCAGTTTCCGACAGTTTGTGCAAATAATCTAACTACTCGTCTACCAGCTATCTGTTGTCCAACACCTCCAAGTGAGTCTTTGACTTTTCTGTTTAGATTAACTCAGTGTGATGATTATTTATATTTGACTTATATCTAGTTACCGACTATGACTGGTACAAGCTTAGGGTACCACAAGAAATGAGATAACTATTTTTCAGTAGTTGTACTAACTGTAGTTTTCATGATAGTTGATGAAAAGTTTCCTTCTTTTTGTTGTTGAGACAGTTTGATTATAACTCACAAACTATAGTTGTGAAAATGTCACTATTTGATCATCAAGGTTAGGTTGTTTTTAGCGACAATGAGCATACTCAACTCGACTTTTTGAAATAGTTTATGTCTGAGAGACTGATTTATACGTTCCAAAAATGTTTGCCAAAAAGTAAGGGAAGTTAAGTCACCGTAAGGTTGTTAGGCGAGCGAGAGACAAACAATTTCATCATTATTGCCTTATACATAAGTCAGCTTACTGAATAGGGTCATTTAAGTAGTCTAAATAACAGTCAGTCGTGTCACTTTACCTTTCTAACACTTTTCATTTTAACTTAAGATGAAAAGCTGGATTAAGAAATTAGTATGATGAAGTATAAATAATTGTATATTCTTCATCCACTCGACAGGGGATAAAAACAGTCGGTAATTGAAAGTGACAAGAAAATTAGATTGAAGATTGGTCATTTTAGTTCTGCATCAAATGGAATCCTTTCAAAGTCAAACAATACTGTTATTTAAATTTGCTAAAATGCAGAAGTGTTCAGCTGATAGGACTACTTAGCTGTATGCTTTTTATGTTGTTTCTCGTGGTACTGAATAGCAGGGTGTCGGAAGAAGTCGGAATGCACTCAGCAAGCAGGTACACATCTATACAGTAGCTATTGAGCCATACCTATTGTGTGAAGGCGAATGATAGTATCTGGCAGTCCATACCTCAGTAGGCGGAGCGGAGCTCAAATCCATGGCCCACTGGTTGGCAGTAGAATGTTTAAGTCAGTGAACCACACCAAGACGTATATACGGTCATTTAAGCACACCGTATACAATCATAATTATTATTTCATTATATAGGTAAGTTTTTATATAATCCCAGCGTGTTTAGAAAACCAAAAACAAAACTATGGCCTGGATGTTTATAATAATTATTATTTGTTGACAGTTATTATTCTCCGTTGTTATACTGGGTCGAATTGATCGACTTCTGTTAGCATATGAGCTTCTATGAATATGCCTCAATATCACCAGAATACTTATTGTTACAATTGACTTGATCGCGAGCAGCGGGGGAATCCAGGACGTAAGTTTCCTGGATGCCAGCATGCCTCAGTGACCTAGTGAATAACGCTTTAGCGTTTGAAGCGATGGTTACGAGCTTCGATTTGCACTGAAGTGCAGCTACTTCCAGCTGACGAGCCACAAATAGGTCGAAACTACAGAGTCAATCATAACAACAGGCAGCATCAAAATTACACTTCCGTATTTCTAACATTAAAAACAGCGCAGTATGACATCATATAACTTTGCCTAATGACCACATTGATTTTGGTTTTACTGGGTTGACTCTAGTAAATGATTACAATCTTGGATTCAATATGGAAAACCAATTGGCAACTAATTCTTCGGCAGAAAAAGACAGTTTTGCATCAAAACGAGTAGAAGAAAGTTGAAAATAAGTAATAAAAAACAACTTCAAACAACTCGAATGTTTCGTGAACATGTAGGTGAAAGCAAAACTGAAATCATTCAAGCAGTTGGAAATACTAAGGTTAACATGACAGTTAAACGGCTTATGATCGTCAATATAAGTAGACAATAGGCAGAGTGATAGGATCTATTCATGTGTTAGCTTCTTCCACGTTATTTACCATACGGAGTTTAGCTTACGATTTTATTATTCTTAATCCTATAACTGCCTGGTGTGATTATGGTCAATCAATACTACTGTATAACAGTGGGGACTCTACCAATTAAATTGTAAAAATACCTACAATGGCTAGCAGTGCCACATGGTTTCTTAGCTAAACATTCTCTAATGAGCTTTCGATTAAGAAAGTATACGACTACTTACAAAAGCCGCAGTGAAATCAATTATTCTCTTATAAAAACAAAATGAATTACTGTTCAGTAATAACGTACGTCGAGATGAATTTCCCGTAGTTTTAATGAAAAGTCATAATCTTTGCGGTTACCTAAGTTATGCATGATGACAAATAGTTACCAACAAAGTTGGATGATGGTTACGTTTTATCCCGAATCGACAGATGTAAGAAAATACAGACCATTGATAGCAATTTGCTAGACACGAGATCTAATGTTCCTGGACTCAATCCCACATGAATTCCTGGATGCGCACTGCTGAGGAGTTCAGTGTTAGGATAAAACAGCTGTCTGGTGCTCCGAGGTATTAAATAACTCATCATTTGCTATCACTTCGCGATGAATACTGCCCTGAACTCAATCAATCTCCACAAACCTCCAAATCGAACTCATGACAGTATTAAGTTGCCATCTCCGCTATTACTGAATCTACAATACTTATAATTCGTCTTCTGCATATAACTATGAAATCAATGGAGTGGTTGCCAGGACATAAAAATTTCAAATTTGGTTGTAGAACTGTTGAAGGGGAGGTATCATACTACTAGTCACCTAAACAGAACACATTATCAGTTTCTGGATGCAGTTTATCGATAACACTGATTACCTGACACCACATACTGTAAAAAAGATAAATAGCCTCCTGTCAGTTTCTTTTCATACATTGGATAAAAGATGAGTAAGACACTTTCAGAAATGTGTTGATGGCGGTGATGCAGATACATTCATCCCTGCTTTTTTTAGACTTGAGAATCTAATTATTCTACACATTTTATTCCTCGTCTCTGAATGTTATATCTATATTTATCGCCTACTTGATTATCGCTGTTGATATAATCATTTGATAGCTTCGTTTTTCCTCCACCGGCCGATGTATAAAGCTGGTTAATTTAGAATATGATTATTTCCTATTTTTTGTCAGTCTGTCTGTCTGTCCATCTTTCTACCTGTTCGTCTCTCTATCTGTTGTGTAGAATATGTTAATACTGGGTGATGACTAAAGGTGAAATAAAAATCTGAGCAGTATTAGGATTCGGACAAGCTAGCTTTAGTTTACCGGCCAACTGCTCAACCAAGTGAGGTACCCAGCATCAATACAAATCTACCAAACCACAGGTGTATTACGTAGTCAAACAGAGAGAATGTGTCAGACAATCACTGTTGCACCTCATAGGTGTTTAACTCTAGTATTTATGTGCTATAACGCTAATATATATAGTAGGTTAAATTTTGTGAAAAGAGATTCAAATCTTCATTATGAACAGTTAGATACGCTTAAAGTCATGAAGACTTATTACAAAGGAATATATTCCATAATCACATTGCCTTTAGAATAGAAGCATGCTATTCAGAACTAAGATACAACCAGTATGCAGGCGATGAAATTAACAATAATTTAGGACAGGATGAAAAAGATGAAATGAAAGAATCAAATTCTTTCCCACCATACAGATTTTTCTTAACTGGGACACATGTTACTAAAAGGTTCTAGTATATACAATTCACTAGTTTACTGTTCAGCAAAATTCAGATAACGGTTTCATTAAAACGTATATCTTGACTGGTAAATTTCTCTTATCTTTCAGTATTTTGACTCATAGTTAGTTGAGTTAAAGAAAGGATAGGGTCATGAGTCTCACACTAGGACGAAATAGCTATCCAGTACTCCAAGGTTTTCAATGGTTCCCCAGCTGATCTCAGTCCGTGATGAATTCTACCTCGAAATATATAAACATTTTGAATGACTGAAAAATACATCCCAAACTTGTGATTTCGATAAAACAAATCTGTTTGTTTCGTTAAATGTGACATTGTTAAAATTAACAGATGCATCTCTTCCTTGTGGTGGTCCAGGAAGAGGTTTATGTCAAGACATCAATGCTTTTCCTGAAGATCTTGATCTTATTCCGTTAAACGGCAAATTTCTTCTGGATGATCGTTTGGCATGGCCTACTCGGTTCTTTGAAGCAGCTTGTGCTTGTCAGGTAGGTCAAATGTTCTGTTCTGAAGTAACTGTGATAAAATTGCATGCATATTTCCGTTTTCTTAAATAGACCAAGTTTAGAAATGATTACCACCTCACTTTCTACGACGTCAAAAATTAATTGGGAAAGTTCAGGCAGAACTTTAGGAATTCCGTGTAAAAATTTTTACCTCAAAGTAAGAAACTGCAATCAGTAGAAGTAACTGACCAAAGACCGTTTGTATCTGAGATAAGCACAACTAACTGAGAATGAAAGTAATGCATAAGATATTTAGATCAATCTTTTGTAAGTAGGCTTGCTTTTTACTCAAGTTCAAATAAAAACAAGACAGTTCCTTGTTTTCAAGTTCATATCACAGACTGGCGTCAGTAGGAGAACCATTGAAGACTTGGAAGCACTGGATAGCTGGTCCTTTCTAAAATGGGACTATTCAGCGATGCACTTTCATGATCCCGCCAGGGACCGAGTCGAAAACCTTCAAGTTCTGCGGCCATGTTACCACGTCAACATGTAGACACCGGGTGGAAATCCAGTGATCTATATTTCCTACCCCTGTCAGTTCACAGTATAAAACAACCTCCATCCAGTGGCACTGGTGAGTACCTGTTCTCATGTTTGACTTGGTTGGCCGCAACGGTTATGACTTCCCATTGGATTTTGGGAACCACTTCTGGAAGCTTGTCACCAAAGAGCACTAGGTTGATTCAGTTTTGATGTTTATGGGGATTTTACTGATTTCACACTGGCGTTCATCATGAACTGGCATCAGTTTGGGGAACATTGGGAACCTGGGAGCACTAAGCTGCTGTTTCGTCCTAGTATGGAACTCCTTAGCAATGCACAGCCATGACTCCCCCAGAGATCTAACTGAAGACCTTCGGGTTCCGTGGCCATCACGTTACCATTGAGCTACTTGGTTGGAATCTAGTGGTCCACATTTTCCTACCTCTGCCTTTTGGCAATATGGTGCAACTTCCACTCAGTGCCGTTGTTGAGTAATTAATTATCTTCATGTTCGGCTTAGTCACAACTTCAAGAATCCCATCTCAAAGCAAGTCACTAAAGAGTACTAAGTAGTAATTCACTTTGAGGGTTTGTGGGATTCATAACCTGAAATCAGATTGAAAGCAATGAATAAATCCCCACAAACCTCAAAAGTGAACCACAGTTCTTTGCGTTGGTAAACTGACCATTTTATTATGGTTCTTACCATACTTTGGACTTACTTGAACAAGTACCAAAAGTACATAGCTTCTGAAAGCTTGTCTTAAAAGCTTAACGGTCTTTAACTTCACAGCTGGATAAAGTAGATTAGAATCTTTGAAATAATAGGAGTTCTCTCAACGTTGCAGATACTCATTAGTGATGAATGTCAACAAGTTCGAAACCTAAGTTAACAAAGGTTCTCTCCTGTCATACTCCTAGCATTCAACACAAAATATATAGTGTCTTCTGTTTTCTTACTACATCGCTTAATGGTCACCAATCAATCTGATTGGTGGACTTCCGTCAGTATTTAAAACTTGACAGCTATGCTAGTTACCAAGTAGAAAACAATCTGTATTGATTTATTCCCTCTTCCAACGCATCATTGATACTTTTGTTAGAAACCTGGTTGGTATCAAGATAAGACTGTTCAAGTTAACCCAAATATTCAACTAAAGAATCCACTAAACTATATTGTCGAAAAAACTACTGCAAATCGATTGAGGTTGAAATCTAGCTTGGCTGCTCTAATTATTTCATGACCAATTTGCCTAAGGATGCTCCATTTAGAATATCCTATTACTCCTATAGATTTAGGAGTAAGAAGGGAACAACTGCGAGTCTATGTGCCTGATTTACCTGATTATTTAACTGCAGTGATATTAGATTCGAGAAAACAATCATGATTCGATGTTAGATATATGGAAAACTGAGGAAGATCCGTAGGAGATAAAGAACTTGAAATCTTTTGAAACCTTGTTTTCTCTGAGAGAATGAACCTCCTGTCTGCAAGTGATACAGTCAGTTATGTGATTCCCTTAGTACATTATAACTCAGGTGCCTGTTAACGACAAAAATGTAGTACCATATCTTTGATAGTTCACGTTGTTATTAGCGTTTTGTGAGTCAATTCTAAACTGCATCAAAGCATTTAAAAAACCAGGTAGTTAAAGTTTGGCAGCGATAAAGCTTAAATGAAATATGGATATAAGAAGTATATCAACATTTAGAATCAACCGGCTTGCAGGAATAGTTCTTTGATCAATCTACTTTCTTCAATTTTACCTTCTTGCTCGACAGACATCCTTCCCTACAGTTAATTATCCAGTATATTTAAAGCGAATGATTCTTCTAAACAAACTTGTCTTACCTTTCAAGGACATTTCTAACCACTACAGGCAAATATTCAGTTCATTTTATAGATAGTATCATTACCATTGGCATGGAGTGGTGATTACAGATGAAATGAAAACCCACGTTGTACCAGGATTTGTACCAGTGACCTCCAAGTTACCGGCCTTATGCTGTGCTCACTGAACTGCAAGACCTAGCTACTTACATTATCCTAACTTCAGTCAGCCAAGATTTTGCTCAAGTTTCATGAATTTGATTGCTTGGTGTGTAACTATTGGCTCATCGTGATCCCAGTAGGTGCCCAGGCAGGTCTTCTCACACTAATCTAAAATGAGCTGGGTTAGACAGGGTGATTTCATTTCACTTCCGATCACCACTCAGTATCAGTAGTTTTAGTCTGCTAAACCACAGTTTTCCCTCAAGGTGCACTAGTAAATTTGGATATTTTACGGTCAGTTTTAGTTTCTGAGTGTCATACAGATAGTCTTGTTGGAGAAAGCATTTCAAAACAAAAGTTCTTCCTTTCTTAGAAGTTCCTTAGACCTAATATCATTGATTGAGACAAGGCCAATCGAAACCGAAAGACCAAGGAGGACTTGGTAACTGTTTCTCTTTTGGGTGAGACCTCCCTGGCAAAATTCAAGACATTCTGAGATAGCCACAGTTTGATGCACTGGTGTTATTGATATGAATTTCTCATTGGATGCGAAATGAAAACCTGTGCTCTAGGTTCGAATCCTGCCGCAATCAAGGTGTTTATTTCACCTTCAGTCATCATCCAGAATCAATAAATTCTAGATCATTATATCATACATGTCACTCCCGAAACCTTGGTCCATATGTAGGAAGAAGAACTTATTGGAATTCAGCTGATTTGTGGTATAGCAGTTCAGTAGTTATCTTTAAGATTTATATTTTGAAACAGACTTAAAATACCCTGGTCATTTGATAGTTGTCTCACTAATCTAAATAAAGTTTTATTGATGAACTGAATCCGCTGAAGAATTCGTTAAAGGTTCCAAGTGCTTCTTCCATCTGAGTTACTTCCGTACAAAAAACCACTCTCAGCCAGTCAGTATCAAAATGGTAATTGGCATTATTGCTTAAAGAACTTACCACATTTCATATCTCTAGACCAAGGTAAAAAGCACCAACATGAAAAGTGAAGAAAGTAGTCAGAAGTAGCAGAAATTTGGTGAAAAAGGATAAGGCTGAATGTGGTGGTAATGGAACTCAGAATGAATATTAAGATTAGAGTAATGTGTATGTGCATCTGTGGCACTGAAACTGAATCTGAATCATATGACCTAGAGTTTCCGACCGTTAGTTTTGGTTATCATTCGGAAATCAAACAAGATGTCTACATTTTCGCACAAAGCTCAGATCAACAGCTTGAGATTCCATGGGCTGGTACTATTCTTTTGTCTGGTCACCCCTGACTTTGTTCTAGCGTAAACCTCATTTGGCTAAAAATTCTCAACAGAGTAGACGATGATTGAGCACACATAACACATGTCCCAGCCACTCGAGTAAATGACTGCTTACAGCCTCAACAAGTAACCTACCTCTCCCACCTAAAACTTTACACTTGACTTCTGATTTACTAACTTGATGGTTAAATATCACTGTAACGCAGTTTGTCTTCAAGATTTCCTTTCTTAAGCATTCAGAGATTACCAACCAAATTTACATTACTTCTACAAAGTGAACTGTATCAAATTTGACTTCGCTTCCACTTATTCTTTAAAAATCTTCATAGGATAACATTATTTTGCCATATCTCTGCACAATATTCCAATTTTGTCCATCCTCTTTTATTTCAGGGAAATTTTCAAGGTTATGCATGTCATCGCTGTAAAGATGGTTGGACTGGTGTCAGTTGCCGTACACGTAAATCTGTACGTGTACGCCGTAATGTATTACAAATGACTTTACTAGAACAAAGAGCATTTCGTGATCGAATTATTTTAGCTAAACGCACACCAATGACTGAATGGTTAGTCATAAATATCAGTGATAGTTCGAATGGTGATCCAGTGGAGCAAGATAATTTACAGCTTATCCAAGCACCATCTATTTATGATTATTTTGTATTTATACACCTGTATGCATCTAGAAGTAGTCTGATTGTTGATGATACAAATGGTCCACGGTGTAGTCCAAATGAACATATACTAGATTTTGCACACAAAGTAAGTTAACAAAGACAATGTAAGCATATCTGCTATAAATAGTAATATGAAATGATCGAAAAGTTTTTTAGCTCATGTTGAGGATGATGGTGGTTCGGTGTTCCCTAAGCTTTGGTATTTTGTCGTGAGCGGTTCACCATCAAGCTTAGTGGCATCTTCATCAGTAAATTCATGCCAAAGCTCAAGGAAGACTGAACCATCATCATAGTAATATGAGTTAGTCACTGAGTCAGTGCATATGACAATCTGATGCTAAATTACGTAGATTTATAGATGTATTATCGATCCGGTTGTAGTAATCTAGGCAACTTCACACCTTACTGTACATTTTTTTAGTCATGATTAGTTGAAGATAATTGGTTGAGAACTCTAGATTAAATTTACTGCATTTATTGGAGCTCATCAACACACAGTTCATGAAATTCTGGGAAAATGTTATTTGAGAATCACTATCATGCTAATCATAGTGAAAGTACTCACTGACAAATCTCACCCAGAAATGAAATTTAAAATATTTTACACTTTATTGTCAATGACGGATTAATTTATGTGATTAAATCTTGTCCAACGCTGTTATAGTTCAAAATATCTTTGTGTTTTAGTTAATTTAACTCTAGAACTAGAAGATGACGGTTTCACTTTTGAGGAGGAAGGTGAAACGAATAACTGTCAAACCACTGAAAAACCCAGGATCAAGTTGGCATTCATCATGGACTGATATCAATTAGAGAGCAATCTAAAACCTGAGAGCACTGAACAGCTGTTTCTTCCTAGTATACGACTCCTTAGTAGTGCGCACCCGTGACCCCTATGGTCTCTCTATATCGCAAACTGACAGAAACAGGAAAATGGGAACAAATGGATTCTGACCCACCGGCTCAATGGTAACCTACTATCTTCGGAAGTCAAAACTCCTGAGTTAGATACCTTGCAGGTCATGGGTGCACTCTGGTAAAGAGTCCTATCCCAGGATGAAACAGCACTCAACTATGACCTGCCTTTTGTGTTTGTTTATATCTATCAGAAAGGTATATTTTCACCCTCGAGGAAACCCATTTAACTTCACAGATTCAGATGTACATCATTTAGGTAGTGGTGGAAGTGAGCTTGTTTTTAGTCTGGAGTAAGATCTTTTGTAAACAGAGTAAGTACACTAGTCTATTCCTCGACAGTAGCGACTTAAAAAAATGCTTGGTGGGACTGAATTGACCGACTGTGCGGCAGAACACGAAGCAAGCTATTGAAAAAAAGCTTTTTGGCACTATTTGGGTTTCATCTTTGGGACAACAACATTCTCCTTGAGGTTACAGAAAACCGTGCTTGATGAATTCTAATAAATACAAAACCTATAGGTTTCCACTAACTGCTTCGAACAAACTGATGCGAAATTCAACGCACCTTAATACCAATCCTCTTGGCTTATGATCTAAACAATCTTATCGCATTAGCTGAGTCCAGTAAGCCTGCACTAAAGGTTGAATAAAGCTACATTAGCTACTTTATGCGCGTTGGTCATCAAAAAGAATGGTTGTCAATATTTAGGTTAACCAACGCATTATTTAAAACTCTCACTAAAAGTTATATGAAACTGGTTGCTCTTCTGTGTTCGTTACTTCATCAAGTTCTTTTGGGATGATTTATCATCAAAGTATTGTATTATTACAGTAAACAGCAAGTGGCGTGAGTCATTATGTTTCATACTGATATCATAATACTCCAAGACAGTTATTTTTGACTTATTTTGTTTCTTTGTGTACTGTTTGATTAAGGGACCTGCATTCATCACTTGGCATAGAGCATATCTTTTATTATGGGAGAGTGAACTTGCTCGTTTGGGTATTGCTGTTGGTGATTCTACAGTTCAAAGAGATGGAGATGATTTCACATTGCCATACTGGGATTGGACTTCAGCCGAAGGTTGTCCAATATGTACAAATGATTTAGTTGGCGCACCTGACTTACAATCAAATACAGGCGGTTTAGATCCCACCAGTGTGTTTTCTAACTGGATCACATATTGTCCTCAGCGACCTGGAATAAATGACTGTCATGTTTGTGATCCAGGTAAACTATTTTGTGTTATACTATCGTGACTCAGCAGCCTAGTGGATAATGCTCAGGTGTTAAAAGCTATGGGTTCGAGTCTCGTGGGTAACAATGTCATTCACTAGGTGTCCCAAATAAAAAGAAACATATCCTGGGTTCCACTTCTCAACACTGTCTTTCTTAAGTGCGAAGCGATTAGTATCAATAACAATGAGTCAGATTAACAACTGAGACAGTGAATTATTCGATTGTTATATCCAAATTCATACTTTTTTACAAAAAGAAATAGTCAACTGATGCCCAAAAGTGCAATACATATGTCATTATACTAACAGATCAAAAATCTAAAAGTCGATTTATCATGAAACACACTTAGCTTGTCTAGATGTTTCAGACATCACGAGATTTCCTCCAGGTATATCAAAAAAGTTTAAATAAAGCCTAGTTATTTCACTTTCACAGGAACAAACTTGTCAATCCACTGAGGTAAACCATTTCAAGGCATTTAAATCAATATGAAACACGTATACGCACACTCAATCATCAAAATTGTGTTAATTTTTACATGAAACAGACTATCTTTTGTATATCACCCTTTAATTACACTTAAATAGGTTAATTTAGTTGAAATTAATGTTTAATTTTAAAAGTGAATTGAACCAGCTGAATTAACACGTATTACATTTGATCCCAGATCCATTCGCCACATAAAGAACTAGTTAAAACCCATTATACATCAAATAAACATCTAAAATTTATGGTCGAATCAATTTCCAAAGTATTTTCCAGCACATACTTATGTCACTTTGAGGACCATCCGAACCAGAAGAGGGCTCCTCATTAGTGTGCACTCACAAATCCTCGAGAGATCGAACCCAAAACCGCTGGCTTTCGTGACGAGTATAATACCATTCAACCATTGGGTCAGGACTCAATGATGAACCTTTTTCTACTTCTGTTAATTCATGATATAGCGTAACCATAATCGAATGCCATCACTTGGTATTTGTCTTCAGATCCCACTTCATTGACTCCATAGTTTACCTCTGAGTATCACTTCGAGGCAAGTCATTAATGGGTAGTAATTCACTTGTTGAATTCAGGGAATTGATCGATTTCAAAGTACTTTTCGTTGCTGTTTCCCAAATGATTTCAGTACATGCTGAAAACTGCTTTGAAACGAATTAGTCCCCACACACTACTAGTTCAATTTTCTAAGTGTCCCGTTTATTTTACAACATTCACATATAAGTAACCAAAGCAATGATCTAACTTTCGTTTATAACCAAAACTCATCTGTCAGATAGTGAAGCATGACAACCTAAGTTAAAAACTATGATAGTATGGTGTTAATAACTTCATTTTTATTTATTCTGGTTAGTGGCTAGAATAAAAATACGAAAGTTAACATAAGAGAGAAACATTGATGGTAGGTATAGAGAAGCTAAAAGCCTTGACCAACAGTTTACTGATACGGAACTTCAGATATTCGACAGTATGAAACCCATCGAATTTGGTTGGAAATAAACTAGTCTATTTTTTCATATTCTCATTCTTCTGTCTATCAAAAGTTATAAATTTGTATTATGAATAACTTGTAATTACTCTGAAAATACAGTGATGGGATCTCAAATACTGTACTATTTGCATATACTTTAAAAAGACTTAGGAATATGTGTTTCTCAGTTTGTTGTTCTTTGTTTCTTGGATTTAATGATTATCTCTTGCTCCATTGCCAGTAATGATGACTGATGACGATACATATAATGAAAGTGATCCGTGAGAATCTCTGCTTGACTTATGTCACATGATTCATGATACTCATCATTTAGATTCATTTTTTGTCGTACGGAATTCTCTTTCAGTGCCCAAGACACTCACCAATTAGCATCACAGTCAAAAGACTTACTGTCAAACTGTTCACGCTAACGTATCTAGTGACATAGCGTGGTAATCCTTCTACCAAACATTACCTCTAGAATTCCGTCGATAAAGAGCAGTAAACAACACTTCACTCTTCAGAAAAGGATAAATATAGTGTTAGAGAACGACAGTTTCTATACAAATCAGTGTATCTTGTTGGACATCATTAATATCACACTGGCATCTGGAATCACGTTTTCCTGCAAAGTATAATAGATATATGCTCTTACTTAAGTTCCTAACTGAATCACTGATAACACCAAATCTATTAGTCAATATCACTTCGGTAAGAACGGTGTCCTATGAGAGAGCTCCTTTCGAGAGTTCATTCAAAATTCTCTACAGGGTTCGATCAAACCACTTGAAGGGAGTAAAATCAAGCATCTGTCTATAGCTGAAGCATTAGCCATCCAGAAGTTCAAACCAGCGTTATGCGCGCAAAAAAGATACGTCCAACTTTTACCTTTGCCATAGCCATCATAAAGCCTTGTCTGCCACAGATTCATTTTGTATCAGACTGAACCTGCATTACGTAATTACAATCTTATTTTCATGACCCTCTATTTATTCTCATACTCTGTCATAGGTTTATCCGGTGTAACACAATCGCAATTTTATCTCCATAACCCTTCGTTTAGTTTCCTACTTTGTCATACATTCATCCTGTATTACGTAATTACATTTGATTTCATAATCCCCTGTCTATTTTCCCACTCTAAACACAAATGTGTATTTAGAAGTAGTATTCATCATGGACTGACGTCAGTTGGGAAACCATTGAAGATCTGGAAGCACTGGACAGCGGTTTCGTCCTAGTATGGGATTCCTCAGCAGTATGCACCCACGACCCGACTAGGGGTGGAACTCAGCACCTTCAGGTTTCACGGCGAACGCGTTAACCATTCAGCCACTGAGTCGGTTTCCACTGGTTCACAGTTTCCAACTTCTGTCAATTCACGACATAACGCGACTGTCGCCCAAGGTCTTCTAAATTAAAAATCCCCATTCATCTCAAAAATGCATTACTGTATAGTGCTCATTAGTGACTTGCTTCCAGATGGATGTTAGGAAGTTCTAATGAGAAGCCGTGACCTGTGGGGTCAACCAGTCGGAAGTGAAGTGGATGCTAACTGAAGGGAAAGACGTTGGGTGACAGTCGCGTTATGTCGTGAATTGACAGAAGTTGGAAATTGTGAACCAGTGGAAACCGACTCAGTGGCTGAATGATTAAGGCATTCGCCGTGAAACCTGAAGGTGCTGAGTTCCACCCCTAGTCGGGTCGTGGGTGCGTACTGCTGAGGAGTCCCATACTAGGACGAAACCGCTGTCCAGTGCTCCCAGATTTTCAATGGTTCCCCAACTGATGTCAGTCAGTCCATGATGAATACTACTTCTAAAAATTAATATCCAAGTCACTGATTCGTATCAAAAGTTGATGCTGCCAGTTGATAGAGTACTGGTGAGTTGTTCCACTAGGAGTGTAAGCCGCATTAGTTAATTCCAGTCGCTAAGAATGTTTCAACCAATAACATGATGGCTATATTTTTCGAGAATGTAACTATATTTACCTTGTTGAGAAGTCCGAAAACAGAGTTGACTAACTGTTTGACCGAGTTTGATCTTTATTAAATGGTCACCTTGTATTCATCTTTTTCCATATGAGATTTAAAGTGATTTAAATGGTTCCCTGATAAGGTAAATAGCCGTTCTCAGTATTTCTATCATGTCGACACCAGTAGTTTACAACTAGTCATCGCCTGTACTATCTATACTTCATAGAGAGAGACGGTTGTTGAAAAAATATGGCTTTAAATGACCTCAGTGAATTACCTTAAGCTATAAACAATTTTAAGTAACATTATTTAGGCTAGTCTTCGGAACTCAACGTATACGTTGAATATAAATGTTACCACAGGCAGACTCTTCTAACCTCAAGTAAAATCCTTGTTTCTTCAATCCTAAACAATATATGAAATATGTTAATGATGGATCATGGCTAGCAGAGGAATCCAGGATGCTCGTTTCGACCTATTTGGGACTCGTCAGCTGGACGCACCTGCTTCCCAGCGACTGATGTTGTTCCCACGGGGATTCGGACTCGAGAGCGATAGCTCCAAACTCCAGAGTGTTACCCACTACACCACTGAGCCACGATAGCCACTTCTTGTGCAATGAGTGTAGTTTTAGTATCATTGCATGTATCATACCGTCGTTGATTGGACCGAACTGATCGGTCCAAATCCAGGTGGGAACAACATCACTCACTGGGAGGCAAGTCCATCCAGCTGTGAGTCCTAAATAGGACGAAATGCGCATCCTGGATTCCACTGCTAGCCACGACCCATCATTAACATAATTAGATTGCTGGCAGTATCGAGGCATCCGCACAGGAGCCCATATGCTAATACAGACCGATCAATTCGGTCCAATCTACGACGGTATCATATATAAAACCCTTATACTAATATGTGAAATACTCACATAGTTTTTATAAGCCAATTTACTGCAGTTATTCGATAACAACAAGAATTCCGATTCAGTACCACTCCTTAGAAGCCTAGGAAATTAAAGAAATGCTGTCTTTTAATCACAACTGAAATGAAATAGTTTCCCCTCTCTCATACTTCAACTTGAACAGCAAATAGACTCTCAATAAAAAGTTTCGTGGTGCAGAGTACATGGTAGCAATTTCATGGCAAACACGGAGATACTTTGTAAGGTTGGCCTATATGAACGTGATTACTCAGATAGTACTTGTTTTCGAAGACCACCTTAATGTTGGTCAGAACTACCAAGGTAGAGTGATCAGTTTCTCACTAACATTACACTTAAAATTATAGCTAGTAGTGTATTCCTAAAAGAGTGATCAGTTTCTCGCCTAGATTTTCCTCAAAATTACAGCTAGCAGTGTTTTGAAGGTATCCTGACCAACAATGGACTGGATGGTTTGAAAAAACTTAGGCACCAAGTTAGTATGATTCATTGTATAGGATGTATTTTTACTTGGGTAATCCCAGCCAATGTTAGATTCATACTCTTGAAAAGGATCTTCCTAACAAGATCGAAACGTTCAGCATTAGTACAAAATATTTGTTTACTTTGTTATTTGTTCTAATATACTACGCCGGGATTATACACGTAAAAATGCACCTTATGCAATATACCAGTGTATTCTTACAAGGATTTAAATATGTCGATGGAAAGATTGTATGTTGACGAATAGAATAATATATTATAAGTATTTAGGATTTGTCCTGGTGCGAACTTGACAGACGCAAAGACCAATCACTAATTATTCGGACTTGTTAAATACCCACGAATACGAGATCAAGGAAGAACACGATAGCGTAGTCGGGTGGGATAGTATGTTTGGATGGTTGTGCCAAAATACCGATGCGTTCCAACTAACTGGCTAGAGAGTCGAATACGAGCAGTGCAATGTAACACGACAGCGTGCCAAATGGCGAGGATGCTTGACCGGGTGCCTTCAGCTTAGCGAGTCCAGTTAAACTATCAAGGTCAGCATCGATGTCGAAAGTCGTCGAACCCTAGGCTATTGATTTTGAGGAAGTGTGTGACGCTACAAGTACATTTCGAATGAAAGGTTTACAAACAATGGTAAGCTTTTATTTCAGTAAATTATTAAGAAAATATTCCACCTGTTGGTGTGATCATGGGCAGTAATTTCGTTCCAATTATTACCAAAATAAGAACTTATCATTATGTGCAAACTCTCGATTAATACATTTATGATTTAGATTTTTCTGCAAACCTCATTTACAGTTATAAATTGCACTCAACACATATTGATTTCGGCAACTTCCAGGACGCGTGTCTCGTCCTACTCGGGACTCGTCAGCTGGATGTAGCAGCACCCCAGTCAGTGATGTGGTTTCCACTGTGGATAGAACCCAGTACCCATCGCGTAAACCGACAAAGTGTTATCCACTAAGCCAAGTACCAAACAGAACAAAACGCCAGACCTGGGGTCCTCTGTTAGTCACCAAGATCAATGTAACATTATGAATCAGAAGCAGCATTAAGGCATCCGCATAGAAGCCCATCTACCAACAGAGGTTGAGCAATTCGGCCCTGTATAACAACGGGAGATTAAAATTATCATAACACTTACACTCGATGCATTTTGAAACAGGCTCCCTGAAATATTACACAACATTGTCACTACAGAATTGAATTCTCTACAATTTTTCAATCAATTTTGTGTTTGGTCTTAACCTGATGGCGATTTGTTTCATAAAACAGAATTTATGTGACAAGTAATGGTTTTATAAGCTAATCTAAGTACAGATAACTTATCTAAGCTCAACTAATCAGATTCCCACGAGAAAGTGTTTTAATCCAATAGGAAGTACCTTGGCCACACAAACGTATTGAATTTCAAACATAGGAACCAGCCAATCATATTTCAATCCAAATTTCTTTCTTCCACCCTAAATAAATTAAGGGGGGAGAAGTGCTCGTGCAATAAACGTCAAGCGACTGACTGACAGCCAGGTAAACGGAAATGAACCTAAGAAAGCATGAAAAAACAAGTAGTCTCCAGAATATCTATGGTTCTGAATAAATAATATATATATATGCATGACATCTTACGGTTTTATACTTAATTTGTTATGATCTCAGCATGTAGGTTTATAAATCTTAAGTGATTCAAAATAATCGGAGATTGTATGGTAAAGCGTTTTGCCATGGAATTATCAATCTCTATTTGTTCTGACCAACAATGAATGCCACGATGACTATTCGAAAGGCTATATAACTGGCAGTTATAAAATAACACAGTTTTTGAATTCATTACTCCCACTCTAAACTGATTAACTGTGCAATAATCATAGTTAAACGAATAATATATATTTGCTCTGTAATTGATCTCTTACAATAGGTGTAACGTGGTCAAGTAATCCTAATCATCCAATGGCAGGTGGTCCTTTATGGCGGATAAGAAGTGGGACGAAATATACTTCAACATTTTCTCGTTTACCAGACCAGAATGATGTTCTACGAACCCTGGAAACACCAGATTACGACGTATGGCCATATAGAATCACTTCTGGAAGGCGTAGTTTTCGTGATGTACTTGAAGGATTCACTGATCCCAAAATTCCATTCAATGCTACTGACCCTAAAGACAATCAAAATGTTCTAAGCACAGTTGCAGTAACCACGAACTGGACGAATATCACATTTCCGTCTAATAGAACAAGTATAACTGATATTCCAGTTTACATGCACAATCTGGTAGGTTGGCATAAGCGGCTTGCTCAAGTTTATTTATAAATGAACTAAAAATTTTCGATTAACTAACATATGAGAAGACATTTTGTTCAACATGAGATCGACAGTTGTTTGGTGTCCTATTTCTGTTGTATTATTTTATTATTATTTGTCCTTTGGGCTCCTAGTGAGACGTCGCCATTCCACTTTGTTCTCTGTAGTCTTTTGAAGCTGGTTCCCTTTCTGATGCTTGATTGGGAATTGCTATGTGACCTTAGCAGCATTTACTTCATAAGGCGATGAGGCATTTTAAAACTGCACAACTGGTGATAGCTATACCCATTAGGACACCATATTTCCAAGAACTATGATATTGCTTTAACTTTTGTATGCTATGGTTTAGTTCCAGTCCAAGTTAAAATTAATCTGCTTCACATGCATTTAGAGCAGCTACGATACACCGTATCATTTGACTGAAGGCCGGTACAGATTAGTCCTGTAAACTGTGCAATGAGTCTAGTGACTGCAGCAGGGAATGGTGAGTCTTTGAGATTATTTTTGCAGATCAAATGTATCCATTCTTTATTAGGTAGTGGATATTTAACTTTGCACAGGATACTTTGTAACTGCCTAGTTGGTTTGTGTACCACACCTATTCCGAATTCATAAAGTATTTGATTTACAGTTCCAGACACTGAGGATAGAAGAGATTTGTAGCTCAGGATAAAGGGGCCTTATAACTTCAGTCTCCACTTTTGATATCCTTACAACGACTTGATGTAGCCTTCAGATTCCACCCTTAATGGTCGATCAGCTCCTCCGTAAATAGAGAAGGCGATAATACAACAGAATGTATATTTACAGCCTCAACAATATACACAAATTACAAGGTTTATATATATACATATATATATATACGGATACTCGCATACTATTTCACGTGCTTTTTCCTGAAACTTCGGAGTAAAGTGATTGGTAGAAAAAGGCTTTAGCGGTTTACGGTCACTTATTAAGATTTTGGTAATGTTATCACACACTATAACAAGATGATAGTTGTTTAATGTTGGTCGAGTTTTAAGGTTTCTTCCTGAGCGTTTCATCCCCAAATTAGGCGACCTCAACATTTACTTCGTAAAAAAACATCGTTTGTGGTAAAATAACTCGTTTTCTAGGTCGTAATTGTATTTTTCGATTTTTGACCGTTCGCACGAAGAATGCCTATCTGATTTCCGTAAAACGAACCACACAAAAACATGTATTCAAGTTTTCTCTTCGAATGGTATTAACAGGACATTTCACCATTGTGTTCCGATATAAGTTAGGGTCAGAGGTACTACACATTACGTGAAGTTCACCTCGAATTAAGGTCATCAAAAATTGCTCACTTAGTCATGAAATAATAACTTGTTAGGTTGCATGAAATGTTCACAAAACTATGGAATGAAAGATGAATGAATTTTCAGTTCAGACGACTCAATGTTCATTGTGATTCTCTTGACCCAGTGACTTTGGTCAGTAATTACAACATTCGCTACCATCAAAAGATTGGTCACATTTTGAATGACGGATACAAACTTTTCTAACAGAGACAGCGAAATATGCAAGTGTGACATTAAGCTGTAGCACGTATTTTTCAGGTTCACAGGGGTCATAGATGTTTGATCACTAACACTGTTTAGCAACTACTCAGTATCAGTTTGACTACCTGAAATAGGCGTCATTTCACAGATTTGTTCTGATACTGGGTGATAACTGACTGAAGTAAAAATCTGGGCCGCGGCAGGATTCAAACTAACAAACTCGAGGATACCAGTCCGGTGATCTGCCAACTGAGATGCAAATTCTGGCTGCTGACGAGATTTAAATTTCACTCCAATCATCAAGGATTTTGCCTGCTTACCATCTTCATTTCCCCTTCAGTTATTGCCCAATACCAATAAAAGTCTGCCAAACCACGACTATCTCAAATAGTCAAACTGTCAATCAATATGATGCTCTGCCTGTTTATTTCAAGTAGATTTGGATGGAGTGAGAAGTTTTGACTAGGAAGCCAGTGTGAATGTGACCAAG
Organism: Heterobilharzia americana; assembly: GCA_944470555.2. Classification (NCBI taxonomy): domain Eukaryota; kingdom Metazoa; phylum Platyhelminthes; class Trematoda; order Strigeidida; family Schistosomatidae; genus Heterobilharzia; species Heterobilharzia americana. The sequence goes on from OX104129.1 coordinate 15,104,444, forward strand.
CGATAGTAAAGCGTCACAAATTCACGTGACAGCCCGGCGACTGAAACGAGATAAAATCTGGTCATCAGTCGGACCTCATAGCTCAGTTGGTATAGCATCCATTTGGTATTCAGCAGGCCACTTATTAAAATCATGCCACGGCCCAGATTATCACTTCAACTTCAATTTTCTTCCGGTATCAACTACCCAAAAATCAATGATGGTGTCAGGTAAGGGACTCTAGGTGAGAAGACGAACCAGCCAGTGAGTTTTTGAATCCCGCGGTTCGTTTATTTTCCCCTATATTGATTCCAAATATGAAGAACTGTAGCCTAACATTTCATACATAACCATTAGAATAGACCGAAGTCTTCAGGAGCACATATTCGTTTTTTGTATGACTAAGTAGAAGGCCTACACGTTTTCGAAAACCAATAGCGTCTTTGCTCCTAATTTCAGGATAAATGAAGAACATGAGAAGATTGCTACCATAATTTCTTTTCCTGGGATCAAGTGATTCCAACGAGAATTATGCTTTTTTATGATGCGCAGTAGCTAAAGAGCTAAAATTATACTATATGTGCTTCCCAACTGTAGTTGATGTTGATTCTAAGTTTAAGCCAAGTATTACCAAGTTAAATGTGAGAGTGGTAATCAGACTTAGAGTGGAGAATCTGAGCTTAGATAGTCTTAGTAAGTGTATAACAAAGAAGGCATGCTCTTTGACGGCTAAACTTAATACGTGAAGTGAAGAATGCAAATACATGTGATATGCAAGTAATAAATTTTGAAAACTCTGTTCACAATTTTCGTATATATCCCAGATCAAACATTAACTCTTTCTAGGAATAATATATCTGAAAGTTTAGGGTGTGACTGTCTAGATGACAAGGTTACCGATCTCAGTAATTTTGTGTCTGATTGAAGTGACTGACAGAATAATACAAAACACACGAATGCTTCTAAGGCAGTGAGACACTTGGACTACATATGAAAAGCAACTGTTCACCCTTAGACTTGATACTTCACTGAGTCGCAAAAATCAGAAGACAAAGACCAAGCTGTGACTGTAAGGAAGATGACTTTATTTGACAAAAACAAATCATTTATATAGAGTTTTCCTCAGGTCACTAGTCCACTAGGTCACAAGTTGGATGGTTATTGTGATTAGTCAGCTGTAAGACAGAATTGTCCAATGGGGTTTTCCCTACCCACACTGTAACATGTAAGAAGGTGGGGATTCAAGACTTCTGCCTTAGCGGCTGATGATTTAGAATGTTGATTTCAATTTAAACCGCTTGCTATCACTGATGATCACTGTGTCTACAAACTGTCAGCATGTAATATGCTTTTATAGTTTTACTTAAGGATTTCAGCTATTGGAAATGATAGTGTCTATCTACCAAGAGCAGTCTCATATATTTTTATTGATTTATTAGATTTATCATATAGTGTAACAGCATTGTTTACGTAATTTATTGTCCATGGTCATATGAAGATGACTATGGACAATAAATTATGTCCGAAACGTAATCCAGTAAACAATGCTGTTACAGTGTGTGATAAATCTAATAAATCAATAAAAATGGAATTACATTCTACCACAGTGCACAAGTTTTACTCTTATATTAGTCCCATATATTCTATAATAAAAACGCATTACTATTTATGGCTATAACAAGGCGTCCGTGATTGTCTGCATTCATAAAAGACAGTTTGTAGGAGAAGCAAGTTACAAGATCTATGTCCCTCCTCGACTGTTAACAGTCAGCAGGTAGGAATTTCAGTTTGAACGAGGTCTCTAGGCTGGCATTCCTTAGCAGAAAGTTTTTAAAATCAGTCTATCAAAGATTTGAATCTGTTTCGGAGACCAGCTATGATCCACTGACTGGTCACTGGAGAACAATCAGTTTCATGTTGTCTGGTCCTGAGTGCTGATCGAATTCTATCTGTCATTTTGCACTGCGGACACCAAACTAGGAGGCTCAGCATCGTGGTGCACTTTGGCAGCTGTCAGCTGGTCTGGGTGGTCGGCAAGAAGCCCTAGGGGTAGATTTTGTGCTTTCTGGTACTCGTCAGCAAGGCGTACCTGTGACTTTGAGGGGACTCATCCCCCCTCTGAAATTCGAGCTTATTTCACCCAGTGCTGTTGTCAACAAAGTTACCACTGAGCTATTTGTTTGCTCTCGTTTGACCAACCAGCATATCTAACTCAGTCCTACGAGAGGTCAGTCACTGTCCGAATAACTCAATGGTATCGTTACTTACTACAATGCTAGGTAATGTTTATTCGAATCTCACTGGTATGTTAGTTCCCCCGAGGTCTCAGAAATGCCTTTTTTCCTAGTGCCAACAACCAGGAAACCTAGTTGGAGTAGGGCTTCTTGCTCATTGCCTCCAACCAACTAACCCCAGTTATGATCTTTACAGGTGTACTAATATCTCTATTTTGTGCCACTGGAAGATATTAACTTCAATTTCTGAAGACGTGTAAACTTTATTCAGTCTTCATTGATGAATGCAAACTAGGTGGTAAACCATCTCAATTAACAAAAACACTTTAACACACTCAGGATAGGTAATGAGAAGATTTTCTAGCTGATTCCTACATATCATATTGTAGAAAACGACAAGACGGAGAAGAGGGAAGGAATGTGTATAAATGACATCTTGTACAGTAGTCATCAAGTATCGCACACCTTCCACTAAGACAGTCATTCGCATAATGTGTTTCATTTCCTCTTCTGCTTCTATCTTGATTCGCTCTTAATACGCTGACATTGTCTCTTGCGTTTCTTTGAGCAGAATCTTTACCCGTTGCTGGTAATTCCCTATTATTTCTGCCGCTTTCTCAACATATACTACTTGTATCTCTTCTGACCAGCAACGCCCACTACAATAGTATTTTCTGAACATCAATTCATCCAAATTAATTGTTCTTTTAATTTTTTCTGATATAATTTTACCTGACGATTTTTTGAAATGTATTTCAATATTAGGTTCACAGTTATTTCAACGGGTCATGGTTCGATGTTTCAACTAGTCCAAATGATCCATTGTTTATATTACACCATACATTTGTTGATAAACTATTTGAATTATGGTTCAGAAAATATCGACCAAGTCCTAGTCAAGTAGGTTGAAGTAAACTTTATTTTCTTGTTTCTTTGCTAAAATGTATTATTGATAAGTCAATTCATGTTGATTACGCCTGAAAACTGAATTGTGTGTGTATGAATGATTTGGATATTGGTTAGATAACTGCAAGGCTATTCTTAAATTATCTAAGAACAATCATGGTTACCTAGGAAAACACTTGCAGTCAACTGGAAAGAGGGCACAAATATCAGAAACTCATCGCTATATCTAAAGGTTTATTTTCACTGAAAATTAAATGACTAGATGGTAAGTAACGTGAAATCTACTTCGTGAACACAAAATAGCCAGCTTAAAGAACTGTTTAGAGGGAAAATCAGTCCAAATGATCAAGTTATTCTTTTTTCAAATTCTGTCAGTATTCTGATGTAGAGGAAGGATAATGGTTGGCAGTGTAATCCATGATGCACATTTCGTCCTTTTTGTGACTCGTCAGTCGGATTACTTGTCCCCAGTAAGTGGTGTTCTCACTCGGGTTAAAACATAACTCCTAACGCTTCAAACGCCAGAGTGTTATCCAACAGGCTACTGAGTAATGGCAGCCACTCCTTATACCATCAGCTATTGAACACACTTTCTAATTCTATCAACATAATCATGCCCTTTGGTACCGTAAATACTGACTGGAATTTCTTTTTTATTTTCTAGTGTTTTCTTATGTATTTTCGGAGAATTTCATCTCAAAAAGTCCATAGACAAATTTGAGTTAGCTGTTTAGTCAACCGGTTTGTATATGGATTGAGCAAAGTAACGAGGCTTATGCATGACGCGACTGTTAAGCAAATATGTCGAGGATTTGTGAAGCACTCTCTGAAGTCTGCTTTAGGGCTATTGTTTTTATCATATTATGCTTACAAACATTTTGATTGGGGATACAGGTGCCCACCGAAGAATCACCGATAAGAATAACTGATAAACTGTAAGATTCAATCGGTAGAAAGCCTCGCTTTACTGTGGTTTCATGCCTGTTGGCTCTCATCATCATGGCGTTCCTGCAATTATGAGGAAACTGGTATTCCTTTGGGGATTCGAACCTGCATGAGTCAGTGCTGAAGCTAGAGATTCTAGGACTGGGCTATTAAGTCCACAACTAACCTCTTGTAGGACTGGATTATGTACGCCATTTGGTCACTAGTGGGTAGCATATGTAATCGTCTAGCCCTTAGTCCTCAGCACTAATCGACATCCATCCATCTAGTTTAAAAATGTAGCCACCAATTATTCTCTATCTCAATTCACTGAGTAGGTCGGTTTTTGAATCAAAATACTAGGAAAAGTGTTAAGTTCAAATAGGCACCTTTAAAATTGTTGCATTATCCGCTATTCTGTTTTGTTTTCAAAATCTACTGAAGTAACAAATCAGTTTTATATCAAGGCAAAGAGCCGAAATTTGACTACCAGAACGATTGCATTGCAAAGGAATGGATCATTCAAACTACCCTCTTCCAGTCTGTTGATATCCAACTTTCTTCTAATGTTCAAAAAAGTTGTGATTTGACAGCTGTGATGAGAATAGAATTAAAGATCACAGTAGACTGAAGCTCAATGAGTAGACAAAAATCAGTACTAGTTCTAGTAATGATGAATAATTGATAGCAATGGAATCTAGGATATGTACCTCGTCCTATTTACCACTTGTTAGCGGGACGTACATGCCTCCAAATCGATGATGTTATTCCCACTGAGGTAGGTACATTCAGTTGATGAATCCTAAATCAGACAAAACACACATTGTTTATCTTATCCACTCTGTTTTATTAATTTATCGAGGCATCCACACAGTAGCCTGTATACCAGTGATAGCTAGTCTATTCGGTTGAGTGAACGACAAACAATCACTAATAAGGCATTACAACCTCATAATAGGCATTCTTTGAAAAAAAAACATTCTTTTTCCTTTTCTAGCTATGTTCTTCCATAGTTTTTTTTCAATCCATCCAGCTTCTGTTTGAAGAACATTCATTGGTTGATCCTATGGTAGTGTGGCTTTACTGAAGACGCTGTACTATATGCTACTCAACTACATTTTATCAGCAGCACATGTAACACATACTGTTTGTGATGCTAAAAAATGTTTCACATGAATGAATCTTATGGTTTGTATTCACTTTGTGTCAATTCTAAAATTGAAAAGATAAGCAGTTTAACCGCAGAGAAAATAGCAAACCAGCCATCTCATCGCAGTTCGCAACATTTTTGATGCAAAACAAAACTTTACACCTACACAGTTTTATTGTCTTTCTCAGTAACACACAATGGATACTATGCCCCCTAAACAGCTCAGTAAACATCTGAATGTAAAACTGCGCTAAGTTAAAGTATCTTTATACCTAGCTGTTTATATGCTATAAATGACAGCATTCTTACCTCAGATAATGTTTATACGCACTTCATTTCAAAGAATAACCTTTGTTTAGATGTCGTTTTATCATTTGGAAGGAAGATCTTTAGGGGAATAAGGCCATGAAACTACCTATGGTGAAGGAATAAAGCGTCATCGATATCCCCCAGATATGAGTGAAATGTATCAGTCTGTTTTCTGTTTCACAATGTGGCATTAAATTTTATCTCAGGCATATAGCTTATCAACTGAGCAGGATAAAAAAACTCATCATGAATACCTGGAACTATATAAATAGTGCATAATTGTATTGATACATTGACTGTTCTCAGATGACAGATTTAGTGGTAAATGTTACTTCAGAACTTGTTAATCACTTTTACACTTTTATTGTTAAACACTGTCCTTTGATTTATCGTTATATCTCTATTTCAAAAATTGATCGATAGATCTTGTTTAGTAATCAAAAAATTAAATCGAATGATCGTGCCTTATGGAATAAATTACATGTGCTTTCTCATATACTTTTACAATATAGTCATGGTTGCAGTAGGTAAGTGTTTGTATATGATAAATAACTAACAAGAGTATTCCAGGGAAGTTTTGAAAATATTTTTTGACGTCAGATTATGTAAAGTGAAATTCGATGTGCTATGTTTACAAATCTTATTCAAGCATGCAGAATCTAATACAGTGCACTGTGATTATTAACGAACTGACTAAGTATGTTATTGCTTGTATTGTCCTGTCTTTGACTGGACTAAACTGGTAGGTCGCTATTGGCTTGTGAGCTTCTATGGTGATGCCTCGATATTGCCTTTCATTCCAACTTATTATAGTAATGATAAAGACCGACCAAGTCCCTCCAATCAACGACGAGATTATACAAGTAACAATATAGAAACCATATGTGTCCTACAAAAAGTGGTTACCGTGGCTGTGACCAGATGGATAATACTCTAGTGGTAGTAGCGATCAACTTCGAGTTTGAGTCTTTGTAGGAACAACATTGCCCACTGGGAGGGAGGTACGTCCAGCTGACGAGTCCCCAATAGGACGAACCAAGTGCCCTGGATTCCGCTACTGGCGACTATCCATCATTATTAGGATTACCCTAGTGTCTGCATCACAGATATGAATAGGGAAACTCATTCTACTAACAGTGATCATGAAACCGGTCACTTTCTACCTGCACGGATGAGTCACTGCGTGAGTTGCTCACTAGTAGCGTCTTCGGTTGATGTTTCTGGTGACAGAAGTCGAAATCTGAGGTAACACTGGTCCTTCTGAGTTAGGATGCGTCTTAGTGAACACTAATGACAAGCGTAAAATTTGTTTTACATGCCGTCCCATGTGAACTCATTTCAAGTTCTGTTTAATTAGTCTAAATCTGAGCAGCCAATGAGTATCTCTTTTTCCATTTCGAACAAATTCCTTTTCCATCTGTATGATAATTTTTATCAATCCATTTACAGTACCCAAGAAGAGGATGTCCACCAGGTCACAGTGCATATTCTCCAATCGTTCCACTTTTCCCAGTCATCGAAAATATAGCCTATTTTGTAGACTCAAGAAGTCTTGGTTACGATTACGATGATTATAAAGCAGGCAGTACAATAATAGTCCCAGGTGAGTGGACATGTTTCTAGCTGAAGTAATCAACAAACAATTTTAAATTATTAATAAGATTATTCTATATAGCTGTGGTACGACAGACTGATGTAAATGATACTGAACAATGACTAATAATGAAACGAAAATTTGAATAACGTTAGGATTCGGAGAAGGATCCTGAGTGTTATCGACTCTTATGCTTATCAACTGAGCTTTGAAACCCAGTGAAAATAAAACCTGTCCAAAAACTTTGTCTCGTAGCTCAGTCTTTAGACCACTATGAGAATGAAATTAGAGGCAAGTGCTTTAAATCTGACCACAGTTCAGGTTAGCATTTCACCTCTAAACATCAAGTATCAGTTTTCAAGTTAAGAAACACTATAGGTTTATTCGTGCGCGATCCATCCAAGCTTACATTCAAGTTGACGTACCACAACCGATATGAGGTCTGTGTATCTGTCAACAAAGGTAATTTTAAACAATCCAATTAATAGGGAAAGAGTAATGCTGATTTGCTTAGGTGTCATTCATTACCTCACTTTTCTCTTTCGAAAACAAAGGTGGTTTCAGCAATGTATTTATCATTATGTTTGAACAACATTGAAATTCCCGTTAAAAGGCAAGCCAATTACCGAATAAATGCACAGTATAAGGCAGTTTGATTCACTAGTGTCACTATTTCCATGACAGTAATAACTTCATCTGAGAAACAGAAGCCTCAACATTAAGACGACTGAAAGTAATAACCACCACACTACCTGTCTGTTACTCTGTAATTTACGGGCATTAACTCATCTATTCACTACGGTCCAGATGCTCACATCTTTTATCTTTCCTAACGGAAACATCTCACATTTCCACAACTAGTCGTCTGGAAATACACGCAACAACAACAATTTCCAGAGGTATGCTATTCAAAGTAAGTGTGGTCTGTATGAAAGTGGTTGACTAGTGGTGAATGCAAAGTAGCTGACCATCTACGTCTCAGTTCTTCGTTTTGTATCATGTATTGCTTGTAGTGACATACCTCGAAGGTTTAGTACATTCACTCTGATATTGATCAGAAGGCTCTGAAGACATATTGGAACGTGTAGCATGCAGAACGTCCAATGTTTTAATATATTCTGGTGGATGATAACTGTCATGAAGAAGCTCAGAGATCTCTGGATTCAGGATTTGCTAGTGTTAATCAGAAATTTTATTCTTATCGAAAATCGTTTCGGAGTGAATGTTTAGAGAAGAAATACTGTTATTATGTCACAGCGTTTGAAGCGATAGGTTGCGGGTCTCAGTGGGAGGCAGGCATTTCCAGGTGGCGAGTTCCAAATAGGACGACATGCATGTCTTGGAATTCCTCTGATGGCCATTATCCATCATTACTATCAAAATTTATTGTTACTTGTCTAGTGATCATTATTAAATGAGGAGGCTATTCAGAAGGAAGTATTCAAATCACAGTACTACAATTATTATCACTGCAAACAATCCTCTAACCAAGCAGAATACCTTTCTCATCTCACTCAGTAAAACGTATTAGCATCAATGTCTGATGATTGTGTAACAGAATAATAAACTGCACTTTATCATAATATTTGTGGGCTAAAATTTCAAAGACTAACAGCTTTTTTATTGACTAAAGTGTGGTAAGTTCTTCACAAAGCTTGAATAGGGTTGAGACTATCTTATTCTACGGGAAGACTGCAGTATAATTAAAGCAGTCTTGTTCTCATCTCTGATGATTTCTTTATTGATATTTATTCATGTTAAAAGTAATCTTTAGTAAACTATCAACGACTGTTTCATACAGTGTTTAAAAAAGATTGTCTTCTCGTGAAGCGTCTTTCCACGTTCTCTGAACACTTTCTCCTTGTCAGAGAGTATTGACAGAATAAGAGGATAATTTTGTTGACATAAAATATTTACTATGCCGATGAAATGAAACTTTCAATAAGAGGATGACACTGGCATAACTATATTGGTTGGTAACACATTCAGTTCAAGGAGAAATGAACCCAAGAAATGAATAAATTTTTTGATTGTTTTCTTTAAATTTGGATGTACATAAATCATCTTATCTTCCTAATTCAGTTAAGCAAACAGACAGATAGACAGTCAGTGAAAAGCTACATAGAACCTCGCATAACAGTGCATTTGTTCAAGTAGCCACAGTATTCAGGGAAAAAAATTTGGTATGTAATCTTTGGTGGTACTTGAATTAAGTTATATATGTGCATGTCAGTGTTATATTGGTGTCAATTACCTCATTCGTCTAGCTTGGTATTGTTGTATGTGGTAGGCTGATTTGTGTTGTATTAGAAGACGTCTAATGCTAACACTCGCATATAGTGGGATTGAGCTTAGTGTTTCGAAAATTACCATGCTAAATGGTAATAACTTGCTTGATGTGATGTACGTGATTCTTCGAAAGACACTAGGTGATTACGGGACAGGGAATTTTGAAATGAGAAAAGAAACGACTTTTAACCCTAACCCTAATATCAGGTGCGCCTTCCACTTAAAATGCAATAAGATTAAAATCAGAAAATGAAACAGACTGAAGTGGCATTATTTGGCTAAAAGTAAATCATTCCTGCTGAAATGAAAGACATTGTAAGCTCAGATTTCTGATTGTTACGGTTTCATGGTTTTAAGTTGTTTGGAAGCGGTGACAGAAACCTCTGGACCTAGATGTTTTGCTTTCCAGTGGTCATCAACAAGGTATATCTCTAGCTATGATAAAGTAACACAACCTGGAGATTTGGTACCGTGTCTATTAGTTCTACCATTGAGTATTTGGGTCACACTGGACATCTTGTACAACTAGTTTATACACACTGATCAGTCAATGAACGGTCACCGATATCATATTATCGGTTAATAATTTTTGAACGCAGTCTACTGATCGGGTCTGAGTTAACTTAGTATTTAAACCATCTAGCTGAGATGATAGGAAGCAATCGTTGTCATTCACAAAGTATGCGTTCCATCATCCCAAGACTGGTTTCTCAATTCTGAAAAATCACTTAGTGTATTTCCTAGAAAAGTTTTTTATTTTTTGACTTGGTGGTGTAGGGAGATGTAGAACATCTGGATGGGGTCCTCGAAACGATAGGAATCAGTAGTTAAAAATCCTCGGTGAAATGGTTAAAAACCGGTTGCAGTGGCGCAGATGTATTCACTCCTTAACGTCTTCTAAAACCTGACATCTATCTTCAACTCGCTTACTGTCTCACACATACACACTGTCTCCCTAAGCTTTTCGAGCTATTCATATTGCTTAAACTGAAAGTCAAGATCCTTTGGCCTAATTATATCAATTTAGTCATAGTTTTAATGAAATTTCCTGGGGTTTCGGTTACTTGTAGGCTGATTTAAACACCCCATTGTGTCAATATTAGAGACCTATCATACTTTGTCGAAGTTCGTCTTTAAGTAATTGTATTTATCTTCCGTCTTCTGCTCTCTTCTTTCAACTGATAGAAGCAGGACACTCTTGTACTGGCCTGTGTATTGAACTAAAAATCATATGTAATCTTTCTTTGGGTCATGACGAGATCTAGTTATGAGTTTAGGGAGAGAAGGAGGTGATTTGAATCTGTCATAGAGAAATTGAAAGTTGCAAGCCTAGAGGTTACCGGGTCACTAATTCACTTGTGGTAGGAAACTTCGAGACAAATACAATCATGGAAGTACTTACGCTACTGCTTCCTTAACGAGTTACCTTCACATGAAGAAATAAAATGGTAACTCTACATAATTCCTGCCTATCACGAATTTAAATCAGGGAACCAAAACAATAAAAAAGAATCAGCATGCATGTAGTTCGTGATTCTCTTCATACGCTTGACAACTTACAGAACATAATTTAACACTATTATTATTTTTCCCTAGGCATCCTAGTGGAACATAGGATTCCAGTAGCACGCCCCCATTGCACCCTGTCCTCTACAGTCTTCACAACCTGGCGTCACAACTGCCCATAAACTTTCATTTCTTCCTCACATGATCTCCTACATGTCACCCTCACATCGGAAGCCCAACTCTTCGTTTCTCCTTTGGATTCCACTCGAGGGCCTGGCATGGCGCGTGTTGTCCCCAATCGGCCTTCCCAGTGTATGCCCAATCCATCTCCACTTCCTTCCAGTGCATATTTGTTGGGCGATGGGTTCTTGGTTGGTTCATTGCCGGCCACAGTTCCTTGTTGCTTATTCTTTCTGGCCATCTGATCTTCAGTGTGAGTATCGAGTGACTGTAAGCGGTAGCTGTTGACGGATGTCTGTAATTTGTTGGAAGTGCTTCTCGTGGCGCGCCAAGTTTCCGAACCATATAGCAACACTGACTTGACTGACGTTGGTGTTGAAAATCCGGATCTTGTTCACGCTTTATGCTGAGTACAGTAGATCTCCACACTGATTTCAGATTAATGAACGCCTGTCTTGCTTTTCCGCTCCTGGTTTTGACATCCTCACCTGTGCCTGTGTTGCCACGTGCTGTTGAAACGATGCTGCTCAGGTAGGTGAAAGAGACTACTTCCGTTAGGTTTCTCCCGTTAATGGTGATTGCAGTTTGTTGTTGATGCTGTTGTTGGCTAGGTATCATCATCGCCTCCGTCTTCTCCAAATTCACTTAAAGTCCCGTCTTCATTCGCTGTTCTGCCTCTTCTGTCAGCTTGTTGGTTTTCACCTGTAGATCTTCGAGTTTGTCCCACAAGACACTAGACATAAATCATCATTGGCGAAATCCAAATCTTTTCCTGGGGTATTTTCATCGGTCCAGCCAGTGTATGCCCATTTCCTCGCTCCTCACTGTTTGCTGCATGATCCAGTCCAGTGCACCACAATCAGGAAGATCATGGGTGATGGTAGGCAGCCCTGTTTACTCCTTCCTGTATTCACTACAAAGGTGTCACTGAACTTTCCATTTTGGATCACTTGGCATGTGGCGTCTACATATAGCTGTTGAATGAGGTTGATGAAGACTGGTGGCACTCCGTAGTGTTGAAACAACTGCCAAATCACTTCTCAGTCGACGCTGTCGAAGGCCTTCTCAAAGTCGATGAAGTTGAGGTACAGGTAAAGTAGACTGCCATTCTATGCTCTGTTGTAATTGGAATGCTTAGGGTTGCAATTCGGTCCGCGCACGATTTATACCTTCTGAATCTAGCCTGTTTGGGTTGAAGTTTTGAATCCAGCGCATTCTTTGGCTTCTCCAGAATGATGCGGTTGAATACTTTGCTTGGGGTGGACAGAAGCGTGATTCCTCTACATTTCTTGCAAACACTAACGTCACCCTTCCTTGGGAGTTTCACAAGGTAGCCCTCCTTCCAATCGATCAGCAGGTACCTTCCCTTCCTCCCAAACCTTCTGCAATAGTGGTGTGAGCATGTCCGCTATTGTCTCTGCGTCTGTTTTCAGTGCTTCTGGTGGAATTCCATATGGTCCCGTTGCTTTCCCGCATTTCAGCAGTTTTATGGCATTCAGGACTTCACTTCTGCCTTTGCCGGAGGGCCTGTGTTCGCTGGCCGTTCTGTGGCTGTAGGTGGTATTTCTGGACGAAATGCAGGTGGTGGTCGATTCAAGAGCCTCTTGAAGTGGTCAGCTCACTGTTTCCTCTGCTTCTCCTCTTCGGTAACTAAATTTCCTTCACTATCTTTTATTGCTTTCAACTGTGTTGATCTCTTCCCAGACAGTAACCTGGTTATTCGATACAATGTTGTCAGGTCTCTCCTACCAGCTCTCAGCCTGTTCTGCTTCATTTGCAAGTGTGTCGCAGCAGTGTCTTTTGTCTTTGCGTGCACCCTTCTTCACTCCTTTGTCCAGTGTATTATACTCTGTACTCAGTTCCTCTTTTCGTTGTGAATCTTTGAGCTGAACTGCTTTATCTTCTGCTTCACCATCCTCCTCTCCCTCCTCCATCAGCTTCCATGTATCCGTCGAGATCCATTCCTTGTCTTGTTTCCTCTTTCTTCCTATTACTGTTGTGCAGGTTTCTTTCCACATAGCTTTCAAGGAGTTCCAGTGTTCTTCCACGCCCGATCCTTCAGGGATGTTGCTCAATGTCTGATGTTTGGCTGGCGTGAAGATTTTCTTTGTAGTTCCGTTGTTCAGTTTGTGTTCTGGGTGTTGAACCTGAACTGTGGTCTATCATCACCAACCTCCCTGAAGGCCTTCAACTTGATTTTGAAGGTTCCTTGCACTAGATAGTGGTGTGACACTACATCCGCCCCCCTTCTTCATCTGATCTTATGTCCAGTAGGCTGCGTCTCCACCTTCTTCACGTTGAGATGAAGTCGATCTGATTTTTAGTGTAGTGTGTCCATCTAGTGAAATCAAATCCATGTCGCTGCCCTGTGAATATCCTTGTGTTTGTATACACTGCTTCGCATCACCAAATCGTTGAATGCACAGAAATCTGCAAACAGTTCTCCGTTCTCACTCATCATTTCGTCGAATGCTTCTCGACTCATGATCAGTTCTCTTCCTATGTTGTCCGCTCCCAGTTTGGCATTCATGTAACTCCACCCATAAGAATTTTGACGTCGCCAACTGGAGCTGTCTTGTCGCCTACTGACTGCAGTTGTCTGTAGAATTCCTCCTTCGCCTCCTGACCGGCGTTATTTGTAGGTGCATAGCGTAGCATTATGTGATTGTGACTTTCCTTCCTTTTCAGTTGAATCTTGCTATCATGATCCTGCATGAGAGAAAGTCTTCGATATTCTTATAGACACCATGATAGCCACTCCCTCCGTGTGCTCATGCTTGTCGTCTGGGTGACGATATCGTAGTAGATTATTGACTCTCCAGTTAGCAGTTTGGAGAGTCCACTTCCATTCCATCTACTTTCGCATATTCCTAACACATCTATCCCATACTTTCTCATCTCTTTTGCAATATGGGCTGCCTTGGTAGGTTCACACATGGTGCGGATATTCCATGTCCCCATCTTTACTTTCGCTTTCGTCGAGAGAAGATAAATCGACCGACTGACTTCCCGAAGGCTTCCACTAGCCGACGTCATTTCGTCTCTCCGGTTTCAGAGAGGAATGAGTTTCTTTTTCTGTTTTATATTTTCTTTGTGCTTAGAAGTTTGTTTAGCGGTTGGATTGATTTTACGGGTTAGGGTTGCTAGCCGTATGCCTAAGCTTCCCTCTTTATCCGGGCTTAGGACCGGCTAGTAACTAGTGAACTAGTTAACCAGGCGAGGTTAGAGAACATGATATTCACCATAAATGAATGAGGTACACAACGCACTTTCATAATTCGATAAGAAATTTTCGATTGCGTTGGAAGGCAACAAAGATGTAAGGTGACCGAAATTGATGCTATTGGACGAAGCTGTTAAGACTACCCAAAGGTTAATTATGTATGCAATGAGAGAATGGAGATTCTGGAGAAGACAGCAGAAACAGGAAAAGGTTTTACACAACGTTATTGCAGTCTTGAGGTTGACTTAGTGGGTAGCGGTGGAGTGCAGCACGCACGTTTCGTCCTACTTGTGAATCGTCAGCTGGATGTGCTTGCATCCAATTAAGTGACATTGTTCTCAACGGTACTGGAACCCATTGGGTCCAGGTAACGGGTCCCATATAGGTTGAAACGAGCACTTTGAACTGTACTGCTAGCTGCCAAACAAACTACAACACTAGAATAAAATTGTGCACAATCATCTCTCGTTTCTGCTGTCTTCTCCAGAATATTTGTTCTGTCATTTCATACATAATTAACCTTTGAGTAGTCTTAACAGCTTCGTCAAATAACATGAGTTTCGGTCATTCTACATCTTTACTGCCTCCTATCTCAATCGAAACATCCTTGTCGAATTATGAAAGTAATTTGTATACCTTGTTTATTTATGATAATCATTATATTGTATATAATTCAAAGCAGTTGAGGAGAATCCATGCAGACAAGCATGCCGATTCTGCTTCTAATGTTCTTGTTTTATTCAAATATTTTGAGAAATTAGAATTTGCTAGTCTATCTCTTTTATTTGTAGGTGTTATATCTTTACAAGCACCTGATATTTTATGTAAGTAATTTTTAACTTTGATGGCTATTTTCCACTGAAGGTCGCCCACCATGTGATCCACACTTGTACTGACTTCGTCACTACTCATCGTTGATCTGATCACAAGTAAAAATAGCTATTCTGTTTCTGTTGTTTAATGATTTAACTTGAGTATGTTCATTGGGTTGAGATTGAAGCAAAAATTTCACTTGTTATAATTACATAATTACGAAGCTCAGGAGCATCGTGATTACTGTCGTAAAATGAAATATTTCATTACCATAGAAAAGTAAAAGTAGCTGAACGATTTTGTGATAATCCATATCATCGCTGCATCTTTCAACTTTCAACCTGGTTGTTTTTATGATTTCTCTACTGTCAATTTTAGCTGAACTCGCTACTATCAACTTGGCATCGGTCAATGACAACTCATTAATATGGGATGCAACTGTAATAGGTACAGCTGTTTTAGCCGTTATCTTATTCTCAACACTGATATTAATAACCGTATTGGGTATAGCTTATTTCAGAACGAAGCGTTTGTACTATTCACCAGTTGATAATATAGAAGAGCCTCAAATTTCAGTCGCTAACAACTGGAGAAGAGCTCCACGTTACTTAATATACAATGAAAACTATCAGCAACCTCCTCTATATGGTCAACACGAAAAAACTCACCTGTTGGATAACATTGCTTAATAATCAAGATGTGCAGTAACTGTTATTATCTCTCAGGTAACGAGTTTATCGGAAGAAGAATCAAAAGTTTTAGTCAATGGGTCTTAGCAACAATTATTTTAATAAACCCTATTCTGTTTCGTTTATTGCTTGTTCACATTTGTAAAGGGACTCAATGATTTTTAGAAATTCAGATTGAGCTTTTAACTAGTGAAAATGCACATATTTCACATTTTTAATTTGAAGCTAGCTGTTAGACATCGGTTTTATTCCCTTCTGAATGTTTTATATTTAAATCTGATCATTCTTATCCTGATAAAATGAAATGGCCTATGATAAGTCTGCTGCATTAGATTGGAAGAGGGTTCAGGGTGACCAAACCAAGACGTGGTACTAGCCAATGAAGTCCCTGATTTCGATAATGCTATTACAAGACGAAGATTATCTGAAAAATGTGATGTAATTGCGCAATACATTTCGAACAGTCTGATCACACATTTACTTGTCAAGTCAATTTATATATGGAAATTAAAGGTCAGATATAGTGAAAATGAGAAGGTTGTGACACTAGACTCTGATTGTTAGTCTGAACCGTGTAGGGAGATGTAAACTACCTGGTTGGGGTTCCTGAAATGATAGGAATCATTGGTTAAAAACTTGGTGAGATGGCTGAAAATCGGTCCCAGTGGCACAGATGTATTCACTCCTCAATATTTGGACTAACATGTATCTTCAGATCGCTAACTGTCTCACACAACTTTGTCTAGTTTGATAACAGTCACTTTCTATCCACTTGTTCTTTGTATACTTCTGTGAAGTGTGGCAACTTGAACCGATATACTTATGAACGAGGTTCTAGCTCGTTTCTGTCTGTCTCTGTCTGCAGATCATTATGTTAGTATCCTAACAGAAGCTCACAGTCATGCAGTAGTCCCTTTCAGATATATGCTACTGCGAGCATAAGTATTTACAGATCATTTGTGTCAGTCAGCAGTAATTCTTAGTCAGATCAGAGTGATGGGCATGTGTAATTTACTGCAACTCATGTAAGCCAGTATTATATATTATACAGTTTTCATGACCACCATCTTGACGCCATTTATGATATGCAGTAGATCAGACATTTTCCCAATATCTTGATTTCTGAAGCCAACCAATGAGAAATTTCACAGGTGAGTTTCATGTGACGGTTAATTGTCGCCATGGACTGCTTAGGTCACAAATGCCTGATTTGAATGTAGTATTTTTGAAGACAGAAAATACAATAACACTTCAATTGTCATACAGGGTAAAACTATATTTAAGTTGTAAAATACATGTTTTGATAGGGGAATCGATCTGTGAGAGTGATCACTTTTGAAATCGGATGTCATCCGTGCATTGATGAAACTTATAATATGGCTACATTTAGTGCTGCTTGAACATCATCAAAATGAAACAAATAACAAGAATTAGGGGAGGTAATTTCTAATCAAGTGGTGAAAGGGTAACAACTTGTGTAATCGCTTTCTTATAAATGCACTGTAACAGCTTCTACTTTATTCTTTTCTTTATTTAAATTCTTTATACTTGTCCTGATTTACTAAATCATCTTGGCACCTTGCTTATTCGTGGTTAGTAAAGTCTGGCTGATATAGCTGAAATGATACTTGTTTCTGCAGGTTGTAGTCAAGCATCGAAGAACCGAAATACACTTAGCAACCATATGCACGTTCACGCAGTAAGCAATGAACTGCATCTGTTGTATGGGGGCTGACGATACTACTTTCCTGTCGAAGCATCGGTAAGTAGAGTCTCACTGAAACCTGTGATCCACTGGCTAGACAGATGAGCCACATCTCCATCTGCTGGTGAAATTTTTATTGATTTGAAGGCTTGTAGGGAATCTGTTGATTTCAGCTTGGTTTCATCATGGACTGAAATCAACTGGAGAAACATTAGAAACCTGGGAGCATTAGACAGCTGTTCTGTCCTAGTATCGAACTTCTCTGCAAAGCACACCCAACGCACCCACACGGATCGAACCAACGACCTCCAAGTTCCGTGGCCAGCACGCCACCATTGAGTCACTGGGTCGGAATCCAATGGTCCATATTTCCTACTTCTGTCACCTCACGACATAAAGTGACCTCTATCGATTGCTGTTGTTGAATAACTGTCCTCATGTTTGACTTGGTTGACCCCAATGGCTACGACTTCTCACTGGAACTTCGAGAGTCACCAATTACCACTAGATTAGTTCATTTCGAAGGCTTGTAGGGATTTGTTTTATCTACTTTGACACAAAGAGGGCTTCTTCTTGAATTTAATTTTGTGAAAGAACATAGTGCTAACAATTAAATTAGAATGTCGGCTGTTTGAAAGCTTAGATATGTGTATATATTGACAAATACTCACCGATGCTATTTGATTATAGTCAAATTATATCGTGAATTGACAGAAATAGGAAAATGTTAACTAGTGGACTCCATCAAACTTAGTGGCTGGGTGGTAACTTGCTTCCCACAAAACCTGATGATCCTGAATTCAATCCCTCACGAGGTCGTCAGTGCACACTTCTGAAGAGTTTCAAACTAAGACGACGTCTTCAGTAGTTCACCAACTAATTTCAGTGCCTAATGGAAAATATTTTAAAATATAATTCCATGCTATGAGGTGAGATGTGGTTATTATGTTCTACAAGAACAAAGACTTATGTTAAAAAGCTGGAGCAAGTCTCTTGGGTCAAGATGAAGTGTGCTTAGTAAGATGACTGGCAAAAACACCAAAACATATCACTTTGAATGATATCTCATTGTACAACAGACTACAGGAATATTATTACCTATACACTAATTTTAATAAAAAGTTACCATCTTTACGACAGCACACCAATTTATAAAACAGTTTTTGTAAGGAGATAGTATCAAATTTCAGTGAAGTAACTGATTCACCAAGAGAACTGATGAAGCAATACACTGTGAATGTAAATCTGAGT
The DNA here is from genome assembly GCA_944470555.2 of Heterobilharzia americana. Classification (NCBI taxonomy): domain Eukaryota; kingdom Metazoa; phylum Platyhelminthes; class Trematoda; order Strigeidida; family Schistosomatidae; genus Heterobilharzia; species Heterobilharzia americana. The sequence continues at coordinate 15,123,196 of OX104129.1, forward strand.
ATATTTACACCTTTGTGCATTATACTTGATTGGTTTAGAGTGGTACAGATGAGTTGTACTGAAACTAAATAGCGTTTAAAACTCAGGTACCAACCGAAGTCTTTAAATCAGGAAACAAAATATGAATTAAAGCTAAGCGGTAAAACGTCATGGTGCACTAATACTCACCAATAAAAACCTTCCCACAATCCTGAGGAGACCAATACTGCCTCAAGGACTTGAACCTGAGCCATACAGTTTCATATTTATAGAAGTTACAAGCAAACTTTTTGTACTACTACTGGTCTGTTTAGGTATAAAGTGGTTACTCGATGACCAATGGGTGGCTGTAACCTCAAGTAGAGCCGATTAATTTTCTGAAAGACACCAGGCGAATTATTTCAAGAAACAGTTTCATTCGAGTTTACCAATCCCCAAAAATTACAAAGTTTAGATCAGCAAAGGTTGTTTCTAAGTTGACTTTGAACATATAATATAATCTAATGTCAGAATGTATGGTAGTCTGTTAAATAATTCATTTAGTTTACGTTGTCAGAAAAGATTTCTGTCAGTAAGATGACCTGCTACTGAGGAATGTAATCTGGGATGAAGTCGATCAGCAAATCACTAATCTGAAGTTTTTTGATTTCAGAAACTTAGCTATCTAAAATTTCACTCTAGTTTTCAGGTCAGCTCTAAGTTCCAAGCTGGTTTTCAGATCTATGGACGTTCCAACACAAACCTGGTGGATCGGTCTTCTCGTTAAGTAGGAAATATTCAAGCAATGCATCCGCGTGAAAACTAACACTGCGGTCAAAGCATTCAGTTAACTCCCCTTCGAACTGATCGCTTTTATCCCAGAACCTTCCCAACTATCAGACTTCAACGCAGTAACATTCGCCGGGCAATCGATTTACTGACCGTGCTCATCTCCTTAAGGGCAGACATGCGTGGGATGAGTCCCACGGAAGTTTCCACAAACTTGCAGACTTGATGGAGTTTATGTTCCTGAAAATACGTTCTTCTGTGGGGAGAGGCTCACAAGCCCATAATGCCAACAGATTCACAGTAGTGGCTCCCTTCGGGCTGCTGAAATACAACCAAGGATAGGGCTAAAGACGTAAACAATCCAGACCAAATATCACTCGCCGTCGTGACGCAAAACTACACCCATCTTCGGGAATCGCTTCAACAATAATGACTACCGGAATTAAGGAGCCGGATTTCCCTTATCTTTCTATTGCACTGCTCCCAGTGCACTGGGCGGGATCTTGATAGCTAACAAAACCATCCGTGCTTTAGAGACTCGCATCACTGATGACGTGCACATGAACCTCGTCGAAAGTGGTTTGCGACCATCAACTTGACGTTGGGACCATAAGAAGGTTTAGGGTCATGCACAACTAGGCTCGGATCGTTATCCGCTAAACAAAAACACCCTAAATTTTTACAAGCCAGTAACGCAAACCTAACATCATTTAACTGTGCTGTGCAAAGGTTCTTGACGTTGACACCTTTGCACTTAACTATTGAGCCGATCTGTGCCAGTGGTCGCAGGTTCCTAATGTTTCTTTAACTGATGTCAGCCCATGATGAATATCAACCTGAAATCAATAAATAAATCCCCACTAAGCTCAACAGTAAGTCAGCCTAGTGCTCATTCGTGAATGGTTTCCAGAGGTGGTTCCTAAAGTCCCAATGAGAAGTCGTAGCCATTGGGGTCAACCAAGTCAAACATGAGGACAGTTATTCAACAACAGCAATCGATAGAGGTCACTTTATGTCGTGAGGTGACAGAAGTAGGAAATATGGACCATTGGATTCCGACCCAGTGACTCAATGGTGGCGTGCTGGCCACGGAACTTGGAGGTCGTTGGTTCGATCCGTGTGGGTGCGTTGGGTGTGCTTTGCAGAGAAGTTCGATACTAGGACAGAACAGCTGTCTAATGCTCCCAGGTTTCTAATGTTTCTCCAGTTGATTTCAGTCCATGATGAAATCAAGCTGAAATGGAATTGCCAGCAGATGGTTTTGACAAAAATTCTGCCAGTTATCTTGCCATTTCAGTGGTAAACTTTGTTTTCAAATCAATGATGAACTAATTTGGTTTTTTCGGTATTCAGAAAACGGAACTTTACTTCACACCAAAAGAAAGTGAGTTAGGAGTGAATTGGTAATGGATAATTAGAAGGTATACACCGACTGATCTCTGGAAAGCAAGCAATCCCATGTTGTCTAGTCCTGAGTGCTGGTCAAATTCTATAGATCCTTTTGCATGTGACCATCAGAGGTTACTACTGATTGCTTCTAACCATGCGATAGAAGGCAAATTTTGTGACCTCTATTAGACCAAGGTGAAGGATACTGATACAGATCCTATTGAATTATTGACTTTTTTTTAAAGCAACTGGTCTCTCTAATAAATTTAAACAGCACAATGAGAGGATAATGATTATCTGAAACATGTGATGTATTAGCGCTATACATAGGAAACCTGCATGGACAGCGCAATATCTTAATTTTCATAGTTATTGCCCAGTCCAGTATAAACGCGATTTGGTTAGATGCTTATTTAAAAGGATAATCAGCATCTGCACCGATGACACCAAGGAGGCAGAAACAAACTTACTGACGACAACACTAACATAGAATGACCATACGTTGAAATTTATCGATAGGTGCAAAAGTTATGTACCATGGAAAATAACACTGTTCCATTGCTAAGAAAAATGTCTACATCTCATTACCGTTTAGAGGTGATTCACATAGTTTTGTTGTGAGAAGAAGACCTAAATGGACCATCTGTAACACATACAGCCAAGGTCATCATTGTAGAGAAGACAAAGCCAAGGTTACAACACAAGCCAAAACAACATATAAACGATTACATCACATCAAACTGCGTTTATCAATTTACATGTATGTGTGGACACATACATAGGGAGGAGTAATCCTGATACACAGTTAAGGAAGGTTGGCTTCAAAAACTAATGGCCTCAACAGATCAATAGATAAGTGCAGGTGATAAACATCCATCTTCGTCTATCGCTAAACATATACTAGAAACTAACCACAGGATAGACATGAAAACAGCCTTTAAAGTACTGCATCAAAGTGGTCAGGACCCAGTGCTTAAATTATGGAGGATCTTCTCATCTGTTAATTTAAACCCCTCTTATATATACAAAAACAATTAGTACTCGCGTTGAACCGACCTTGGTAGTATTGACTTTAATTTTCATACCAAGAGTAACGTGATTACGATATCGTTTCTTTCCTTGGCCCTTACTATCTCCTATGGTAAAGATGGGTAGTGGCTAGCAGTGGAATCCAGGATGCGCATTTCGTCCCATTTGGGATTCTTCAGCTGGATTTACCTGCCTCCCAGTGAGTGATGTTTTTCCCAAAGGAACCCAAACTTGAGAGCGATCGCTTCAAACGCCACAGCGTTATCCACTACACCACAGGATCCCATATTTCCAATGGAGACCGATCAATTCGGTCCAATCAACGACGGAATACAACAAGCAATAAGACCATCCCTATGTTTCCTATTAACTTCATTGACCCTTTTTCTAAATTTTCATATAAATAGTTCGACAAGTCTATGTGTGATCAGATTGTTTGAAATGTATAGCGCTGATATGTCACATGTTTCAGATAATCTTCATCTTCTCATTACGCTGTTTAAATTTATTGGTTTCTGTTAGTCATTACTGAAAAAGCGGTTCCATGGAACTGATGATAGGACCAGAATTTCTTCTATCTCATAGCCCAATTTTAGTTACAAACTGCAAAGCCAATTACTGCTTCTTATTAGATCCTGATGTTTTTTTTATGTGTAAATTATTTCCAAATATCCATCTTGTCTACATCAAGGAACACCAAGCTAGATTCTCTAGGTGCTTTCTTCATTATAATAAATATTCTTTTTAAATACTCATGACACGCATTACATAATTAGCATTCTTAGTTAACTGATAGATAAATTAGAATTTTATACTTCCACAGAATGATGACCCTTTTTATCAACATCAAATGCCAGTTTACAAGATTCTGAAAACTATGGAGCACAGCGTATCTTGTTGTTTCTGGTTAAGGATAGCTTTGAGTTATCGAAATAAATATGGAGATATTGAGAAGACTTTGTAGAAAAAATCAGTAACAGACAAAGCTATTAGGACAAATTACTAAGCCACTTGTGGAGAAAACCCTATAACTCACTGCTCTCTGAAGTTTGTGCTGATGATGCTGCTTAGCATGACAATGAAAGGTTCACGATTAAACAATGAAGTTCACAGAACATAACACCATCGAAATCAACCCACTGAGCTACAAATATTCTCCATCACTACTAGAAAAATCTTCTAAATTTGAATAAAAAACCACCCAACTATTGTTACGAATATGTTACCGCCAATCTTTCTCGCAAGTATTACCGAGTTTCACTGGGCTACATCACTGTATCTCGATTCCCTACTGTTTCCACCTCTTCAACTTAACATTACTGACCAAATCTAATTCAAAGTGTATTGCATAAAATCATAAATTTGGAAGAAATAGTAATCATGAACCAGGGAGAACAATCATCGTTACATCTTCCAGTTCTGCAAATGGTTTAGGAAGCTCACTTTTATTCAGAGTTAAGGTAGTGAGCTGTAATTCAATTGATGTTTTGTGGGGATTCGTTTACATAAGCTAGAGAAAGACTGAAAAAATGAGGCCGTAGAATACTGTTTTGGGCAAGTTAGTGACTCCTCAGCAGTGCACACTCAATCCAGTGACTTAATGTCAACTCACCGCCATGAAACCTGACGACCCTGGGCTACATAACTGATGAAATCATGGGGGTGAGTTGCTGAGGAGTATTCAGTCATATTCTCCAATGATTTGTTGTGATCCGATACAATTTGCTAGTTCCCACATATCTTAGGGATAAATATTGATGCCAAGCTCCAGAAAAAAGTGGTCTACGCTAATAGTTTCACATTGCTCACTTCCAATTATGTAAATTCTTCTTCGTAATGAATTACTAATTACAAAGCACCATCTACAAATGAATACCGACAAGAACATATATCCGCGAAGAAAAATTTCTTTTGGACAGTTTCCTTATTGAGCTGTAGTCTTATTTATGTGTGATAAACTGTCAGATACTTCAATAAAAGCCGTTAGGTCATGTATAAGTGTGATCAAATTACGAACGATTTACAAACCTACAGGTCAGGTTGAATGGTTTCTAAGTCATCATATCCAGTAGTATGCCAATTGATGGGGGTTATAACAGTCAATACAATGTGTTAGAAAATTCAATCAAAGTGGTATTAATGAGACTGTAAAGTGAAGTGGTATATAGTTAACTTGATGTAGTACTAATAAAGCGAGGCCATTAGAGCGTTGTTCCAAACGTCTTTGAACACTATCTTAGTTTCATACTCCACCTGTTTTGAAGTCATTTAGCTACATGTTCGCCCACCCTCAACTGTATGGTTTAATTACTCCTCCCTACGTATGTGTAACTACAGATGCTCATACACACATGCAAACTGACAAACACAGAGAAATATGACAATCATTCATGTAGTACCTATGTCAAAAGGGGGTAACCAACCTCCTCATAGAAACGGGCCATAAAATTAATGTTGAAAGAGGTTTCAAAGTTTTATATGAAAATTTACGAAAAAGGTCAATGACGTCAATAGGAAACAGGAATAGGAAGGGCAAAGAAGAAACAATATCTTAATCACGTTACTCTTGGTATGAAAATTAAAGTCAATACTACCAAGGTCGGTTCAACGCGAGTACTAATTGTTTTTGTATATATAAGAGGGGTTTAAATTAACAGATGAGAAGATCCTCCATAATTTAAGCACTGGGTCCTGACCACTTTGATGCAGTACTTTAAAGGCTGTTTTCATGTCTATCCTGTGGTTAGTTTCTAGTATATGTTTAGCGATAGACGAAGATGGATGTTTATCACCTGCACTTATCTATTGATCTGTTGAGGCCATTAGTTTTTGAAGCCAACCTTCCTTAACTGTGTATCAGGATTACTCCTCCCTATGTATGTGTCCACACATACATGTAAATTGATAAACGCAGTTTGATGTGATGTAATCGTTTATATGTTGTTTTGGCTTGTGTTGTAACAAATCTGATAAGCGCAGGTGACAAACGTCCATCTTCATCTATCGCTAAATATATACTGTAAACTAACTATAGTGTAGACATGATAACAACTGTTAAGTTTTTGTAAGTTTTATTTCCTACCCCTTCCTCCACACTCTCTGTGTAACTTCTTGTTGAATCAAAATGGACGAGGAAACATCCCACGTGACTGCTTGCACGAATCGAAAAGTACTATAAAGAAGAGTAAAGTGCGGAAGGGTTGCTTTGGTCCTATGATGAGCGACAATACCATCCGAAGTGTTGTGAGCGAAAAGGAATCAGTCTTTATAGAGCGTTTTTGTCTCGCTGCATTTCCATTTTTAGAGTTTTTGAAGGACCCCCTAAAGTATGAGAAGCAGACGTACACGCACAGCGTTGTGAGACATTCAAATTTTCAAGGTAACCGAAGAGCCTACATCGAGTTCGTCTGTTTTAAGGCCAGTGGCCGTTGATCAATAGAGGGTGTAGTGACAAAAACATCAGTTCTATCTGTTTTCACCATATATTTCATGGAATATCCCCGAAATGCTTTTGTCCGGAGTTGGTGCCCATGAAGGTTTTAGGTCTCTGGACAGTAACTCGGTGGCTGTTAACTCAAAATCATCCCTAGAATTCCCTACTTTATGACAATAGCTCTTGGGCGCGGGAGTTCATCTGGACAGCATAAGGGCATCGATAATATCCGGTACGGCTGCCTTTAATGTTTCTGATTTGGTTTATACACACTATGGTAAACGTTACAATAATCAAGAAGTGTTCAAAATACATCGTCTCTTCACTGAGTGTAATTTGACTGGTAACTGAATTTGCCCATGAAACCATTTTGTTGTAGGCAGTTATGAAAAGTGGCAGGAGCAAATAGTCAGTCAAGGTGGATCGGCATCCTTCTGTGTCACAGAGGGTGGAGATCTGAAATCCTTTTTTCTCGCCACAGTCAGCCAGCCGAAACTTACTGAAAACTCTTTTGATCTTCTAGGTCTCGATTACACTAATAAGGCTTATAATGAGAACCTTTTACTCTACGAGTTCGTAGCCATCGAAATCAACTTCATGGCTATTCCTATAGCTTTCGTTTTCATAAGCAGCGAGACATCAGAACTGATTGCTGAATTTCCGAGGTTTCTCAAGAATATTATTAGAAGCAACAGAGTGGGTGCTTTCACGTGGCAGGACACCCATGCCGGTAGACGCAAGTCCTGGACATCCTGCAGGACACATTTTATCAGGTGGTTCCAAAGAAGATATGACAGCGGCAGACGGTAGAAGACCATTAACTCTATTTAAAACAATTTCATACTCACCTATAATAACAATATCTGATTCAGGAAATAACTTGAACATTGGTCTAGATGCCAGTGTCGACGACCAAGTCGGGGCTATGGAGTTGGTCACTTGGAACTCTGAGGACGTGGAACATGTAGATGCAAACGAAAGGGAGGATTATGTCTACAAAGGAGTTTGTGAAGTATGCTTCTAGACTGATGCAACAAGCTCCATTCCACAAGCCGGTACATGGATAGCATGTCGTTGTCACACTAGATTCCACGTATTCTGCTCATGAAATCCACACCCAAGAAGCTTTTGTTTCGAGTGTCCTGTGTGGGGGGATAACCCCTGGCATGAAGGTTATGCAACTGGAAACTAGAGGGACTTTTACTGAAACAGGTAATTTGCATCTTTATCTCCCACAACTGTTCCCATTTCACATTTCAGTGGAGGCAAACTGCAGCAGAAGTGAATTTCTACTTCACGACGGGAAGTAAACGAACGAAGGTCCTTTTCAGAGCCATCACAAATAGGATTTGAATGACTTCTTATATTTTTTCCAATAAATCTGAAGTGATGATCCATGTTTTCTTCACTTTTGAATCAAATGAATGTAGTACACAATAGCGCATGTTTAACAAGTGTAGGAGAGAAAAGACAACTACCTTTCTTAGACATATTTTTTAATCGAAATTAACTTAGGGAAACGAATTGTTTCAGATTAATCACATTCATGTAGCTTTTTATGTTATCTGGAACGAGACTCGCCAATCTTAGCAACCATTTATAAAATAGAGAAGTGTAATCGGTTATTTCAGTTGTTATTAGGCTGTCCTTTAAAGTCATCTCTTTTTATGTGATGAAAATTTAAGTTCGCTTGTTACTAGGCCTAAGGATTACATTACACTATTCAAATGAGGCTTGATTTTTATAACTGTTAAAATGAAAGTACAAACTTGCTTTTCATCATTATCAAATTATGATACAACGTAATCTAGCCAATTTATAATATTTTGCTGATGCAGCTGTGACTTCTACAACTAAATGATCAGAGGAACTTTATTTCCATTTTGTCTACACACTAGGATTACAATGCAGTGTACTCTTATAACAATAGCAACCGCATTTTTGAATAGATATCATCAGTACAGATTGAAACATCGTTTCTTCGTAAATACCCCACTGTGACTAAATCACTAATCAAATGAGGCTAGATTTTTTTAACTGTTGAAACCTAATTAAACATCACTCACTTCTGTCAACGTCAAACATTTTGGTTACTAAGCTGCCTAAAGTTGCTTCCAGTATCATCCTGAGTAGTGCTTATTCTTGATGCATATTAGTTACCATGTTCTTATCCGAATATCCAAATGTATGGATAGATGAGTGTTAACAAAACATTTGTTGAGATGACGTCAGTGAATTATCTTCAGCAGTGAAAAGTTTAAAGTAAAATTTCCCGATACATTCTTACTATCGACCTAAATTATTTATGGTAATCATATGAACTCTAGGTATAGGATCAAACTACAATGTTACTAGACAGCCAATTCCAACCTCACTTAAAACTTTGGAATGGTCTTTAGCGAAACTGAATAAAGTATCCATAATGTTAAGGTCTTCGTCTTGTACTAAGCTTCCAGTTGGTCAGTGAAACTGTATTCATGATTTTCATGGGAATTACCGGTTCTCATAAACCTCATGTTACCTGTAATAGCCTTACTTGTGAATTCCTAAAATCCACTGTGAATTACATGAATCAGTGAATAATCTGTTGCAATGATTAGAAATCAGTTGACAATATTGACCTGAAAAAGTAACCCTACCCTATGTATCTGGCGTTAGTTGCGAAGATATCATAAAGGTTAATCACAACATATATTAGTTCTTAGCATTCACATCCTGTTAGTGAAGTGCCTCTGAAACTGAGATTCTCACTTTTAAACAATGATGCACCTATGGTGTGACCTGTGCGCGAATTTTTTGATCTGCTCGGAAGTCTCATTTCGTCAACTAAGAAAGTTCTCGATGGAATCCATGCATTAACTAGACACAAGGAATGTAAGAATTAGAAATGTTAACCATGATTGAAGGCGTTGTCAAAAATCCTCGTATTTTCCCTTAAGCGCAAAATATTAAATATTTACACAGTATTTGTAAGCCAGATAACTGCATTTATTTGATAAAAACAAGAATTCCTGTACACTACCACTTCTTAGAAGCATAGGAGATTAATCACAGCTGAAATAAAATAGTTTCCCAGCTGTCATACCTTGAACAGCAAATCCACTCTCAATAAAAAGTTTCGAAGTGCAGAGTACATGGTAGCAATTTCATGGCAAACACGGAGATACTTTGTAAGGTTGGCCTATATGAACGTGATTACTCAGATAGTACTTGTTTTCGAAGACCACCTTAATGTTGGTCAGAACTACCAAGGTAGAGTGATCAGTTTCTCACTAACATTACACTTAAAATTATAGCTAGTAGTGTATTCCTAAAAGGATTTAAATATACCGATGAATAGATGGTGTATTGTGGAATGGAATAATATAGGTACACTTTAAATGAAAGGTTTACAAACAATGGTAAGCTTTTATTTCAGTAAATTATTAAGAAAATATTCCACCTGTTGGTGTGATCATGGGCAGTAATTTCGTTCCAATTATTACCAAAATAAGAACTTATCATTATGTGCAAACTCTCGATTAATACATTTATGATTTAGATTTTTCTGCAAACCTCATTTACAGTTATAAATTGCACTCAACACATATTGATTTCGGCAACTTCCAGGACGCGTGTCTCGTCCTACTCGGGACTCGTCAGCTGGATGTAGCAGCACCCCAGTCAGTGATGTGGTTTCCACTGTGGATAGAACCCAGTACCCATCGCGTAAACCGACAAAGTGTTATCCACTAAGCCAAGTACCAAACAGAACAAAACGCCAGACCTGGGGTCCTCTGTTAGTCACCAAGATCAATGTAACATTATGAATCAGAAGCAGCATTAAGGCATCCGCATAGAAGCCCATCTACCAACAGAGGTTGAGCAATTCGGCCCTGTATAACAACGGGAGATTAAAATTATCATAACACTTACACTCGATGCATTTTGAAACAGGCTCCCTGAAATATTACACAACATTGTCACTACAGAATTGAATTCTCTACAATTTTTCAATCAATTTTGTGTTTGGTCTTAACCTGATGGCGATTTGTTTCATAAAACAGAATTTATGTGACAAGTAATGGTTTTATAAGCTAATCTAAGTACAGATAACTTATCTAAGCTCAACTAATCAGATTCCCACGAGAAAGTGTTTTAATCCAATAGGAAGTACCTTGGCCACACAAACGTATTGAATTTCAAACATAGGAACCAGCCAATCATATTTCAATTCAAATTTCTTTCTTCCACCCTAAATAAACTAAGGGGGAAAAGTGTGTCGGGTAATAAAGGTCAACTATATAGTAGTGGTCAGGGCTGAGTAATTAAGTTTATTGAAGCTCTTTATGTATACAAAAGCAATTTGTTCCGGCGTTGACCTTACCTTGCTAGCATTGATTTTAATTCTCATACTGGGTTATGACTGAAGGTGAAATGAAGATTTGGACAGCGGCCGGACTCGAATTAGCAACCACCGGGTTTCCGGCCAGATGCTCTACCAACTGATCTACCAGGTCCAAGAGTAGCGTGATAAAGATTTTGTTTTTCGTCTGCCCTTCCAACTTCTATGTTTCCGACTGACTGCAATGACCATTTTTGTAAATTTTCCCTTAAACAGTTCGACAAGTCCATGTATGATCAGATTGTTCGAAATGTATAGCGCTAATATATCATGTTTCAGATGATCTTCACCTTCACACTTCGCTGTTAAAATTTATCAAAGTGACCAGTTGCTTTAAAAACAAAGTTTTACATCTAATAGTTTAGGCTTTTTTGTTTATGTATAAATAGAGTTGCAGCCATTTACGGGTGGTGGAAATACAACTAATTGGAACAGATCAACCTAGTCCTGTGGATTACTTTCATTGATGAGTCACCAGGAGTTGAACTACTTCTCTCCACACAGTGTTCGCAGATGGATAAATAGACAGATAGATGAAGTTGTCACCGCCTTCTCACCTTTTAGAAAACAAACCAAATGCTGCTCTGAAGGACAATCTGACAAGCTTCAATGTTATCAGATGCCCTAGAAGCGACCGGGATGATCAGTATAAATGGTAGAATAACCCTCAAATATTGTTCAAGTTCGCCAATTTTTTAGAAGGTTAGCATACCGTAGCGCGCTGTTTGAAAAGAGGAGTGACTTTTCACATTCAACTAGATTCTTGTCATTTTTGTGTTTACACATCAAAGGCTGTTGTATTTTCACTCTAGTCAGAATATTTTTCAATTTTTCGCTTCATGGTGAGCCAAAAGTGTCGTAAAGTAAATGCTTGTGGTAGGGCCGGGTGTCACTTTACAGTGACCCGTGGTATTCAGTGTAGCGAATGTAAGAGTTGGTTCCACACTGACTGTACAAGCCTCACACCCTCAGTATACAAGAGGTAAAACAACGCAGGAAGTGTCTGGCTTTGCATGTTGTGCTGCTCGGATATTCGCACTCCGGTAGAAGAAACAAAAACACTTCAAAATACTGTAGCGTCATACACTTCCCCAAAATCAATAGCCTAGGGTTTGACGACTTCGACATTGATGCTGACCTTGATAGTTTAACTGGACTCGCTAAGCTGAAGGCACCCGGTCAAGCATCCTCGCCATTTGGCACGCTGTCGTGTTACGTTGCATTGCTCGTATTCGACTCTCTAGCCAGTTAGTTGGAACGCATCGGTATTTTGGCATAACCATCCAAATATACTATTCCATCCGACTACGCTATCGTGTTCTACCTTGGTCTCGTATTCGTGGGTATATAACAAGTTCGAATAATTAGTGATTGGTCTTTGCGTCTGTCAAGTTCGCACCAGGACAAATCCTAAATTGGTGAGCCCGACGTGATCACATATCCCGACCAATAACAAGTATTGAATTGGTGAGCCCGCTCCATTTTATATTTGTTTATTGTTTTCATTTCGATAACATTTATTATATATCCATTTACTACACTTTCTCATGTCCGACCACACTCCCAAGCTTATTCGTATTAAGTCGACTACGAACACGATCCAACTCGTGCCATATTGGCCAGACAATGCAGAAACATGGTTTCTGTATGCCGAGGCAGATTTTCGAGGACAGGGTGTCTCAGATCCTCATTCTCGATTTCTTGCTGTCATCCGTTCACTACCGCGAGAATTAAACAGGTATGTTACAGCAAACATGTTTAATCCTGAAGTAAGTGACCCTTATGCACTTCTAAAGGCCGCACTCTTGAAGAAAAGCGATCTCACAGATCGCCAACGTCTAGACGAATTGTTTCGTAACATCGAGCTAGGCAGCCACTCAGCTACTGAAGTCCTCGCACGCATGCGAGAAGTAATCGGTGCACGAACATTTGACGATGGTTTCTTCCGAGAACTATTTCTCTCGAAACTACCACAACCGGTGCAAACCGTGTTGGTGACACTCCAGTCAGTCCCACTCGACGACCTGGCAGCCTCAGCAGATAAAATACTGGAGATATCCAGCAGACCAGTCTCCAACGTATATTCTATCTGCGACAAAACAGAGCGCCAGGATTCAGAGGTGACCAAGTTGTGCAACTCTGTGAGACGGTTGCTACGATCTCGAAGTCCTAGATCACGTAGCACTTCACGGAAACGCACCTTGGCGCATCGCAGCAAGTCGTGTGGTAGCCCTAAAACGAAACCCAACAGGGTGGAAAACCCTGAATGGTGCTGGTTTCATAACACTTACGGGGATGAAGCCAGAAAATGTCGTAAACCATGCCGTTTTAAGAAGGACCCGAACTCGGGAAACGGTCACGCCGGCACGTGCTCACGGCAACCGTAGCCGGCCGAAAAAGCCGTTTGCTCTACGTCACGGATATTAAAACGAAAGTCCGCTACCTCGTCGACACCGGCGCAGAAGTTAGCATTCTTCCAGCAACGACAAAGGAGCGTCATCTTGACCCATCCTTCAATCTTCAAGCAGCCAACGGCAAGGCAATCGCGACATTCGGGAGACGGTATGCCTACCTCAACTTAGGTTTACGCAAACCTATCCACTGGATTTTCCTCCTGGCAGACGTCTCTATGCCCATCATTGGCATAGATTTGCTAAACCATTACGATCTACTCGTAGATGCTCGCCGTCGACGACTGATAGATAACAGCACAAAGTTATCCATTGGCGGCACCACCTATGTAGGTCCGAGTTTAGCCATCGTTAGGACTAAACAATCAGACGACGCGTCCTACCAGGCAGTTCTGGAGAAATATCCAGAGTTACAGCAACCGAAGCACACTCTTCCGTGCATAACCAGCAATGTTATGCATCACGTCACAACCACAGGTCCACCTGTGGCATCCAAAGCGCGCCGTCTAGCCCCCGATAAGCTCCAAACGGCGAAAAATGAATTCGACCACATGCTCGACCTGGGCATTATCAGACCGTCGAACAATCCTTGGGCATCGCCATTGCACATGGTTCCCAAGAAGGATAGCAGTGACTGGCGTCCAACCGGTGATTACCGAAGGCTCAACGCCAAAACAACTCCGGACTCCTACCCGATACATCAATACAAACCCTCGTATACTTTGCCTTTTTATATCAATTTTTATTTACCATGTAATAGAAATTTTAAAAAAAACGGTAAAGATAAGCGTAAATTTTTATTTTTCGATATGTTGATATATAAATAATTCCCATTTTTACGCAACGTTTTCGTGGTATTAAAGACTTTTATTTATATTCCAGGTGCAACGAGCACTGGACGGAACGTCGAAAGGAACAGATGACCGCGACCGACGTACAATTCCATTTATTGTATTTTATTTATTTAATCGCCACGACACCCTAGAATAAGGTTCAGACAACCAGGGGCCACCTCACGCAGTCAGCCCATCGGAAGAGTTTTACCAGTGGAGAAACCACTGGGTTTTTACTTCCGGCTGGTATCGTCTTAGGGTCCTCACGAACCCACTAGGGGGGGAGTGATCTGTAGCGTCATACACTTCCCCAAAATCAGTAGCCTAGGGTTTGACGACTTTCGACATCGATGCTGACCTTGATAGTTTAACTGGACTCGCTAAGCTGAAGGCACCCGGTCAAGCATCCTGGCCATTTGGCACGCTGTCGTGTTACGTTGCATTGCTCGTATTCGACTCTCTAGCCAGTTAGTTGGAACGCATCGGTATTTTGGCATAACCATCCAAATATACTATTCCATCCGACTACGCTATCGTGTTCTACCTTGGTCTCGTATTCGTGGGTATATAACAAGTTCGAATAATTAGTGATTGGTCTTTGCGTCTGTCAAGTTCGCACCAGGACAAATCCTAAAATACGATAACTGAGAAACTGTCGTCGAAAATTAAAGTCGATAACTGTGACGGTGACAACGACACAGCATCTATTGACACACAGGTAGCTGTGAAAAATTTTAAGAACGTCTCACGACAAGCTGTAAGTCGGGCGCGTAGACTACCTACTAGGTTTGCTGACAGCGAATTGGAAAAAACTACACCAAGCAGGATGAAGCGAGTATCTTCTGGATCTCGCATTCACAGGGCTGGGAGACCTAGTCTGAAAACTGCTGACCGTAAGACCAGGTCTACTTCAGATGAAAGAAACAGGAGTGGATCGCTGTCAGTTCCAACGACGGGACCATGCAGGCTGCAGTTCATACCCAGTTCAGCAACCCAATCACTGACCAAAATCACACAGAATGGGATGCAAGTCCGTTCTGAGGCTCTCAGTGTCAGGGTCAGTGGACCAAGCTTTAGTAAACCCTGCATACCAGACCCTGAAAAAATGGCAAGTAACTAAGCCTAAACGGCATGCTAAGAAGCCAGTAACGGTAACCGAGCTAGCTACCGTCACTCCACACAGTGAAGAAAAAGTAGAGCTCCTTGACAGGTCCGTAATTTTCCACAGAGTGGAAGAAAGTAGGGGCCCGGAACCACGTAAACGCTTCGAAAATGGCCTTGGCAAGGTAGAAAGTTTGATAAACTAGCTCTTACCAGAAAACATGCCAGGAGTCACCTCACTCAAGATATATGGAGTAGGAAAACAGGAAACAGTCATTACCGAAAATAAGTTTCGGCTACTTAAAGTCTTGTTCAAGTCAGCAGATGAGAGGAATCAGATTCTGAAGAATGCTCACAGGCTTCAAGGATCTGGCTCTTGCTGATCGAATCAAAAAACGAGAAGCAGAACTAAAATGCAGATTAGCAGCTGGAGAGCGAGATCTGAAGGTAGTGGGTTTTCGTGTAGTGATGTTTCGGCAGCGAATGATGCCGAGGCCTCTATGGGTAGGACAGAAACTCATTTAAGTAGCTTCGTCGTCTTGTAAACAAATGCATGTAGTCTTTTAAATACGTGGACTGAGCTTAGTAATGTGATAAGCAGTGAAAGTCCTGACATCATTGCTATCTCAGAAACTCGGTTATCTTCTTGGATCAGTGACTATGAAACACACTTACGAGGATTCATCCCTTCTAGAAGTGACAGGGTAGCAAGCAAAGGTGATAGTGTTGTAGTGCACCTTCCTGGCACCAAAATATAACTGGGGCAAAAATAAATAGTTTAAATTGAATTAACTAAATAAATCTCTGGCTTGCCTCTTAGGATGCTTAGGGTGTTTTAAGTTCTGTTTTAACGAGCACGCATCCGATCAGGCCTGGACGCCATTTTGCGCTCCATTGTGCTGGTTACCACGCGCGTACTCCGAGTCCCTAGTTCATCCTTACAAGCCAGATAAGTTAACTAAACTTTTCTCTCATTCATTATTATTACATTTACTTTCATTAAATACATAGCTCCTTCAAATACATTGCGTATCAGTTCTTTTGACTTGTGTTCTGTTATCAATGCTTACACATTAAGTAAAGTACTGGTTAAACAGGTAGTAGAGCACATCAAGTTAAGTAGGGTTGATCAAACGTCACGGAAGTGTAACACACACACCCCTACAAATTGATGAACCCGAGTATCACTTTTTACTGTGCCTAGACCTTTGTTTTCCTTGCGTTGATTTACCCGGCCTATTTTCTTTTTTGGCACGGTCTTGCTTTTTTGTTGCCCTCCTCATTGGTTATTTTTGCATTGTAATTTTTTATCACTATTATTATCATCGTGCCTCTTTAATTCCCTTATCAACGGCTGATAACGCCTCGACAGCGCGGGTGGCCGTAACCTTCCAGCTTCCCACCTTCTGGGCCCACAGACCATCTGCGTGGTTCTCCCATGTGGAAGCGCAGTTTGCCTTGAGACACGTTAAATCACAAAAAAATAAGTTCAACTTAGTCATCGTCAGCTTACCTGAAAATGTGATCGAAGACGTCTTAGACGTGCTAGATGACCCAGCACCAAATCTTTACGATCGCCTCAAAACCGCCCTCATCAAAGCGTTGCACTTACTGACCAGCAGAAAGTGCAAATACTTTTCAGGGATGTCCATCTGGGTGATCGTAAGCCAACGCAACTGCTTCGTCAGATGAAGCAGCTAGTTGCTGACTTCAACACTGATGTAGCATTTCTCAAGCAACCGTGGTTACAGAAGTTACCACAATTGGTTCAAGGGATCTTCGCATCCTTCCATAAGTGTCCCTTAATAGAGCTGAAGGAAGCAGCTGACAGAGCTGTGGACGCTACGAAACCCAACACTAGTATCGCAGCTGCACTGCCTAATGCCACCGATTCGTCCCAAAGCCCATATCCTCCCTCGGCTGGTGAGCCAACAAGTTTTGACGCCATAGCTCACATCCCAAAATTGTATGTGGAATTGTGCAGTATCAGGAAAGAAATGCGGTCTAGTAGTTCTTCCAATGGTCTCATGTCTCGCTCTCGCAACAGATCTGCCTCCCGTACCACAGACAGGCGTTCCAAATAGCGACAAACCCAACCCAGGTTGTGCTGCTCCCTTAAACGTCATGGTGCCAATGCCAAAAGGTGCACTCAACTTTGCACCTTCAAGGCTAACCAGGCGGGAAACGTGTGAGCCAGCACATGACGGCGACCAACGTAGCTGGCAAGTCACTTCCATGTCACCTCTTCTTCGTCACTGATCGGTATTCTGGGATGCGCCTCCTAGTTGATACTGGGGCAGATGCTAGCGTCATCCCACTTTCGAAGGAAGAGCGTCTACGGCCAATGTCTCTGCAACTTCATGCCGCCAACCGTTCACCCATCACAACGTATGGTCGGAGATTCCTCGACCTCAACCTTGGGTTGCGTCGTTGCTTCCTTTGGGCCTTCATAGTGGCGGATGTGACCACCGGCATTATTGGTATGGATCTCTTACAGCACTATCAGCTGCTGGTAGATGCTGGCAAGCATCAGTTGATCGATTCTACCATAATACTGTCTGGTATTGGCACAAAGATGCCGTTCCTCAGTCCCATGTACTCCACGAAGGACGCTTCTAGTCCCCAAGCGTCTGTTATTCAGTCTTTTCCGGACGTCTTTAAGCCAAGTCGTTGTGTACCTTGTGTGACTTCGAACGACGACTGCCCGCCAGTGTTTGCGAAACCACGGCGATTATCCCCGGAGAAACTGCGTGCTATAAAAGCCGAGCTTGAACACATGCTTAAAATGGGAATAATCAAACCATCCAACAGTTCGTGGTCTTCACCCTTACATGTGGTACCAAAGAACAATGATACGGACTGGAGGCCTTGTGGTGACTACTGAAGGCTCAACGCTAGGATGATTCCAGATCATTGCTTAGTCCCTCACACACTACTTGACTGCATCTTCAAAAGGCTGCTTTATTTTCAGCAAACTCGACCTGGCGCGTGCATATCATCAGATCCCGGTTCATCCTGATGATGTTCCCAAGGCGGCCGTCACCACACCCTTTGTCCTTCTTGAGTTTCTTCACATGTCGTTTGGTCTCCGTGACGCAACGCAAGCTCTCCAGCGTCTTATTCACTATGTTTCACGTGGACTCGGCTTCACCTATGCCTATTTAGACGACATACTAATGGCTAGTCTGGACAAAGACACTCATTTTAACCACTTGAAACAGGTTTCCGCCAGACTGTCAGAGCATTCGACGACAGTCAACCTGGCTAAATGCCAGATTGACGTCCGTTCACTGAAATTTTTGAGAGACGTTTTCGACGGACAAGGCATTCGCCCACCACCTGGAAAGGTAGGGTGATCCAGGAATTTACACTCCCAATGTCGCTTAAAGCTGTGCGTACGTTTCTGGGGATGGTGAGCTGTTATCGTCGTTTCGTGCCCCGGTGTGCCCACATTTCGACTGCGCTGGCTGACCTGCCGAAAAGTAAGTGTATGACTTTCAGCATGACTCCTGAGGCACTAGACGCATTTCGGAGGATCAAAAGCTCAATAGCAGACGCCGCGATGCTGGTGCATCAAGACGTAAACCTACCTCTTAGCATTGCAGTTGACGCCTCTAACACGGCCACTGGAGCTGTGTTGCAACAACTTCCGGGTCACACTCCGATAGCGCTTGCATTCTTCTCCTAGAGGCTAGCCCCCTGCGAAATGCGGTACGGCACTTTTGGCAGGGAATTGCTCGCCATATATGCCTCAGTCAAGCATTTTCGGCACTTTGTGGAAAGTCGTGATTTCATTATCCTTACCAACCACAAACCTTTGACTTACGCCTTACGCACCACCACCGGCAGATATTCAAAGCGTGAATTACGTCATGTAGACTAGATTTCGCGATTCACGTCGGACATCCGTCGCATTTCTGGTGTGAATAACCCTGTCGCAGATGCACTGTCTCGCGTTTACACCACTACTTTGATTTGAGTGGTTGGCCTAAGGAAGATTGCTGAACTTCAGGATTCAGACGGGAGACTGAAAAACTTCAACACTCAACCCCCCTGAAGGTACAGCGTTTACCGCTCCTGAATAGTGAAGGGACTATATTATGCGACACCTCCACAGGCACAACCAGACCAGTTGTTCCATTGCCCTTGTGTAAACACGTGTTTGATGCTTTGCACAGTCTTTCGCATCCTGGTATCCGTGCTAGTGACAAACTGATATCTGCTAAGTTTGTGTGGCCTGGCATTAACCGTGATGTTCAAAACTGGACACGGTCATGTATTCAGTGCCAACGCTCCAAGGTGAATCGTCACAACATCCTACCACTTGGAACTGTCGCCAAATCGGATTCACGATTGACCCGTGTCCATTTAGACATTGTCGGCCCCCTTCCACCCTCCGATGGATATTGCTACCTGCTGATATGTATCGATAGGTTTACTCGCCGGCCGTTAGCCATCACATTGTCTAACATTACTGCCGAAACAGTGAGTCGAGTCTTCGTCGAAGGATAGATTCCACAGTTTGGATGCCCTTCCAACGTGGCAACCAACAGAGGCCAACAGTTCGAATCCGTTACCTTCCAGAAGCTGATGAATCTGTTGGGATGCAAACGCATCCGCACTACTGCATATCACCCAGCTTTCTGTGGTTTGGTGGAACGATTTCTTCGGCATCTTAAGAGCGCACTGGTGGCAGTCGACAATATGAAATGGACCGAGTGTCTGCCGTTGGTTCTTCTCAGCATTCGTTCTACACTTAAGACGGAAATGCAGTGTACACCTGCTGAGTTAGTTTACGGTAGTACCTTACGTTTGCCGGGTGAAATGGTCACTTCAGATTGTAGTGACCCAACTTCTACCGATATCCATGGCAATGCGCAAACTCTTAAATTACACGTGTGTCGCCTCCAACCCCCATCTACACGGATACACTGTGGACGGGTGCGGTTGGATAAAAGTCCCAAAGGCTGCACGCACATCTTTTTGCGTTGTGACGGCGTACGTAAACCCTTACAGCCACCATACGACGACCTTTCAAGGTTGTCTGCAAGAAAGAAAGGTTTTTCGTCATTGATAGATCTGGACTGCAGGATTCCATGAGTTTCGATCGTTAGAAGGCAGCTTATATAGACGACGACCCACCTTCCTCCACACCAACGGAACTAGAAAATCCCTTGCCGACAGACTCCCAAACAGACTCGTCTAGTCGTGCGTACCCCGAATCTTCTGAAAGAGCCACCTCTAGTAGCACTGATCCAGCACCCTCTATACGTGCTAGAAGGCGTGTGCACTGGCCCAAACGATACGCCGATTTCGTTACTGAGCCCCACAGCAACTTCACGCTCGGTAAATTCGGAGTTTCAACTATTTTATCCTTGCACGAATTATCAATGCGTTTTCATATCTAAAGTTTTCACAAGTTTTGTTCACTACTTTGAAAACAAAGCTGCCTGTTTCTGAAACAAAAAAGCCCAAGGAAAACAATTAAAATTTCAAAAACTTCTTTGTGGTTGGTTATTGTTATTATTTTTTCTGTGTTCCCCTCACTATGACTTGTCTAGTTTTTCTTTTCTTAGCACTCTTATGTCCTATTTCTTTCTTCTTGCAGAACCCAGGAAATGCGTTGAAAATTTGATACAATTGGCCGCTGACGGTGCTACTTGGATCGTTCCTCTGTTCTCTTTGTACCAGTTTCCCCTCGTACACTCCCTGGTAGATTACGAAGCAATAAGTAGGAGTAGACGGGGGCTTTGGGTCACCCTCCACCACTGCGAGAATGGTTGCGTCTAGACGCAAAGTTCTCTTATCCCGTAGATGTGCATAGTTGCACTAGCTTCGGAGATCCACACGTCACCTACTCCATCACCAATATGGAAAGGTGTTGCGTGTCCTCCTCACAGCCACCTCCTAGGATCGAAGGTTGCCGGTATCCCAACAACCTTCTAGGCGGGGGATAACCTGTAGTGCACCTCCCTGGCACCGAAATATGACTGGGGCAAAAACGAATAGTTTAAATTAAATTAGACTACGAAACACGCCCAGTTAGTCATAGAGAAGAGACAATTCAGCGAGGAAAATTTTCTTTTTTGATGATATCATTTTCTAAAGCTGTACAATCGTATTTATATATATCATAAACATATAACAGCCCATTATAAAACAATAGGGTATAATTACGTCACTGACCAAGTGCTACGAAAAACCGAATCAAGAATGCAAAGTAGATATGGATGACACTTCCATCATAAATGATCGAAATACAAATATTGAGGCTGTAGTTAAAACGTTCAATGATTGTCACCCACCGATAAGCTTCACATCAGAATTTGAAGATAACTAGGAAATCCATTTTCTGGATATTTTATTGAAACAGAGACCAGATAGTTCTCTTCCGCGATCAGTTTATAGGAAGCCTACTTGGAATAGACAATATTTGAGTTTCCACGGCTGGGTGCCCCTCAGCAGAAAAAGGAATCTAATCCATTCTTTATAATAATATCTATTCCTGAGCATACAGGTATACACCATTTTCACAGGTATGAATAAGTTTATATACAAATTACATTCATCTTCGTGGAAGGTAATCTGAATCCCTGCCCGTTGTCACTAAAAGATATGAGTGCTGCATGTTCATATAATGGAACATCCCAACAGAATAAGTCTGCAGAAAATTTACAAGTTGGACAAGCGGAAGTATTGTCTTCGCATTAACAAAAAAACCAGGTTTGTATCTAGACAATCCAGGTAATACCTGGAGAAAAATAAAGCTTGAAGCTAATACTTCCATTGTAACAGTTTATACTTTATGCTTGAGATAATGATGAAAAGTTTAGGAATTGTTTACATATTGTACTTCACTGACGATTCCAGAACTGTATAATTCATACATGTTAATACCATTCCACAACAAAGATTCATAATCTTGATGAATATTATGACTGAAAGCCAAATGTCTTCACTTTCCGACCTTCAGCATCCAGAAGCAATAGACTTGTTTAAATGCATCAAAAGGACTTCCAGAACATCTTGTCAGCCGTTTTCACGGGTCATGACAGCCTTGCAGTTGGTAAGTGCTGGACTTTGCTGGTCACTTATACAATGAGTGAATCCTAGATTTTGATAATTATGAAGTTGTAGTCCAGTGAACATTTTTTATTTCTGCTTGTTGTAGTTGGGTATTCTGAACGTGGTAAAGCTGGTTACCCTCCATGAAGTGTAGTTTCAGCCAGTAACTAATTCTTGATGGCAACCAAGCCAACGTTTAGGACTGAATTATTTTTCCACAACGAGAAAAACAAACAAAGAAGCAGGCGGAGAATGCAGGAATTTCAACAAGGAGAGTGTTTTCTATGTTCATGTTTCTCCCTACTTAACTTCCCTTGCCATAGCTTTCATTGCATATCCTTTTTCTATGGAGTATTTAAAAATATAAATTTCATGCTGTCATGTGATGTAGGATTTCTTTTTTTGATTACCGTGTTGGGTGGGGCACAATGTGCCGTTAGTTTGAGGTGGTAACTTGTGGAAGTCTCCTCAACGCTTCGTATGAAAGGTCAGTGTAAGTGTGGTGGCCGTCTCATAATACATTGAGAGAGCCGAATGTGCGAAGTGTCGTGAAAGAGACTGCTGGTGTATCCGATGAGCCGTAGAAGTCACCAGATGATAAGAAGTCAGCCAGTAACCGACCAAATTCAGAGGCTGATTTGGAGGCCTTCACTTCAGCTGGAAGTCTGCTCCATAACTGAGAGAATTTGACTGTGAAGAGGTTTGTGCGCAAGCAGGACTTGAACGACCTCATTGTGACGCTATGGGTGTGGTTGCGCAGATCGTAACAACTGTTGTGTTCGAACTGAAACTCACCACTGGCTAAAAATGTGTGGTTATGTAACACATCAAAGAAGAGTGTCAGGTTAGTTTTGGGTAGTCTCATCCAAAGTGGTTCTAGACTTAGTGTTCTGCATCTGGTGCTGTAGTCCTGTTCGCAATCGTGTCCTGACAATCTAGCTGTGAAATACCTTTGGATACTATTTTACTTTTGTCTATTATGCGGATACCACTCAGTATAAATGGACAGTATCCCAACAGTGGACGTATGCGAGTTTCGTAGAGTAGTAACTTGACTTCTTTAAAGTGGAAGTTACGAACTATGCAACCCATCAGGATCCTAGATTTGTGAGTATGTGATGCTACCTGTTCAGAAAATGTGAGGTCCCTTCAATATCTTAGTCCAGGGTCAATCACACTTAAGGGCAGGAAGTTTCGTAGACTGAAGGTGTAGTTGGATATCCACCGATGGAGCACCAAAACATATCCAGCCACATTTGCCTGTATTGAACTGAAGTTTCCAAGCAGCAAACCATGCGGATATTATATCGAGCTCCCTTTGTATTGGTGCCAGATGGTTCTCTTCGGCGATCAATTTATAGGAAGCCTGCTTGAAATGGACAATATTTGAATTTCCACAGTTGGATGCCTCTCAGCAGAAAAAGGAATTTCACCCATTCTTTATCTCCAAGACTATTGACGAAGAATTAGATAAACTACGGAAGATTCTCGTGCAAAATGGAAACCCATCCAGATTTATCGATAAGAACTTGAAAGTAAATCAGAATACGGAGAGAGTACTTACAGTTCCTAAGAAAACCTTGTTTATGAGCGTTGTTTTCCAAGGCGATACGGCAGCAGAGATCCTGAAGAATAGGTTGTCCAGACCTCTGAAGAAGACATTCCTCTCTGCAAGACTGCGGATCAGCTTCTCTAATCAACAACTCATTCCGGAGTGCGTTAGGGACAAGTTACCACTTTGGGCCATCTCGATGTGTATCTACAAACTTACTTGCTCCCGTGGAGCTGGTTATATAGGCAGCACAAAGCGCAAGCTTTCCAAACCTATCTCGGAGCGCTGTCCTGCACGGCTGTCGGGGGAGAATGTAAATCATTTAACAGTTCGATTCTTGAACATTTGGTCAACTCTGGACATAAAGCTAGACCGGAATCTTCCTTCAGTGTCATTTATCGTGTCAGATGGAACTGTTCAAAAGGAGTACGCCTTCGACAGTTGTACACAGCGGAGGCACTGGCAATTCATCAATTCAAGCTTGATTTCTGCGTGCAAAAGAAGTATGTTCAATCTCTCATCTTAACACTTTCATTTTTCGATTTCATTATGATTAATTAGTTTATAATTATCGCCTTCATTATGACCCTTGTCTCATTCTTCACCTTCTTTACACCTATCTTTCAAGTGAACGCTCAATATTTGCGTTTCTTATCTACCAACAATTTTCGCCTTATCAGACTCCTCGCCTTCCTCGATATTTCTACTGTCTTAGATTGTCGCACAACTACTTTGCATTCTTGATTCGGTTTTTCGTAGCACTTGGTCAGTGGTGTAATTACGCCCTATTGCTTCATAATGGACTGTTATATGTTTGTGATATATATAAATACGACTGTACAGCTTTAGAAAATGATATCATCAAAAAGAAAATTTTCCTCGCTGAATTGTCTCTTCTCCATAAATTAAGTTAACTGAATAAATCTCTGGCTTGCCTCTTAGGATGCTTAGGGTGTTTTAAGTTCTGTTTTAACGAGCACGCATCCGATCAGGCCTGGACGCCATTTTGCGCTCCATTGTGCTGGTTACCACGCGCGTACTCCGAGTCCCTAGTTCATCCTTACAAGCCAGATAAGTTAACTAAACTTTTCTCTCATTCATTATTATTACATTTACTTTCATTAAATACATAGCTCCTTCAAATACATTGCGTATCAGTTCTTTTGACTTGTGTTCTGTTATCAATGCTTACACATTAAGTAAAGTACTGGTTAAACAGGTAGTAGAGCACATCAAGTTAAGTAGGGTTGATCAAACGTCACGGAATTGTAGCACACATCCCCACAGTGTCATTTTTTACGTTAGGAGTTGCTTAACTGTTAAAGGTATAGAAACAGTTGCACATGAAAGTGGGACATGTCAAATGCTGTGCTGCCGACTAAAATGCAAGGGGCAAGATGTTAACGTAATCATGATATATCGAAGCCCTGAATGTGAAGCGGCAGACTTCCTCCCGAATAAGTCGACCCTTTGTATAGATAAATGCCGATGTCTAGTTGTAGGAGATTTCAACGCACCATCAGTTGACTGGGATAGACTAACAAGAAACGCACCATGAATTTCGTTTGACCACCGGCTAGTGGAAACATCGATTTCCGCAGCTCTCAAACAGCACATTGGGACACCAACCAGACATGATCACCAGCATGCTCCATCAGTTCTGGACTTTGTAGTCTCATACACAGATGATGTGTGCTTCATACGGCACATAGCCTCCCTTGGAAAAAGTGATCACGCTGTGATTATCTTTAGGTTCACAGCAGACTTCTTGTACCAGGCCGATGCCCCAGCTAGACCCAACATACGGATAGCAAATATGGAAGCTGTTAACCTGGAAGTTTTTTCGGAGGACTGGACAGTCAATCCAGAAGCCTCAGTTGAAGTTGCATGGTGCTCCTTCAAACAGTTATATGCACGAGTGACCCAACCACTCACTTCGTGGACTGTCTCGAGAGGACAGAAACATCATCCTCCGTCGATAAACCACGAAATTCGAACCTTGCTACGACGTAAGAAAGGGTGTTGGAATCTTGCTACCTACCTCGGTACACACGAAGCGGTGAAGCATTACAAAGAGGCTCGCAATAAATGTTTTGCTGCTATCCGCCGGTCTCGAATATGCTTTGAAACACGTCTTGCCCAGGCTGCATTGCAACATCCGAAGAGGTTATTTTCCCAAATAAACTGTAGAAATAGGACGTGTCGTGGTATACCTGCCATAATCAATGGGACAGAAGATGACTGTTTGATTGAGGACGGTAGGGAAAAAGCAGAAGCCACGGCTGGATATTTTGCTGAGGTCTTCAAAAAGGAGTCCTCTGACGACAGTTATTCAACAGTACAAGCATTGATATCCAACAGAATAAACTCTGTGAATGTTGATCGTGATGATGTACTTCGGACATTAAGTACTCTCGGTGTGGAAAAATCAACGGGACTGGGTGAGCTGCACCTAAGGCTGCTCAGTGAGCTTGCATTCTATGTAGCCGGCCCATTGACTACTATATTCAGGCTGTCTCAGTGAAGGCACACCCCCTACGACTGGAAGGATGCCATAGTAACATCTATCCACGAAGCAGGTTCTGGGCAGCTCCTATCAAATTACAGACTGATAGGTTTGACTAGTACTGTAGTGAAAATCCTAGAAAGAGTAATTCAGAAAGCCATCATAGTCCACCTAGAGAGCAACACTCTATTGTCTCGTTCACAGCACGGTTTTCGTAGACATTTCTCTTGATTGACAAACCTTTTTACAGCCAGAGCAAGTTGGGTTAAGTCTTAGGATGATAGGATACCGGTAGATGTCATTTTTATTGATTTCAGTAGGGCGTTCGACAAAGTACCTCATTCCAGGTTGCTCGGAAGACTGGGAAGTTTTGGAATCACCGGTAGTTTTCTTGCATGGATAAGAGACTTTCTTGTTGGTAGGAGACAAAGAGTTAGGATCAATCCTCAACTCTCCACTTGGAAGTCTGTAGAGAGTGGAGTGCCACATGGCACAGTCCTGGGTCCCCTACTGCTTCTCCTATACGTGAATGAGCTACCAAATATCACGAAATCCCCCATGGCTGTCTACGCTGGTGATGTAAAATCCGGCCGGAAAATAGGAACAATGAGGATATGCGTGCGCTCCAGGCAGACCTGAACAGCTTGTTTACCTGGTCAGAGAAGTGGCTGATACCTATCAATGCAGGTAAATGTGCGAGCATGCGCTTGAGGCACACGCAGCAACACCTACGATATTTATGGGACTCCTTTACCTTCAGTACTGACCTGCAACGACCTAGGAGTCACGGTTAGTTACGGCTTGAAAACCACGGCTCACTGTCGATTGGCAGCAGCTCGGAGCCTTAGGACTCTTTGGGCATTACGTGGGACGTTTACGAAAATAAGTGGAGACATGTTCACCATCTTATACACATCCTTAGTTAGGTCTAAACTAGAAAACTGTACGCAGGCGGCCAATCCTTGTCTGAAAGAGTTCAGAGGACAGCCACCCGTATGATCCCTGTGATGGCCTGCCTCACCTATGAAGACCGACTTAAGGAACTGAACCTTTTCACCTTGTCCTACCGTAGACAGAGGGGAGACCTAATCATGCTATACAGGATTCTGAGAAACGACTTTGGACCTGATCTACCTTCTCTTTTCCTTCCCAGTGTGCCGGAACACCTCACAGGACGTAGTAGGAGACTACAAAAGCAACGAAAGAACATGATCTGCGAAGAGTACTGGTTCTCGCATCAAGTAATCAACGACTGGAACCGATTCCCAGAAGAAGTAGTGTCCGCATCATCAATTGACTCGTTCAAGGGGGGATTGGGCAAGCACAGAAATCTACTAGAGAAGGGTTAATGTAGGCTCCCAGCCTCCTGTCCTCAAAAAACAAATATGAATCCAAATGGCTAAAACCAAACTCAAAACATCCAAGGCATCCAAAGGCAAGCTAGAGGTTTATTTAGTTAATTTAATCTATTTGTTTTAGCCGTAGTAGTATTTCGGTGCCAGAAACGTGCACTACAAGGTGATGCGAACGGATTTCAATGCTTCCAAACTGCTGTTGGAATATGCCGATATCTTTCAGCTGTTTGTCTTTGCGGACGATGTTAGGAATCGCTTGTGCACTATGTTCACTGCTTTAGAACCAACGCAGATGGCTCCAACTCAAAAACTCTGAGTATTATAGGCAACTAATCTGCACTCAGCATGTGAAACAAGATCCGGATTTTCAACACCAACGTCAAGCCAGTGCTTCTGTATGGTCCAGAGACTTGGCGCGTTACGAAAGCGATTTCCAGCAAACTACAGACATTCATCAACAATCGCTTACGCTCGCTACTGAAGATCAGATGGCCAGAAAGAATAAGCAACAAGGAACTCTGGAACGAACTAACCAAGAACCCATCACCCAACAAATATGCACTGGAAGGAAGTGGAGAAGGATTGGGCATATACTGAGAAGGCCGAGTGGAAAATCAAGCAACAAATAATAATAATCTGTCGTAGACATCGGTAGTGGCCAAATGGGAAACCTTTTAAGTACAGAGAAACAGGCACGGTGTGGAAAAATTCCTAGCATAACGAAAATATTTTTCTCTTCGAATTGCAATTTTGGTTTCGGGTGCTGAAAAAGTATATTGAACGTCACCCTATCGCGTAAGGTTTGCGTCGGGCGTTGCATTTAGAAGTGTTGTTTGTTTTTTATATGTTCGCTGACTAGCCATTATTCAGTGCGCCAGTAACACTCATTCTATCTACTAGCGTCTGAAACTACTGAGCTGTTTATATCAATCTAACTTTCTGCTTGTCTTTGACATTGTTTCAAAGATTGCAGGCTGAATTCGCTTTGCAATGATGAAAGCGAGATTTACCCCTTGAATTAAGCTATTTTGTGATTTCATCTCAGTTTCCAATCTTTCCTAGATTCAAGATTAGGTTTTGTGGAGTCAAGTTTAAGGTAACGTTTGGATAAGTTGCGTTTATCGATATATATGAGGAATGTATCTCTAAACATTTCATTTAGTATAAAGAGCGATGAGTGTTTGATCACTTATTCCAAAAGACCTCATCCTACTAATATGCCCGGCACCGGGGTGTTTGATGCAATACCAATTCTGTTTCCTTATAAGAATTTGGACAGCTAATAGTTCAAATGGTTGGACATGTAAAAAGCCGAAAACTTATTGGAGCACTTCAGTAATATGTTTTTGGTAAACACTGATACACAGATGTTAAGTAAATTTCACGTATATGATCTCTTTACTCTTTTTTTTATCTCGGGTGGTAAAGTGGTGCATACGTCCCAGGGTAGGACTAAACTTTAGTGATAAGAAGCCTCAAGAACTACTGATTAGGTTGTAGGTGCTATATTCAAGGCCATTCCCTTAATTCCACCCACTATATCGATGTTGTGTAAGCTGTTGATGAATTATGGCATATTTCATGTTGTCAGCCATTTGCAGAGAGTTAAATTGATTGCGATAGGTCTAAATTGTGAATTTGGTATCGCAATTAACTGTGTACCTAACATTGATAAAACATATGGTTTACTCTTCCATTGTTCCGGCTGTTACAAGAAAAAATCTTTGGGGAGGGTACCGTTTATCATAGAGTCATTTAACTCTAACAAACAGTGATTTTAGGACTACACTGGAACACCTGTAATATCGACAGGAGCTGTTTGAGGTTTCAGTAAAGTTTCTTCAGTGCAGTGGTATCAGCGCTGCAGCGATGTTTTCTTGAAAATAATATGCATTTTAGATGTGAGTTTTTGAGTAGGTAATTTGGTAAAAATAGATGAATGTCTTGTTGGCAAAAGTAAATTTAGCCGGGACAGATGACAATCTGGGCTGGGTAGGTTACATACATAGGTATTGACAGATCGCAGATTTTTGGTGTATACGATCAAAATACGAATAAAGGACATTTTCTATGGATAACGAAAGCGTCAGCAGAATCTGTCCAACCAGTTTTTGAAAAATGGGGAGTTGAGTACGGGAGTATATACAGATGATTGAATATCTTACGTATCGCCGTCTGAGACTGGTTATCCCTATTAAGTTGTTCACTAGAAGCACTTCGTTGATCTAAGAAATGGGTTGCACATACACAAAGTTGGAAAATATGGAGTCGTCTTTGAAAGTTTTTATGACCTGGTCACGAAAGACAATATAGTCTCATATAGATGAGTGGCAATATAGACAATTGTATGGTTTCAAGGATGACAAACCTATTGAAAACCCAGATATCTGTACTTCGTAAAACATTTACTAATTGTAAGTAAAATATCATTTGTCTCAATGAATACTTTGTTCTTCATACACTCGATTCTGATTGTACCTACTCAAACGTGATTAACCATCAGTAAAACTAAGTTCTACCGATTACAGGATAACCTGAAGCCTAATAAGTCTCCCGGTCTTGGAGGTGTGCACCTTAAGATGTTTCTGACTATGGCTGACATTATGCATGAACCAGTCACAAAAATATTTAATGAATGTATCCCAGGTTTGGTTACATAAAGAATCGAAAGGTGCTCCATTTTCGAGGATGATAGTAGGCAACTAGCTGCAAACTTTCACCCTGTCAGCTTGACCTGTATAGTCGTGAAAGTTCCGAAGAAAATAATTAAGGACAAATTACTAGATCATGTTGAAACAAAGCTAACTGACACAGGTGAAACATGGCTTCCGATCCTGTCTAACGAACTTACTTTTATCCATTAAAGAATTGGTTGAAGCAGAAGATAACGAACTGTTTGTTGGTATGGTGTTTATTAATTTTACTGATGCATTTGATAATATGTTCAACTGTGACTTGCTGCAAAAGTCTGCGGATTTCGTTATAAACGTCATCATACAAGAGTAGTTTAGGACTATCTGAATAATAGAAGCTGACGAGTCAGAGTATTATTATCTGAGTGGAGACAAGATACTAGTAGGGTTTCCGAGGGCACCGTACGACGATTTCTTTCGTTTCTTCTGTATACATAGATTATCAGGTGCGCTTAAGTCATCCTCTTTATTTGGAGGGTTGTTAATCACAATAAAGATAAGCTAGCACTTTTGACCAGAATCGAGGAACTGACCGAAATGTTTAAAGGTTGGGGTGTGGGAAGCAACTCCAGTAAAAGCGTAGTAGTCAGGACTCTTACTACCCTTGCTCAATAGGTGGGTCAATATTCTCTTGTGTTAGGGAACAGACGCCGTACTGGAGCTGGATAACAGCAAGCTCGAGAAACCAGAAAGGTTTCAGACCTAGACGAGAGTGCACTGATCATATTTTCACCCTCCGGCAGGCCTAGCTACCGGCGGCCGGCACTCGCTATATTTGCTGGTCGAAAGCCGGCATTTGACTCTGTGAAGCGTAAAGAGTTGTGGTAGTGTCTGACTGTGAAAGAAGTACGGGGCAAGTATATGACGCTAATCAAAGCTCTATGCTCGAACTCACGCATCTCTGTTAGAGCTTATGGAGGGTTATCATCAGAATTGACGACAACTATGGGTGTCCTCCAGGCATGTGCACTATCATCGTTCCTACTTACTTTCGTCATCAAAATCAACATAGGATCAGGCATTACTGCGTAACGGTCCAGGT
Organism: Heterobilharzia americana; assembly: GCA_944470555.2. Lineage (NCBI taxonomy): Eukaryota > Metazoa > Platyhelminthes > Trematoda > Strigeidida > Schistosomatidae > Heterobilharzia > Heterobilharzia americana. The sequence goes on from OX104129.1 coordinate 15,154,736, forward strand.
TCTCACACCTCATATCAGCACATCAAGTAACAAGGCGATAAAATGGAAAGGGAGGAAATGCGATCAAAAGAGGTAGAAAGTAGTAAAAGAGAGAAAGGAGAAATGAGAAAGTGTGATTAAGTGTAGAGGTTAAGATGAAGACAATGTGTGCATACATCTGCGCCACTGACATCGGTTCTGAGCTATATCACTTAGAGTCGCCAACCCCTAGTTTATCTCGTCCCATGGACCCCAGGAAGCTAGTCTGCATCGCCTGACATTGCCCAAACGAACAGTCAAGAACTTTATGCATTGGTGCCATGTTTTAGTCTAGGCGTCCCGAGCCTTTTCCCACCCCGAACCTACTTCGGCCAACATTGTGCGACGAGGCAGATGTTGGCTATGCACACGTAATACATGTCTCAGCCGATGAAGGTTCACAACCTCATCAACTGACATTCCTTTTTTACCTTAAACTCCATACCTGACTTCTAGGTTACTGACGTCATGGCATTATGACACGCTGTTTGTGCTGTGAAGGTAATGATGGCCAAACACCTGAAGATTTCTCATATCATCTTCGTTTAATGGTAAGAAATTGCTAACTAGTGTCAAACGTACTAGGTAGTGTATGGGAATCAAAAGTAGTCCCATCAGACTTTTCTATACGAAGAGGGAGACGTTTTCCTTTGACAACCTTCGGGAAATTAATTTGACTAAAATCGTGTCCAAGATCTTGGGATCCATAGGTATACAATGCCTAACCGAAGCAAAACAACCAAAGTTTAGGAAAGAGACAAGTTGTAGACCTGGACAAGAGGATGTCAGTTAGTCTTTCATCAGTCGACAGGTGTTAGAAAACAGATATATATGGGTGGCCCATACTTGTCAGATTTCCCAACGTTTTGCGGTTTCCAACTTTGTCGATCTTGAGGTGTTGTGTTAGTGTCTGATAGTGAAGAGATTACCAAGCAATTATATTATACAAGTCGAGATTCCTTACTCGAACCTCTGCAACCGTGTAGTGGCCTATAAGGATTTATTGGTTCAGGTAGTGACATCCATTGGTGTCCGCCAAGAATGACCTCTGTCACCATCCATGTTTTACTTTGCCATGGATGTGCTAATTGACATAACCCTAGGTACCTCTAACTAATACTCTGCAGAAAACGTTTAGTTGACTTGAAGTTTGGAAACAGAATGGTTGTGTTAGATGGAGACCCAGGCGAAACACGGTTTTCTGGACGTATTGAGCAGCAATTTTAGTATTTTTGGCATGTATCTCGCAAGTGTAAAATGTTGTTTCAATATTAATCTGCAGCTACTTCCAGTTTAAGGATGGTTAGTGAAGTGATAGAATGCGTAGACCACTTGACTTATTTAAAGAGGTTGCATCAACCTGAATGGGTCGGTTGTCGAAGAAATGTGATCTTGAATACAAAAGTCATGTTTGGCATTTGCAGACTTGAATCATTCTTGGCACCGACTGGCGAGATATCCGACGGCCTATTAAAGGAGGAGTATAGTATACTGTAGTCCATTCTGTACAAATTTATGGCTATGCGTGGTAGGCTTTGATAGTGAATGTGGAGAAGTTACAGGTTCCTGACTACCGATGTTTTCGTAGCGCTTCTCATATGTGGTGAAATCACTACAAAGGAGATGGTAAGGTAGGGGAGGAGCAATATGTCGGGTAGACAAGTTAATTAATGAGGTTGCTAAACTTAAACATGTGCTCCACAGGCCGATGCGTCGTCTACCTCGATCCGAGTTCTTAACTTAAGTAGGATTTGGTTGGAACAAGAAGGTCAATGGTAGTCAGACCAAGACTTGAAGACTTTGTCTAATGATCTGAGCCATGTAGGTATTAGAGGTTTCCTGACTGGGGTTCCTAAGACGATAAGAATCAATCCTTGAAGACTCTTGGTGATATATCTGATGATCAACCACAATGGCGTAGTTGTTCACGCCCTCTTTCGCCTTCAAGTTTTTGAACACTTTGTTGACGCTTATCTATTTCTTCTCGTAAAAGTTCGGCTACCTCAAAAGGATTTTTTCCACTGACTTCCTGCATGCGGTTGTAAAGTCTGGCCACTTAAACGGATGCACATCTGTTCCAGTTCTATTCGTGTATCGTTCTTATGAAGCCATATTTATTTTGTGACTCAGTAGCCTGAAGAGTTAGTGAATATAACCTAAGTCAAAGGTGGTAGTTATTATGAACAGTTATAAATGTGGTAAGAGCTTCTTTAGTGTATGCGACGTTTCTCTTTCTGATCCTTCTATAGTTCTCTCTAAACCAGTGAGCTACAGATCCACACAAAAAGAGGTAATGCATCATGATACTGCAGTCAACTTTGAACAATGTTGTCAACAGTTGTCTTTCAGTGATTGTCGTCGATAATTGTTCGCTTTACAAAAATTGACAAAAGTTTCTCATTAATTTTTTTCTTTTAAAGTTTAGGATTTCATAAAGCACTATACTTCTGTCATGTTGAGAATATGTCGTTGGTTGACGAAATGCAAGTTATTGGGAACTGACTTAGCACCTAGATTTTATTGTGATAAAAGGCGCTGGCTATTCAATGAATGTGATCTATGCGAGATGTTCGTTCGAGGATGGGGCCCTGGCGGTCAGTCAATTAATACAACAGCGAATTGTGTTGTTTTAAAACACAATCCTACAGGTATTGTAGTCAAATGCCAGGTATTTATTTAAAAAATTGATTGAAAATAGTTCATTTCCGAATTTTTTGAAGTAAATACGCTTCTCACCTAACTTTTCCCTTTTTTTCTGCTGAGATGGAAAGTTCAAATAGCCTCACATTGGTTAACTGGCAAAGTTTATAGTCTACATATAAAGATATACTGGGTTCTGATTGTAAGAAATGAAAATCTGGGCCGCGGCAGGATTCGAACCCATGACCTCCGGATTTCTGGCCTGGTGCTCTACCAACTGAGCTACGAGACCCAGATGCATTTCAGATCTTGATTTCACTTCAATCATCAAGGGTTTTACCCGATGATCATGTGGATTCACTATGTGTTACTATCTGTTTATTGTATTCACACTGGTTGCCCAGCCAGAACTTCTCACTCCAATCCAAATCATCTGGAATGAGGAGCTCAAATAGTCAAACTAATGATAAGAAATTATGCCTACGTTTAGCCTAACCAATAGTGCTCAATAGCCAAACATCTTTTGTCCTGTGTAAGAACATTGATGCATCCTTAAATCCATGGATAATATATTGTAAGCATTTTGAGCATTATAATAGACAATGTCACTGAAGCAAAAATCTAAGTGTTAACACTATCAAGCTTCTGTAGTCAACTTCGTAGCTAACAGTAGGACCTAGGACACGCTTTTCGTCCTACTTGGGAAGCGTCAGCTAGATGTATCTCCAGCACAAAGAATGACGTTGTTCTTACTAATACCCGAACGTAATAACCATCGTTTCAAACTCCAGAGCGTTATCCACTAGGTCACTTGAGCATAAGAGCCACCTATTGTGCAATGGGTATCAGTTATTGATTCATACTTGTGATTTCCCGTTACGTTTACTGGGTCGAATTGCTCGACCTTTGTTAGCCGATGGACTCCTGTGTGGATTCCCTAATACTGTCCTGATATTCATTGTTTTTTAGTCTATTTGGTGGTGATCAGTGGAACTCAGGACATGTGTTTCGTCCGATTTAGGACTCGCCAGTTGGACGTACCTACACCCATGAGACTGCTGTTGTTCTCACTAAAACTCCAGTAGCCTGTTAGTGGATGACGCTTTCGTGTTTGAAACTATGGGCAATAGGTTCGAGTAAATATGAGACTGTTTAGACAACACACTTCGCAGAATAGTAACTCAGTCGTTTAACAAGTTTGAGTATATTTTCAGGAAAGAAACTATTTCTAGACACGAATCGATTCAAACCGACTAAATCGTGTAATATTAAGTAACTAACTAACTGTTGGTTGAAGAAAACTCAACAACTATTCAACTGTTGTGTAATAAGTCTTCCATAGACTCGGAATTGATGGAGAGCTAACTGACTGTTGGTTGATAACTGAAATTATATGATGCAGTTCGACCGGGTAATAAATCCCCGCAGAACTAAAATTACCAACTGGTTGTGTATGTAGTCTGAATGATAGGAAAGTGACCCACAAACTTATTATCAATGTGTAGTATTTATCTTTAATATCATTAAGAACTGCCACTGATTTTGTACAAAAAAATTCAGCTCAAAATAGTATGACTATGATATACAGTTCCAACTGGTTCTGATTATTATTTTTATATATTGAAGTAGTGAATAGTATGGCACAAGCATTCGTTTTAAAGAATCTACTTCTGAATCGAGTGGAATGACATCAACATACTCGTTTTCATAGCAGACAATCATCTGCTTTACAAATCATTTCCATCAGGACCATAGTGTCCGGGTATAGCACTTACTTTTAAACTCACATAAGTAAACATCTTGTATTCAACATTCATACTTAGCAAGGTACATAAGTTCCTTCTTTCTACAGGTATATTGCACTTCCTATGGATTCTGGATTAGACTTTCTTGACAAGATCGATAGAAGTAATAGGAATAATTTAAGACTTGAAATAAGTTTCATTCAGCTTAAACTGTAGAAGAGAATCCGGAGGTTTTATTTCACACCAATAGATCAGAGAATTCCGGTGCATTCTACAGTTATTTCCACCAACTTTCAACAATGTAAGGAGTCTAAGAATATCAAACGGTTATTTTATCTTGTGTTTTAAAATGTATAATCATTTTTAGACCATGAGACATATCTAATGACATGTAGCAGTTCATGAGTAACCAACTTCATGTCGTTTAATCCTAAGTGGTGATCGAATTCTACCGGTCATTTTGCAATGTTGCGCACCAAGCTAGGAGACACGATGTGGCGATGCATTGGCATAGATGTTAGTTGAATAGAGGCAATCTGTAGGATGCCTTAGACGTAGATTTCTGGCTTTTCGGCACTCGCAAGGAGCAAGGTGTATCTGCAACTTCGACGGAACTGATGTTCCGCCTGAGATTCGATCTCATGTCAACCAATATTGCAGTTGGACATGTTACCACTGGAATATTCAACCCTATATTATTGAATTTCAGTTCCACTCACCAGTATACATCTTAATCTTTTTTCTGATAAAAGTCTACCACTCAATTTATGTATTACTTTATGGTTTTTTCATGTTGTAAAAATTCACCGTAAGAAATATACCAGTAACTCATATAGTTTTTGACGAGTGTAGAAACAGCTATTCAAGGTGTTCAACATGATGATTCAAATGGTTTGTGATGCAAAACTCCTCATGCGAAGAATTAATATCATTTATGATTTTTCAAACGATCAGCAATGCTGCTCACTGAAGTCGAGCCTCAAATATCAACATCAAAGTGTACTGTTTAAAAGTTGGAGAATAGGATAAATTGGTTAGTTTTACAATAGTAATTCGATATAAAAAACACTTACTGGTTAGCAAATCACAACTATTCAAAGAAAACTTGTAATATATATATATATATATATATATATATATATATATATATATATATATATATCAAGCAGAGAGCCAGTTCGGGATGGAGTATAAATTTGCTCTCCAAGTTGGTGAACGTCAACTGCAGGATTTATTCATCTTTTGTTAATATCTAATTATCTTATATGTACAAAGGACTTCTTTAACTGTTTTATAGGACAGTAGGGAGTTAGAACGAAATCGTGAATTGTCTCGTCGTAGACTACATGACAAATTGGATATACTTTTCAATGGAAAGGATAGCAAAACTGAACAAATTCGTCAGAGAAAAAAATCAAAGGAACTGCAACGTTATTTAAAGTCTAAAAAACGTCTTGCTGCAAAATCGGCCTTTAAAGAGCGTGAAGGTCTCTCAAATAAATTGTCAAATAATAATGATGGTGATAATAATAGTAACGCATCCGGTGGCCAAGAAAACATTTGATTGCTTATTTAATCATAGATTCGCACTTCTTTTTCTCACGTCTTGTCTTCGTACCTTCTACATAGTCAAGTATTTTTAACAATTAAGTGCATCATTAATGACCTTTTCGTCCTGTATTATATATATATATATATATATATATATATATATATATATATATATATATATATATATACTTCCTGTAGTAAACTGTTCATTTCAGTCGTTTGAGTTATTGGCCATACTGTATAATATAATTGAAGTGTAAATAAAATTTCTTCTGTATTTAGACATTTATTCATTATCATTTTTGCACTCTTTCTGTAAAGTCTTCATTCCTCAGATAGTAGAGAAGATTTATAGCTTAAGTTGAGGACGATAACTGTTTGGTGTTCTTCCACTTTTGAGGTTTGTACGTGGATGTTTCATCACCAGACTAGGGGGCTTCATCAGCATTTACTTCAATATGAAGTAAACAATCATAGTCTGCATTCCATTCGATTAGGTTTCACTAGTATTCTTCAGTTTCCTATTGATTGATTTCGATAACTGCATCTTTAAATAAGACAAGGTGGTAAAATGGCTTTTTGTAAAGACAAGCAATGGTGTTGCGTAAAATATCAGGTGATCCTTCTTTCTGTGCTACACATATCTACAAGATTACCTTTAAAATATAAGGATTTTTGAATTTAGTATCTGTATACAGAAATCCACTGGCCTAGTGGACAGAACTTTGGTATTCGAAGCGTTGTATAATGGGTTCGAGTTTCAGTGGGAACAACACCACTCACTGAGGTGCAGGTATATCCAGCTGGTGAGTCCCAAATAGGACGAAATGCGCATCTTGGATTCCACTGCTAGGCACCAAGCGGACATCAACATAATCAGTATTTGGTCAGTATTGAGGTATCCTCATAGGAGGTCAACCTTCCAACAGAGGTCGAGGAATTCGACGCAGTATATCAACGGGAAATTGCAAATATCAAACAACTAGAAACCCAGTAGTTTTGAAATTCTTTTTAATTATTCGAAAGCTATGTTGAAAGATCACGTAGAATAGTACATTGTTTCGATTAACCACACTATGCATAGAGGATTAACAAAGGGAAAGAAATAGCAGAATAATTAGAAATGATATGAATGTATTATTTATTTTATTATTAGTCCCTTGGGTTCCCAAGGGGACATAGGGCTTCAGTAGCACGTCTCTAGTGAACTCTGTTCTCTGAAATCTTTTGAACCTGGCTCCACGACAGCCCACAAGCTCTCATTTCCTCCTCGCACGATCCCCTCCATGTCACCCTCACCTCGGACGCCCAACCCGTCGCTTCCCATCAGGGTTCCACTCGAGGGCCTGACGCGTGATGTCTACAGTCGGCCTTCTCAGTGTATGCCCAATTCATCTCCACTTCCTTCCAGTGCATATTTGTTGGGTGATGGGTTCTTGGTTAGTTCGTTCCCAGAGTTCCTTGTTGCTTATTCTTTCTGGCCATCTGATCTTCAGTAGCGAGCGTAAGCGATTGTTGATGAATGTCTGTAGTTTGCTTTCAAACATGGCCATTGAAAGTGGAAGACATGAGAAGGTTACAGGTATTTGACCACCGTTGCCTTCGTAGTATAGGACGTATTCCGTGGTGTCACCATGTGAGTAATGCAGAAGTTAGGTGTAGAGTTTTAGGGAGAAGAGGTAAGTCAGTCGACGAGGTTGTGAACCTTCATCGACTGAGATGGTTGGGACACGTACTACGTATGCCTAGTCACCGATTGCCTCGTCACACAATGTTGGCTGAGGTGGGTTCAGGCTGGAAAAAGGCCCGAGGTGGCCAGACTAAAACATGGCACCAATGTATGAAGTCTCTGACTGTTGGTTTAAGCCATGTAGGACGATGCAGACTAAGTGGTTGGGGTCCACGGGACAAGAGGAACCAGTGGTTGGAGACCCTAGGTGATATGGCTCAGAACCGAAGTCAGTGGCGCAGATGTATACACACATTATCGTCATCTTAACAACGCTATACCGAATCTCACTATTTTGTCACTCCTCTTTCCTTTCTTCTCATACTTTATATTTCTTTTGACTGCATTCACTTATCTTCATCCTTCACCTCACTACCTTTTTACTTGATGTGCTGATATGAGGTGTGGCAACTCGGACCGTTACGCAGTAATGCCTGGTCCTATGTTGATAATGATAATGATGATGTAGTTTGCTGGAAATCGCTTTCGTAACGCGCCAAGTCTCTGGACCATACAGAAGCACTGGCTTGACGTTGGTGTTGAAAATCCGGATCTTGTTTCACATGCTGAGTGCAGTGCGGAAGATCTCCACACTGGTTTCAGGCTAATGAACGCTTGTCTTGCTTCTCTGATTCTGACTTTGACATTCTCGTCTGTGCCGTCTGCAGTTGAAACAGTGCTGCCTAGATAGGTGAAGGAGGCTACTTCCTTTAAGTTTCTCCCGTTGATGGTGATTGGAGTTTATTGTTGCTGTTGGAGTTGTTGATGCAGTATCTTCATCACCTCTGTCTTCTCTATATTCACTTGAAGTCCCGTCTTCGCTGCCTCACCTTTTCTATCAACTTGTTAGTTTTCGCCTGTAGATCTTCAAAATTGTGTGACATCAGACTCAAGTCATCGACAAAATCCAGATCTTCTAGGTTCTTTTCCGCAGTCCAGTGTATCCCCCTCTCCTCGCTCCCCACTGTTTGCTGCATGATACAGTCGACCACAATCAGGAATATCATGGGGGATAGTAGGCAACCTTGTTTCACTCCTGTCTTCACTTCACTGCAAAAGCATCACTGAGCTACCCATTGTGAATTACTTGGCATGTGGCGTCTTCATGTAGTTGTTGAATGAGGCAGATAAAGGTTTGCAGTATTCCGTAGTATTGAAGCAGTTTCCAAATTACTTCTCGGTCGACGCTGTCAAAGGCCTTCTCAAAGTCGATAAAGTTGAGGTAGAGAGTTGACTACCATTCTATACTCTGTTCTATGATGATGCGAAGCGTAGCAATTTAATCCGCACATGATTTTTACTTCCTGGAGCCTGCCTGTTTCGGTCGTAGTTTTGAATCTAGTGCATCCTTTAGCCTCTCCAGGATGATGCGGCTTAATATTTTGCTTGGGGTGGACAGGAGCGTGATTCCACGCTAGTACTTGCAAAGACTTAGGTCATTCACCCTTCTTTGGGAATTTGACAACGTAGCCCTTCTTCCAATCAATAGGCAGGTACCTTCCCTTCCTTCCACACCTTCTGCAATAGTGGTGTGAGCATGTCCACTGTTATCTCTGTGTCTGTTCTCAGTGCTTCTGGCGGGATTACATCTGGTTCTGCTGCTTTCCCACATTTCAGTAGCTTTATGGCGTTCAGGGCTTCCATTTTTGTTAGAGGATTTATGTTCGCTGGCCGTTCTGTGGCTGTAGGTGGTATTTCTGGACGAAGTGCAGGTGGTGATCGATTCAAGAGCTCCTTGAAGTAGTCGGCCCATTGTTTCCTTTGTTTCTCTTCTTTCGTAATTAAATTTCCGTCATCACCTCTTATTGGTTTCGTCTGCGTTGATCTCCTCCCAGATAGCAACCTGGTTATTTGATACAATGTTGTCAGGTCTCTCCTACCAGCTCTCAGCCTGTTCTGCTTCACTTGCCAGTGTTTCGTAGAAGTGTCTTTTGTCTTTGCGTGCACTCTTCTTCACTTCTTTGTCCAGTGTTTTATACATTGTACTCAATTCCTCTTGTCGTTGAGCATCCATGCACTGGTTTATCTTCTGCTTCACCATCCTCCTCTCCTCTATCAGCTTCCATGTATCCATGGAGATCCATTCCTTATCTTCTTTCTTCTTCCTTCCTAATATGGCTGTGAAGGTTTCTTTGCACATCTCTTTAAAAGACTTCCAGTGTTCTTCCACACAGGTTTCTTCAGGGATGTTCCTCGATATCTCCCATTTTGTCTTGATGGCTGCCGTGAAGATTCCCTTTGTAGTTTCATCCTTCAGTTTCCGAGTGTTCTACTTCAACTGCGGTCTATCACCAGCTTCCTTGAAGGCTTTCAACTTGATTTGGAAGGTTCCTTGCACTAGATAGTGAGTGGTCTGAACCTACATCTGCTCCTCTTCTTGACCTTGTGTCAAGTAGACTGCGTCTCCATTTTCTTAAGATTGAGATAAAGTCGATTTGGTTTTTAGTGTGTCCTTCTGGTGAAATCCATGTCGCTTTGTGGATATCCTTGTGCTTGAACACAGTGCCCCCAATCACCAAATCGTTGAATGCACAGAATACTGCAAACAGTTCTCCATTCTCGTTCATCACCTCACCGAGCGCTTCTCGACCCATGGTTAGTTCTCTTCCTACGTTGTCTGCTCCCAGTTTGGCATTCATGTCGCCCATTAGAATTTTGATATCGCCAACTGAGGTCTTGTGCAGTGTTGATTGCAGTTGTCTGTAGAATTCCTCCTTTTTCTCTTGCTCTACATTATTTGTAGGTGCATAGCATTGTATGATTGTGACCTTCCTTCCTTTTGAGTTGAACCTTGCTGTCATGATCCTGGAGGAGATTGGTTCCCACTGCATGAGAGCCTTCGATGCTGTTGGGGACATCATGATAGCCACTCCCTCAGTGTGCTCGTGGTTGTCGTCTGGGTGACAGTAACGGAGTAGATTATTGATTCTCCAGTTGACAGTTTGGAGAGTCCACTCCCATTCCATCTGCCTTCGCAAATTCCAAGCACTTCAATGTGATACCTTCTCATCTCTTTTGAAATCTGGGCTGCCTTGCTGGGTTCAAACTTCGTGCGGACATTCCATGTCCCCACGTTTACTTTCGCTTTCATCGAGAGAAGACACATCGGCCAATTTGCTTCCCGAAGGCTTTCACCAACTGGCGTCATTTCGCCTCTCCGATTTCAGCGAGGAATAATTTTGTTATTATTTTTTATATATCGTTTGTGCTTTGAAGTTTCTTTAGCGATTAGATTTGTTTTACGGGATAGGGTTGCTAGCTCTATGCCCAACCTTCCCTCTTTACCCGGGCTTAGGACCGGGTAGTAGCTAGTGAACTTGTTAACCAGGCGATTTTGATATGAATGTACAGGAAGTAAATGAAAATGTGGTTTGTACCTGCGATATCCCATTGTCTTGTTGACTGCAACCGGATAAACTATAGTTTGTGTTGTATTCATAGTCAGCAAGAATGGGATCAACAAATCTAATTACGAACATCCTTCATGTGTCTATGTCGTCATTCTTCGACTTTCTGATTAGGCTGCCTACGTTGTTAAGGCTTTATACATTTTTTGTTTACCTTGCTATATAAAATTTATTTGTGTGTTATGTGGGCTGGTCATCTAACTTTGTGTTTTCTCTGAGTCAGCTAATGTGACGACGTTAGTGTCTATAGATTCACATCACATGTATATTCGGTAAATATTAGCAGTTACGACTAGCGTTGGGCATTTCCCTCTCAGTCTGTTAATCTTTTGACCCCAGAGGAAATCCTAACCGAAGCTAAGACCGGAACAATCAGCTCAATCCGTCAAAGTCAGTTTACTATTAAACTGGAAGTAGCAATTATGAACTTTGTGGACGGCTATTGTTGTTCACTTTCACAACTTCGTGTACTTTTCATTTCCAGCAATTATGATCATCAATATTAATTCCTCATACTCTTCATCCTTGCTGGTATTTTGTTAGTTAAGATGTGATGTAAACCCCTACTTCCTATTGTCATGCCAGATGTTCAGTGTCAGCTATTATTCAACAATAAATATGATAAAGAGCAAAATGCTTACCAAGCATCAAATTTTTCAGTTAAGGTGTTCTGGAAATGTCGTGTCTCACTTGCTTTTGCACACCACATAGGTTCGCCGTTCACTTAAGTTTGATTTTAAAGATTTTCACTGATCATTATAAGAGTATATTTTAATATAATCTATGACAGATAGCTAATATTAACATAGAACCTGGAATTACTACGTACTGGTTGAAGTTGCCACACCTCATATCAGCACATCAAGCGACAGTGCACCAAGATAAAAGACAGAGAAGAAAGCAGTCCAAAATCATCAAAAGGGAGTAAGGGAGAACGAGAGAATAGTGGAATTCAGCATGGCGCTTAAGATAATATATGAATATGTCTGCGCAACTGACATCCATTCTGAGCCATATCACCTAGAATCTCTGAACACTGATCACTATTGCTACACGAACGCCACTCGAGAAGTTTACGTTTCCCTACACAGGTCAGAGCAACAGACTAATCTTTTGCAGCCTGAATCTATTTCATAGTAAAATCCCAGCAGGATTTTTGTGAACGTTTTGCTCTGTGAATCACAGCCTCTTCAGTTGAATATTAGAACCCTTACTAATATCAAATTGTATAGTCAAATAGTATATAAAATATTTAGTGGCTATAGGTCATTGGTTAAATCGTTTGTTGCGTAGAGTGCTTACGACTTAAGACGACTTCTTAGAAAGTGTATGGAGTGGAAAAGAGGGAAATATTAATATTACATACTGGAGACCAATAGGCAAGTAAGATGAGTTTGCCCACTTTTAACTAACAGTTTTGATGAAGCTATATCAGCACTGTCTTTCAGCCACTTCCTTCTTCAAAAAGATACTCGAATAAGGATTTCTATTTTCGGTACTTTTATTTTTGGAGATGTTCACTTGCAGTTATTTACACTTTCTTGAGTATTTCCAGTATCTTTGAAGGTTATAATAGTTTATTATAATTAGGAATGCTAGTTTCATGATAACACAGGCAAAATTATTATGAATATTGAAAATTAATCAAGAATACCACAGAAACAAACTTTTCAGAGAAACAAATATGATCAGAATGTGGGATAGGACGAGAGTCAGCTGATATCATACACGATTTAAAAAGAATGCAAGAAAATTTGATTTGAAAGACCGAAAATGAAGGCGATAAAAATGGTTGCAAAATCCTACTTTTTATACAAAGCTGGGGATTATTCATATTGATGGATGGCCAGCAATAAAAAGCAGACGACAAGGTAATAACTTAAATGGATTTATTTTTACTATATAGATGGCTGTCAGTGGTCTGCGTTGATCATGTATTCAATTAAAGAACTTCTCAGATATCCGATGTTACCTCTGTAATTACACAAGTATGTTGATAACAGAAGAGTATCCTGAGTATTGTTTCAATAAAGTCTAATTTCATATGGGTTACTTTTCAGATCACAGTGGATACTCATTGTCAGTCACTAACATTTTGAAGTGTTTCTAACGGATCAGAAGCGTGACATTATTACACAGATGTAGGCATTTCAACAATCTGATCGCTTTAACATTGTCCTTGTTAGTGTCAAATCGCGAAAGAGAATTTCAGTTCATTTTAATAGTATACCCAGTGACTGAATTCCAGGGAAATATAATTCAAACATTTTTTATGTGAAAACTTGAGCGAAACCATAAAAAATGTCCATATGTTGAATAAAGTACCACTCATTTCAGTCTTGGTGGACAACCTTCATATACTCTAAATCGATTAAGGTTTTAAGTAATCAACAAGATTCTTGAAATAAATTCCTACCACTCGATTTGTTTTGGTTATCCGATTACCAAAGGACGAATATACTGCGTTGAAATCCGTTCTGTCCTGTTTTACGGCTATCAGACAGCCGTTAAAAGTGGAAGACCTAAGGTGTTTTTAGGTTTTAGATCACAAGTGTCTTCGTTGCATCGTTTTCGTTTGGTGGAATCACTATGTTAGCAATGAAGTCAGGTGAAGGGCATTAGGAAAGCCACCGCCTGACTCGATGTGCGCTACTTCTGGAGGAAGTTGGCCTGGAAGACGGTTCAAGGTGGCCAGGCGAGACATAACACCAGTCAATGAAGTCTCACTGTTATCTGAGCCATGTTGGCAAATGTAGGCTGCCGATTTGGGAGTCCCGAGACTAAAGGAATCAGTGGTTGGGGATCCTTAGTGACATGGTTAAAAATCGGTTACAATGGTGTAGTTGTATTTATTCTTTGGTGTCTTCTAAAGCTTGAATATTTACATCAACATTTACCTTCAAATTGTTTATTGTCTCACCCAGCTTTTTCCATTGACATCACTCATTTTCTATCCACTTGGTCTTTGTATACTACTGTGCGTTGTAGTAACTTAAACTGATGCACCTCTATGCCAGATACTAGGTTGGTTTTGTACGTTTGTCTTTGGTTGTCCGATTAAACTACTGAATTCTAACTACCTCCTCTTGTGTCTGACCCAGCTTGCTATGCTTCGCTTTTCGCTGCAACTGAATTCACATCGACCTTATAACCATTAAGTGGGGTCCCCAAGGAAAAACATATACTTTCCAAGAATAATTAAGTATACAGACAAGATCTTGGTTGGAAAAGTGTTAACTAACAGGGCTTCAGATGTAGATGTTTACCAGTCAACTGAATCTATTCGTAATATTTATCTGAAGTTAGGAATCATGATATTGTAATACTGTCATCAATGGGTTCCATACTAAAATACTGCCAGAGAATACCTAGAGCTGATGGTATTATATAGCCTCCGCTTGACGACTTCTAAGACATCGTTTTCTTTAAAAGGCAGTTTAATAAATACTGACTTTTTTGGAGCCGTAAGAACTACTGTTTACTTTTCGAATACTTATTGACAAAGCCTTCAGGGTAGCCATTTTAGCTAGCATATGGTTCAACGTTTTCATTTCAAAATCGGTGGTACTGTCAGAGCGAATTTTCTTCGCTCTATCAAATAGGATTTTGATTAAGGCCATCAAAAGAACTTATTATGCAGCTAAGCTAATACTTCTGAGCACCACCAGACAGGTGTTACAGCAATCAGGAAAAGACATGACTCCAATCCTCGACACATCTAACTGTATATACCAATTCCAATGTACTTGTGGAAGCAAACACATAGGTCGTACGGAAAGGCGTCTGTCAACTCGCATGACTGATCATTTACCTAAATGGTTGAGGCAAGCTGATTCAGAAAACCCGTGGAGTTTGACTACGAAACGCCTAATGGGTTATCGACATGACGTTGACACTACTAAGGCCTTCTCGGTTGTCAGCAGACAGCAGGATAAGAATATGCTTGCAATCGTGAACGATTAGGGTTCGTAAATCAAGCTTGTGTGTACAGAAAGAGATGGTAGTCACTCTGAATCTACCATGGTAGAGATGTTGAAGTATTTTGACCTTCTTATTTTTATTTATAACTGCTTTTCCACTTTGTTTCATCCCATACGTCACATATTTACCTCTTCACTATCATTCTGTTGTACTGTCTTGTCTTCTTGAACTTGTTCACTTACTAGTCACATGACTTATTTGCATCGTTATTATCATTGTTATCGTTCAACTTTTACTGTAGCCTCCTTTAGTTTTACACTGTTACCAAGCTTATCAATTGATGTTCATTTATCTTGTTTCAAAATGATGTAATTTTTAATCCTTTCAATATTCATATTTTCATTGTCATCATTATTATTATTTAAGTTTTAAAAATTCCCATCATGTAAATTAGAACAAGAAATATAAGCGAATAATGTTGTTTCCAATCATGTAGGTCTGTTGGTTGATGTGATAAATGTTTAAAATAACGATAGAGACAATACTAATAATAATAGTGAAATTGATGAAAGTGATCACTTTGACTAAAGCACATGCAATATAGACGATAATGATGATAAGAACCAAGAAAGCAGCATGAAAATGTAGACACTCCGATAATCAAAATGCGTCAAAAGTTTGTGAAAACAAAAGTTACATAGTAGTGAAGAGCGAGGTGAGTGGATAAACAAAGCTTAGACAAATAAAGTAAGTATACGAAAGGGGAGGGGAATAAGAAAACGGGTAGGAAAAAACAACTGAATGATAAAGTTATTAACTAAGTATTCCCTGGCCAAAGGAGAGATAAGGCATGCACAATTTTTTTCTGGATACGAAGGCTGGGATTATTAGCTCCAATTCCCACAGCTTCTGCTATGTGTAAAACACGAGCTTGAATACCTTTCGAAAGATGAGATGGTATGCGGGGAATAATTGTAAAAGTATGGTTCTTCTGATGCATTTTATCTGTCCCTTTCCTAACCATGATGGTAGATGCTCACAACACGTTCGCTAAGTTGCCTAGTAGTATGCCCTATATAGCTTTCTCCGTAGGAGCAGCTAAACTTGTAAATACACATAGATATGGTAAAACTGGATAACTTATCTTTTGTTTGAACAGCAGCACTTGGTAGACTGGAAAATGATAGACAGAGTTGTGCGGCGTAGAAGGTCTTTTAGTGACTCTAGAGAGACTCTGATATAAAAATTCTCTGGCCACAGCCCCATTAAATTACAATTTCATAAACAAAGGTTCCTTTTGAGCAAAGCCAGGGGGAACCAACCTGGTATTATTACCATACAAAAGGAACCTTTGTTTATAAAATTGTAATTTAATGGGGCTGTGGCCAGAGACTTTTCATATCAGACTCTCTCAGTCTCTCTCTCTCTCCCTCTCTCCCTCTCTCTCTCTCTCTCTCTCTCTCTCTCTCTATATATATATATATATATATATATATATATATATATATATGAGAGGGAAGGTTGGGCATAGAGCTAGCAACCCTATCCCGTAAAACAAATCTAATCGCTAAAGAAACTTCAAAGCACAAACGATATATAAAAAATAATAACAAAATTATTCCTCGCTGAAATCGGAGAGGCGAAATGACGCCAGTTGGTGAAAGCCTTCGGGAAGCAAATTGGCCGATGTGTCTTCTCTCGATGAAAGCGAAAGTAAACGTGGGGACATGGAATGTCCGCACGAAGTTTGAACCCAGCAAGGCAGCCCAGATTTCAAAAGAGATGAGAAGGTATCACATTGAAGTGCTTGGAATTTGCGAAGGCAGATGGAATGGGAGTGGACTCTCCAAACTGTCAACTGGAGAATCAATAATCTACTCCGTTACTGTCACCCAGACGACAACCACGAGCACACTGAGGGAGTGGCTATCATGATGTCCCCAACAGCATCGAAGGCTCTCATGCAGTGGGAACCAATCTCCTCCAGGATCATGACAGCAAGGTTCAACTCAAAAGGAAGGAAGGTCACAATCATACAATGCTATGCACCTACAAATAATGTAGAGCAAGAGAAAAAGGAGGAATTCTACAGACAACTGCAATCAACACTGCACAAGACCTCAGTTGGCGATATCAAAATTCTAATGGGCGACATGAATGCCAAACTGGGAGCAGACAACGTAGGAAGAGAACTAACCATGGGTCGAGAAGCGCTCGGTGAGGTGATGAACGAGAATGGAGAACTGTTTGCAGTATTCTGTGCATTCAACGATTTGGTGATTGGGGGCACTGTGTTCAAGCACAAGGATATCCACAAAGCGACATGGATTTCACCAGAAGGACACACTAAAAACCAAATCGACTTTATCTCAATCTTAAGAAAATGGAGACGCAGTCTACTTGACACAAGGTCAAGAAGAGGAGCAGATGTAGGTTCAGACCACTCACTATCTAGTGCAAGGAACCTTCCAAATCAAGTTGAAAGCCTTCAAGGAAGCTGGTGATAGACCGCAGTTGAAGTAGAACACTCGGAAACTGAAGGATGAAACTACAAAGGGAATCTTCACGGCAGCCATCAAGACAAAATGGGAGATATCGAGGAACATCCCTGAAGAAACCTGTGTGGAAGAACACTGGAAGTCTTTTAAAGAGATGTGCAAAGAAACCTTCACAGCCATATTAGGAAGGAAGAAGAAAGAAGATAAGGAATGGATCTCCATGGATACATGGAAGCTGATAGAGGAGAGGAGGATGGTGAAGCAGAAGATAAACCAGTGCATGGATGCTCAACGACAAGAGGAATTGAGTACAATGTATAAAACACTGGACAAAGAAGTGAAGAAGAGTGCACGCAAAGACAAAAGACACTTCTACGAAACACTGGCAAGTGAAGCAGAACAGGCTGAGAGCTGGTAGGAGAGACCTGACAACATTGTATCAAATAACCAGGTTGCTATCTGGGAGGAGATCAACGCAGACGAAACCAATAAGAGGTGATGACGGAAATTTAATTACGAAAGAAGAGAAACAAAGGAAACAATGGGCCGACTACTTCAAGGAGCTCTTGAATCGATCACCACCTGCACTTCGTCCAGAAATACCACCTACAGCCACAGAACGGCCAGCGAACATAAATCCTCTAACAAAAATGGAAGCCCTGAACGCCATAAAGCTACTGAAATGTGGGAAAGCAGCAGAACCAGATGTAATCCCGCCAGAAGCACTGAGAACAGACACAGAGATAACAGTGGACATGCTCACACCACTATTGCAGAAGGTGTGGAAGGAAGGGAAGGTACCTGCCTATTGATTGGAAGAAGGGCTACGTTGTCAAATTCCCAAAGAAGGGTGAATGACCTAAGTCTTTGCAAGTACTAGCGTGGAATCACGCTCCTGTCCACCCCAAGCAAAATATTAAGCCGCATCATCCTGGAGAGGCTAAAGGATGCACTAGATTCAAAACTACGACCGAAACAGGCAGGCTCCAGGAAGTAAAAATCATGTGCGGATTAAATTGCTACGCTTCGCATCATCATAGAACAGAGTATAGAATGGTAGTCAACTCTCTACCTCAACTTTATCGACTTTGAGAAGGCCTTTGACAGCGTCGACCGAGAAGTAATTTGGAAACTGCTTCAATACTACGGAATACTGCAAACCTTTATCTGCCTCATTCAACAACTACATATATATATATATATATATATATATATGCGTATATATATACGTATATATATATATATATATATATATATATATATATGCGTATATATATACGTATATATATATATATATATATACTAAAATCAATATGCTTGTTTACCTATCACCTATGTTCTCTTAGTGTGCACTTTTTTCAAGCTATCGTGTTGACTACTAATTTTTCTAGTTCTTATTCATTGTAGAAATATTTCCAAATCTCCACAACTCCCTACCAATTTTTTTTTGTTGAAAATGATATAATCCATCCCTAGTCCTTGGCTGATGTTTATTACCCGACACACTTTTCCCCCTTAGTTTATTTAGGGTGGAAGAAAGAAATTTGAATTGAAATATGATTGGCTGGTTCCTATGTTTGAAATTCAATACGTTTGTGTGGCCAAGGTACTTCCTATTGGATTAAAACACTTTCTCGTGGGAATCTGATTAGTTGAGCTTAGATAAGTTATCTGTACTTAGATTAGCTTATAAAACCATTACTTGTCACATAAATTCTGTTTTATGAAACAAATCGCCATCAGGTTAAGACCAAACACAAAATTAATTGAAAAATTGTAGAGAATTCAATTCTGTAGTGACAATGTTGTGTAATATTTCAGGGAGCCTGTTTCAAAATGCATCGAGTGTAAGTGTTATGATAATTTTAATCTCCCGTTGTTATACAGGGCCGAATTGCTCAACCTCTGTTGGTAGATGGGCTTCTATGCGGATGCCTTAATGCTGCTTCTGATTCATAATGTTACATTGATCTTGGTGACTAACAGAGGACCCCAGGTCTGGCGTTTTGTTCTGTTTGGTACTTGGCTTAGTGGATAACACTTTGTCGGTTTACGCGATGGGTACTGGGTTCTATCCACAGTGGAAACCACATCACTGACTGGGGTGCTGCTACATCCAGCTGACGAGTCCCGAGTAGGACGAGACACGCGTCCTGGAAGTTGCCGAAATCAATATGTGTTGAGTGCAATTTATAACTGTAAATGAGGTTTGCAGAAAAATCTAAATCATAAATGTATTAATCGAGAGTTTGCACATAATGATAAGTTCTTATTTTGGTAATAATTGGAACGAAATTACTGCCCATGATCACACCAACAGGTGGAATATTTTCTTAATAATTTACTGAAATAAAAGCTTACCATTGTTTGTAAACCTTTCATTTAAAGTGTACCTATATTATTCCATTCCACAATACACCATCTATTCATCGGTATATTTAAATCCTTTTAGGAATACACTACTAGCTATAATTTTAAGTGTAATGTTAGTGAGAAACTGATCACTCTACCTTGGTAGTTCTGACCAACATTAAGGTGGTCTTCGAAAACAAGTACTATCTGAGTAATCACGTTCATATAGGCCAACCTTACAAAGTATCTCCGTGTTTGCCATGAAATTGCTACCATGTACTCTGCACTTCGAAACTTTTTATTGAGAGTGGATTTGCTGTTCAAGGTATGACAGCTGGGAAACTATTTTATTTCAGCTGTGATTAATCTCCTATGCTTCTAAGAAGTGGTAGTGTACAGGAATTCTTGTTTTTATCAAATAAATGCAGTTATCTGGCTTACAAATACTGTGTAAATATTTAATATTTTGCGCTTAAGGGAAAATACGAGGATTTTTGACAACGCCTTCAATCATGGTTAACATTTCTAATTCTTACATTCCTTGTGTCTAGTTAATGCATGGATTCCATCGAGAACTTTCTTAGTTGACGAAATGAGACTTCCGAGCAGATCAAAAAATTCGCGCACAGGTCACACCATAGGTGCATCATTGTTTAAAAGTGAGAATCTCAGTTTCAGAGGCACTTCACTAACAGGATGTGAATGCTAAGAACTAATATATGTTGTGATTAACCTTTATGATATCTTCGCAACTAACGCCAGATACATAGGGTAGGGTTACTTTTTCAGGTCAATATTGTCAACTGATTTCTAATCATTGCAACAGATTATTCACTGATTCATGTAATTCACAGTGGATTTTAGGAATTCACAAGTAAGGCTATTACAGGTAACATGAAGTGGTAGTGTACAGGAATTCTTGTTTTTATCAAATAACTGCAGTTAACTGGCTTACAAATATTGTGTAAGTATTTAATATTTCGTGCCTAAGGGAAAGAAAAGGACTTTGGGCGACGCTTTCAATCTTACTTAACAGTTTCATAAAGTATCCTGAGTTCATTCACTTCTCACATTTTTTGTATCTAGTAAATTCATGGATTCTATCGAAAACCTTCGTAGTTGATGAAATGATGTTAGCTTAAATTTTTCATGGCTGAAGACTATTTACTGAGGTTATTTAAAGCTATATTTTGTTAACAATCATCTCTCCATGTGTTGGGATATTCGGATAAGTACTTTTAATGTGATCAATTGTAGCTACTCTTAGCTATAACTGGCCATACATACATTTAAATGAATAAACACAATGGGACGTCACTTTATCTTTTACCTGTTCAAAGGGCTTTGATGGGAATATATGCTTCGACTTCTCAATTATCCGAACCTAAGCTGGATAATAGGTAGTTATCATTCTCTGTCCTACACTTCTTAACATTCTACTATTCTGTAATACATCCACTCGGTTGACAAGTGAAGTAGTTAAACATGGATAATCAGCTCTGATTTATTTAAAAGAACAAAAGAAGTCATGAAAACCACATTCTGGATGACCCTGAGAAGGGCCTTAGTTCGTTCACTTCCCATCAGGAAGTAGAAATTCACTTCCAGTGCAGTTTGTCGTCATCTATCATCTGAAAGTGAGGTGGGTACATCTGTGGGAGTCAAAGAAGCAAATTACCTGTTTTTTACGAAAATCCCTCTGTCACTGATATTACCTTCCTACAAAGGGTTGCCTCAACATGCGGGGCATTCTTAACAAAAGCTTCGTGGGTGTGGATTCCATGCCCAGGATATGTGGAATGTTGCGTGACAACAACATGCTCTCCGTGTGCCGGCATGTGGAGTGGAGGTTAATGCATCACTTTGGAAGCAAACCTCACAAACTCCTCTGCAGATATAATCCTCCTCTTCGTTTACATCTACATGGTTCATCTCCTCAGAGTACCGCGTGACGAACTCCATAACTCCTTTTTGATGGTCCACAGTGGTGTCTAGGTCCACGGTTAAGTTATTTCCTGGATGAGTAATTGCTGTTATAGGTGACTGCGAAATTGCTTCAAATGGAGTTATTAGTCCTCCACCGTGACCGTACTCACAGCTGCAGCCGTCGCGTTCATTTCTTCGGAACCACATGAAAAACTGTTTCCTGCGAGATGTTCTGGACTTGCGTCTACCGGAATGCGTGTCCTGTCATCTTAAATTTTCCGTAAAAATCGGAGGACAGTGCAGAATTGCTGTTCATCGTTGAAGAATAGTAAAACTGCCATCCAAAGTTGGCTTCTTGGTGGGAGGAGGGATGCGAGCACAAACTCCCAACAAGAACATTTCACGGATATTCTACGAAATATAAAATCAAAACATCCAGAAGTGACCTTCTTATCACACTACCTGTTGGCTAGTGTTTACTAGCCTTAAAGCAAACAAACTTGACGTGGGCTCTTCGGTCACCTTGAAAATGTGAACCTCGCACAACGTAGCGCGTGTGCATCTGCTTCTCATATTCCTTTAGGGCATACTTCGAAGACTGTAAGGACGGAAACACGGCGAGACAGTAATGCTTCCTCAGTTTACTCCGTTTTATAGTACTTTTCAATTTCTTGCAACCAGTAACATGGAATGTTTCCTCGTTCATTTTGATTCGACAACAAGTGACATAGGGAGCGAGGGGGAAGGGGTACAAAATAAAAGTTAAAAAAATTATTACCGTCGACCAAATATATTTTCTAGTCTTTGTATTTTTCATTATAAGTTCGTTACCCCCTTCACAACCTAATCCTGGCTCTGTTTGACATAAGCTAACGATTCACTCCGTGTTGCTATGCCGAAGTCAATGTCTTAGTCTGTATTATGTATGTATTCCTTTCTTGCACAGCAGTATATAAAATCATGTACATAGACTAAAAAGCTGATGAGTCCTACTGAAATCTATGAATTCAATAAATCCTGCTTTAATGACGTTTGTTGCTCGTTTTAATTCGATATTTGACTACTTATCAGTAGAATAAATTGATAATGGTATGAATTACGATTTGCAATGGGTCGAACAGTTAATTTAGTTAGAACTTTATGACATCAGAGTATTCTAAAAAGTAGGTATAGCATTTTGAGGAGGACTAAATGTAGGCAGAGTTATGCATGCTACTTAAAATTTGTAATTTTTATAGGCGAGATGCTTTTTTCTTCCGTTTATAACTATACAAATAATTTATTCACAGGTGTTTTTTGTGGAACTAAGATACATAATCTTGTACACAACCTTAGACTTTATGTTTTACTGCTTCTTACATTTTATCATCATGAACACTTACGAAATAAAAAAAACAGGCGATGCGTAGCGTGTTGGTGAAGAAGCATAAACTCTGCAAACCGGAAAAGTATATTAACTGCTTACGTTATAACGAGCACTGTTTGTTCAGAGTTGTTGATAAAATGTAACTTGTTGACCCTGTTATTATAAGTTAGATATCCTGAGTTTTGCGAAATGTAACAACTCAAACTGATCTAGTTTTGTTCTACTTGAAGGAGTTTTATCACTTCGTAAAATCGGAATGTAATTTGAAAAAGCATTCAAATTTAAACGTAGATTTTACTCGTAAAACATGGTTCATTGAAGGACAGACAAAGATTTTTACTAAAAAAAGAATATGGCCTAAATGGAAATCAACATCACCGTCATCATCCACTAAGGTAGAAGTTTTAAATTTCAATTTTTGTTTCATGTCACTGTATGGTCCTGCAATTGACTAATCAAAACAAATATTCAGCTTTTCACCTAATGATTTCAAGTTTCAGTTCATCAAGCACTGATACCAGTTGGAGAAACACTGAAAACCAGAGAGTACTGGACAGGTGTTTCTCCCTGGAATGGGACTCCTCAGAAGTGCGCACCCATGACCGCGCCAGGGATCCAATCCAGGACCTCCACGTTCTGCAGCTAGCACGTTACCATTGAGCCACTGGGTCGAAATCCGGTGGTCCATATTTCCTACATCTGTCAGTTCATGATATAGAGCAACCTCCATCCATTGCCGTCACTAAGTAACTGTCCTCACATCCGAATCGGTTATCTCCACTGGTCACGATTCCTCACTGGAACTTCGGAAATCACCTCTCGAAGTTAGTCACCAAACAGCGCTAGATTAGTTCAATCTGGAAGTTTGTACAGGTTTATTAACTGATTTTAAGTTGTTGGTTTTGTGTGTCCATCAAAACTGTATATAAACGAGGTATTTTCGTCGAATAAAGTGTCTTCCTTACAGTCACATGTTAGTACTTCGCTTATGATTTTCGCAGCTCAGTCCAGCATAAAGATCTGAGGAAGACAGTCTCTGTTCTTATTCAGTCCAAGTATTTCATCCGCGTATTCATTACTATTCACTTGGGACTTCACAAACATGTACAAAACGTTGATCTTTTGTTAAGTCAAGCAGAGAAATTGAAATTTTTATCATGGATGTGTGGTCTATAATGTATAATATGTTTGCGAGTGGAACTCTTGAGAGTATATATTGGTTCAGTTTTGAACTTACAATCTAATGGAAGACATTCGTTTTTCAGAACCAACTTTCGATAATTTAATTTGGGATGTTATGTAAAGGATTTAGAAGAACTTTTGTTGCCTCCACCGACACATGACATTAGAGATGGGTACTAGTAAATTTCTAACTCAGGACTAGCAAATAAATTCCCAGTGTACGTCTAAAAAACATTTCTAGTAGTTGTGTTACCTTTAACATACAAAAGTGGCTACTCATGTTCTGGATTTTTCTGTGTACGAATGACTTTAAGATATGTTGAATGTGTATTCATTCATAATCACCTTGAACGTGGTAGTTTGGTTTTTAGCTTTTGTCCTAATATGTAATTCCTCATGCCCTTACCTAAGGGAGTGCTACTGTCAGTTAAATTCAAATAAGGACATTATGAATCCACAAAAATACAACATGTAGTTTAAATACCGCTTTTACGTCATCTGCTATCACTGTGTAATGGTCCAAGTTATTATATTTCACGTCAAGATATAAGACAAAAGAGAGAAAATTGACATCATTTTAGAATACTTTCTGTCATCGAGAAATGCTCTGCTGCTGTCATATCCCGTACAGCCAGCAATACAACATTGTCCTCAAACCCGCTACATAGAGGAAGTTATTTATGCTAGAGTGGTAACTCGTGTCAGTCTTGCAACAATCCAGCTGACATTCCCGGCATATTAAGACCTCAAGAGACAATGGCGGGAACCAGCTAGCAAAGTTTGTTGAATAATCCGCATTCCACCATCGAATCCAAACCTCAGTTGTTAACATCCTTATTTCTATAACAATAATTTTTGCACATCGGAAATTCCTGTATCAATGATAATAAACTTCTCCAGTTTAACAGACGGTCAATACACCACTACTTTCATTGTGAATTAAAAGTCTGGAATAGCGTACAGTACTGACTAATTTGTAACCATTCAACACATCAATAGACTGACACTGAACTGTTTCCTTGTTGTATAAAAGTACAAACGAGAAAAAAATCTCAACAATATACAAATGAATCTCTAATATTGTAGTAGTAAATAAAGAATGGTAAAATAACATTCCACATGTATCTTTGAAATTAAAATTCAATTTAAAAAATAATTACATTTACATACACTTATCAACTTAATTAATTCAGTAAAACAATGACATTTTCGCTTAAAACAAACAACAATCTAATGAGATCAAATGTTAGAAAATAAGGCGAGTACTTTGGTTGAAGTTCATATTGCTAAAAACATGACTATAAGATAAAGGGTAATGTAAGGAGTATAGAACAAATGATCCAAAATATAAATTAACTTATAAATGTGATTGATATGTTAACAAGAAATAATATATGAAAGGTTAGATGAATAACAGTGGATTAAAATAAGGCATATACACATATTGAAAAACATTAGAGTACAGTCTTCTTGAAGAAAAATAATAAGGGAACTGTTTGGGTAGTTTTTGGACAATAGGTTGTGTGTAATGACGTGTATACACAGACGCCTTAAATTAACTATGAATCGTTTTTATTTCACATACATATACATAGAATTTAAGCAAAAAAAGCAACTGATGGACAAACGTAAGAATGATAAAAAAGATTTGTAGCTCATAATTAGGAAGATGTTGGTTTAGTGTCATCTGAGCTTTGGTAGTTTGTGTCAACAGGCCTCAAAGAGTAAACGTCAAGTTGTATTCAAGTTATTCATGGTATCATTTCAGCTGAAGTTGACACTCTTTGATTCTGTTGTAAGATGCCAACAAAATGATCAAAAGTTGATTCATTTACATTATTTTGTGAATAATAATAGACAGGTGATTTTTTATCGGGATTATTTTTCAATCTCCTTTCTATCGATGACATACCTAAGTGATGAGAAAAACACGGATTTGTACAGCGTTTTTTCTTGCCTTCTGAATTGTTAAGTTTATACATATTTTTGATGCTCAAATCATTATGATTATGCATTTTGTTCAAGTTTATTTGATTCATACCATTATCATTATATGTCATCAATGAAAGTTCAGAATGATAAGAAGGCTTCTTGAATTTTGGATTAAAATACTGGTCATCAACGTCTAAAGCACCATCAGATTCATCAGATATTGTACGTGGACTGCGTGCTGAATGATCCATGTGATAAAGTTTTGGCATTTTTTGATAAGATTTTTGAGTGATAGAAAAACTCGATGGAAATTTACACATAGATTCAGGCATATCTTCCTTAAAAACAGATAATGACAATTGATGCATAGCAAATAAAGACTCATGACTTGCAATATATCGTGTTTTGTTCACATGTGAATGTGTAGTAAAGCGTTTCGGATGATCAAACGAATAAATAGTCGGAATCTTGAAAGAGAAAATTAAAGTTACACGGAATATCAGCAAGATAGCCATAATTTCGAATACTGATATTTTGATGAGTGATGATTAGAGGTGAAATGAAAAACTTGGTCGCCACCTGCCCCGGAAGCCACAGCGACCCAGCTTTTCATTTCATCTTCAATCATCACGCCGTATAAATATGGAAAACTTAGGTTAAAATATAATGAAAGTTCAATTTCATACCATCAATCTACACATTGATAGTGGGATAAAATTTGATGCAGAAAAGAGAGCTTGACTCTGAATAAAATAAGTCACAATCGCAGACCATAGACTACAGTCAGGTATTCCTCCAGCTAAATCATGAGATCTTATAACTAATATACTTCAACCAATATGGTAATGTTATAGCGAATGATGAACAGCCAGATTCCGTTGTTGAAGTTCAAATCAGGTTCCAAACGTCATGTAGCAAAGTATCTGCTTGATATTAATGACGAGCAGTGGAATCCAGGACGCACGTTTTTCACATTTCGGACCCGTCAGATGGATGTACTTGCCTTCCACTGAGTGATATTGTTCCCACTAAGACTGGAACTTGGGGCCAATCGCTTCAAGCGCCATGGCGTTATCCATTGGGCCACCAAGTCACAATAGCCACTTCTTGTACAACAGGCATAGTTTTCAGGTTGTTACTTGGTTTGTCCCGTCACTGATTGGACCAAATTGATCAGTCTCTGTTGGCATATGGGCTTGTGCATGGATGCCTCAATATTGCCTGTGTTTCAATTTTATATCATTGATGAATAGTGGCTTGTAGTTAAATCCAGGACGTGTGTTTTGTCCTATGTGGGACTTGTCATACGATCACATTTTCTTGATAACTGAGGAACCACTAATAATGTGAGTTATCATGTCTGTAGAAACATCGATGTATGTCAACCACAATATCAATGAAAAACCTGGACACAAGTTAAATATTGAATGATTTTGTTCAATATGGCACCTAAACAACCAGGGAAAGTGAACAGGAACTGAGATACATTCATGTTAAATTATAAATTCCTATCATTTGCATACAACCTCTAGAAGTAAAGTCAGTATACAGAAACCAGATATATAAGACACTGTGAATACAAAACTGTCCCGTTTAATATTTCCATAAGAAAAACAAGCTTATAAACTATTGAGATTGGAGTGTTCACCTTCATGGATTGTTGCTATTTCAGTCTAACCATCCCATGGGCTACCCCAAGTAGATGCGCCTGAATTCAGTCATGAAAAGAACAGCTTACCACCACACGTACATTGATGACACATTTGTTGTTGGCATTGATATGAACCATGCAACTACTCAGTTGTTCAGCAAGCTCAACGAGGCTCATCCTATCATTAAGTTCAGGATGGAATATGAGTATGACGAGTTCAGTTTTTTGAACTTCAACGTGAGAAAAAGAAACCTTGGTACGATTGGGAAGACCATCTGTAGGAACGGCACACGAACTGGGCAACACTATAATGACCACAGTCTCTCTCCAGCCAGCTACGGGCGCCGGATAATCAAAACTTATGTTCTGCAGGCAAGTTAGAAGAAGAACTAAACATTATAGTAGAGTATCTCAAAGAGAATGGATATCCAACGAGGTTTATTATGAAGTATCGAAAACAATGGATCGAAAGAACGGAGCATTTAATCGTTAGAAAGGATAGGGCTTTTATTGACCTTGCATTCAATGGAGATGCAGTATCCGAGAGAATAGTCACAAGAATCGAAGAAGCACCAAAAAGAAGCTTGCTGCCAACCAAACGTGTATCAGTATACACAATACTGCATGCTCATTTGACCAGTCCAAATTACATAAATATCTTGCTCATATCACCTACAACTGCATTTATGAATTTGGATGTACCTGCAGAAGCAAGCATATTGGAAGAATTGAGAGGGGGGCATCCTTTTGGTTCACTGACAATATTAAGATGAATATGCGCCTGAAAGAAAGCACGGTTATAACTAGCGCAATTGGCAGACATCTCATTGACACAGAAAATGAGATTAATACCTCTAGAGCTTATGACATAAAAGCTAAATGCACATAAAATGCCTGGATTACTACACTTCGTATAAGCATTTGCTATAATACGCTTTCAACTGGATGTCTCCATACAGCAGGAGAGTGTGATCAATCTTTCACTTCCTTGGTGACTATAATTCGCTCCTGCTTTATTTGAATTACATGAATCGTTATTTTACTCACCCACTAATTTTAAAACAATGAGTCGATCTCAACCTTGGAAATATCATTTCTTTTTTTACATTCCTTACTCCTATGTAGAATTCTCTTACATGTTATATAGATTATCAATGATTTTGATGAACAACTTCAGATTACTAATTTCTTGACCGTAAATTATCTTATGTAGTTGTAATTTTAGACTGTATGCAGCTGAGGAGTATTCATAATAAAATGCCATTTTATTCTGCAAATCTATTCCTGCTTGCTTTGTCCAGCTTTATCAAGGGATTTGAATGCATGAAATTTATTTTATATTGGTGAAACAGCAATTGTCGACACTTTATTCCAACACAACAAATCATGTACTATAGGTTTGAACTACAGCTGACCACAGTGGAATCGGTTTTAAATAAATAGAGATCTGTGCACTAGGCTACTCTATCTCCAACTACTAAGTAAGGACTGTATCAAACGCATATACAAACCAGTGACCTACTGACTGAAAGTTAAGCGACTAGACTAATCAGTGAAAGATTCATCAGGGAATTAGTGATATGGATATAAGTTTGCCTATAATAAACGTTTTTCCAGTACAGATTTATCCATAGTAAATAAATTTCTAAATATAAACCAATATGTATTTCATATCAATCAAAGTAAGCGTAACATAAGCCATTCAACACGTTGACCGTAATCATGAAAATCCTACTCAAGAAAGCCCATTAAAACAACACCAACAACAAGTGTTTGCACCATTCAATGTTGAAAAAAAGACAGAACTCTATGATTTTGTGCAAGTTTATGTACTACACCATAGACAGCCTTACTAATCCTGAATAACAACTTGAAGAAGGTATACACACACCACAGTGTTTGTTCGAAAAAAAATCAGCAAAGATGTATGCCCTAATATAACACCTTTGAAAAAAATATTAGAACAAATAGAAAGACGCCTAACTGGTCAATGCTTTCCATGCAAAATGTTATCCTAACATTTATTTTGAACTTTCGGTCAAAGGTAGTGTCATTCGTATCTTGTTAACTACTATCAAATAGTATCTAGGACGTAACATTTTCCACATTAAACTTGGCAGTAAAATAACAGCTCTATTCTCAATTAGTTCTCGCCTTTTTCCGTAGTAAAAATTGTTATCTTCCCAGTCTTGTCTTTTGTGTCTTTCAGTAGTGTATGAATAGTATTCCAGTTATCAGCATCCATTGTCGAGTGTCAAAGTGCTTTGGGTACATAATGGTAATTCCTCATTTATAATTTATCAGTTAGGAGAAATTCCCAATGAAGAATTGTTCGGCAACATCAGATATTGAAAAAAATCTATCCATATTTTGAATCATGGGATAGTTGTAGTTGTTTTAGCTTCGACTGATGAAGTGTTGAAAACTCTGTGGTGGCTAAAATAATATCCACATCCCACTATTCTAACCCTTGTTATGCCGACTACTATCACCACACAACCACTAGTACTTTTGCCTCAATAGGTTTCAAGAGAACTTCAGATGGTCCTGGGGTTAAAGTTTATACCTTAGTCTTATGCTGGTATCAATAGTGTATACAGAACAGATAATTCTACTAGTCGAAATTTATTTTAGCACAAAGTTGAATAAATATGCACACCCAAAATCCGCAAAGATACAAAGGGGGAGGAGGGGAATGAAGAATAAGAGGAACAAACTCAAGAATGCCCAATACTTTTGCATTTTCCGCCAAAAGTAGAGGAAACGACGAACTTATAGCATAAAAATCACTGCTTTTTGCTCAGAGTTAGATTTGATTACGTCTTCAAGTGAAATTTCCTGACCTTACTCAATTCGTCAAAATACATCAATAGGTTGTAACGTATGACGTCTGGTTATTGCTACGCAGTACAGTATTCCTGTCCACATTCTCCGGAGAAACTGGAAATTTCTCAAAACTAACACAATCAATCAAAATAATTCGTGTAAAACTCAAGCTGGTTAAGATGACAAAAGCAATGAAAAATATCCTTGATGAAAGGCATGAAGATAGCTACGGTAAATATTAAAATGCATACTATCGTATTTTGAGACATTTGCCGTCCTACAGCTACGGAGTGAAAAGTAGACACTAGATATAGGTTATTTTTGTATAAATATATCTTTTCAATAAAATAATTCCAACGTTTCGCTCCGAAGTCCGGTTCGATAATTTTCAGATAAATGATCAAAGACAGATAGACAGAATCAACGTAAAACCTTACTTTGGGTTGATAACAGCAAACTTGAGAAAACCAGACAAGTTTCAGACCTGGTCTAGGGTGCACCATACACACACACACATTCACACAATCTACAATGAGTAGAATAGTAGCAGTAGACAGAGCTGGTTATGTTATGAACTGTCAAAGATCATAATATCATTTGATTATCTGATATAGCTGTAGTTTGGCATACTAATATTTATACTATGTGATGATTGAAGGTGAGATGAAAATTCGGCCATGATTCAGATTTTCATCTCACCTTTAATCATCATTCAGAACAAAGATCATAATAGTAAAACTTGGTGTTCAAAATCATCAGTAAAAGATATTGTATTTTAAAGATAGAAGAGAAAAGTCACGTTAGTTAATCAGACTCAAAATGTGAACAGAGGTTAGAATTAAAAATGGTCAAATGTACCAATATTTTTCTCAATGACTGACCTGAAATTTCCAAATTTAACTATCTGAATCGAACTGTATATCTTCTGTTAGTATAATAAATTAGGGTTTTTGAAATAATCACATACAAGAATGTTAATTTAAATTCAGATATAACGTTATCCGAGTGTATGATTCTCGGATAATTAAGCATAATATATTTTTATAAGTATTCGTGCGACAGACTATTATTACTATTATTTACACTAGAAAGTACTGAGATTGAAACTGCGAAATGTTTAAGTAAGGAACATAATTTTATATTTTGATGTTGCGATAGTGTAAATCGGTCTTGAACTTGCTTGTAGAATTACTGAATAACAGATAACCCTATATAATCTACAACTTACACGCAATTTCGGAGATCTCAGTTGATATACGTTAACGACCTCATTATTCGAAACCTTTATTTAAAAATATGGACGAATTTTTAACTCTCAGAATCAGAATCAACTCAGCAACCTTGTGCACATTTTTGCAGTAAGCAGTGAGCCGCACCTATTGCGTGAAGGCTGATGATACTACGTGGCTCGAACCAGTGACCCGGCGGTTGAAAGTTGTCTCCTTAAATCAGTAAGCCACAACTCCATAACTCTACTCAATTTGTGGCTCAATAGGACATGAATACTGCTGTGAAGGCACCAATGATCGAAAATTCTTAAGCCTTTGTATTTTACCATCAATTAACATGCTTCATGGCCACATCGTGAAACAGAACAAACTATTGTGCAATATGCTCTTGATAGCGCCATAAATGGTGTAGCGTGAAAAATACTAAAAGGTCCAGTTTGAAGGTTTGTAGTGACATGCTTTGAGATGAGAGTTCCAGAAATTCTAAAGAGAAGTCATGACCTGTGGAGTGAACCAAGTTGGACGCGATGACAACCTCTCAAGGCACGATATATAATGAATTGACAGAAGTTGAAAAATGTGAAACATCGGGTTTCGATGCAGTGGCTGGATGGTAATATGCTCACCACGAAACCTGAAGATCCTAGGTCCAATCTTTGGTGGGGTCATGGGTGAGCACTACTGAGTAGTCCCACATTAAGACGAAACAGCTATCCAGAGATTTCAAGTTTTCAATGGTTCTTCAACTGATGTCAGTCCTTGGTGAATAATACCAAGATACCAAAAAGGTCTTTCATATCCGTGATGAAATCTTATCAGCTATCAACACATTAGGGCCTGTAAGACTTCTCAACACGCGTTAATGCAGCAGAGTGAGTGGAACTAATTGGTTAGATATCATTTGAATGTGTATAAAATGGACCAAATAAGACTGATGGATCGCATAAAAAAGGTGATTTTTTCTCAGCTGCTAATCATCACATTTGTTTATGTTAAGTTGTGATGTGAATACTTTCCTCAGAGAAGACATCAAACAATCACTAGATTTAAAGAAGTCTGAGAACAGGTCAATGGAAATAATTTTTAATATGAAGAAACTTTCCAGTAGATGGGCAAACAATGAAATATTATACGCTTAGACAACTATTAAGACTCAGATAGACAATTAATGGACTTCCAGTGTTATCTTAGTTTATTACTGTTCTTTTTAAAATACAAACATGACTTTGGCTTGTACGCTGAAACTTTGCAACAGTTTTACAAATACTTGTTCGATTTACACATATCAGATATCATAGAATGCACGACTAAAAGTATGAACATTTTTATAATGAGAATGTTATCACTACATTTTCTAACGCCATAATGTTGAGTAGAGCAGACAAAGTTATAACTGATGAAAGTGTTTCTTCCACCTGCTTTTGGGCAACTTTAAAGGTCACCCTGGCTACTGCTTAAATAACCAACCAGGTTTTAGTATTTCAGCCACAAAAATGTAGTTTTTCTTAAAATAGAGAAATGTAATTGGTTATCTGTGCAGTTGCTAAAGTGGCCTTTAAAGTCACTCCTGTTTTTCCTTTTGCACAGGCAAATAAAACCATGTGTCATCACTGATAAACTTTACCTACAACTAGGCATTTGCTTCCTGTCTTCACATGACAGATGTTGGACTATATGACTCCCTGGCTAAATACAGATTTCAAAAAAGCAGTTTTAGGACATATTTAATTGAGTTCATAAGCAAGCCTATAGCACTTAGTTCTGGAGGAATAAACCAATACTGATCTGTTATCAGTCGAAACGTTCGAGACGTGTAAGCTCAAAATACTATGAAGACATAACGATCAGAAGTGAATGAGTCATGGGAAAGAGACTTACGACCTAAATGTTCCAAGTTATGGAAACTATTTGTGTAAAAATCCCAATGAACCTTGTGTTCTAGAGAAGCGTATCTCCATAGGCAGTTTGTATTTATACATAAGTCTGATACAAGTACTTAAGCCGTCTGTACATCAGAATTCTATAATAGGATGGCCGAGGTGATACTTTCTCTAAAGTAACTCGCCGACAACTCACAGGCTCATACACTAGATTGAATCAAAACTACTGTGTGTATGAGGGCTGATGAAATTATCTGACTACTTAGTCCTCAGTAGGTGGAACGAAATTACACCCGTGTTGCCACCTATGAAATAAATCCTGACCTCATAGATGTTGTAAAGCTCCACAAATTCACAACTAAGAATTCACAATTAATTGGTACTATTGTGTTGTGAACAAATAATAATTTTTAGCAGTTTAAAAATGGAAAACAATGACAACTGACAGCAGGCATATATGCAGACAGATAAATAGGTATACATAAAGAACTTACTAAAATTTCAGGGGTCAATGTATTCAACACTGAGGTATCCATTAAAAATGAAGAGAAGTCATCAAAACTAAAGGATAGCAAATCTTTTTCGTATAATTTCAGTATTGCCAGAGCTGTATAGAACAGAGCAGATTCTTCGTACACGAAATACAAGTCCCATAATCTCATACTAGTTTCTAAGGGAAGTGTACAACTTGATGTAAAAACAAAATTCAAAGAAAGACAAATTGAATATTACAGGTAGAATTGGATAAGATGCGGTATTATCTTCCAAGAAATACTGAACCATGAGTTTATTCATCGATTATTTCCATTTATTTAACAGTTCAACCAATAGCTTAATGGTCTAAAACTTTTGATGAATTACTAATGAATGATGCGTTTAAACCCTGCCCCAACTACTTAAATGCAAGTGAGTAGTATATGTTAATGAGTACTTTCAGATTAGATTTAGCTTATAGATTAGTACAACAAATCTTTACCGATTGTTTGGTCCATATACCTATAGTGCGGTATCTGTCATCGAATAATTATGGCATGCAGTTTATTCATTATACAATATACCCTGATAAACGTATTTTTATCAATATAATATGATGAGTAAAATTTAAAAAATTATTGATACACTTATTAAAATAATTATAATTATTCCATGAGTGATCAACGCAATCAGTTTACTAAGTAATAAATGTAACACAACTGTACTATTTACTTCTAAGGAATTTTGTATATTTCAGTGCCAGCGATCGCACGATTTCCGTATTATAAATATAAATAGACAAATAACAGATCGAAGTAGAAGACGAGGAATAACCTCTGTTTAAGTTGTTAAACCAATTTTTTGTAAAGAATCAAAGGTAGACATAAACGTACGTATGCATGTAAACGTAAGTATCACCATCGATTTGTGCAAGTGTTGACAGACCCAATACATAACTTTTTATACAACAAACAATCTATCCAATAATGGAGTCTCAAGGTAGTATTCATCGTGAACTGATATCAGCTGGAGAACCACTGGAAACTATTACGCTTATTCCTGAGGAGTTCCATACTATGATGTAACAGCTTCCCAGTGCTCTTGGGTTTTCAATGGTTTTCCAACTGATGTCAGTCAGGGGTGAAATAAATAAAATCCCCATGAACTTCATACTGTAATGAGATTGTTTAGTCTGGCTTATTTAACACGATTCATTAGACAGGAATTTATTTTTCACGCTGTAACAGTTATGCAGTTTGGCAAGATCCTGATAGTTCCATCAGACGTAATAGCACACTTCTATATCGACATATATCTGCACTATACTTTGTAAGTGAATGATGAGACACTAGGAGGGATGAACTGGTACCAAATTGGAAATAAAATAAATGGTGGAATTATAGAATTATGCCATCCTTACGCGACTTTGAAATAACCTTGAAAGCACCAATAGGGGAACGTAATGTGTTCTTTCGGCCCCAGTGTTGAAAAGACGACTTATTCTCTGTTTGTTCTCTGCTTTATGACGTAATAGATACGGAGAACTTAATTGGAACTAAGTGGTGGTGTTTAGGGATTTAAAGGTTATGATTAGGTTTTAAGATGTGCAAGCTATTAATAAAAAAATACTCTAATATGTACCTATTGTTCATAAATTTATCTTTTTTCAAAAACACAGGCAGACGATAAACCCTGTGGAATTAGAAAATAGGGAGAGACGATCATAAGTAAAATAATTCCCTACTATGTAATGGAAGTTAACATCATGAAAATATTGCATTCGCCTATCAATAATCACCAACATCCTTTCAACAACTCAGAACTTCCCAGTACGACTGCACAGTTACCCCAAACGAGATTGGTGTCTTCAAGGTCATTTGTTAGTCATTCATGGACGGCAAAATTCATTAGTATCATCAAATAAACACAGTGATTTTTATCAACTTAATGACGCGTAAAATGATTACTGCATCGTTAACTTGCCAAAAGAATAGTCAAACATTACTAGTTCGCGAAGAAATTAACTTTTGTGCAGTTATCAGTCTTTGGGTTATTACAGCTGAAAAGCAGATGAGACTGTATTTTCTATCAAGGTACTGGGAAACAGTGTCTAACATGATGACGACATGGATTTATAGAAAAACCAAGCTTAGCAAAAAAACAATCGAAGTATTCTTACTTTAGACTAGGAGTGCTTATTGAAAAATATCAAAGGATTTCACTATACACGTACATCCATTCATAATTAAATCCGTTCAGTGGAAATATATATGCACAACAGTGATTGTCAAAGAGTGTACGAAGTCGGTAATGAATAACACTTGATCTAAATTTTTTTTCAGAAAGACAATCATTATTACTACTTTCATATTCTAACGAAATTTATTCGTATTACGACAAGTTCAGATTATCAGTGGACTAAGTATTTATACTGGGTGATGATTTGAAAGTGAGATGAAAATCTGGATAGCAGCCGGACTGAGTATTGTCAAATTAATATGGCGTATATTTCGTTGCATACTTATAATACAAAATATACGAATGGTCTAACAAGAAAACATATACTACAATAATGGAACTAGCCCACCGTAGTTCTTTCGGTAATGTAAAAGAGGGAGGTGATGTGTATATGATGAATGCGAGCACGATGAGTAACCTAGTGAATAGGATGTCTAAATCAATTTAGTATTTATGATCTCAGTTGATCTGAGTGTTCAATCCTCAGAACTACCTTTTCAACCCTTTAAAACAAAAGGCAACGACTCAGTAATTGCAGGGGAAGCAAGTTATATTACAACGGAACCAGTGATATGCACATCCGAACACATTTGCCTTGTGGATTGTACACTAGATGAAAGCAATTAGCCAACGAGGATCGAGCGAATTGTGTGCTTTATCAAAGCGGAAATTGGTGTTTAAAAAACGCCGAGACTGGAAAATAATCGACCGCCTAAAATCACACTTTCTTACCTAAATATAGTGAAAAACCAATCGAATAGAAACATGTTTGTTTCGAAGCCAATTTTTTTGGTATGGGCGTGCAAACGAGGTAGATATTCCTCAAACATGTTATCAAATGTATTAACACATATTAAAAACTATAAAGAGATAATTTGAGAAAGAATTATTAACCAGTTATAACTGGATTCATTTAAACGTGAATAAGAGAACTTTATTGAAAAACAGACGAATAACTTACTTGGGATCATTTGCCAGAGTCTATAACGATAAATATTGTAAATCACACTTTTGTGAGAAAAATTTGGCAGAGAATGAATGATACTGTTAGTTGGATGGAGACAATCTGCAGGAAGCCCCCGACTTAGATTTCGTGCTTTTCGGCACTCATCAGCAAGGCGTATCTGCAACTCTGACGGAACTGATGTCCCACCTAAGAGTGGAACCCGTGTCACCCAGTGTTGGAGTCAGCGACGTTACCACTGAGCTAGTTGGGCCATGACTGACGTGCTGCAGGACTGGATTAGACACATTGATTGGTCACTAAAGGGCAAGCAACTCTATGTTGTCTAGTCCTAAGTGCTGATCGAATTCTATCGATCATTTTGCAATGTAGCCACCATACTAGGCAGCTCAGCATCGCGATGCATTTTCGTAGATGTTAGTCAGATGGAGGTAGTCGAGGCTGCAAATATGCCTTGCTAACAAGTGCCAACAAGCACAAAACCTAGGTCTAGGGTTTCCTGCAGATTGCCTCCATCCAAATAACATCTATGAAAGTGCATTGAGATGCTGAACTGCCTAGTATGGTGGCCACGTGGTAAAATGATAGGTAGAATTCAATCAGCACCTCGGACTAGACAACATAAAGTTGGTCACCCTTGAATGACCAATCAATGAATGAGAGATACTCTTATAAAAGCATTAAATGACAAATGTAAGTTGTTTCTGTTTGACTGCCAATATTTCTGGATGTTTGAACATTGATCAGTGGAGCTATGAATCACTTTTAGTTATAAATGGAAACCAATGAAGCCAGTAAGATGTAGGGTGGCTAAGACCAAATGGATACTTTCTATACACAACTACCATTCATTTTATGGCACAATGTCCCGTCCTTCACTTTTATTCATTCATTGAAAGCTCTGGGAAATAAGGTACTTCTCAATGCATCCATGATCTGAAAGAAACTGGACCAACCAACAAAGACTGAATCGTTGCGAGTTTTACATCCTCTGAAAAGCCAGATACAGTCAGTAGCTTGGATGGGAATGATAGAAGGTAAGAACACCAATGTTTGACACACAACATGTGTGTATATTCATTGATGAGTATAATAGTTTCCTCATTACATGGTAATTCGATGGTCTCAGATTGTTGTAACTTCAACAACATGGTCTGAATTATATTAAATGTAAATCAACAACCAGGAACAGGCTCCTGTACTAAACAATAAGCTAAACCTATTATGACAGGGTAGTGGGTCCGAAAGAATCGTTATGTGAGGGCGGTTTTTGAACTGTATATCACCGATAAAAAATTGACTACCCAGTTCAACAATTTGCAGAATAGGGTTTGATACCCAACCAATACCACAATCCCATTAATATAATGCATCACGTGTTTTATAGTGTCTAAGTACTTGGATTTTCTTTTGCATGGATAAATGAGTGAACACCAACCAACTTGGCAGCAAACGAACCAAAGTCGATTTTACTATTGATGTATCAATTGAATTGGCCTCAGACATGCTTCTTCAATTGTTTCAGACGGTTTGGAAGATTACTGACCAGTACACTACATCGTTTCACTAACAATAAACCTCTTAACTGTTGATATCTCTGATAAGTTGAGACAGTTTCTGGTTACTTTCAAATCAGTTGATAGGAATTTAATTAACTAGTAGAGCTTTAAATCCAGAGTTCAACTTGACATCTACTCTAAGAAGATCTTATGTACTGGATACATATTGAAAGAACTCTTTTGTCCCATTGAGCCTCACTAGCACATAATCGTTTATAAAGTGACGCTGTTTTAAAATAAGTAATTTTTAGACACTTGAAATGACCTTCCGTTCTAAGCGAACAAGACAATACCAACTTCCTATATCAATCAAGTGCAGGTGTATTACTTAGGTACCAGAGGCATAGTGCTTAAAAGACAAAAGACTGTTGATTTAATTTCACGTCCTATGTCTTTTTATTTACAGAAGGCCAGAGAAAGAAACTATTTATCAACAGGGGATGACTAATATGACACAGTGACACGTTACCAATGACTTACACCGTCTATCAGACTATGAACCATACCTTAGTAACATTAATTAACAAAATGAACATTTATACAACAAAAGAAATGGATGTAACTCACCTTTTCTTCATCTACATTGTAAAATGCCTGATGACATGGTTTAGCTAAGATATTTGCAAACATTACAAATGCATCATAGGTATTATCCAAAACTATCAAGAGTATACCAGCTATGAATGACATGCCTGGCACATAACCAACTTCAGGTTTATAGGTGATATATGCCGCCAGTAAATCGTGCAATTTTTCATGATAGGGATTACCAAACTGGAACAGACTTAAAGTCGGAAATGTTTGACACACATCAAACTTAACAGCAGGTAAATTTACAACATCATCTGCAAAAGAATATATATGTGGGAAACATGTATTAAAAACTAATGGTGTTCCATGCTTAGCTAGTCTATTAATGCATGGATTAGTAGTCTCATGCAAAAAGTGTCAATATGATGTTACTTCTAATATCCCGTCGTTGATTGAACTGAATTGATCGATCTCTATTAGTATATGGGTTCACGTGAGGATGCCTCAATATCGCCTGTTTCAATCTTATATTAGTGATAGATAGTGGCTGGCTGGCTAGCAGTGAAATCCAGGGCACCGGCTTCGTCCCATTTGAGACTCGTCAGCCGGACGTACCTGCCTTCCAGTGGACAATGTTGTCCCCACTAGGACTCGGACTAGGGACTGGTAGCTTCAAATGCCACGAGTCATGATAGCCACTTCCTGTGAAATGGGCATAACTTTCATGGGAAAGTATCACTTACTGGGAAGTAGATACATTCAGCTGACTGGTCTCAAATAGGGCAAAACGCGCGTCCTGGACTCCACTGCTAGCCACTGTCCACTATTAAGAAAGTGTTAATGTTTAGCTGATTGAATGATTCTTTTTAGAAGACTTTGAAACCAACTTAAATACCATTTAGTGAGTTGGCTGCACCAGATACAAATAAAACTTTCAAAGACTATGATGATCACCAGTTGTGTAAGTTATTTCTGTCTTTTATTTACAGTGTTCACGTCTCATGCATGATGCTAAGAAGTGTGAAGTACTTAACTTTTCAAAGGTTTCATTAATTGGATCTCACCAGAGGGGCAGCAAAAGTAGGTAAACTTAAACGAAGTATGTTGGTTCGTTACTTCATGTTACCTAGTCCTAAGTGCTGATCAAATTCTATCGATCAGTTTGGAATATGACCACCAGGCTAGTTGACTCACCATCGCGATGGACTGGCATAGATATTAGTTGGATAGAGGCAATCGGCAGGAACCCAGTGGAAGTAGGTTTCCGGCTTTTTGGCACTCGCCAGCAAGGTGTATCTATGACCTCGATGGACGTGATGTCCCACCCGAGACTGGCACTTGCATCACCCAAACGTTACCACGTCTCTGACTGCTGTAAATTCAGACCAATGAGAGTAGATGTTTTTAAAGCTCTCACTGTACCTATAAAGTAGATGAATATGGGTCTTAAAATCACAATTTATACTCAACTGATAGACAACTATTGCGTAACATAGTATGTCAAGAAAATCAATAATTTTTAGTTTGATAAGTTCTGAATATCTGATTAAAGATTGACAGATGACATGCATCCACGCACGAATTGATATCATGAATCCATTTTCTCTTGTTGATGACATTTTAAACTAAACTCTTAAGTGATTTTTTCAGTCATGACTTTGAAGTAGACTGTACTAAACTTTTAAGAGGCCGAATAGCAGAATGATCAAAGTCCATGGAGACAAAACACTATAAGTTTATCACATGTTTCTAGATACTGTATTCAGGGCCTCTTGTTGATTGATTCCTAAAAAATAACACCAAACTGGAGTGGATCATAATATTGTGTCATATAGTTTAGTCGTCATACTGTAGTTTTGATCGGTAAACGTTGATCAGTGCTATAAATTTGACAACTGCCTTGGTTAGCATCCAGTGATTAATCTGTGTACTGCATTAGTAAATTCGATCAGCATTTCGCCATATCGAATGCGTTTCAACATCAGCTAGTAAAAATAGTCAGTATTACTCAACAGTGCGGCTATGCTAGTTGGAGTAAATAAAAACTAGTGAAGATTTGAGAAGACCTGAATGGTGATATAGTAATGTATCATAAATACAGTTAGATAGTTTTACCGGGTAGGGGAAGTATAGAAATGCCGTAGTGTGGTAAACCTCAAGTTTTCAAAAACCTCGAGACTGGTCAACTTCATTGCAAACGATTATTAGTTAATGTAGCTCAACTGCTTACAGGTGTTCTTATACTAGGCTATAAACAAGACTCATAGTATGAAGACTAATGTTCCTACTTGGTAGCGCATGTTTCAATAACTGGAGCAGGTTTTAACTTGGGACCTTTTATTATAGAAAGTCAAGCGATTAAGTTTACAACGAGCCGTATCTCCATACCTTTTGAACAGCGCTGATATCAACACAAGGAAGTGGTCATTCATAAGTGAAAAACTAGAAGCTACTCTTGTTAAACAGACCATTTTGATCGAAGAAAAACAAACCAACATTTCATTTCTTTGATGTGGAGTTAATAAGTGGCGCACCCAGACAGATTTAGCTAGACATTGAGCTACACAGATGACCTAGCGTTTGAGTTTGATAACATATTTATAAATAAGGAAAATAACTAGTTTTACAACCATCAATAAAAAACATTTTCAACTACATTAGAGAACCAAGATCTTAGAAGACAACACAGCAAACAACTGACCACCTCGACCAGAAGGCAGATTCTCAGAAGAAAAAAAATCTTATTTTTATCAAGTTGGTGTTCATCATGGACTGACATCAGTTGAGGGAACGCTAGAAACCTAAGAGCACTGGACAGCTGTTTCGTCTTAGTGTGGGACTTCTCAGCAGTGCGCACCGACGACCCCACCAGGGTTCGTGTGTCAGGCGGTCGTGCGTGTTTTTCTGCTTGGCAAAGTGGATGAGGCCCGCGGGTTTGAACCGCTGACCACTCGGTCTGCAGTTGACTGCTCTACCGCTGATTCGTAACCCCTGGGTTCGATCCCTGGTGGGGTCAGTGGTGCGCACTGCTGAGGAGTCCTATGTTAGGACAAAACAGCTGTCCAGTGCTCCTAGATTTCCAACACTCCTTCAGCTGATGCCAGTCCATGATGAATACCAACTGGAAAAATCTCGAAATCCCCACAAACCCCCAAATTAAAGAAAATCTGTTAACATACAAGAAGGTGAAGATATCTAAGTTAGGGTTGGGATTGCTGAAGTAATGCAGACTTCTTATAGCTTACGAAACTGGATTTCTGACAGTACAAACCACAGCTAGGATGTTTGATTTTGCTCTATAAAGAAAGGAAACAAGAACCTTTCAGGTCTTCAATAAGCACCTACATCGAAATATTTGAATGTACTAGTCTAGGACAATTTGCTGCAAAAGGCATGGAATAGAGGACTAGTCAGGTGTTGAGATGCTGAAAGTGTGAAGCTGAAACACTTGATACACTTCAAAAGGCCTTCACAAGTAAAACAAACCCCAAATTTTAATTACCAAGTATTCGGAAAAAGTGGGTGATTATGAATTATGTAGTTTTCTAATGTATTAACGGATGTCATAAGTTTCAGACTGAACTGGAAGCAGTTGAAAAAAGCTAACCGACAGAAATGTAGGCATGGTACTCGTTGGTATCCTGTCTTCCAATCCACATAGACATTGGCCAAGTCGATCAAAAGGAATAGAAAATAATGAATATTTTTCAGTCAGCATACTTTATTATGTCCAAGTTAGTTGAGAATGCAACTTGAATTAGTCAGTAAAAATCTCTATCCTTAGAAATATAAGGAAGTACATGATTGGAGATGGTTAAAAAAGCAACAAGAATAAACAGAAAGAGTGATTTTTACCTGTTACACTAAATTGCTCAAATTCGAAAATATCCAATTTAGAAGAGTCATCTGGGAAAATGGTTGATTTATTCAAAGAATTCCTATCAGACTGAGATGTTTTCACCAAATTACCATTGTATAATACAAGTTGGTCAGTAGTGCAAGCACGTGTGAATTCGCGTTTGATTGGTATTGTATTCAGTCTGCTAAAAATATAATTGCATACATCGCAACAAGCTGCATTATCTTTTGAAGTTATTGAATCGAGAGATGAAGTTGAGAATATGTGATTTGCACATTTTGATTTATTATAGTTGAAACTAGTAGATCGTTGATTAGCATTTGATACCAGATGACGTTTACTTTCACTTAAACAAGCATTGAATAAGTTTCTAGTGATTCCAAGTTTGTCACCAAGAAGTAAAGACCATACCTTTAAACGAAACAAATAAATGAGGAGTTGAAGAAATAGAGTTGTCAGTATTCTACTAACATTAACGGTACTAGAAACGTATTGTAGTCCATTAAAGATTATTTCATAGTATTATGATGCATAGGTAACGTCAACGAACTTGGTCATCATATCTACCAAGAAGGTATGTACACACAACTGCTGGTAAATTAGATTTTTTAACTCAACACGTTATATGTATTGGACTATAAGCTACACTTATTATATAACAGGTCATGACATTACTTGGTAACCTAATCCGAAGTAATTGTTGACATCTGTTGCTTGAAAGTTGACTGGTTAAACTAATGAATCCCATTTTTAGTTACTGAATGATAAATTACTCACTAAGAAACTGGATGTTTCAAAGCTCAACCACAGATTGGGTCGTAGGAAAGCACCACTGAATCTTAAACTGCTGGTGAATGGGTGGTTCTTCCTATTAGGTAGTTGACTTCCAACTAGTGTGTCACAGCAGTGTTCTGAATTCAAGTCTCGATGGGAATAACACCACTGACTGGCGTGCAGATAAATCCAGCTGAAGAAACGTGCATCCTGGATTACCTTTTTAGCCAACAAATAAATGACAGTATAACTGAAACCAACATTTTAAGTCGATAAACGATGGAGTAGAAATTTTCGAGCTTCAAATTTTGATCTATGATTCTGTGTAGTCAGGATAAATCTTATTAGACAATTTCCTATTTCAGTGAGCCAATCAGGATAAGTTATTTTATCTTTGACCTAGTTCATTCTTGTATCTTCTGCACTCAGCATGCGGAACAAGAT
Source organism: Heterobilharzia americana (assembly GCA_944470555.2). Classification (NCBI taxonomy): domain Eukaryota; kingdom Metazoa; phylum Platyhelminthes; class Trematoda; order Strigeidida; family Schistosomatidae; genus Heterobilharzia; species Heterobilharzia americana. The sequence goes on from OX104129.1 coordinate 15,199,432, forward strand.
CCGGATTTTTAACACCAACGTCAAGTCAGTGCTCCTGTATGGTTCAGAGACTTGGCGCGTCACGAAAGGGATTTCCAATAAACTACAGACATTCATCAACAATCGCTTACGCTCGCTACTGAAGATCAGATGGCCAGAAAGAATAAGCAACAAGGAACTCTGGGAACGAACCAACCAAGAACCTATCACCCAACAAATATGCAGGAAGAAGTGGAGATGGATTGGCCATGCACTGAGAAGGCCGACTGAGGACATCACGCGTCAGGCCAGTTGCTCGAGTGGAATCCCCATGGGAAGCGACGAGTTGGACGTCCGAGGGTGACATGGAGGAGGTCGTGCGAGGAGGAAATGAGAGCCTGTGGGCTGTCGTGGAGCCAGGTTCAAAAGATCTCAGAGAACAGAGGTCACTGGAGGCGTGCTACTGAAGCCCTATGTTCCACTAGGAACCCAAGGGACTAATAATAATATAAATAATAATAGTTCATTCTTGTGATTGTGAAAATTATGTAGGTATATATATATGGCTTCCGCTTTATTGTAGCTTACTTGGTAGCTACTAGTGGAATCCAGAAGGCATGTTTCTTCCTATTTGGAACATGTCAGCTGGGTGTACCCGCACCCCAGTGAGTGATGTTGTCTCCATAAAGACAGAAACCTACCATTCAACCTGGGATTTTCATTTTAGCCACTTCCTACCAAAAGCAACTGTTTTGAAGAGCAACTTTTGAATACTGCATAAGTTTGTTTATATTCTTTATAAAATAACACAAATATTAACAATAATCTAATGCTATCGATAAAAACAGTAAATTTGTGATGTAAAATACTGTTAGACTGGCATGGTTGTGGGTGCCTACTGCTGAAAAAGTTGGCCAGCGCTCGCCAGTCTTCAGTGGTTCTCCAATTGATATCATTCTGTGATGAACACTACTTCAAGAGTATTCTTATACTATACGACAAAATATTAGTTTGATAAATAAGCATTCTAAGTGTCTCTTCATTTACCAAACCAAAATGAAGTCATAATAACAGCTTAATCATATGTACTGTATAAGTTCTATTTCATAACACGCTATCACATGATAAGAACATCTGCTTTAAGGGTAGTTAACAGTACCATCAAACAATGGGATCATAGTCGACATAGATAAATCACTGTAAATGAATATGCAATTAAAATGCACGTATGCAATTATAACGGTTTCTATGGCAAATCTGATCTCAAAATAAGTTATGTAGCATAAACATACATACATACATACATACATACATACATACATACATACATACATACATACATACATACATACATACATACATACATACATACATACATACATACATACATACATACATACATACATACATACATACATACATACATACATACATACATACATACATACATACATACATACATACATACATACATACATACATACATACATACATACATACATACATACATACATACATACATACATACATACATACATACATACACACGGTGAATAAGTTTCAGCTACAACCAAAGATGAAATAAGCTAAAGAATTCTTTTTCTACAGCATTTTGTGATCACTCCAGACTCCACTTCAAGGGTCAATCAATATATTTACATTCTGATTCAGTATCTCGGTCCAAAGCCAGAACATAAATGGTGGGACTGAATTGTAAATACAATAAATGCATATGAAAAAACTGAATAAAGATAAACAATAAATAGCCTATACTGGGCTACCACTGAATGTAGACCCCGGCTGGATTCCAACCCGCGACCACAGGTTTCCCGTCCCGGTGCTCTACCAACTGAGCTACGAGGTGCAACTGCTGACTGAAGTGAAACAAAAACCTGCTCGCTAGTCAGGACTCATAACCCAGTTGGTAGAGCATCGGGCAGGAAACCCTGTGGTTGCTGGTCCGAATCCCACCGCGGTTCAAACTTTCATTTTACCTTCAATCATCACCCAGCATAAATACTAATCTGCAAAACCATGGCTATCTCAGATAGTCAAAATGATGATAAATAAGTTAACTAACTGTGGGACCAATTTTAAAGTGCAAAATCAGAAAGGAAACTGCAGTATGATGCTTCATCCTTTCTATCCATGAAGAAACCAAAGCACGGTATTACAATATGGTGTGAATTTTGTTTTTGTAACTCTGCCATCATATATTTTCTTCATTACTTTATACACTTAGCAATCATGAAATGCAGAAGAAACCTTGTTCACCCGAATCACAAAACCCAGTAAATAGTAAACAGACAAAAAAGGGAAAAAAAACTAGCAGTCGAGTGGATGGAGAGATTGATAATTGAATTTTTGTTCATTAAAACAACACCAAATACATACAACAGGAATAATTTTGCACCTATTCCTGATATGTGGAAAATTCTGCTACCCTAATCAAGAAGAAGGAGAGAGAATTAGAACTGTGTAAGCCACGTCGCAAAGTTGTGGAATTACCTGACGTTAATAGGGACAATAAATTATATCCAAAATGTTATACATTAAATAATACTGTCTCACTGTGCGACATATCTAATAAACGGACTAAAAAAGGGAATACGTGTATGTGGGCAAGATTGTCATTCGTTAAAGAGGCTGTCAAGAGTTGAATTATGCGCCTATCAACTAATGGTGGATCAAAATGAACGGAATGGTATAGATCATAGTAGTTATCTATTTGATTCCATTTTTCCTTGATGTGATATTTGAATGAATTTCGCTCTGGTGAGTTTTTTCTCAGCACATACGCTAAGACATATCACTGGGCTTTTTAAAGATTCTCCACCCTGGACAGTATATCTTTTGTAGTAGCACAGATCTAATGTGTCCGCAAAACTTGGACACCTGAAACTGTATCCACTTGCCTATCTTTCTGACAGTTTTTTTCATTCTAATGGTAAACTTTCATTATGCTTTCTAGTGCACTTTACAAAGAGACAGTTCAGACAGTCGACGGAAAAATAAGCAATAGTTTTCAAGGACATTTTAAAGTAGAAAAGTTTATATACAGATTCGATTTGTTTCAACTTACCTGACCACGAATGGCTGCAGGGACACCTTCCCAAAAATACTGTCTCATTTTTTTCGGTAGGTAGCTTGATTTCAAGTTGACCAATATACTTTGACGCCATATTTTCAGTAAACCATGTTGTCTCTCTTCTTTAAATGATACATCACCAGTAAGAATCGCATGCGATCTTTGTTCGTTTGGCTTTTCTTTGCAAAAAGAGATAAAGGAATGCCCATGATTTTTTATTAAAGAGGAGGGATTTTAGTTCTTAGTTGACAAGTTTAAAAAAATCACTTTTAGATGAAATTGTGATTCATCTGATGAGACTAAAACTGAGTGCATAGGTCTGTAATCTAGTAGAATAGTGAACCGCGTAAAAAGTGATCATATTCTTCACCGCAGTAGAAAAGGAAATATTGCCTTTATCCAGAGACAGGAAATGAATGAATGGAAAAGAGACACAAAATTAAATACACGCACTAATTATTTGAATTTTATAAAAGATATTAATAAGTCAACCATAGACATCACTTTCGAATCTGATCTAGATAAACCGACGATACCAAAATGCATCAAAGCATGTAAAGTCAATCAGTTATTCCATAATGATAGATAGACAGACAAAAACGACTAGAAAGTCAGTGTGATCGCTTAAAAGTCACAGTCAGCACACTTCCCTACTGAACATCAAAATAGAAGTCGAGAAGAGGTAACATGAAAATCACAAATAAGGATAATTCAGAACATTATAGGACAGCGTCAGGGAAACAGTTCAGTGTACAAGCCAAGCTTTAAATCGCATTGAAGACAATAACTGGAATATCATTTAAAGCTTTATCCCTAAGAATGTGACTTCAGAAAACATTTTTATCTAGACATTGACAACCTTAGTTATAGATATTCCCCACTGTTTCACTTAGAATATTGATCATAGAGTCCTCAAAAGAAATTAGAGGACCGAAGTTTCAGTAAAAATTTAAGGTAGTTACGCTACATTCACAGCCAGAAGACTGAAAACATTTGTGATTTGTTCAGTAATGGTGACAGAAATAAGTGTTGCCCTATGTCCCTGATATAGAAGATACATCTCAATGATACAAGGACCTAAAGTCACTTTTTGTTCAGCAGGCATTTCTATCTCTCTTCAAAGGGATGTGTACTTTATAGTTTTGAAGTGTGTTAACTTTCAAACACTTATCACAACGGCTGTAGCATAACGGAAGAGAAAGTGATGAAATGTAGTGGTTTATGTATTCGGCGAAAATTACCATTTACACACTTTAGACTCAAGAAGAAAATAAAATGTGGAAAAGATCTGCCAACAAGTGATACATCCGATACCGATGATAGTAGGAGAGACAGAAGTGCGAAAGAAGAATTCGGTGTGAAAGCCTATCAGTTCAAGTTGCCAGGATTCGCAGCAACATACAAGGTAAAGATAGTTAGGAAAGAATGACAAGATTTGGACCGAGGCTGGATTCAAGCCGGAGACCACCGGGTTTCTGGTTTGATGCCCTACAGAGTGAGCTACAAGGTCCGACTACTGACCCTACGAAAACGTTGGTGATTGAAGTGGAATAAAAATCTGGTCAGCAGTAGGAAGTCGTAGCTCGGTTGGTAAAGCATCAGGTCGGAAACCCAGTGGTCGCTGGTTCGAATCAGGTCGTGTTCCAAATTTTCACTTCACCTTCAATCATCACTCAGTATCAATTCTAGTCTAAAAAACCAAGGCTATCTCAGATAGTCAAAAGTATAATGACATAAACGTAGGCAAAAATATATGAGAGTTGACAGCATAAATAGATGAAGCTTGATAAAGATTTTTAAAACCTCGGTAACAAAGAGTGCCATATATTTACCCCATTATGGTCAATTTTAATCCATATCATAACGAGTTTCCAGTCATTTTCGGGACTGCAACCAGCCTGTCTACATCTCCCTAAACAACTGAGACTAACGGCTAAAGACTTCATGGACTAGCACCCTTTCTAAGAAATACATTTAACACCGTATAACAAAACAGGCGGTATTTGAACACAATAAATATACTCCCCTTGAAATGAAGCTGACCCTACCGTCGAATTCACACAAGTTCCACTATACATACCTACATATTACAGGTTGTATAAAAATTCCGTTTATAATCTCGTGCTAAAGTAGTGTTACTGTGAAGCAGACAAAATAGCTTGATTTAGTGCAGAGTAGTTATACATAGATTGATATCAAGCACACAGTACATGAATATATAACACGACTTCGATATCTATAAAGAGATTACCACTTATAATATTCATATACTTCTAGTGTAGACGCAGGGAGCGTATGGAAAAAGAACTACTGTGTATCCGTGATATTCTAAGTGAAAACGGATATCCGGATAAGTTCATCAAAACTAACATCAACTACATTTGTCCTAAACAACAAATGATGACAGTAGGGAAGAAGTCTTTGTTTCTGCGATTACATTTCTACGGAGATGTTTCAAGTGACATTCTATCACAGAGTCTGGGTACAGCAGTTAATACGAAGTTTTGTGCATGTCGGCTTTGCATATCATTCAGTAGTCGGCCAATGCTCAATCCCAGACTAGAAGATAGCCTACCTAATCTTAACCCTTCATCTTGCATATATCTATTTAACTGCTCCTGTAAAACTAGTTACAGAGGGCTTAAGATTAGGTAGGTGCATCTCCAGTCACGGGAGCATTTATGAGCTCGGTTCGGAAAGGGCTAAGTGAAAGTGATGAAAAGTTCAATTCTAGCGCATTTAGTCGACACAGGGCATCACATAGATGCTAATAAAGCTTTCAATGTTGCTCATCGTATTCAAAAAACAATGCCATATGTAGCTCTCCAACGCTTGCTTAACATAGTGGAGGCTGTCGCAATAAGACTGATTAAGCCTGAGCTCTGCATTCTGAAAGAACATGTTTAAGCGTTACTTCTCCGTTGGCCTTCAGCAAACTGAAGGCCACTCCTGCCTTTTTATTCGTTATCTTTTTGTTCACCAGTATTTCATCCCTCTGTATATGTATCATCTCAATGGTGACTAACTTAAAAAAGATAAAACCATTTCCTTGCAACCCTTAAATCCCACTCCATTTTGAAAATGTACTTCCCCCTGACATGGCTTGCTTTTATGGTGTACAAATGTATTTTATAATTTTAGAACCTGAAGAGAATTTATTGATAAGAATATTCTTCGTTCATATTGTTACTTTTATTGAGAATTATTTGATTGACTACAAGCTTGGTGTACAACCAAGGTTTAAGTAAACATACAACACAAAGATAATATAACTGTACGAAAAAACAAATAAAAATAGTGGAAAAAAGACCGTTTGAACTCATAAGAAAACGTCTCAGAGGACTCATCAAAAAGTTCTCACTACTTCTTTGCTAGTTTTTAAAACTTGAAGACATTAAAAACTACAGCATTACTGAAAGTACCCTGAGTTCTGAATCATACTTGATAACATCTCAGTCTAAGTGGAACTTATTTATTATATTATTATTTTTCCCTAGTCATCCTAGTGGAACATAGGACTCCAGTAGCACGCCCCCATTGCACCCTGTCCTCTACAGTCTTCACAACCTGGCGTCACAACTGCCCATAAACTTTCATTTCTTCCTCACATGATCTCCTACATGTCACCCTCACATCGGAAGCCCAACTCTTCGTTTCTCCTTTGGATTCCACTCGAGGGCCTGGCATGGCGCGTGTTGTCCCCAATCGGCCTTCCCAGTGTATGCCCAATCCATCTCCACTTCCTTCCAGTGCATATTTGTTGGGCGATGGGTTCTTGGTTGGTTCATTGCCGGCCACAGTTCCTTGTTGCTTATTCTTTCTGGCCATCTGATCTTCAGTGTGAGTATCGAGTGACTGTAAGCGGCAGCTGTTGACGGATGTCTGTAATTTGTTGGAAGTGCTTCTCGTGGCGCGCCAAGTTTCCGAACCATATAGCAACACTGACTTGACTGACGTTGGTGTTGAAAATCCGGATCTTGTTCACGCTTTATGCTGAGTACAGTAGATCTCCACACTGATTTCAGATTAATGAACGCCTGTCTTGCTTTTCCGCTCCTGGTTTTGACATCCTCACCTGTGCCTGTGTTGCCACGTGTTGTTGAAACGATGCTGCTCAGGTAGGTGAAAGAGACTACTTCCGTTAGGTTTCTCCCGTTAATGGTGATTGCAGTTTGTTGTTGATGCTGTTGTTGGCTAGGTATCATCATCACCTCCGTCTTCTCCAAATTCACTTAAAGTCCCGTCTTCATTCGCTGTTCTGCCTCTTCTGTCAGCTTGTTGGTTTTCACCTGTAGATCTTCAAGTTTGTCCCACAAGACACTAGACATAAATCATCATTGGCAAAATCCAAATCTTTTCCTGGGGTATTTTCATCGGTCCAGCCAGTGTATGCCCATTTCCTCGCTCCTCACTGTTTGCTGCATGATCCAGTCCAGTGCACCACAATCAGGAAGATCATGGGTGATGGTAGGCAGCCCTGTTTACTCCTTCCTGTATTCACTACAAAGGTGTCTCTGAGCTTTCCATTGTGGATCACTTGGCATGCATTCTATATTATTTGACGGTGCATAAACTATAAACTTCTTCCTTCCACTGATAGCTACACCCAAGTCAATTGTAACAATAAATTTTCGGGCGATATCGAGGCATCCGCATCAGAACCCATTTGTCAGAAGAGGTCGATCGAGTATAACAACGAAGAATTACAAGCATCAGTAAATAACAATTCCTTAAAGTCTTTCCAATTCCAACATGCTATATCATCGAAGATGGTGATTCAAAGTAATCTGACAATTCATGTTTTAATTATATGTACTTAAATAACTATCATTGGATACCACAAATACTAAGAAGATAACGATAATTTAAACAGAGTCATCTAACATCAACTTGGAATACTTAATTCTTTCAGGTATAAACTTTACACTGAAGAGAGGCAAATTTAATCTCGTAAAACCATTTGAAAGCCACTAGATCACTGAAGATGGCTCCTATTCTGGCTTTCACACCATATATGATTCATTTCTTGGTGTCCAAGTTGTACCAGGTTCGCATCCGTATTTAAACTACGAATCGAAAATCTTACTTGCTGTCATACATATTTGTTGTCAGTGAAAAAGATTATGTAATCGGGGTTTTCCAACTTTTCTAGTTGCACATCTCGTATTCACCAGTCCCATTTAAGTGCCTGGCATTTACTTTCTTTCTACGTCTATGGAAGTAACTCTACTATGCAAAGTTAGTGATGAAAACAGTTGTAATATAACGTTTTGAAAAGGAGAGCTGGTCCTCTCCAATCTGAGATTTAAGGGGGCATTCAAGTGAGAAACTTAATTATCAAGGATACGTCACATATAGTCTATGACTGCTGAAACCCGACTGGACACAGCCGGTAATAGCCTGTACCCCAGTGATAGTAAATTAACCACTGAACTGCATCTCTATAAACAAATCCTTATCAAAAATATTATTGAATGATTTAGTTTGTCTAAATTATATAACTGGTTTCTTGATATAATCTCTGATTGTATTTTTCAATTCCAAAGCACAGTGGCTAGAATAAGGAAGATGGGTTGCAATGAGTTATGAAGTCTGTTAATGATTGTACAAATTAAAATCTGAATATGAGTTATTTACGCCTTACCTTTCATCCCCGAACTTGCAACCAGGTTGTTTTTCAAATCGTCATTATACTTAAACATATACGAATAGTTTGTTGAACAAGACTATTACTTATATTGAATAGAAATGAGGTATAACTGAATGATAACGATAACACCATAAAGTCAGTCAACGCGTGCACTTGTCCACCATGTCAAAACTACGTCTGGGTTATCATAATTACCTGGTTTCTGAAACACTGGTAAGCAGAGTAGGTCTGGCACCCGAATTCAAAGGATCTGATTTCGGTGCTTGAACTAGATAATAATTTCTTGAAGCAAATTTCCAGACATATAGATAGATAAATGGATAGACAACTCAACGTAAAATACACCCTGATATAATAACACCTACAAATTATGCCAGAAGAAATATAAGATCTGTAAAATATTTTTGGTAGGTATACAAAGAATGTGAATATTATTAGAAACTAGTGGAAATACTTTTAGCATGTTGTCGAAAAGATCAATGAAAACCTGATACTCTAAAAATACTAATAATAAGATCTAATACACATCATACGATGATAGCAGTAGTGGTAGTTGGAGATTACTATGATCTGTTATTTACAAAATAGATTGGGCGATTCAAATACACCATGATCTAGGTAAGATCACTAGAGTTTATGAGATAGGAAAATGACGATTTTTTAAAAATTTAGACGGCTTATCAAGGGATCAAATGTTTAACCTGCTATTGGTGAATTGCTCGAAAAAGGTTGCTTTTCAGAGGTTATCAGGAATCCAACTCGGGTGTACGAACAAATGGCAGTTAGTAAAACTGACGGACAGTCGTAGATACTCATAAAGCAAGTGCTGAAAATTGAAATTCATAACAGTAACAGTGTACGAAACGAGAAGACTGTGACTCAAGAAGGTATGTTTATCACTGACATTTTGTACAGCAATCATTAAATATTGCACACTTTCCACTAAGACAGTCATTTGCAAGATGTGCTTCATTTCCTCTTCTGCTTCTATCTTGATTTGCCCTGAATACGCCCACCTTGTATCTTGTGTTTCTTTGGGCAGAATCTTTGCCTATTGCTGGTAATTCCCTATGATTTCTGCCGCCCTCTCAACACATCCTACTTATATTCATTCTGATCAGCAGCTCTCACTACAATAGCACTTATATTCATCTTGGTGACTAGCAGTAAAATATAAGACATTTTTTGTCCTATTTGTGACTCTTTAGTTTGATTTGCCTGCACTCCAGTGAGTGATGTTTTTCCCTCTTGAGATTCAAACCCAGTAACCATTACTTCAAACGTCAAAGAGTTATCCACTAGGCCATTGGAGAACGATAGCCACCTCTTGTGCGAAGGGGTATCAGTTGTGGTTTCGGTACTTGCAATTCCTTGTGGCTATACAGGGCAGAATTGCTCGATCACTGTTGCCATATGGGCTTTTATTCCGATGTCTCGGTGATGCCGGTTATTCACGATGTTATATTCATCTTGGTGACTAGCAGTGAAATCCAAGACGCGTGTTTCATCCTATTTGGGGCTGGTCTACTGGATGTACCTGCACCCCAGTGAGCTATGTTGTTCCTCCTGAGGCTCGAAACCAGTACCTGTGCATTTGGCCGACGAATCCGAAATAGAGCGAAACGCGTATCATGGATTCCACTGCTAGTGACGAAGATGGATACAACATCACGAATATTCAGGGGCATCGATACATCCGCTTAGGAGTCCATATGCCAACAGTGGTCGAGCGATTCGGCCTCGTATAGCAACGGAGAATTAGAAGTATCAAAATAACACTTATACCACTACTCAGCAGGAAAGAAATACCAAAGGGAACCGATCGTTCTAATATAAACCTAATGTAAGTATTCTGTCACTTTTATTTATCATCACTACACATAAAAACAAGTGAGTCAAGCAGCAGCATAACAGATAGTTAAGCCATGGAGATGCAAAGACCTAACTAATCAGGTGGTGTGATGACGTAGAAACATCCTTGTCTTCAAATAAAATGATAATAGGATGGAACATTGAATAACTGAAGTGAAACCGATAGTTGGCAATAGGGCTCAGTTGTAGGCAAGCCGGGCTTCTGTTAACGTAAAAGTCATTGGATTAAATTATCCTGTGAACAAAGTTAATTCATTTTTTAACATCTCCAAAAATGTAATTTTGTCGTTCGGAATGACTATCGCAAACATCTGAACAAAAATAGCATACAATTTGTTAACGGAAACTAGGAGTTGTATTATCACTGCTAAGGATTTAATACTGATGAAAAATAGCCACTCATTATTATCTCAAGTTTCCAGTAATTATTCAACCACCATAAAGTTTTGGTGAAAAATGCCCTCAGGAAACAACAAACAATAATCGAAGTAAATATTTAAAGAGAAAAATTTTATGCTCAGCTTTCTATTTTAATTTTGTTAAGTATCATACTTTAAGAAGGCGACTTACTTCTCTCATGGATAAATGGTTGAAGTCTAGAGTGTTCAAGACCATTTTGCTGTATTTCCTCTTGTGACTTCCATGATGAGCCACTATATAGCAATAAAAAAATGCAAAGTACATTGTTTAAGATCATGCTTCTTGTGAAATCAATTTATCCTGAAATGGTTTCATTAAGAACTGTTCTTAGCTGAAGAACTATTAAACGTCAAAATACCCTAGCTTCTGACTCCTGGACAGAGTAGACAGGTAAATTTTCCCAGGGATCAATGTGAAACATTTCCGCTTTTTCAAGGACGCCAACTTATTCGCTATGTCGCCAGTCAGTTAACAAATCATCTACATTTATTACAGCCACCACTTATCGAAAGTATGGTCAGGGAATCAACAGATTCAAGACTAATGGTACGCATCGCTACGAAATCTTAGATTTGGAAATTGTTTCTGGTTCTTCCTAGTATTCAGTAGTTTTCCAATTCACTTTAAGTCAGTCAGTTGTTGAAACCGTTACACAAAGTTATGGAGATATCGGAATTGTAAATATATAAACTCTTGGCTTCAGCGTTAGTCTTGATGGAGTGAAAATGAAAAGTGGCAATGACCAGTAACGCAATATACGAATAGAATAAACTTTTTGAAAGCGTAAATATGTGATACCACATCTAATTGGTTATAGAGAATGATTATTTCAAGAAGTGTTGATCGGCTAAACAGCTTGGTTGTATGTTGTCCGAAACCACTGCTGGTAAATTCAGTCATTATAAGTAAATTTATACTGCTGTTAAACAACTACTTGCGAAGTCACTTTAAAGCTACTAACCACACCTAATGTGTGAAAAGTACCGATATTAATTGACTGCCCGATTTCGTTAGATACAGGAAGATTCCGGACTATGAGTCCTTGGTTGAAAGTCTACAGCATAATACAGTGATCCACAATTCTACCGGGATAAGACTTCTGAGAATACTGTCTAACTACTTGCTTTGCTGAATGATAGAATTCACTTCAACCTCATCTTTTGCAACATTTAGATTCATTTTCGAACTGTGAGGTACTATTCCTTATACGAGTAGCGAAATTACGCTTACTCTGTATTATACCGAGTAGGATTTTAATTCAGTATATTGTTGCTGTTTTTTGGATAGGTTGTATTTGATTGCGTCTTGCGTGCGGTTGAAATTTTCCGCTTTACCCATACCGTGAAAGGCTATTTCTTCTTAAAGTACCTGAAAGAGGAAAAAACTTGTGTGACCGCAGATCTCATAGGACATCTGCATAGGGCCTGTCAGACGTAGTCTTATACGGGTTGCATTGAGATTTGGTTGTTCTAACGCTGAACAGAGAAAACACATACCACCGGCACTGGAAGACTGAGGAGCAGGGAGGAGTGTGCAATTTTTTTTAACATCTGCCCATTTCCACTAGGAAGGCAGTACCAGTGTGGCACTGCTGGTCATCCAAGGGAAACAATTTAATGCTGCCACACCCCAGACAGTCAGCAGTACGAATTCTCCCTCAGCCACCCGTCCACCATAGTGTAGTAAGTTAAACTACAACGGTAATTGTTTGTCATCTTGACACTATGCAGCAGATCTTTCTGCTATGGTAGGATCTCGAGGGAAAAAGCGTTCCAACCAGAGTAGCTCGTTGGGTTATTGTGATATGCAAGCCAGACCACTACGTCAAGGTAGGAGGCATCGGCCGGGTGTTGCTGTCTGACAACTTTCATATAAGTTTGTTTGCGATTGGTTTAAAGTGCTACCTAGTTAGGCCATGTAGCTTTGTTTCTTGGACTATGAGCAACACCCGCCTTGTAACGGTTAATTATGCTACCTATCCGCTAAAATCTAAGTAATCATAGTGGTGTGACTCAACCTTGTACCACCCACATTCATTGTGTGAGGGCCTATCACTTGAAATTCGGTGCTTTAGGCTAATCTAGTCACCATTTTGGTAAATGGGGAGTGTTTCTAGACCAACGACCAACTGACTGAAAGCTGAACATCCAAACCTATGAAATTCAGTCATGCAGAATTAAAAATGAGGCAAAGATGTGGGTTAAAATGTTTGTGTACTGAGCTCCTTACCATATTCACAAGATGCGGTCGCAATCAAGATATTCACACGCTGTTGGATTACATATGGAGAAATACTTATCCGAATCTATGCATATATTAGTCTGATATCATGATTTCAATTACTGAGATGGCATTTGAAAATAACAATACCACTAACAGGAATAATCGTCAAAACGTAATACATGCTGCTAATGGATATAGACACTCAGAGGTTAGGCTAGAGTAAATAAAATCAGTGAGCTATAATTTCGCTAAAATGAGCTATTAAGAGGGTGTACAACTACTAGCTATGTGTCACTCCAATTTTAGTGCACTTATTAGGCAAGTACTTGATTTTTTATAATAGGTGGTCGAAATCCAATATACACCACTCTCCAAATCATCGGCAAATTGATGTAAAACTAATGTACAACAAGCAAATTTTAGCCAGGTATGATTTTCATTTTAGTCGGTCGGTGATATGCCAAGTTATGACTTGAATAGAAGACATATTAACTGTAGCACATTCCATCGCCACTACATCCATTTATTGGTTTAAGAGTTTCTTTGTAACGGGCTAGTATTATACAAGTTTATCAAAGTATTTCTGATTACTATTCACAGTTGAACAAAGGTAAAATCAAAGCGAAAGGTAGGTAAGTACTCATACACCATATTGAAAACGTAAATTAGGTTGAAGTTAAACGGTAAGCTGAAAACAACTCGGCATCTTTAACTCATTGTAATCCATCCTTTTAGAATACATTTTGTTGACATAAAATATGAATCACAGAAAATCAACTACACATACTGAATCTATGTTTAACTACTGATAACTACTTTCTTTGCTCTTTTCCTCCTGTCATCCAACCTTTTCATGTTCTCTTATCACTATTCTTGCGTTGAAAAGAATAGTTACTATCTTGATGTGGTGTTTGGTTTCGTTTATCACAATGATTGAAACAACTAAGTAGTATATGCCACCAACCCTACAACTCTCTAAAATGAATAACAACCCAGTGGTAATCAGTGACTTCAGGATAAGCTTTCCGACGTTTGAATGATACGCTGTGATCTGAGATGTCAGTCAAGTAGGATTTGAGAACAGATCAGCACTGATGACAGCGGCTAAAGAAAAAAAGGGTAAAATCAACGCCAAGGGCAACATAATACTTGATAGTATACTTACTTTGACCTATCTTGAAGGATAAGATAACTTATAGACTCAGGATGATGTATATAATGTTCCTCCTCCTTTCGTACCATTGAAGTCAGGTCTATAGAACATGAAGCAGTATGTGCGGCTTTTATCAATAGTTTGCTAGATGGGGAGAATTTAGAGAAAATCATGATTGCATAAATAGCCACGAGCTAGTAACTGATACACTTGTTATGTGAAATGTCAAGTAAGATCTGTTTGCCTTGAGTCCAGGTATCTTGATCAAGTTGTGATAAAATGTGTCTAAGCTGATGAAAAAAGGTAGTTGTGCATTGTATACCTATGGCGTTGCTTATCAGTGGACAGAAAATGCCAGTTTATGATAGCTTGTCAGTCGTTGCCGAACACCCACCACGAGATACAGAGCACTTCGACATTTAGTATAGTTATGTTCATTAGTGAAATGGTAGGTTTTTCTATTGACTTCACTAGACAATATATCTACTAAGCGAAAAAATGGCAGTTTTCATATTAATAGGTTCGAAGATCACTAAGAACTCGCTTGAATATGATGTTCCCTTCATTTCCGAAAGCTGATTTTCATTCTGATATAACAGAAGTTGCATTGTTTTGTTTTTTGTTTAACTATTTTATTAAGGGATTCAGTTTTGTGGTCTATGGTTGCAAGAATGCGGGGGAACTAGGATCACTACTTACTGTTATTCTTGAAACGCCAAATAACGTAGTCTAGAAACTGTCGAGTTCCCACACAGTGCTTTCCACCTTCACTGCCAGACACGAAATTGTGGAGTTTGTTCAAGTAGCGGTGTAATATACCACTGAAAACGTCAGGAACTTATACATATGCTAGTAGGCAATCTAGCATTTGTCTAAGCAGTCTCCAAGGGGGAACATGAGTCTGTGTTAGTAAACATAAGAATTCAAACAAAAAAAGAAACTTAAAACCATTGTTAACCATATTTGTAGGCTTAAGTCGACCCCTAGCTCAAAGAATACAAATGTGACTTGTATTTCTACACACTCAAGCCTAACGAGGAGTGAAGAGATCGAATTAAATAGTCTATGGACACTATTCATTTATGGTAACTCATTCGGCTCTTTGTATGTTTTCATCTCATAAAAAGGTAAATGTATATAAGGGGTTACTACGCAACTCTTTGTAAACAGATAACTATAGATACCCAGCTCTGTTTGGTGATTAGAATGTAACATTAGTGCTAAAAATATAATAATAAACGTAGCGGTTTTACTTTACGTTGAAAGGTAAGTAAAACTACTGTCTGTATATAAAATGTTTGCCGGAAAATAGAGGTTACTGAGTTTGTGTAACAAAGATAACTGATCATTTACCACAAGTCAGATCCTGTTTCCTTTTTCAGATATAAATCGAAATACTGTTTGTGGTGGAAAATCACAAACACCAGTAACTCAACAACCTCATTCCAAGGAGATGAGATATTGCACTTTCAGGAAAAGCAGTCAACTTTATGGTAAGAATGTCACTGTTTCTAGAATACTTGTTTTGGTTCGGTCATGTATTAGAACAAGAACTTGTGTTTTTGTGCCCCAATGGATATAAGAAACATACAGCAGTTAAATCTTCATCTACTCAAGCTTAACGTGAGAGAAACTGTGCTTTTAGACAGACAGTGGCTAAACATTAGTCTGAACGAGGCAAAAATTCGCTTCTTGATGGAGCCTGCAATAATATTTGGTCTGTTATCAAAAAAGTGATGAGAACAGCCGGTAACCTTCAACTATAGGCTAGCCTAAGCCAGTAGGTTTCCACGACTTCACTTGAGCTGACTGATGCGAAAAGACCCATTACAGCTGTCTCTGAGCAGATTAAATGTAAAATGACTAAATCTTTCCAACGATCACTAGCAGTGGTAGACGGACAAAAGTTAACAAGATGGAGAAGGCATCAGAACTACGCAATACTTGGCAATTATTCCGGCTTACTAAGAAACTAACAAGAATAAAAGATGGTTAGTGAGATGATCTCCGAAAAGGAGAGGACCGTGGTAAACTTCCAGTACACCTGGTTAAAATATTGGGCGTAACATTTTGAAGAGCAGCTCAAACGACTTAATGTCTTCGTATGTCAACGAGCATCACAATGACTAACATCATACTGAAGATTCTAGGGCCCACAGTTATATGATACCTAAGTGGAACTCAAAAATGTGTCTCGTAAAGTAAGCAGGTTTGAAACCTGGATGAGACTGCATCGGTCAAACATTCACACTTAAACAGGTTCTAGAACACAGGCACACTTGCTGGCAACCGACATATGTCATATGTCTTGGTCTAAAGGCGGCATTCTACTCTGTTGACCGAGAGATGTAGATCTAGAAACCAAATCGGAAGGAAGTACTGGTGAAATACACAATTCTATTGAAAGATCTTAGCCCGAACACAGGCACATATGAAAAGATGTTTGGGAGTTGTCGGCTGAAGTGATGTCAACCAGTAGTGTTAGATAAGGATGCTCATTGTCACCATTCTTGTTTAGTTTTACACACAGAAAGTGATTTCGAAGTTAACTCTCCAATCACGCACACTTCCGTGCAGTAGACAATGAGTCACACCTATTGCGTGAGGGCTAATGATACTATCTGGTTGCCAAGACCTCGGTGGATGGAGCAGAGTTCAAATCTGTGACTCACCACCTGTAAACCAAGTAATTAAACCAGTGAACGTCAGTCCTGTCTTTATCGCAGACTTGCTAACCATAATTACCCGCAAATTCCGAAGGACTGACTTGATTCTAGGATAGCACTCGGTTGATTTGGAGAAAGCGAACGACATGGTTTAGTTAGGTGAAAACGCTGACAAAAACCATAGTTTTCTGAACACACTAATCAGAAATTTAGTAAGATTAACATACGTCTCATGCTTGTCAGGTGTTAGATGACTCTGTTAGGACTCTTAGATTAAGAAGAGTGAGGTGGATAGAAACGTTGACAAATTCAGCTACTTGCACAGTTCTAACAACTCCAAAGGGTTGGTTATTAGCTAAAACTCATCTTTAGTATGAAAGGCCTTTCCAGCATGTGCCAAATTAGCCATCTCTGGAGCTGACATGATATCCAGCTACCTATTACAAAATGACTGTAATGAACTGCAATCATTGCCATCCTGTGAGATGTGGTCGAAGTATATGAAATTACATATTTTCGATCACAGGTGTCTTCGTAGTATCGTTCGTATGTTTTGGACTCACTACGGAATACCTCAGCGCACAATGATAGACCATGTGGGATTAGAATGAAAAAAGGCCCTAGGCAACCAGATCAAGACATGGCACCAACTTATGTAGCATTGACTGTTGATCTGATCCCAGTGGGGATTAGTAGACTGGCTGGTTGGAATTACTGTCTGGAGATCTTTTGTAATAAATTTCATAATCCTTTGCAATAGCGCAGATGTGCACACTCTTTGTTATCTTCAAAATCTTGAACACTGCTAATTTCCACTTATTTCCTTTCTGTTTCTCTCACAGGACTTTCGTCCACTTTATATGACTTTTCTGTTCACATATCTCTCTCATAGTGCGGCAACTTGAATAGATACACTCGTCTGGGACATCCTACGTTTATTTGTTTCCGTCTAGTAGAATGTCATCCCATGATCTTCGACTGCAGTTAGGAGCTGCTTGTTTGAGTTAGACGTCCAATAAATTTTCAGCAATTTAAGTCATAATCAGAAAGACGGATTGCCATCAACCGAAAGGGAGTTAATGCATCAGGGTCAGAATTTCAAGACAGACATAAAGCTTTAGGAGAATACAGGTTAACCATATTATTATAATGTATATTCTCAGAGTGAGTAAATTAAATTCATTCGAAACTTAACTTACTTTATGAGAGATGGACCATTTTTACTTCGATCCAGTGAACCCCATAAAGAGTGTTCGCCACTAACTATTTGTGTACCCATAGAACCCACTTTGGATTTGTTCTGGTCACACGCAGTTTTCTACACAGTTTAACGACCTTGAATAAATAAAAGAAATCTCCTCTTGCATAACTACAGCTAGTAAAGTAACTTATCATAAGAGAAGCAAAATGTTAAGCTAAATCTGCTGACTATTAAAAGTATAAATTTATGATGCACTGAGGTGAGTGTTTATAGCATCTAACACTAAACTTGAAAGAACAACATTTTATCTAGACCACAAATTTGGCACTTCACGGGCGCCAAAGATTTACCATACAAAATAATGAAACAACACTATGGAAAAGCAAAATGTGGAAGAATGAAAATCAACAGAGAAATGGGTTGTTAAATAAGCAGTCTCAAAAACGTCCGAAGGAGCATTCATAAATTTAGACATTTTACTTTCCAGTAATAAAAGAAAAAAAAAGGTTGTAGCATGATGTCCACTGACTTTATGAGTCATAACTATTACTGTATCAATTCAATGAGTTGAATGATCTTCCACGCCCCATCCAGGGAGTTGTGGGGCAATTTCGGGTAGGAACCTGACGTTTTGAAAATGTTTCATAACCAAGATTGAGAAAACATCCAGCAGTACTACTTTTTGCCGATGAGAATTACTATTCGATGATATTACGCATAACTGGTTTGGGATCTGTATAAAAAGCCTAAACCGATCACATTAGCGTAGGCATATTCGCTCTTAATCTTCGAAGTTTTATGCATTGTAATAATCCACTTTTATGTATACCAACCACTTTTCATTTTTGTAGGTTTCATCTGTGTGCTGTCTTGAGCTAAAACACATAATACACTTGTACAGACTGAGTTTTTAGGGGACCCTCGTAAGCTTATTCTAGCAGTATAAGCGCATCAACGGACTGAAGAAACTTGAATAAATATGAATGCATATAAACATCAGTAATATAAACCATGTTCATTAAAGTAGGCATTACCGGTAACCTATTGCCTGGCTGCCAAATCCAAGGAAATGGACCAATGTAAGAAACTTCTGCAGATAAAAAGCTAGTAGAGACCAGCCACTAAAACTAGGGCCAACTGTGGGTTAATCTGAGCTGATGAAAACCCCAGAATGAATGTCATAAAACTATATAAGCCTTACGTTGGTCCTATGCTTTTACTATAAGACGGTGTACGATGTTTACTTGTCATTACGCTGTAACGCTGAACTCAGTTCTCAGGGCTATCACTTCATACTTTTAGATTTACAGGCCTTATTACAACGGTGATGTCATGGTAGGTGGATAGGCTACGTATCTGATGATCAATGAAACCTACCTAATTTTAGGTCTGAATGTGGTAGCACGTTAATCCAGTTCTAAGAAACTGCCTTAGTTGAAACAGGATCAACTGGCGCTTATGAACCTAAGTGTTATGTGTGCAGACATCGATAAATCGGCAGTACTTTTATTGACAATAAAAGATTATTTGGTTTATTCGCAGTCATGATTGTCATTGAAGTCATTTAAATTTTCAGTGAGGGTGACTGCATTTGCAGTGCTCCAAATCTGGGCGTCTATTAAAAAGATTTTGTTTATACACTCAGATAAATATATAATGAAGGAAATTTCGTGAGTTTACTTGGGTGAAAAGTAAGGACTATACTGCTTATATTGCTGACAAATCGTGTCTAGATGCAACAGTTTTTTCTAACTTGCCTCGCACTGCATTCTGCATCATGTACCTTGGTGAGTTTTGTAAACATAAGTCACTTACTAGTGTATAAGAGTTTTTATGTCAATCTGCTTAAGAGAATCAGGTCTTTTTCAACTCCAGCATCTCTCAGAGTAAATTATTGTTGGAATATTCACGACAGAAAACTGAAAACGTTCCTAAAATGTTGCCAAAGCTGAGTGGTGCTGTAAAATCTGACCAGTAAACGTCATGCCTATGTTTTGTTTTCTTCAGACGCCAGAAACCGAAATTCTTCTGCGTGATTCTAGTTTCATCTAAACTTTTGATTGCCAAAAAGCTATTTCGTTCGCACAGGAAAGACCGAAGATTAACTGCATGATAGACTCAATATAATGTGGTATTACGTGTCGCTGTAGATCTAGGTAGGGTGTACATAAGTAGGGTATTGCCTGTGCTTAAAAAGCAGGGCGTATATGCCAATATCAATAAAAGTTCGTGGGCTACCTGAATAGGTAGACAATGTGAAAACCTCTGTAGATGATGGGTTGGTCTGAGAGGATAAAAATTCTCATTTATTCGGTGTTTCATGTATCTACCCAATGGACCTACAAATACACATCCTGTTAGAAGTGTCTAGTATGGAATTGCTGTGAAAAGCATGTAGTGTCATTCGTATAACATGAAAATAAACATTGAATCGAAATGAACTGGGATTTGCTGGCAGCCGAAAAAGTTGAGACATTTTCGGAGGAAAGAGCGCTAGGTTCACCTTAAAATGTGCAACACCAAACCAACAAAATTCCACTAAAATCTTAAGAGTACACTCAAGACTGTATCTGACATGTGGCCAAATTTTTCTAGATGCATTTGAAGAATGTGGCGGCAAAACTGTATATGTGAACTTCTTGACACGGAACTATATTTTATCTAACAGCGACTGCACATACTAAGTTTAACATGAATAAATTCTGAAATCTTGTGCAAGACGGAAATAATCTATTTTCGTACCCAAAAAAGGACCGAAAACATTTTACGTACAAAAGCCACAATTAAAGACGACTTCAGTCAAAAGCGAGATATAAAAGCAGTCCAACTATAGAATAGGATATTATATGAGAATTCAAGCACTTCATTTCCGAAGAAGAATTAGGAATTTAAAATCATCGATAGTACGTAACGACTAACTTGCAAAAGTCAAACTGACGCTCTTACCAGAAGGCTTAAATCAAATTAATCAAACACATACAATCCATTGTTGATAGTGCTAGCATAGAAAGCTAACAGTTTTTGATCTCTCGCATCTAGATCCCAAAGCTTGGTTTGAGTTGTTCGGTTTGTTCCTACAGCGGACAGGGAAATGTCTTCTGCTTTCGTGCCTTAAGCTCCTAGGAGGTGGATGTTTTAGGGCTAGTAAATATATTATTCCATCTGACTACGGTATTGCATTCTTCCCTGGTCTCGCGTTCTAGGGCATATAACCAGTACGAATACTCAGCAATTGACCTCTACCCTGCCAAGTTCGTACAAGGACAATTCCTAAGTGGTAAAAGTGGATGGCATAGGTCTAGTTGCTAGTGAAGAGTTAGTAGATAATGTTTGATTATCAGGAACAGAGGTCTTAGGCGGTGAGTAGGAAGGAAATTTTGGTGAACTGCTAAATCTGGCTACTCCCTGAGCACAGTTGTAGCAGACCAAGCTAAATGACATGACCGTCTAACCGTCTTCTGAATGAGTCCGCCGAAGAGGCTGTGACAACATCCGGTAGTAGCGCATTCCATGAAGCATATACCCTTAGAGAGGGGAAGGTGGAGCAGGGCGTGATGTCAGACCCCTTATGTGCCACAATGATGGGGTTTCCTCGTGATGTCTGCTATGTTGCAGGCAAGGCTGACTTGTCTGCGTGGTCTGCCTGATATCGTAGGCCTCCCTCGTAGCCAGTGTGAACCGGTTAATTACTTTGGACCGGTCTCTTGGTGTTCAGAAATGCTGACAAATTTTCGGTCCACCTCAGTGTAGCAAATCTGACGACTGCAGCATGGTTCAACGTCCAATATTTTTCACTAGCGTATAGGAAACTGATAGTTTCTAGGCTTCCGGAGTCACTGCCTGTTGACTAGTTTCCCAAATTTTGTGTGCTTCCCCAATGAACAAATAACCTATTACCACTATTCCATGTTAAGCTACCAATGAGGCAGATGTCTACACGAAATGTTTTCCTATAAGGTGTACAGATTGGGTAGGCTGAGCAGACAGAAGACTGTTGAGAAGGATGATTACCTCATGAACTACTTCTGTGGAGGAGTGGTAGGAAAAGAGGAGCCGGAAAAAGCAATTTGTTTCTGTGGCAAGAAGGGTAGTGGAACTATGAAATTATATATAACTTTCAGGGTTGAATAAAATATTGAGGGAGGAAGGAGACTGGATCGCGCAACTCCTGAGGTAAGCGAGTAGATGAGTGACTTGAGGGGCAAGTGACCCCCTCATTGGGCTAATGATGAGTCTTATATGGCATTATTATAGGTGCAAAATTTCGGTACTGCAGTGGAATATGATTCCATATTGAATGTGTCCATCTGACGTAGCCCACGGTGAAATAGTATACTTTACATGACGTCTCGAGCACAAATTATTGTCCATAATCATATCACATCACACTGCACCGATATGATTGTGTATGGCAGAGAAAGACACTGATAATGTTAACAAATGTCGGACTCATATTTTTAATTGATTCTTTCGCCGAACGAAGATTTTTCGACGTTTGAATTCCGTGGTTGTTGGTGTTATTAGCCCTGACTGTGACGAATACTCTGCCTGCTGGCAGAACGGTGAAGTCATACCAAGCAGAAGTATTTTTGGAGATTTTACTGATGTTCGTTTACAGATTTTATAGTTAGCAATAGAGAACGTACAAAATAAGTTTGTGAACTGCTGGTTCCCCGTAAGGGGCTGTTCACTATTTTCTGGTGTTCATAGTGTTACGACGTTGCTTGATCACTACTGGATATCCTACATCCCCGCATATTTTACAAAGTGTGGAAATCATCTTTTTCTATGTGATAACTGGGAGCGAACACATTAAACCGTTTCTGACGCCCACAGAAGCTTTAACTTTTTAATCCATCATTGAACTTCATCATCCTTCCCTGTGTTTTATCAAAGGAGTACGACACTCTCCCAGGTTGAAAAGGAGATACCTAGCAGATGAGAATAAGATGTGCCTTACGGAGATTTCAAAAACCGTAGAAATAATTCCAAAATGAGGGTCCATAACCAGCTGTATTGCCAGTGTATTATGCATTTACTACTTCGGTCATTCTGTTCAAACTCCTACTGGCTTATACACCGTGGAGGATTTCGGGTCTCAAACCAACTTGTCAGAGCACTTTCAAGGCGACCACGTGTTGAAATTGCACCAGAGTTTCGTAATTTTTGAAATCCAAGGAGGAACATCAACCTACACTCCCCTTAGTTGTGGCTCAAGGTGTTTTTCTGTTTTTCACTCGTTCTGACCAACTAGTCATTCCATTTGTAAATCGTTAGCTTGTATCACGGTTGGTGATGGGAGATTTAGGTTATCAGTGAATAGCGAAAATAACATCGGTTACAGGGTTGCCTCATATGTTGCTTTACAGATTGATGTCACGCGGGTAATCTGAGTTCTCCTTACATTTGGATTCAGCTTTCTATCTCGTAGATGCGTGACAAACCAAAATATTGGTGGCCGGTTTCAGGGCCTTTATGAGGAAAGTTGCGGAGCACCGTAGGACGTCCCGGTCAGATTGTGAATTTTGACACCGGCACTGATAAATCACCTCAAGTGGTTATCAGGTTGGCAACCTGTGACAGCCTGATCCCAGAGGTCGGTCAATCTGACTGAAATATCTTGTTGCTGTTGTCTCGGAAATTAAACATCCCCAACGATGTGAAAGCATGGGCTGTGACGCTACCGGTTGATAGTTCTTCTGACATTTTTGACGCTTCCATTGAAGATGGTCTGTATGGTGATGATGGAGATGACCTACCCTCAAAAAACAGGGAGATGAAATTTAGATGGGCTCATTCGGTAACCTGGAACAGTTTCTCAGGAATGCTGGTTTCCGATTATAGTAGCTGGGAGATCTGTCCAGTTTGAACCTTGAAAACGTATCAAACACCTTGCTTCGTGAGAAATAGCTTGTCTTTAGAGTGCAAGTTGCTCCGGTGACATCTCAGCGGGGATGAAGATATGCCACCACGAAACTTCAAGCTCAGGGGTTTTTCATTGATCCGAAGGCCACTCGTTGCTCCTGAATGACAGCGAACAATATCCTATGGAGGCCATTTTCAGCGAATTTTCTGTATCTGAAGTTCCCTCTTAAGCCGGACTTCGAGTTACTTTCATTTTGTCCCATCATCGCCTAACTATTCGTAACCTTAAACAAGACCTATATATAGTTTGGTGTCCGCCACAATGCGGCAGATTGCTTGAACTAGTTAGAAAGGAAAGCTAAGCACTTTATGGCCATGGATCTCACTCAACCGCCAGTCCACTGTAAAACGTTTGTGTCCTAAAACTTGCCCCACCTTCCTTCCGGTCACTATCTTCAGAGTCTTACTTAGGTGCTACTCCTATTGTAAAGAACTACCGGTAAAGACAACTCTCGGTTGTAGTATGATTTAATTCTTGATGAAGAAACATAATATCCACTCGTGTGCGCTGAGCTATGTGAGGCCGTTTTTGTGGTTATTATTATTGTCATTATTACATCATTTATGGGTGGTTCGGCCGCAATTACTACTCAGAAGACTCAGGTTACTGTTTATGCGTGGTGGCACAAGTTGATGTGTGTGTCTTCGGGCTGTTGGCACACTGCAACGTAGTGAAAGTAAATCTATTGACATGGAAAAAGGTCTATGTTTTGAAAATCTTGCTGGTAAATACGGAGCGGTTTTTATACTGTGACCGTTAGGTTACTTGATGTTGTGCGGCCCTCCTCATAATGTCCAAGATGAAAAACACAACTGTGATTAGCGAAGAGCTCATAAAAGCTGTCGTTCAAGTTTTATGCGTACGCGCTGCATAAGAAACTTTTCCGCAAGACAGGTACATGATAAGATCAAGGTAAGGTAAACATGGTATAGGTAATAACAGTTCCATATCACTTGGCTCACGCTTACTAGGACAGTGGTTAGTCCTTCATTGCCTGTATACTTTGGATACTTTGGGGAGCAAATTTATTTTCTGACATTGAGGTCGCTCAGTTCTGTATTATTCAAATGTTGTCTAATATGGGAATGAGATCAACGCTTTACGGGCCCTTGGCAGCGCAAAGATCGATAAATCAAGAGCTAGTGATTCCACATCACCGTTCTGCTCCACTATATGTTGTCGTTCATGTGTGACAACTGTTGGCTGCCCAGGACTCCTCTAAAGCAGTGGTGTCACGAGGAACAGTCAGGAACGAAACCAAGATCCAAGCACTGTAACAGCTGAAATTCAGTAATCTTGGCCTGAACGCGGAAAATAACTAGGCGGTGGCAACTAACGTGAATCTGACTAGTTCCTGCTTTCTACTGTATAGCTTCCGAACCTCCGCGAGTGACGCGCGGTCAGGAATTGGACTGAAATATCAAAACACGGTTTGTAAAAAATCAGTGGTAGATCAGTTACGAAACCTATGGTACTATCAAAGCAACAATAAGTTATATCGAAATTACAAAAATACCCCAACAGTGCCGTTGCTATGCAGTCCAAACGTTCTCGGGTGCAACTATGTACTATGCGGTGAAAACTGGTTGAACAGATGCAACTGTTAAGTACCTGACAGTCAACAAGAATATTCCCGACAAAGGGATCAAAATTCTGTCTACCAGAATCGAATCAACAAATAAGTAATCCCAGCGGACAGTCAAATCGCAGCACAACCGTGGGTTGGACCAAAACAAAACGCCGGAGTCAGTAAAACAACTTCAGGTTGTCAACGGTCCAGCGTCACATAGTAGGAAAGTGAAACATCCATGATAAGTCTCAACCATACAAAGGCAAATACTGAGTACAAAGTCAAGGAAGACAGTCAAACAACTAAATGACATTACACCGGCTAGAGTCAAGGGCACACTATCCAAAACGACGGTAAAAACATTCAAATAAATGTCAATACTATGAAATAGGGTGACCAGGAGATATTTTCGGATCATTTTTCCGTTACAGAATGACGTTTTCGTCGACATTTGATGGGTTGTCTTCTAAGATACCTCTGTATCTCAGCCAATACGTTGTCATGTCAGGGGATTTTGGCCTTAAAACTTTTACAGCAAGCACTTTGTGTTTTATTCACTGGTGTGTCTAACATTGTTTAACTGACACAACATTGAAAATTCTGTTCTCTCCCCGCTGGCATTGAATTTCTTGAGTTACTGCTAATGCGGCGATCCGCTTCACACTTCGCGTCGTATCCTGTTTTCACTCCATCTGACGCAAATGGATCGGCAGTGTTTTCGATAATCAAGCAAGTGAAAGAAGTTGTGAGACTGCACATAAATCCTAGGGTCAGGCACAGGTCCGCCGTCGGTAGACTGATTTCAGAGGGCTTTCGTATGTATGAACTGGGGATGGTATTATTACTTTCGCTTCCATAAACCCGCTTCGATTGGCTGTTACCTGAATACCGCTTCGATATATACAGAGAACATTTCCAGCTATTTTTAGGCAGCCGTTGACATTTCAGCTTGTTGTACTTCTCCTTCTCATTGAGTTTGATTCTTAACATTACAGCATTTTGTCGCACTATCCTTAATGTCTCGGGGCTCTGGCAGGCGTGAACCTTCAGATATGGGGCTCCTTGGGTGCCATAAGTCTTCTTCTGGTTTCTTTCGAGCCTAGTGGCCCACTTTGTGGTTTATTTGTCCAGAAACTTTTTTGTGGCTGGTCACATCACGTCCCAAAACGTAGGTTTTGGATACAGAACTTCTTTTCTGGCGGAAAAAGCTGCTGAATAGGCGAGGATGAAGCTATCGGAACCCTACCCGGGCACGCTTGTTGATGTTAGAGCGTAGGTGGATGAACTCGCCTTTCTTACCTGACTAGGAGGCTGTCTGCCAACTACTTAGTGATGTATGGTCCGGTGATAGAACACTGCAACTTAGGTGGCATAAGATGCTTCTTCCGAGAGAACACGCATGGCACCCCTTACTATCTCAACGTAACTTCTATCTTTCCTTGTGGTTTGGAATTCCTGTTCGCTTCCGTCAGACCCGGTTGTTGTCCGCCTAGTTGAAGAGCGCTACATTTCTCATAAATGTGCAGTCTCACTTCAAGTTCTTCACACCCGAGATTACAATAAATATAACGAGGCACTGGATCTATCATTCCAAGGTTAAGGGCATGAAAACATTTGCCCCAACTTCAGAATAGTGAGTGACCGGAAACTCAGTCTCCAGCTTGAAGAAAGTTTACAGGCTAGCAAGGAAAGTTATTGTAATTTCTTAACCCACAACTCAGTTAGAATCAACCACTATCTAGTATCTTTAATATTCAACTTGTTTATTAGCTTCCCCGCGTTGGATTCAAAGTTTTATTCCTAACGTCCTTTTCTGAGAATAAAGATTAATGTCCGCAGCTTTCGTAGGAATAATATTTGGTCTGTCGTCCTAGGCCAACAGTTCCACCAACAACTGCTATCCGTCACCCGAATTACCTGTTTTCGTGAACAATACCTGCATCGGTGGGAACAAGTTCAAGTCTGATATTCTGAAGATATCAAAAGCAGTTGGAAATATGGTGTAGTATTTAATGTCTCCAGCTGTTGATGCGCTCATTAGACCCCGAAGGGGCTGCACCGGTTGATAGTTCAGCGAACTGAAAGTGATCAACTGACCTTGGGGCCAATACAGTGAGCAATCGAATGGCATCCTCCTCCAACCCTGTGGTCCTCAACGTCCCAGAGAATCACCCACTGAACCGGGTTAAAACCGGATACCTGACTAATCCAACTCGTAACGACCTTCGCCTGGGAGCAAGAACAAACAAATTTGTATGCCTCGATCTATTTCAACGTAACTCCCCTGTCACTGTGAGACACCCCTTTAGCTCTCAAAGAATCGTGGCATCAACAGCGACGCACGTTATGATTAAGACACTACCTTACCTAACTCCCTGTTTGTCACACGAGAATTCGTTGGTGAACCGACGTCGCAAGCTTCATCTGTACCAGGAGATATTGGAAGTGGGCTGTGGTCATTTTGTCGCTTTGATCTAAAGCTAATCAGAACTACGCTCACCCTGGTCTCTCCCCAAGGTATCACTGAGACTACTAAAATGCAGTCGTGGACACAACAAATGCTGATTTCACACCACCAACTTGCACTGGGGTAATATCCGCAGACAAAAATTGCAACGCCAATCTCGGTGATACAATACGGTGATTCCAACGCAGCCAATCCACACATCGTGCACAGGTAATTCATTCGTACCACCCGCCCCTTCTTCGACTTTGTTGCCCAGTGTGGCACCTCCGGGTCCCGCTAACAGCAATAAACATATTAGTGAAACTGGGTAGATCCAAATTCTTCGGAAACAAACCGTACTGTCCAACCAGGACTAAACATCCTGGTCGTCTTATACCGTCCAGCCTCGTGAGTGTCGCATGTTGGTTCGCTCCCATATTAAGGCACGTACTAAAACACCTCGTATGCAGCACTCGGCGGTAAGAGGACCTCAACTGGCCAGAATATGGTTCCGCTCTTTAGTTGTCAGAGTACAGGCAAGATATGCCAACATGGACATGAGTTACTTTGAGAGCTGAGGCCATACATACAAAAAAGGAGAATATCAGCATCAAGTGCGGGCAGTTGTATTCCTACGACAAACGTTAAGAAAAAGCAACTGACGTTGCTTAGCATTTTTAAAGAGTAGAGGGGTGGTGGTGACTGCTGATTGGTTCGGGCAACTATACAGATGGGAGTCATCAAAGGTGCTTCATCTTATTGGTGACTTCATGATCAACCAAATGCACAAGTAACAGATTCAGGTTCGCAGAAAACACATATCCTATCAGAGTTAAAAGCAAGGGGGCGGATGCAACTTCCCCGCCCACTTCAGAGGTCAGACTCAAAATGAAGATTCAAAAATTAAATTTAGCAGTCATGGAAGCAGTGAGTTCGTACACTTGCACCGTTATCATAGGGTGTTAGATCTCTGAGTGCTTGATAACTGACCGACACGCTAGACGACAGCTCCAATTATCCAAAGAATGCCTCCAGAGCCTAAGGAGAACCATAATTCATGCGCAGACAACCAGGTGCCCCCACTCCAGGACTCTTCTTGAAGCTGTACAAGACCTACACACAACCTCACCTAAAGGTCCACATCGTCATCGCATTGCCATACCTGAAAAGAGACTTGGACCTCCTGAAGAAAGTCGAGAAGCGATCAATGAAGGCAGCTAGAGGAATGTGGCAAAAATCTTGCGGGGACTGGCCGAAAGACCTAGTACTTTACTCTCTTGGTTGACATGGGTTACTTGGCGACCTGATAACGGCTTACAAAGTACTAAGTAATTTAAGCCATCCGAACAGTGATGACCTACTGAACGGTCACTTTGGCGGTCCTTGTGGTCACCCAAGGAGAATCGCCCACCGAAAGTCGAAAACACCTGTGCGTTCATAATTTTTAGCTGCACGAGTATGCGGCCAGTGGAACGCATCGCCCGCCGAGATGGCTAGTGCTCGGTCTGTCGACAGCCTCAAGAAGAATGGACACCTACGTAGCGACACACGGTTTGCACTCATCCAGAAGGAACACTGACTAGGTCAGTACTACCGAATAATTCTGGGCAGCCCAGCACAGTTAACTATTTGCCGGATCTTATGCACTGCCAGTCCCAACTGGGCTGGCAGTCAGAATCCAATGCAACGGCATGCCAGCCTCCAGATAAGCCCCCATATTGCACTGATCCCAGAACGTAGCTCTCTGACATGCTTCTATACCAACGCAGGAGATCTTAGGAGTAAGCTACTGTAGCTAAACACAACATGCCATGTGCGCGCAGATATAATTCTCATCACGGAGACATGGCTGTCGACAGATATCTTGGATGGGGAAACGTCTTCACCCAACATGGCCCTTTTCCGAAAGACAGGCAGTTAAAAGAAGGTGGAGGAGTGGCGCTTATATTAGCACTCATCTAAAAGTTAGGGAAGAGACTGACAGTGTGTTCAGGTTACTACCAGACTCCTCATGGTGCTATTTTTACATAGACTCAACAAAGTGGCCAGTGAGGGTGGGACTTCCCTTTGCACAACAGAACACGAGGCGCAATTGCTCGGTGCCATTTCAGCAACCCCCCGCCCATCAGTCTATGACCATGTCGTCCTAGGTGGAAACTTCGCCCAACCCGAGATGTGAAGTAAGATATGGGCATAAATCTTTCGAACGCAAACTTCGAAATATGTTTGTGACAGCGGGACTGATAAAGAAGGTTGGGAAAAACACCAGATGTAGGACCAGATGGAAAAGGATCACCAGTGGACTACTTCCTGGCGGACGATGATCTTTTGATGGACGGTATCTGCGTCTAACCCCGCTAGGTAAAAGCTACCACGCATCGGTGAGATTTTCTCCGATAACCGAGGAGACACTACTAATAGTTGGGCCAGAAGCGTTCCGCTGTTAGCTAAAGCAGACTACCGTCCCATGAAAAACGAATTCCTGGGGGCTGAGTGGCCACAAGAATGTCACCCACTGTCGATAGACGAATACTGGACACATATCAAAGATGTTGTCTGCAGCGCTACCGAAAAGAGTGTTCCAAAATTAAGCAGACGGCCACCCCCCAAACAGTCTTGGGTAACTCGCGCAGCCTGGAGGCAAATACAGAGGAAAAGGAAGTCATGGTATCGGTGGCGTGCATCGCACAAAACGTCAGACTTTCTTGGCTGCAAGACGTTAAGCGGCTTGTGTAATATTAGAATTCGCAATGACAGATGTACATAACACAGCAACCAGCCCGAACAGTTAAGTTGCAATGCGAAAAGTTTGTATCGGCTTGCGTCACAATGCAAGCCAACGAACAAGAGTTTAAGCCTGATCACAAGACTGGCCGGAAAACCTTTGAACGGCAGCGAGATAGCGGAACTGTTGAGCGGCAGGTTTGACGAGCGACTCAAACCCCGTAATACATCCACTGTCAACATCCAGTAATGTGACGAAGTCCTAGGACTGCGATACAAAGCCGATGAACGTAGAGATTTCGTCGAACCAGGTACTTGCAAAACTTTCAACACTGAGAAAAAAGAAATCAACGGACTGTGATCACACAAGACCAGTGGTTCTACAGAACTGGGGCAAAGTGCTAGGCATACCCGTACGCAACCTGCTTACGCACCCGTCGGAAGTAAGCCAACTCCCCCAAAGAATGGAAACACGCCATCCTTTCACCAAGGGAGGAGACCGAGAAAACCCGTGCAACTGTGGACCGAGTGCATCACTCCCCACACTCTCCAAGGTACCTGAAGGCCCGTTTACAGAAGTTGCTTGAAACTACCTGAAGGGAAACAACGTAGTCCGTCTCACCCAGCGTGGTTTCAGAACCGGGCTGTCGTGTGCCACAAACCTGGTTACCTCTTGGGGTGACTGAACCGCCAGACGGGACAACAGACAACCGGTTCACGTTATCTTCTTGGACTTGGCCAAAGCTTTCGATAGCGCCCTACACCACATTATGCTTGCCAAACTTCCAAAAAGTGCGTGTCACTGAACCACTCTTAGCACGGCTTACAACATACCCAGAGGAAAGAAAATTCTGCACCTAGGTAAACAGGATTCGATTAACCCGGGGGAATGCAAGAACAGGAATTTCTCAAGGAACGATCCCCGGGCCACCCCCACTTTCAGTATTCACGGGTGACCTCCCCATTAAAATTTCATCATCTGTCCCCCAATTCGCTGACGACATCAAAACATGGAGGACGATAGGTGGCGAAGAGGACCCTAGGATACTCCAAAATGACCCGTTGCAGCTGGAGTCCTGGCCAGCTGCAAACGGCCTGAGGTTTGGCCCGTAGAAATTCAAGGTGATGTATCTTCGCACACCAGAGGTGATGAAAGTCAGCTACACCCTTAACAAGTGTGCAATCACTAAAATATCCACAGAGAAGTACCTGGCACTAAACCCTCCTGACAAACTGCATTCTGCTGGCAATTAAAAGAGAACGTCAGCCTGGATTGTTAACCCCATAATTATTCCGTATACAATTTGGAACCCATGCTAGACCACACCTAGTGGTGTTCCACGTGATGGTCTCCCACTACTAAAGACAGACGCAAATACTCTCTGGAGGATACAGAGAAGAGCACCAAAGTCGGTTGTCAGACCAACAGGTAAACCACATGGATAGCACCTCAGGCAACTCAACTTGTTCACACTAAGCTATCGAAGGGAAAGAGGTGACCCAGTAGCAGCTTACAAGACTATTCACCAAGTTTACCACCCAAACGGGACAACGTTATCACTCAAAAACCCACAGTCTCGTGGGAGCCTCACTCGCACGCCCCACCACAGGGCGGAGACGACAGTGAGATCCGACTTCTTCTCCCAAAGATTACCTGCCAATTTGGAGCGCTCTGTCGAAGGGAGTGGACACAGCTACATCAGTCGTCTCCTGCAAACGACTACTAGGTGGGCATGTGAGAAGAAATGGCTTGCCACAAACGTTTGTCAGTAGCAACTGATGATACGCTCTTCCATCCCTGTATTCCGCAACCGTAGTATCTGCATGTCTCCTCTATACTACTAGCTACGCTTATCCTTTCATGAGCACTTTTCACTCCCCTTTTTCTGATTCACCATTCACCCAATTTCTAGCATTTTTAAGGTAACGCTTAGCGCTTACTTGCAGGTGCTTACAACAGCAGGAATTGCAAACGGTTAGTAGATCTTACCAGTAGCCCCGCTGCTCCCCTTCAAAACAAACCAAGCTACAATTTGCGAATAAAACACCCCAAATGGACATTCACTGCCTCCAAAGCTATGAGCAGGAAAACGCAAAGACTTCTGCGACCGTCAAAACAGCACAACCGAACAAAAAGAACCGGGCATCAAAACCCGGAAGCAAGATCTCAAAAGCTAGAAGTTTCCCCTACCCGCACTACCGATGCTCGATGTTGTTGGATGTCGTCACGGACCTAACTCAACCTCATACTTCCCTGGTAGACGCCTCATACCCGGTTACCATACCTCCACTAATAACATTGCTGTTTCTATTCTTATTCTCCGTTCTACAGTCTTGCTTGTCCCCTCACTCCCATCTGGCTCTATTTTCTTACAATATTTATTAAAAGTTCTTCCTATTACTTGTCTCCCTAGGTCTCTTGTTTCGCTTCGCCTCCTTCCACCTAATCATTCTTTGTTTCTTTTTCTTCGCACTTCAACTCTATTGATTTCTATGGACATCTTTTGTATATCCTTTTTGTAACCCATCTGACCGACTGTTCGGTGTTAAGACACTTGAGAAACCCATCTGCACCATGGCTTTCGAGAAAAACCACACGATCCTTGCGAATTTAATAAGCACCCAGGCGCGTTCCTTGGATAGTGATGCGTTTTCGCTCCTCGTTCAGCTTTTGGATTTTTCCAAGTTGAAAAACTTCCACTTGGAATACTAAACCCAAAAAGACGTACATTTGCAGCACTGCTATTCCTGCACGCAACCTCTCGCTGAGTATTCGTCAACTTACTTCTTAACAGTTGAAAATTGGGATTATTATTTTTTTGAACCGACCACTCTGCCCACCGTCAGTGGTTCATGGTTTCAACTGCCAGACTGACTTAACGCTCGGTTCTCTTCGGAGGTTATTCCCTACGAAACATCTTTTCTGGTTTTACATGCACATCTGGAGCTTATGGTTGAACTAGTTGGTCAAGAGTAGTTGAGCAGGTCACAGGTGTCTGAAGGTAAGCCAACATAAATTTTCTTCCTTTATATATTCTGTCCTTTTGCCACATTCAGTCTACAACCTCCTTATTGCTGTCACACATTTATCTTCCCATGAAGTTTGTATAATGGTGACATGTCTGCCCAAAAACGCTAAACCCGAAGCTTTAACACGGGTAACGCGGTCGTGCGCAAAAAGGGACAACAACACCTGAAACAACACTGTAATCTGTCCTTGCAGACAGAGGTAGAGCAGAACACTGAACTTCTAAAGCAGACAACTTGTGTTTCTAGAATTCCAGTCGTCATCAAACGGGTGACACAGAGTAGTACTAGCACGCCATAAGCTAGTCCTACTTCAGGAAAGGATCAGACCATGCCTGAAAAGAGGGGGCGGCGTATAAGGCTTGGGAACAAGGCAGCCACAAGCAGTTTACCACAGTCCGTAGCACTTTCTTCATGGAAATAAGGCTGCAATGTTTGCACCAAAGTTGTTTTGATGGTCGATGAGGCATTCGCATGCAACCTATGTCACCGACTGGCGACACCAAAGTACCCCGACAATACTGTAAGCTGATGAAGAGACAACCACGCAAATGGTTCTGGCACACGCGTTCAGAGTGCAGGATGCCGCCCGCTTTCTGCGCGGAAAGCCTGAAAACGATGCTTTCCGCCGTTTAAAAACCACCAATGTCCCTGAATAAAGTAGGGTTAACATTGAAGGATAACGCGGGAGGACCTGAAAACACAGCGAGATCTCCGGCTGCGCACACACCACCACGCGTGTGGACCATGTTGGGTTGAGTCCCCGCACCTCCTATCCGGCCTCAGAGAACGTCAAGCGCGTGGCTAAAGACACTGACCGCTGGACTCACTACGAAACTCACCCCAAACATCCCACACACCGCGGCTGAGAAACAACCAGTAGAGATACACGACAAACCCATTGGAAAGTCGGGCGTGCCACCCACAACGAGCCCAAGTCACTGAAGGGCTAACTCGGTCATACTGTCCTGCGTCGATGTATCGACACACTCAATGTTGATCGAGGGGGAACGGCTAGACGGCCGAATACGGACAGGCTACTGCCAGATGTAGGGACTCCCCTCTTTCCCTGTAACACTGTGCCGCCTTTCTCGCGGAAGCCGAGGACCCAGCGATAAGCCACCCCGTTCACGTGTGTCCTCGAACACTGCTGAAGAGGCCGAAGACACCCTCCTGCTCCTGCGAAAACCGGACGTTGTTAATACCTGCAAAATTCAGGCCAGGCCTGACAATCTATGGTCACCAAAAGAGAAAGAAAGAGAATCATCGGTTGGAAATTCAAACACAAACAACACTATGGTTGTGCATGGGGCTCCAGGACTGCCAAGTGACCGCTTGGCTACAGATCGGTACTTCCGCGACCTCTAACAATGGGAATGGCTCTCAACCAAAGTTGGTCTCTGCAGTGTGCCGGCCAGCGGCGTCAGTAAACTGCCATAGTCGGTGCATCTGAAGTCTATACCCACTCCCAGACTGCCCACCGTCCAGTTCGACTCACATGCCTCCCTCACGGACGTTCTGCACGCACAGTATGATGCTAAAAATAGCGTGGGCGGCTCAATACGCATGTGTGAAAGTAAGCCTAGACCCACTAGGCAAGGGGAGAGATGGCAACCACCAAGACCTCCGTAGTCGGTGATTGTCACACAGACACTAACCAGTGAGTCAGATACACAGAGTAAAGAAGCTCTGACTGCCACAGCCTCCACCCAGGTTGAAAATGAAAAGCAAAAAAAGAAAGATGCCAGTCCTATGAGGGCTGGCGACGCTAGACCCACCCATGTGTGCGCTCCCCTCGTGAAAATACACAACCAGCCCCCCTCTCACCAGGCATATTTTAACATGTATGTACGGAAACGCTGGGCTGCTCGTAATCGAATCTCCAGCCAGTTAGTTGGAACGCATCAGTATCTCGGCCCGACCTCGTAAATTCACTGTTCCATCCGACTACGCTGTTGCGTTCTTTCTTGCTCCCCCATTCGTGGGTACATAACAAGTTCAGATGATTAGTGATTAGCCTCTGCGTCTGTCAAGTTCGCGCCAGGACATTTCCCAAATTGGTGAGCCGGACATGATAACACATCCCGATGAAGAACAAATCTTAAATTGGTGAGCTTGTTCCATTTTATACTTGTATATTGTTTTCATTTTGATGACCCTTATATATATATATATATATATATATATATATATATATATATATATATATACAACTTTTCCTCATGTCTTACTGTACTCCGAAGCTTATTCGTATTAAGCCGACTACGAACACTCTCCAACTCGTGCCATGCTGGCCAGACAATGCAGAAACATGGTTTCAGTATGTCGAGGCGGATTTTCCAAAGCAAGGAGTAGCGGGACCTCGTTCCTGATTTCTTGTTGTTATACGTTTATTACCGCGGGAATTAAACAAACATGTTACGGCACACATGTTTAATCCTGAAGTAAGTGATCTTGTGCACTTCTCAAGGCCGCACTCTTGAAGAAAGGCGATCTCACAGATCGCCAGCGCCTAGACGAATTACTTCGTAGCATCGACCTACGCAGCCACTCAGCTACTGAAGTCCTTGCACGCATGCGAGAAGTTATGGGTGCATGAACATTCGACGATGGCCTTTTCCGGGAACTATTTCTCTCAAAACTACCACAACCGGTGCAAACCGTGTTGGTAACACTGCAGTCAGTCCCACTCGATGACCTGGCAGCCTCGGCAGATAAAATACCGGAGATTTCTAGCAGACCCGTCTCCAACGTATATTCTGTCTGCGACAAACCAGGGAGCCGGGATTTAGAGATGACCAAGCTGTGCAACTCTGTTAAGCAGCCGCTGCAAACTCGAAGCCCTAGGTCTATTGGTGGGACCACCTACGTAGGTCCAAGTATGACCATCGTGAGAATTAAGCAGTCAGGTGCCGCGTCCTACCGGGCAGTGTCGGAGAAATATCCAGAGTTACAACAACCGGAGCATACTCTTCCATGCATAACCAGCAGTGTTGTGCGCCACGTCAAAACCACTGGTCCACCCGTGGCATCTAAAGCAGGCCGCCTAGCCCTGATAAGCTCGAAACGGTGAAGAGTGATTTCGACCAAATGCTCGAACGGGACATTATCACACCTTCAAGTAGACCTTGAGCATCACCACTGCATGTGGTTCCCAAAAAGGATGGCAGCGGCTGGCATCCAACCGGCGATTACCGAAGGCTCAACGCCCAAACAACACCAGACTTCTACTCGATACCTCACGTTTACGACTTGACTGCGGCGTTATTCGGGATCGAGATATTCCCCTAAATCCATCTGGTCAAAGCGCATATTCGGACACCCATGGCAGTAAAAGATATCGCAAAAACAGCCATAATTACTCCTTTTGGTTTGTTTGAATTCCTGCGCATGCCATTCTTTCTTCGGAATGCAGTACAAACATTCCAACGCTTTATGGATGATGTATTCCGTGGTTTACCTTTTGTCCACGTCTACATCGATGGCTGTCTCACTGCGAGTCCAGATGAGGAAACTCACCTTATACATTCGAACCTCATATTAGTGGGCTGAGAAAATATGGCGTCACAGTCAACCTGCGGAAGTGTAAAGTAGGAGTCGGATCACTCAGCTTCCTTGAGGATACCATTGAAAACAGAGGCATACGCCCATTGACAGATAAAGTGACCGCCACCACGGGCCATCCAGAGCCGACCACTGTGAAGCAGCTCCACACTTTTACTAGCCTGGTAAGTTATTACAGAAGGTTTACTTCCAACCGTGCTTCTGTCACGAGACCACTCACAGGTCTACTTTGAGGAGCTACGAAGTGCGTGACTCTGCACAACGAGGCTAGACTTGCTTTCTCCAAAACCGGGGAGGCTATTTCATACGCAACCATTCTTATGCATCACGGCTCCAATGCTTCTCTGAGTATTGCTGCCGATGTATCGGACTCAGCGATTCGAGCAGTTTTGCAACAGTTGGCTGACAACCAGTGGTAACCTTCAACCTTTTTCTCGTGGCGGCTGCAAGAGGTGGAAACAAGATACGGTACATTTGGTAGGGAACTCTCAGCTATGAACTGTTCTGTACGCCATTTTCAACACTTGGCGGAAGGTTGTGGCTTCATAATTTTCACAGACCGCAAACCGTTAACCTTCCCTCTTGGCCTTTTGTCTGACAAATACTCACCCGTGAGTTGCGACAGCTGGATTACATTTCCCAGTTCACACCACACATCCACCATATTTCTGGAGCAAATAACTCCGTAGCCGACGCATTATCTCGAATAGCTTCGATAAGCTGAATCTAGGGCGTTCATTTCGTTGAACTAGCTTGGCGCCAAAAAGGAGACCTTGGGCTGCGTCATGGGTTGTCGTCTGCAGCCCTCAAGCTACAACTGTCCAGTTGGATCAGACAAGGATACAATTTTATGCGATGTCCCTGCTAGTCGACCATGCCCAATAGTCCCGAAAGAGATGCCGACCGAACGTCTTCCATACGTCGTACAAACTGTCTGGTCCAGTCGTACGAGCCATCATCAGGCTCATTGCCCAACTTTTCTGCTGGCTGGAAACGGACAAAGGCGTTAAGAAGTGTGCTAAGTCATGATAAGCTTATCAGAAGTGTGAAGTTATACAACACACGAAAAGTCCTTTAGGTTCTTTTCTAGCCCCAGACATGCGTCTCGACCACGCCCATCTGGACATTGTAGGACCTCTACCAAAATCTAACGGATATACTTACCTTTTCACTTGCGTGGATCGTTTCACATGATGGCCGGAAGCAGTACCTATCAGGATATTACTGCCGAAAGAGTAGCTTGTGTTTTCGCAGTGAGGTGGATCGCAAAAACTTTGGATGTCCATCTTACGTCACAACCGACCCTGGGCTCCAATTCGAGTGTGGATTACTTCACGCTCTAACTAGACTTCTACGGCTCACTTGCTTCCGAACGACAGCTCACCGTCCGCGAGCGAATGGCATGGTAGAACGCTTCCATCGACAGCTGAAAGCTTTCTTTCCAGCTGCAAATACACCTCAGTGGGCCAAGGCTCTGCCTCTAGTCCTACTGGGTATCAGTAACGCGTTGAAAGTTGATGCTGGATTTACCTCTGCATAACTCGTCGATGGGACCACTCCCCGTCCATCAGGCTGGTTTTTTCCCCTTCAACTTTCAAACGTGTTTCCGACAGGGCATCTTACGTGACTAGGCTCACAAACGCAATGCGTTCAGTTAGGCCTCCTCCGGTTAGAACTCAAACGACTGATATCTTCGTTCGCCCTATTTTACAAAAGACATTACACGTGTTCATTCATCACCACTTGAACCACTCTGCGATGGGCCATTCAAAGTGATCAAGCGACACGAGAAATTCTATATAATCCAGCGAAACTGTCGTGAAGATACTGCTGGTATCGACCGTTCGAAACCGGCTCGTTTCGAGGGCAACCCCGTTATGAGCGACTTTCCAGCTGGCTGTGGCCGACCGGCGGATAGCCCAATTATCGAAATTCTCGACGATGTGTCTGGTAATGCACAGATACAACTACCACCGGTGCAACAAAAAACACTATCAGGTCGAACCTCCAGGTTCCCGGAGTATTTGAAGTCGTATTCAACTTAGTGGTGTGAAATGAAATCTGCCAACCATTTTTTTAATTCAAGATTTTTTTCGCGGCACCATTTTTCTTTTACCGGCAACGCGAAAATCCTCCCACATTCGACCTTTTTATATCAAGCTTAAACTTCATTTTCACTATATTTATACATAAATAACTCCAATTCTTCGGAACTTTTTCGTGGTATTAAAGACTTTTATTCATATTCCAGGCGCGAAGGGCACTGAACGGAACGTCACATGACACTAGGGAACGCGATCGACATACTATTCGATTTATCGTATTTTATTTTTCATTTGCCCCGTCACCCTAGAATAACTTCCGAAAACCAGGGGCCACTTCTCTCAGTGAGCCCATCGAAAGAGTTTAACCAGCACAGAAACCACTGGATTTTTACTTCCGGCTGGTATCGTCTTAGCGTTCTTACGAACCCACTGGAGAAGGAGTGATCTATAGCCTGGGGTTTGACAAGATTCAACATTGATGCTGACCTTGATGATCTAACTGGACTCGCTAGACTGAAGGCACCCGGTCAAGCATGCTCGTCATTTGGCACCCCGTCGTGTTGCGTCGCACTGCTCGTAATCGAATCTTCAGCCGGTTAGTTGGAACGCATCAGTACCTCGGCCCGACCTCGTAAATTCACTGTCCCATCCGACTACGCTGTTGTGTTCTTTCTTGCTCTCCCATTAGTGGGTATATAACAAGTTCGAATAATTAGTGATTGGCCTCTGCGTCTGTCAAGTTTGTAGCAGAACATTTCCTAAAACCTTACCTAGGCTATCCAATATCCAATATTGATAGTGCGAGCTTAGGAAACTGGTAGTTTTTGATCTCTCGCGCCTAGTTCTTAGGGCTTGATTCCAGTTGTTTGGTTTGCTCCTGCAGTGGACGAGGAAATCTCCTCCCCTCTGCTTTCTTGCTTTTAGCCTCGGTGAGGTGAATGTTTTGTGGGTTAGTAGGTTGTAATTTGTAGAGTGATTAGGGAGCTACGGGTTGCTGGGAAGTTTGGAGAACTGCCATGACTCCTGTCTGTGTAGGTACCTGGAAGAGAATCGTAAGGTAGTGGTAAAGGAATGAAGAGAGAATAAAGAAGAGGGTGAAGTAGCACCATAGAGACTCTGGGAGCTGGGTTAAGGCCGTATCGCTAACCATCCTTGCCTTTAAACAGGATTTTACGTAGATAGCCACTCCCCCTCCTGCTCTAGGTTCCCTGTCCCTGCGGAAGAGTTCCATGCCAGTAACATGCATCTCTTCGTCGGAGATGTCCGATGAGAGCCAGGATTCGGTGATGAATATGATGTCGGAGTGCTGATGTGCACGCAGCGTCCTCATTTCCGCTGCCTTCCCTCTTAGCCCCCTAACGTTGCTGTACATACATATTAGAGTGTGCCTGATGAGAGGGGAGGTCTGGATGTGTATCTTCGCGGGATGAGCGCTTACGTGGTTGATTTTAGCCTCAGGCTATAAACAAGAAAGTGGAGGGGATTTCCTCGTCTACTGCAGGATTGAACCGAACAACTCGAATGGAGACCTAAGAACTAGGCGCAATGGATCAAAAACCATCAGTTTTCTACGCTGGCACTATCAGTATTGGATATTGGACCCAACCGCCTGTTGGGCTGGCTGAAGCTACAGGAGTCTAGCAAGTAGACCTACTTGATCAGGATCCACGAAAAACCTGAAACCGTTTCGTGGGACGTAGAAGCGAGTGCGAAGAAATCAGTTGGTGTAGATTAATCCGTTCACAGATAACGGGTTTTGTTTGACTTGTTCAATGTTAGACGCACATATGACCTATAATGTGTTAAATGTTTCATCTGTCGGATAAAGCATCATGGATTTCGACAGGTCTTCACGTCCTACATTGCACTCGTCTTTAGGAAGATGCATCTACAGATGGAAATCTAAAATACGAAGAAATCTTACCATTATCCTGACTTTCATTGGAATCGTGCTGGGTGTATCACTGGGTGTAATATTAAATATATTTTCTATCACAGAACCTGTTCTGCTATGGATAGGTAAGGAACTATTCGATATCCTTAAACTGTAGGACTTCCCGGAGAACTTTTTATCAGGGCACTAAACTTTGCTGTAATACCACTCCTAGCTGGCAATATTATTTCCAGTAATGTATCAATGGTTTTAAAATATGCGTAACTGATACTTTATTCAGTGTCATCCAAGTTGAAACCTTCAGTGCAAGGTAAAATGGCTGTACTTGCTTTGAGCTATTGTGTTGGAATGAATGTCTTTGCTTCTTTTCTTGGCCTAAGCGTAACATCACTTATCAATCCAGGTCTGTAATATTTATCCTTAATTGGATTTCTCAGGTGGGAGATTC
Source organism: Heterobilharzia americana (assembly GCA_944470555.2). Lineage (NCBI taxonomy): Eukaryota > Metazoa > Platyhelminthes > Trematoda > Strigeidida > Schistosomatidae > Heterobilharzia > Heterobilharzia americana. Next base: position 15,241,307 of record OX104129.1, read on the forward strand.
ATGTCCAACACTCAAATATCTGTAGTGATTTCTTCAAGTCGTGACAAGGTTGAGATATCGGACGTATTTATGGACTTTTTCAGGTTTGTTTTCCGTCAGTTTAAATTTCATGGTGCAACAAATTCTCTTGATCAAAACGTTATATGATATGACTGAAAAAAATATTCCTCATGCACCATAAACCCCTAGCTATAGGCATTAATTTTATGTACGGAAACCTTGCTTGGTTAGTTCCTGTATGTAGCCTTCACATGTTATGTTGTAGGGTTTTTTAGTCTTTGGCAGTACTGTTTTAGTCGGTACTTAACGGGTTTCTCTTATGAATTTGTCATACATGTAGTCCGGTTGACAGATTTGAATGAGGCAAAATAACTTTCAGAATAAAATGAGCTCACTTTATTGCATGGTCTTTCATCGACCGCAAACAGATAATTGAAATGAAATATTAGTAGTAATAACAGTATAACAAACAGTTATCAAGGTAAAGAACAGTAAATTGAAGTTTCTTTCCTAGCACAGAAGTCAGGTTGAAAATGACTAATTTCCCCAACTACCTGTGTATGACTAAGTAAGGGAGGGGGGGGCGGGGGAATTAATTCTTGTCACATGGATATGCTTTGGCAACCTCTGTCAGCGAAAACCTGTTCATTACCTTCACGAGGTGGGTACCTTTCCACAAAAGTGCAAGTACGAAACGGGTATATGACGAACAAGTCATACATGAGCTCACCTAGGCAATTTTCAGAACCTTGATTCTAAACCGGTGATATGCAGATAACAATAGGTTGCAAACACTATACAACCTTTCACAAGTCACCTTCAGCCAACACTGTTTCACATTAAGTTTAGTTGCTAAGTCAAAAACTTGGATAGTGGTTCTTTAAACAGCCACTTAGTTTAGTTTAGTTGTAATGATGACTTCGAAGGATAAAATGTCAGTGGACCTTTTGGTTCCTTCACTATTTATCTAATCCGCTACTTCACAGATGTCCTTCATTTACCACTGGTTGTTAGGTTTACATTTAGAGTGTACTGTTTTACTGCGAACTATCTTTATTTCACACATCTACTCGTCGTTAGTCAGAAATATAATTTATTTGTGCCGTTTTTACTTATCAAATAGTTACATTCCACAAACTTTTGTCCATTAGGTTTAACTTAACTATTCTGAAACCAAACGTCACATCTACATGCCCCAACTGATTTCAACCTAGATTCAAACAGTGATTATTTCTATTATCAATAAAGTGTTCGCACTATCATAAGGTTAACTGGAAGATGATTCCACAGGTCAGGTGTCTGAGATGAGGGGACAAGCTTCGCGGCAAAGAGTAAGAACTGGCTGATGTCGATTAACTGGGGTCATGTACTTAATCTCTGTACAGATTACAATCCGATTCTAGTTTTAACCAACTTCCACAGTAGCCATAATCGATGTCAGAGGTGTTTGGATCCAATTAATCACTGATGATCTTGACATGTACAAGTCTTCTATTTCACATTTTTGGAGTGTGATAGTGTCTTGCTCGCTGCTAAGACCCATATTAGATTGGTTATTTGATATGGCACATAGTGACACACAATTTACTGGATGACGTTTCGAGCACAATTCATATCAAAGTAATCATACGACTTTCAACCTTCCTTTATAAAGTCCAACAGTTCATCTGTTTATTTTGACGGTAGTGAAATTTTCTATATATCTGCAATATGTGACGAGTCATTCCTCATACTTGAGTTAGGTATGGATTTAATGAACAAAGATTCCGTGATCAATCTCTCCCTCCACACAGCCTACTATATTAGATCTTTGAATTGTCACCGTATCCCACCCTTTGGTGAGATTATGGGTCAGTGCCTGGTCAGCGATAGCCGAGTTTTTCTCTGAGCTATTCATCTTAGTAGGATCTACCGTTGTGTTGCGCTAAATTTTTGTGTTATGATATTCTGACTGACCTAAATCGGCTGCTTTATCCTATACACTTGACTTCACGATTGTTACATGGTATTTGGTACTACTGGATCTTCTAGCCTACAAACTTTCTCTCTAAGCGAGTTTCTGAGTCCAACTGCCACCCTAATTCCAGTTTTGTTAGGAATTCTACATAAAATTTCCGATGCGTCTTCTTCATACGGTAACACCACAGAGAATTTGAACTCCCACTAACAAAAACACTCTCTTATCAGTCCTAATAAACTTCTTAATGAATTCCAGAGGGTTGTTATTACGAAGCAGTATCTCTTTGATATGTTTACTTACCTTATTTAGCTTTCCTGACATATTAGTCATATGTGAAATCTAAGTATCTATTATAACGTGTTGATTTTCCATAAATATTGATATCCAAGCTTCCATCTTCTACCCTCTGTATTTGGCAATCCAACATAGGAAAGTCTTCGTCATTTTCTAGTTTATAAGTGAATTGGATCTCATCTGCTATCGAGTTATTGTGTGCCACAAAACTCTGGATGTGTTCGGATTTAAACACAGTAAATATGTCATCTACATATCACCACCATACTTTTTGGATGAGTTGGAATCCTTCTGATGCTATTTTTTTTCCCAATTGTCCACAAATATGTCTGGTACGATGAGGGAAATCGGAGATCCCATCGCTACTCCTTCTGTTGGTTTATATGTTTTGTTTTGAAATTTGAAAACTGTGGAAGTTAGGCACAATCGTTTCCCTAGAATAATTTCTTCAATGGAGACTTGAATTCTCTTTCTGAGTTCGTAATCAGTTGTGATTTCATTTCTGACTGCCTGAAGTGCTCTATTAATTGGTATATCTGTATAGACGCTCGTTGCATCGAAACTGACCATCACTTCTCCCTCTTGCAATATATATATATATATATATATATATATATATATATATATATATATATATATATATATATATATAACCTCTTTTTACAACTCCATATTCCTTTCACAACTATGAGCCCAGCAATAGAACTAAGGCCAACAAAGTTATTCTTCACAAAATTGTCTAAGTAAAGTTGTTCTACCTATTATAGCAACCAAACGCAAAACTGGAATAGATCTAAGGCTATCTTTCAACTCATTCGCAAGTGTAGCTTATAGTTGATTGCGCGTTTACGATGTCATGAAAGTAGTGAGTTGAGCTATTTGTTATTTGAAAAATATCTTGCTTTCAAACACTAGCTCTGTGCGAGCTCCCTGAAGTTTTCCGATAGTGACCAGCATAACAGTAAAAAAATTCGGAAGGAATTCCAAGTAGAAAGACTTAATGAAACACCTGAACCCGACAACTCACCTGCGACTGTTTCTGAAGAAGTAAGTAAGACTGAATTCAGGAAGCTTACCAGATTGTCCAAAACAGGTAGGAGGTAGTATTTTCTTGTCGTTGCAGAATGAAGTTATTTTATGAACTATATTTGGAAATCACACACAAATTTCTTTCGCAAACTAGTCTTCTACAGGTCCCATGCAAGATACTTTGCGGGTTATGGAAAACGCATGAAGACTTGCTTGTGAGACAAAGAGTGTGCCTCTTGTATTAGTTGACTATCATTTCCTTCTGTTCTAAACTTGGACCGTCGCCATATGGCTCAAACCAATAGTCAGAAATTCTGTGGCATCAGTTTAGGTCGGCGTTCGCATAACCACAGAAGCCCATGGTTATACATTCTGGTGATAAAGCGCAGAAGTATATTACAGATACATCCATACTGTTTATTCATTTTAACGGTTGTATTTCTTTTCCTTAATTCCTTTGACCTCACTTCTTTCAGTTTTATGGCTTTCTAGCTTTTATTGTTATCACTGCCATTTCCTCATATTTCGCTGTGTTGCCTCGTATCTTGATCTGCTGTAAGTTTTGACAAATTGGACCAGCGAGCAGGAATGCCAAGGTTCCATTTTTATGTTAACTGACCGGTAGGGAATAGTTGCACGTATTGCTGACCGAATAGTCGTATCTCTTGGCATTAAGGTTGCATTCGGTTCCTTGGTCAGGACTGCACTCTGAAGGCTTTTGTCAAACTGGTACCTCTAAAACGTTTGTTGACATGGGTGCTGAAGGCCATGCATAAATACACTGATAAAGCGAGGATGTACAATAAACCCAGTTTTTCCATATCATCATCGGAATTAGGCAAAATTATCCAATGAAAATAGAGATAAATTTAAGATAAATCCATAGTGATGGTGCAGCTGTGTTGCCTGGAGAAACATTTCTATTTTAGGAACCCCTGCCTATACTTTCCCATCGTGATGAATTGTTGGCAATATTTGAAAGATTGGTGTATTTTGATAGTTATGTGAGTTCTTATGGGTACTACAGTTATAAATTTCCACCGCCAAGTTAGGATTAGCGTGTAATCCGAGTCATTATAGTGCAACCGCAATTGTTTATAGAACATAGTGTTGAGTGCTTTAGCATCAACATACCCGCTCCATATCAGGGAGACCTAGCTTACATGGATTACGGATATCCTACAACTATTAATATAGGGGTAAGACTGTAGTAGAGTGTAATTCCATATTAGATTTGTTTACTTGATATATAACCCACAGTAATACAGTGTTATTTACTCCATGACGTTTCGAGCATAAACTATTGCTCATAATCATATCAATGTGATCACACTCCTTTCGATATCTGTCTTTTATTATCCTATCACCTGATATTCTTTGTTTCTATTGGTAGAAAAGTTTCCCACATCTCTGATATAGGTGTTGCGCCATCCCTTTTACATATGTTGAGTGTAGATTCGATGAACATATATTCAGTAATCAATCTCTCTCCACCTAATCATACTGGATTTAAGTACAGTGGCTTTATCTCACCCTATTTGTTGTTATGTGTTAATGCATGCATTACAATAGCCGTCTGTTTTTCTCGATTATTGATCTTATTTAGGCTTGTCATTTTGTGTCTAGTTGAATTCCTGTGTTTCACTAATCCAACTGACCTCGACCGGCTAGTTTTGGCCTATGTACTTGACTTCACAGTCATTACATGGAGTTTTGTAGATTAGATTATTTCTTTAATTGGATCTATCGTACCCTTAAGTCAGCCAAGAAAGCTTATCTCGGAGTAAGTTTGTAGGTTTATTAGCCGCCCTTATTCCAGCATTGTTGAGAATCCTACGTAAACTTTCTTATCTACCTTCCTTACAGAGTAACACATTAGAGGCTTTGAACTTATTTCTACTCGAGTTCAAAGCCTCTATTGTATTACCATATAGGGAAAGAAAATAAGAAACTTTACGTAGGATTCTCAATATAGGATTCAGTATAGTAATAATTGTACATCATACCTTATTTTAGCTATTGTTTTCCACTTATTCTCATGGTTTTGTAACTGTAGAGCCTGAAGAAGAAGCTATTCAAAATACTTGTTCACCCAAATTATTGTTGTTCTGAGAAACCTATTGGGGGACCTTTAAATTATTTCGATATGCCTTAAGTTTTGTTGTTTGATATTGAGTAGCATTTCTGAAGGCTTGTGTGAAGGATATTGATAAACTTCAGCAAAGAATGGATATATAGGCTTTGGAATTTTCGGATATATCGAAGCTTTGCTTATTGATACTAGTAATTTAACCTCTGTCGGCAAATAGGCTTCTATGCGAATGTCGTGATACTGCCGGATATTTATGATGTTGTGTTTATCTTGGTGAGTAGCGATGGGATCCAGGACGCGTGTCTAGTCCTACTTGGGACTCATCAGCTGGATGTATCTGTACCCCAGTGAGGGATATTCCCACTCAGACTCGAACCTCCTACCCATCACTTCAAACACCAAAGCGTTATCCATCGGGACACGATAGCCACCTCTTGTGAAATGGGTATCAATTGTTTTCATACTTGTAATTTCCATTGCTATATTGGGTCTAGTTGCTTAACGCCTGTTGGCAGATGGGCTTCTATGTGGATTCCATGATACTGCCCGAATACTCATTTTATTGTAGTCTACTTGGTGGCTAACAGTGGAACCTAGGACACGCGTCTCTTCCTATTTAGGACTCGTCAGCTGGGTGTACCTACACCCCAGTAAGTGTCGTTTCCAGCCAGTCTCGAACCCAGTACCCATCGCTCCAAACGCCAAAGCGTTATCCAATGGGAAACGGGAGTTACAATATGATGAATATCCGGGCAGTACCCTTAAGGTTGCATAGTCTAGCAATTTGAACCATTCTATCAACAGGAAGTTACAAACATCAATAAACAATAACTGATGCCCGTTGCACAAGAGATGGCCCTTGTGTCTCAATGGCCTAGTCGATAACGCTCTGGTGTTTGAAGCGATGGGGACTGAGTTCAAGCCCCAGTGGGGATAACATCACTCACTGGGGTGCAGGTACATACTGCTGACGAATCTCAAATAGTACGAAACCTGCATTCGAAATTATACTACTAACCACCACCTACTAGAGTGAGATTTTATGTCAAAGACAAAAAGTCAAAAAACCTTTGAGTTAAGACCTACAATTCAAAAAGACGCCATTTTCTATCACTCATTTTCTCCAACTACATAGTAGATTTCATAATCAAGACAGTGATGTTTAAAATCATACAAATTCAGATAAGTTACAAAATAACACTCAGATTTTCATTATGTTTATTACACTGGGGTACGTATCGACGTACTTGTATTATTAAGTATGCGCTCAGTTATTGATTTTTTTAAAAATTTATTGGGATGAAATTCGAAATACTTGGAGTAAATAAGAAAAGTTATGTGTATTAGTTCTTAAGTTTTTGATAATAATGGAAATTGTGTAGGCATTATATGATAATGCGAGTGAATATCAGTCCTGTTGTCCCAACATGCTCATAATTTACCTGAGGACATATATGAGGAGCTAATTGTATATTATCATGATTACATGTGTTGTAAGTGCATCACTTCTGCTCTGAAGCAACGGAACATAAGCTTTAAGAAGAGTACTAATTGCACTGAGGAAGTTTCGACTACTGTATTTCACCATTTGATTGCTCTACTTGAGTATAAGTACAAGTATAATAGAAAAGTGAATACAGAAAACGTAATAACGTTGTTCTAGCAATACTTTTCACAGACGCAACAAAAAGCTATCATATTTCCGTTTATGTTTCACCTGGCCAATCCTTTCATTATATTATAAGAAATCTCGACCCACTGCATATACATGCAGTGATTTTACCAAACAAGTCTACTTCAAATTATTACGGAGTGGAGTTATTGTTGCGTAATAGATAAAGTAGCAATAACAATCAAATAAATTTAGTTGGTTATCAAGTAATTAGTGCTCAGTCATCGGAATACATGGCTGCTTTGAATAGTATTAGTAAGACAAGGTAAATAAGTTTGGTCAGCGAAAAACTGGTACTTTTCAGTTATAAAAGCATGAAAATTATAATGCATGAGTGATAAAAAGATATACTGAATGGGATCAATTAATTCCTAATTATTATGACCGAGGAGAATAGAAAACCTTGTGAACATTCGTGTCGTAGGTAATGAGCCACACCTATTGTATAAGAACTAACGATACTACCTGGCTGCCCAAACCTCGGCAGGTGAAGCTGTGCTCGAACCTGCAACCCACTGGGAGAAAGTCAACTTCCTAAACCAGTGAGCTGCAACACAATGAAGGTACGGTTAGTTTAATGATAAATCTAACTCAACCATTGGATTACTGGTTCAAGCTGTGCTTTACGTACCAAGATTTGAGAAACCAGGTAGTAGATTAATCTTCACACAATAGGTGTGACTCATTTCCTAGTACACGAATCTGTACATATTTCTTAGGTCACTTTTCTCAACATCTCTATAACACTGTTGATGAATTGACTTTTGCTTAATATCCATTCAGTATTAGAACATAATCAATTTCATCTTCAAGGTAGTGAACAGTTCCACTTACTATGTACGAGTTCATCAGCTGGCTTGTGAACTACACCTGTAGAACTAGGCCCAATGATTCTCACCTGGCTGCCTAGATTACACTGAGTAAATCGACGATTAAAACTATGACCCCCTGATATCAAGTCAAGTTTATAAGGTTCTAGATCACACCCTTAGTTTAAAAGTACTAAATATATGAAACTGTAAAGCATATAATCGATAATTTTGTCCATTACCAGTTCGAGAATGCCAATATAACAGTTGTCGATATAGAGTAGTTTTACAATGGGCATTATCCTCTTTCACTACTAACATAAAAAGTTAAACTGAATCAATCATTAAAAATGAAGCTTAGTATTCATATCTTGACTGGCTTGTTAGTAGTTTTCAGTTTCCATCGCTCCAATACTCGTATACACATTAAAATAAGTCCAATATCTACTTATATTTTCATATTTTGTGTATAAGTATGATATTTCGTCAAATGACCATTTTGTTAGAAAATCATTACATTTTTTAAGCTATTCAATAAGCTGAAGTAAGGATAAGAGTTTCAGGATGGTTAATTTTTAGATACTATAAATCAGTAGTTAGTTAGTAGTATAAATATCAGAACGGAAGACTTTACTCATGTATTGAACTTATTGGATGGTAGTGTACATTGATTGGTCACTTGACAGCAACCAATCTCCTGTTGTCTAGTCCTATTGATCGAATTCTATTGCTTATTTTCTAGTGTGGCTGTCCAGCTAGGAGGCTAACCATAACGGTACACTTTTAATGCATGTTAAATGGTTGCAGTTAACTGTCACAAAGTCTTAGACCAAGGCTTCGGGGCATCTTGACAACTGTCAGAAAGTCTTACTTGCAACCATAAGAGAATTAATGTCCCAAGATTGGGCAATGGGGTCGCCAAGCTATAAAGTTCATCATCTTGATACATTTTGACGAGTATTATTTGGTTGGAGGTAGTCAGCAGGAAATGTATTATGTCTATACCTTTCTACTGATTTTCCACTTGTCATCTTAATATACTTTTGAGTTGCTGAACACTGAATGTACACCCAGTGCTTGACTGCAAGATTATAAAGTCTCTCACTAAGTGTTGTACAGTATTTCAACTGTTGTAAATGACATCAGACCATCAGTTTAACCATTGAACAAACTTTTCTAGATTATTTAAGCTAAACAATGTCCTATTTATGAGTTATATATATTTACATGCACGTCTAGCGCTTGCCGATTCTCTTGTAAACTCAAATTAAATTCATTACTGGTTTTATTCATATCCGTATTTGATTATTTCAGAAATATGGTCCCAGACAATATTGTCAAAATGTTCCTGTTTTCCGTAAGTTCTGAATACAGATTTTCTAAGTGATATAATTTCTAACAATGCCTATATCTTTTACTAGTGTTTGACTGTGTGTTGGACAGACTGTCATATTCAATAAAAATCAAGAAAGAGAATGGTTGTAACCTTTTGTATAGTTTTATTCCGATCTAGATTAGGAGAATGTGTGTAAATAATGTCTATATTATAATGCACTCTATACAAAGGTTACCTAGAGTTTTATCCAGATGCTGTACAGTCACACTTTTGATAGGTATATCAAGAAAGATTTCGAGGCAGTATTCATCACAAACTTGTATAAACTAGACAAACCAGAGAGTACTGAAGACATGTATCTGTCAGTACAGTTTAAAAATCCTCAGAAGTACATACTAATGATCCCATATATGGGATCAAGCCGATAACCATCAGTCTCGTAGCAAGTAAGGTATGGTCTAGTCCTCGAATGGAAAATTAATAATTTACATTCTCCAAATGCTCTTGACTTGTGGTACAGTGTGAATATCACTGAATATCATCAACCGTTATCTATTCTTACACCAATAATTCCAATTACGCCAATATTCCAAATCATAATTATGTTTACAGTACAGCTCACTCGACTTCATTAATTCTACAAGTCACCGTTTTCCATGACAATTTAAAGAAAACCCTTTCTGGAGACTGCCTTGAAATTCGACTATTCCTCCACATAGTTTGATATTTCTTCACTTCCTCAAATAAAATATATTGGTAACTTATCATAAAGGTATTTACTTTATGATTTAACTACGAATATATAGGGCTGAATATATGAGTGCATTGAAATTTGAGCTGGGATTATACTTTATTGACAGCCAATCACTTTCAAGTATGCAGCAACCAATCAGAGTCACATTATGAAGGACAATGTAATTATTAGGAAAAATACTACTTTATTTACGATTTATGAATTTGTTCTACATAAGAAACCAAGATATCTAGCTTTTCAATAGGTTTGTTGTCTTTGAAACCATACCATTGTCTATTTCGCCACTCATCCATATGACACTATATCATGATCCTATTAAAGGTCTTAGGAATATTCCAAGATGACTCCACTTATTTTAAGCGTTGATTGGGTACACTACCAACTGTCCGATCAACGAAGTGGTTCTTTTGAAAAATAGGTTGATACGATAACCCACTTTTGACAGACATACGTACGACTTGCAAACATCTATGCATATTCTGATACCCAATGTCACGTATTTTTCTATAACTCCTCAGATAGATTTTTCTTATCTATCCTTTATCCATTGTAAATGTCTTTCTTCTTATTTAGGCGGTATAAACCAAGAGTCTATGGTTTTCCCAAGACATATGTATGTAAATTACCTAATCCTGTTTAAGTCGCCTTCCTCGGTTATATTTACGTCTCTGAAAAAGACACTTGTCTATTTTAAACAAATTACCTACTCTTCCAAATTTCATATCTAAGCGGCAAAGTAATTTTCGTCATAATTTACCAAACGTATATGCAGTGTAAACGACAGGGTAAACGGACGTAACCAGTGACCTGGAATAAAGCTTCTATAACCTCATTGGTTGTCATCAACATTTCCTGTCACTAAAGTTTAGTTCTACCAAATTTGGTTAGGCACATACATGAGTAAAATTTTTATTCCAATCTATCCAGACCAGTAAATATGAAATCGATGTATAACGGTGACAAGTGAAGAACAGGACATGAAATACGAAAAGTTGTTAAATCATTATTTTAAAGTGTAGCTCTAAACGCCACCTTGACAACCACTGAAATATCAAATCAGATTTCTATATTTTGACTGAAAGGCAGTTTTCTTACAAAATATAAAAATTTAATTGGTTATTTTAGTGTTCGATAGGCTGGCCTTCAAAAGCTTTCGTTTTAACCAGTCGGTCATACAAACAAAAACTGCTAAAATTCATTTCAACGAGGGTACATCATTGGTTAAGTAAAAAGTATCTATCAAAATATTTGAGTAACATCATACTACTATGTTTGCCTCTGCTCAGTTAGCGGAAATATGATTCATTTGTTCAAACACTTAAATTCGGATTATCGAAGATCAAGATTCAAAACAGTTCTATCCACCTATATTCTAATTAAGTGAAAAATGTTATTGGTTTTCGGTTGATAATGTTCTATTGGAACGTAATATGTGGAAATAGGTATAAGATTGTATAAACTGGGAAGTATTAGGATACATCTCGACATTATAATCATTTAGAAGTTCATGCGAGAGCTTACTCTGGGACTGATATGATTAAAGTCCCTACAACAATTTGTACCATTTACTATATCACTACGCAACAAACCTCATATCCTATCTTCACAACATTCACCTAACACATACACTTAGGCAATATTTCCTACGCCATTGTCTGGCCTCTTGGAATATAACAAAATAAAAATCTGACTACATAAATGCCGGATAACCTTGATTTTCGTCAACAGTTCATTTCCTTTTGACTTTATCAATCTGTATCATTTTTACAGTTATTTATTCACCAATGTTACTGTCTTCCTGTCGGTCGTCAAGGAATATGAACTGGATAGATCTTGTATTTTTATAGTCCGTAATTATTTACGAAGTAGGAAACGAAATGCTACATATTCATTGTACTGTTAAGATCTTCTTGTTCTCATTTGACAATGATTTGTGAAAGGAATTGAGTGCATGAAATTTCTGAAGCGATTGGGATTAGATAAAATCTGGAGATGACTTTTACCACAATTCATTTTAATTTGGCATCCGCTTCACTTCTATCTGGTTGACCCTTCAGGTGAGAGATTCTCTTTTGAAATGTGGGATATGCATCTTAGAGTACTTCACTAATGAGCACTGTAAAGTGATGAATTTTGAGATTGAGTTCGTTGTGGGCTGACATCTGTAAGTGAATAGTTAATGCGTTTGCCACGTGATATGAAGATGGTAATTTCACCGCGTCGCAAGGTCGTTTGTGTGTACCACAGATGTGTCCCATACTAGGATATAACTGCTCTCGATCTTTATTGATTTTCATTATATCTCTTAGTATTCGCTATCCACCATGAATACTTCCTTACAAGTAATATTCCTCTAAATCTCAAACTGCACAGATATTGCTATTAAGCTGTTTTATTTTGACCCTTGTTCAGAGGTTAATCATCCTGTAGATTTGAGTTATTCTCTGCTGAATTGCCTCCATATTCTTACACATAATATACATCTTTACAAATCAATCTCGTAGGATTTCGTTGGAAATGGTTATTCGACTAGTGATTTCTCAACCGAATCTCCATGAAACTTCCATTAAATTATGCAAAGGAAAAGCAAACAAACGATCTGATCCGTGATAGATCATACGACCTATGAAGCACAACAAAAGTTGTTAATAAATGCCTAATTTTAAAAACACTTATCTCTCCAATGAATTTCGACCTAGGGAGTTTACATTTTGAGAAGGCCCGATTTTAAATGTTTTTGCATTGGATTAAATGAATGAATAAATTAATAGTGTATACTGAATTCTTTTAGTGGCAGAAATTAAGCTAGCTATCTGCACTATTCACGCATAGATCATATGATTTCAATCTTCGTACATTTAAATTATTCATCTTATTTAAAAAAACTGACATTTGAAAATTCTATTCCTATTTAGAGATAGGTGTTATTCCTACTTCATAAATTATCTGTGATAAGTAATCTAGTGATTTTAAAGCAAATTTATGCTATCATTAGTTATCACAGTGAATGCTAGAACCTTGATCAAAACAAACTGCTCACTCTCTCTAACAGAATTTTTCGGTCACTTAGTTTACAACTAAATTATAAACTTAAAACAGTTACTATTATTTATTGGCACTTGTAATTTTCAGCTGACGAAGCTTAAATGGGACAAAACATGTGTCCTAGATTTAACTGAGTGCTACCAATAAACAAATTACATTGAGACAGTCAGTCCGTTTTGTGAGTTCGGATAGCTTATGTATAAGATGTAGTAAACCCGAAGAAATGGAATGTATTTGCATCATACATTTCGAAGAATTTGATCACACTTCCACTTGTCATGGCATTTTATATGAATACTGGGAATGGAGGAAGTTTGAATAAGACAAAAAACATGACAACAAGGAGTGTAAATATCGTCGACGTAGTAGAGGAGTATGAGGAAGTTTCAAAACCGACCTTCGTAATAGAATAAGATAAATATTACCAGGATAAGTTTAACGTAAGGGGAAATTGTTTTTTGAAAATACACGAGGAAGCTTAAATTTGAGAATGACTGGTGATTCAGCAAGTCTAAGTACACGTTTTTAAGAGTTTCTATGCGAAATTGTTAAAGCTGGTTTACTATCAATCCTGTAAAGCCCCAATGAACTGCGAATCGAGCTACTTTTGTAGTAAACATCGAGATTAAAAAGTTACTTCTGTGAGTTAGATAAAAGGATATGATGCTCATGATAAGTTTTGAAGAACTTGAATGATAGGAAATGACATTTTTTTAAATTGTACGTCGTTGACGGAAAATTACATTCATTTAAATATATGGTGAGCCTTAACATGTCTTGTAGTTTTAAAGGTTCTGTGTTCGTTCTCCACTGTCCTTCTAACAGATACCAGCTGAAGCATGGCAATATCTTATGCACAAGCTTTTATATGTGCTACTCAGCACGTAACAACAAAGTTTGAAGAATATCGAAATGAAGTCTGTACAGAATAATGGGATACCTATGGCTCATTAGTTTAGGGAGTCGACTTTGAAGCAACGGGCTACCGGTTCGGTCACCGCTTCATCTACTGAAATCTTGGTACCTAAGTTGTATTATCAGCCCTTATACGATAGGTCTATTACCTCATGTGCGAACGTGCTCAAGGATGCTAAGTGCACTTCGATTTCGTTAGACCGTTTTGGATTGAGAAGATAAAAACTGGATGTTTTCAAAGCATATGACTAACAGTCTTGAGGTACTGATTAGTAATTGGTTGGTGAGGCCATTCGTTAGGTTCATACTTTGTTAAATATCTTGACTGATGTAACAGCACAAATTGGGTATTGTGGAGTCATTTAAATCCAGCAAATAATACTGCTTAACTGTGTACTATGTCAGATAATCTGATCTACTAAAGAATTATTCCTTGAGTGACACAAATCGACATTTGATGACTATGCATTCATTCTGTTCTGTTAGGACAACGGTTCACTAAGTCAAACAGTAATCTGAAGCTTCAATTAGTTGGCCAGTATCATTACGTGACCTGGAAATACTGACCGATGATCCAAGTTCATCAGTATCGGCATAGAATCAGGCATTAACGCGTAATGGTCCAGGTTACGAAACCTCTTATCAGCATATCAAGTAAAAAACACTATGATGAAAGAAAAAAATCAGTAGAAAGTAGCAAAAGAGAAAAAGGAGCAGTGAGGAAATACTTAACTCATCATAGCGGTTAAGATTAAGATAAGGAGTCTAACCACTGTTTTGTTTTGTCAGGTGAACTTTAACCGCCTAGTCTGCATCTCCGTATCTGGTTCAAACCAATAGTCAAGAACTTCATGAAGTGATGCCATGCTTTAGTCTGGCTGCTCTTAGCCTTTTCCCAGCCTGAGCCTACTTCAGCTAACATTGCGCGATCCAAATTGCTACGCCATGCATCAGCATCTCAATATACAAGTCAGTAAAATGAAGGATAGAGAAGTAGAAATAAAAATGTAACTAAAAGTTATGCGAATTCATGATATGATTATTATGATGAAGATGGAATGTGGAGGTGTTTGTGTCAGTGAAATTGATTCTGAGCCATATCACTTAGAATTTCCAACCACCAAATTTGGTTGTCATTTGAATACTAACCTTAATATCTACATTTCTTCGCACAGCTTAAACCAAGAGTCAAAGACTTTATGAGCTGGTCCCATGTTTCAGTCAAGCCACCTTTATCCAATCTGACTGAACCTACTTCGGCGAACATCGTACTTCAGAGTAGACGGAATCTAAGCAAACATGATAATTCTGTCAGCCAGCCAGTCCCCTGGTTGTTCGAGTTTCAGCTACACAGACATCTATGTTACTTTGAATATTAATTTTTCTTTAGTTATCTAGTAGTAGTTCAAATCTGTGCAAGTTAGCGAAAAATGCACGTTTTATGTCTTCCTTTGTTTTTTCTTTTCTTTTTTTCCGTTAAAGACGATAACAAACTATAAGTCAGTTGAATCAGACAATGCTTCTTCACCTCATTCAATGAATAAGTCATCAATGATCAAATATGAACGAATAGTTGAATCTACACCACAAACGAACATTCTAGGTGAGACTACTTGTATCTCTTCACACCATAAATATTTTTAAGCCTACATAAAAATAAGACTGTGTAAAATTAATCTGTTTAAAATGTTTTCATACACTGTTTCTGTTTCTCTCTTTTAAAAATATTAACTAATATCTGCTGATAAGTCCCATACTTGGACGAAATGTCTGTCCAGTTCTCCCAGGTTTTCAATGGTTTCTCCAACTGATATCAATCCTCTGATGAATACTGCCCTTAAAAATGAAGTCCCCGCTAACCTCAAAATATGTCTAAATGTTGCGAATTCAGTGTCACCAGGCCGATAGTTTCATTTTCCTCACTATCTAATGTTTCTTCTCTCTGAGTTAAAGAAAGAAATTCATGAATAAATATCTTCACCTTCAAATCATTTGACACAGTTACTATTATTATTATTATTTGTCCCTTGGGTTCCTAGGGGAACATAGGGCTTCAGTAGCACGTTGCCACTTCACTCTGTTCTCTGCAGTCGTTTAAACCTGGCTCCACGACTGCCCACAAGCACTCATTTCTTCCTCACACTATCTCCTCCATGTCACCCTCGGACGCCCAATTTGTCGTATCCCATTTGGGTTCCACTTGAGGGCCTGGAGCGTGATGTCCCCAATCGGTCTTTTAGTCTATCTCCAATCCAATCCATCTCTACTTTCTCATGTACATTGGTTGGGTGATGGGTTCTTGGTTGGTTCGTTGCCAGGCCAGAGTTCCTTGCTGCTTATTCTTATTCTCTGGCCATCTGGTCTTTAGTATCGAGCGAGGGTGGGCAGCTGTTAATGTTTGTCTGCAGTTTGTTCGAAATGCTTTTTGTAACGCGCCTAGTCTCTCAATCATCACATAGAAGCAGTGACTTGACAGCAATGCTGAAAATTCGCGTCTTGTTCTTTATGCTGAGTGCATTGCAGTATATCTCCACACTGATTTCAGATTAATGAAGGCCTATCTTGCTTTTCCGATCCTGGCTTTGACATCCCAATCTGTGCCGCCACCTGTGGTTGAAACAATGCTGCCTAGGTAAATAAAAGAGACAACCTCGTTTACATTCCTCCCGTTGATGGTGATTGGCGTTTGTCGGTGTTGATTGGGCATTTTAATCACCTCTGTGTTCTCTACGTACATCTGAAGTTCCGTCTTCGCTGCCTTGCATCTTCTGTCAGCTTGCTAGTTTTCACCTGTAGATCTTCGAGTTTGTGCCACATTAGACATAAACTATGATCGGCAAAATCAAAATCCTCTAGCATCTTTTCATGTGTCAGACAGCGTATGCCCATCTTCTCATAGCTGCTCACAATTTGTTGCATGGTCCAGTCGACTACAGTCAAGAAGATCATCGGTGATAGTGGGCAGTCTTGTCTTCACTTCAAAGGCATCGTTGAGGTTTCCATTATGGATCACTTGGCATGTGGCGTCGTCATATAGGTGTTGAATGAGGTCGATAAAGGTTTGTGGTACTCCGCAGTGTTGAAACAGCTGTCGAATTACTTTTCGGTCGACCCTGTCGAAGGCCTTTTCAAAGTCGATGAAGTTGAGGTAGAGAGTTGACTACCATTCTATACTCTGTTCTATGATTATGCGTAGCGTTGCAATTCGATCCGCACATGATTTGTTTTTCCTGAAGCCAGCCAGCCTGTCCCGGTCGTAATTTTGAATACAATGCATTGTTTAGTCTCTCCAGGATGATGCGGCTTAATATTTTGCTTGGGCTGGACAGGAGTGCAGGATGATTCGGTACCAGTTTTTGCAAAGACTTATGTCTCCCTTCTTTGGGATTTTGACAATGTAGGCCTTCTCCCAATCGACAGGTACCTGAGACCACCATATAAGTGATGTGAAATGTCAAACCAGTTGGTGAGATTGTAAACCATCGGCTGTGCGTTTCACGCATGCCTAGTTACTTAGTATAAGTTGAAGTAAGGTTAGGTCGGAAAAAAGCTAAGATTTGCGTAACCAAAACATGATATCACTTCATGAAGTCTCTAATTGTTGGTTAGAGTTGTATGGGATAAGTATAAGCTTCTATTTTGGATCTAGCATAACATCCGAAATCGGTTGTTGGAGACTCTAAGTGACATGGCCTAAAACTGATCGCAGTGGCACAGATACTTACACACCTTAACGCTAACTGTTACACCACATTTTGTTATTTGCCTTAACCTCCTCCCTCACTTCTTTCTGTCCTACGACTCTCCGTAACTCTGGATTAGTTTGCTATTTAATTCGACAACTTCTTGAAACAACTATTCATTCCAGCCTAAGTAACACGTTGCAAAGGTTATGAAGGTTTACAACCTCACCGACTGACTTGACTTCCTTCCCTAATGCTGTTGGCTGCATATGAAGCAGTGCAGAAGAGCGGCTCAGTTTTCTGCGTAAAAGTTAGTTAGCTAGTGAGCTTCTTATTCCTCGTCAACAAAGTGGTTGAGAATATGTGGTGTACTTACTGAACCAGGAGCTGTTTCTACCAAAATTGGGACTAAAAATGGTTTAAGGGCAATCAGGCCAACGTATATTACCAGTTTCTAATCTTTCTAAATTTTCTGAGTCCTTTAGGTTCCCTGGTTGGTACTATGAAACCGTTGAAGTGGACGATTTGATATATTAAGTACTGTAGCTCAAATGAAATCTCGACACTAAAGATCCATTTATGTTTTACATTTATTTGAAGTGTATGTATTTATTCACTGTATCTTCTTTCTGGTTCCCTTCCTTTTTCTTGACCTTCACTCTACGTGACGCATGATATGTGTAAACTTGAGCGAATACGCAAATACTATCCACAGAGGGAAGCGCTCCACCTCATTGCTTACTGAGGCTGATGTCCCCAAGATGCTGTCCGTTTTCTCTCGTCTTTTCTCCTTCTTTCTGTATGACTTACCATCCTCAACTGGTATCAATTTCATCAAATGTGCTGATGGCCTGACAGTTTCCATACCTATCTCCTCCTCAACAGATTTTTTCCCAACTGGATGATTTCCTATCTGCTGTTAGAAGATGGTCCTCCGTGAATAGTCTTGCGCTTAATTCTTCAGAATGTCAGACTATAAAGTTTAGTTTCAAACGTGGACGTAACCCATGTAAACTGCTTAGTCCTTACGCTTCCTGTTCTGTTGGTGGTTGTGTTAGAAAATGTTACAAGTGTGATTTATCTCAGCTTGCGTTTTATCTCCGAAGGTTTCTCGGTCCCCCCATATCTTACTAATTTTCGAACGAATTTTCCGCCTAACTTACTACATTAGGTAAATGAGAGTATCTTGTATAACTCAGCCTCTTCTCTCGTGTTTTATAAACTCCTGTATCTTGCTTATTTTCGTGTATTGTTCCTCTTTATTCTTTCCTGGCTTGATGAAAAAAGACCATACTGTGTTGCTGAGAACTTTGAAGATTTTTCAAGTTGGTATTCATCATGGACTGGTATCAGTTGGAGGAACGCTGAAAATCTGGGGACCCTGGACAGCTGTTTCATCTTAGTGTGGGACTCCTCAGCAGTGCCCACTCACAACCGCACCCCGCCAGGATGTTAGGGATGCCTAATCCCTAAGAAAACTTACTTATGTTTATATTATCATTGTAAAATTTAAATCTTATTTTCGTGCCCGTGCTATGTCAATTATTTTTACCGCATTTTAGGATACTGAACGCTGATTGGTCCGTTTTGCACTTTTAATCTGCTATTTTGTTTTCCCTGGCCAAGGCCATCTAAGGATATATAAATGACTGAGTTTTTACCGATTGTTATTTGATTGGAGTAAATATACTTTCAATCCCATCGTCTTCTTCTGGTGTCAACTGAATATCTATTTGAGAAGTCATTATTCTAGCGTCAATCGTATCACGTCGGAGCATTGTATCGTTATCTATACCGTGGATTATAACACAGGGGTCGAACCCGGGGCCTTCAGGTTTTATGGCCAACACGTTACCATTGAGCCAATGGGTTGGAATTCAGCAGTCCATATTCCCAACTTCTGTCAGTTCACGACATAGCGTGACCGCCACCCAATGCCATCGTCGAGTATTTGTCCTCACGGCCCTGGGTTCGATCCCTGGCGGGGTCATGGGTGCGTACTGCTGAGGAGTCCCATACTAGGGTGAAACTGCTGTCCATTGCCTCCAGGTTCCCAATGTTTCTCCACCTGGTCTCAGCCCACGATGAATGCCAACTTGAAAAAATCACTAAATCTCCACAAACCCTCAAATTCACGTTGAAGATTGTCCTCAGAATTAGTGGTATACCTCTAAACCTTCAAATTAAAACTATTATCGACAAACACCTGAATTCATGTAAGTAGCTGGCATAAGTTATTTTTTCAATATAGCCAGCATCCTTTTCACTGAAAGCTTTCTGCGTCCGAGTCGTCAGACGAGAAAGTATATAAGCCTTTATGCACGTACTACTAAATATATAAAAACTGTACGATATCGTATTTAGCTCGTATTCTGTATGAGGAAATTATTAGAAATGAACTAACTAATCAACTTTTGTTTTTGAAAGCAAACTATTCAAAGAATACACAACTTTATTTGTGTATTATGAATCTAATTCCTAATGTGATTGTTTATCTACATTAACTCTGCATTTAGAAGAACGTTGTAGATGGAAAACGTAAAATCCTTATTTTTTTATGTGTAGCTAATAATTATTCCATTTTAGTATGCATATATACACTGTTTCTGTCCACTCGGTAGTATATGACATTCTGAAAATTCTGTACAGTATTTCAGAAATATCATTCAGAACAAAGTCATTATTATTATTATCTATACGGAGTCATTTCTTGTTTATGTGTGAGCTTATTGTTTACTGGATAATATTCTAGATGCGATTTATTATAATTCATCATGTCAGGGTTATCACACAACTTTCAAATTTATTTACCTAGATATATAGTCGATAAACTATGTTTAAAGCGTTATAATAACAAATAATGTGCCATTGTGCGCTTCACCAAATAAAAGTAACCAACACGGAGTTATCTTAGGAAACAATCTATCCATATAAGGAGGCTGTACTTCTAACAGTTCAGCCATTTAGCATCGAATAATAATTTTCAAAACGATACCTACTCAAAGGTACGAGGTTTTTTTCTTTACTTGAAATCTTCATGAGGCTCTTGTTTTCAACTCTCATTAAATCACGAATTATTGACAAATTGGAGTACACCTATTTTGACAAGTACACTAAAATAATAATATCAAAATTTCATGGGATACTTCTAGCTGACAGCTAATTACTAGATTCCAATTGTATTTATTGTCAGTTTGACTATCTCAGATAGCTATGATTTTGGCAAACTTGTATTGATTACTTATTGATGATTGAAGGCCAAACGAAAGTCTTCGCCTGGGGCAGGATTCGAACCAGTGACCCCCCGGAACTGAGTAGAAAATTTGAGTCAAACTCTCTTGAGGTAGTATATGACCCTAATCAAACATCTCCAGTTGAACCCACGCAAACGTGTTAGGAAGTCTCTAGTCTGAATCCTTCCATGGTCCAGATTCTCATTTCACCTCCAATCATTATCCAATATCAACTATTTTTATTTACTGTTTAATTAGTGTGCTAAACTTTTCGAGTGCCTATCCACTGATTGTTTTGTTTTTAGGAATACTTACAACCAGTCTGCTCATCGGCCTGGTAGCTGGGTCTCAAGGTGATAAAGTTCGTCCATTAGTTGCATTGGCTGATGCTATTTCTGAAATAATGACAGTAATTACAGAAGTTATTATCAAGTAAGAATTCTGATATTGCTTTGTTTAAAAGGGTACTTCCAGTTGTAGCGGTCGAGTGTATACCTACAAACTAGTCGATGTATACTCCAACTCCAACTTTAGAAGAAAGCCGATAAATCGAATAGGAAGTTTTGCGGGAATTGATAGATTCAGGGTAATATTCATCACAGACTGACATCAGTTGGAGAACCATTGAAAATCTTGTAGTACATGAACAACTGTTTCGTTTTAGTCTGTAATGAATAATAATGAACAATGAAATCTATCAA
This sequence comes from Heterobilharzia americana, assembly GCA_944470555.2. Lineage (NCBI taxonomy): Eukaryota > Metazoa > Platyhelminthes > Trematoda > Strigeidida > Schistosomatidae > Heterobilharzia > Heterobilharzia americana. The sequence continues at coordinate 15,262,830 of OX104129.1, forward strand.
TCCCCGCAAACCTCCTGGTTGGGACACTGTGTAGTGCTGTGACTTGCTTGGAGATAGATTCCTTAAAGTTCTAGTGAGTAGCCGTGACCTGAGAGGTCAACCAGGTCGAGTTCAAGGGCAAATTCTAGCCGATGGCATTGGATGATGGTGCCGCTATATTGAAAATTGACAGAAGTAGGAAAATGTGGACCATTAGACCCAAACCTAGTGGGTGAGTTTGACCTCTTGTAGGATCGTGCGTACGCACCTCTGAGGAGACCCGTACTAGGACGAAACACATGTATAGTGGTTGTAGGACAGAAAAATCTAAATTAAGATAAATCAAGTGGGTACATAATATTGTTATCATGCCAAGGAGTAGTGTCGAAAATGTTTCATCACGACCAGGAAATTTGACCCAAAACAATGAAAAGTTATATAATTTTTATTCACTTCATTTCCAAACTTTAGAGTCTCACACAAAGTTTAGAATCTGACTTCACAAATCGACGTTTTAACCGATTCATCCTTAGGGATATTCTTTGAAAACCTATGAATACATTTGCAGGTTTTCTACTGCTCATCATCAGCTGGATTGTGAAAAAAGCTCGTTTCGTCCTCTTTACGCCTTTATGATTTTCCAGTGAATGGATTGAGAAATAAACTGTCAATATGAGTTTTCTACTACTGTTGGTTTGTCTCCCTTTGGTATTGCATTTTGAGCCTGCAAAACAGAGGGTGAAGAGATTTTGTAGGCCTGTGAGCTACAGCTATTCTAAACATTATCTACAACATAAACTGCAGAAACTGTGAAAAACACTGCATCAGACAGAATGGTAGCTCTATTCATATCCCTCTATATGAACATCAGTTGACTGTGAAGCGTCATGACATATGTTTGCTCATACCAATGCATACAGATAACTGTGGACATGATTTTGGCTGGGGAGCGTGGAAATCCTGGGTAGAAGAAATACTAGGAATCCCAGAGAACTTTTCTAGAAGCCTGGCCTTCAGGTTAGTCAGCGACCAACAGACATATTGACATTGATTGAATCTGTCAGCCAATAGGAAATAATAAGAAGGTTTAAGTTCATGTAAATAGAAAAGCCAATCGAAATAAATACGAAGACAATAACAAAACTTTGACAGAAACAACCAATCACATACAAGGCCATCGGGACAAGATACTAAGCCACTTGTGGAAAAAAAACCCTAAACCTCACTTCTTCCTGAAGTTTAAACTGATGGTGTTGTTTAGAATGACAATAAAAGCTTCCTGATTAAACCATCCAGCTTAGAGAAAACAACACTATCAAAATCATCCTCCTGAGTAACAATTTTTTCTCCATATCCTCAAGATCATTTAAACTGATAGATAGATATTAAGTTATACTGATATTTATCCACTTTTGTTTGATAAACCTTGTGTGATTTTAAGGGAAATAAATTTAGTGACCTTCAGTCTTCAACCTATTTTCTTAAGCATTTCATCCGCTCCGAGTGTTAAATGAATGAGTATTTCTTTTGGTTTTTACCGGAATAACATTCGTCTGATATACATTTGCTCTTCTTGGTAAACTTTTTATGGCATTCATTTTCCAGAAAACTTTCCAAAATGTCCTATTTTTTGTTTTAGTTTGTCATATGTAAATGTTCGGTGAGGACACCTGAAATCAGTGATTGAGACTCTAGACGACATTACTCAGATTCGATCTCGGTGGCGTTGTTATATGCACATATTATCTTCATCCTAATCGTCATATCGCATTTCGTTTTGTTTTATCCTCTCTTCTTATGACTTTCTACTACTTTTGTGGAAATGTTTTCCACCTTGATCGGCTGATGTTAGGTGTTGTAACTCGAAGCGTTACGCAGTCAGTTGGTAAGGTTATGAACATTCAACGACTGAAGTGACCTGGACATGCGTTCCACACTCCGAACCACCTCCTACCTCGACGTGTACTTCTAGGAGTTGAATTAAGTGGGGAGAGAGAGATGCAGTTGGTCAATCCAAGAAGTGGATCCAGTTGACGAAGTCTCTGGTCGTTTATCTGAGCTGTGTAGGATGGTGAAGACTACTTAGCTGGGGTTGCCGAGGTCATAAGAATCAATGGTTGAGAGCTCTTGGTGAAAGGGCTGAAAATCGGTTACAATGGCGCAGATTTTTTCACGCTTTGATATCTTCTAAAGCTTGAATATTTTGACTGATCTTAATTCTTAAATTTCCTCTCCTCCCATACACCTTTGTATACTGTTGTGAATTGTGGCGACTTGAACCGATGCACTTGTGTGCAAGGTTCTACACTGATTTCCTCTGCTTGCAGTAATTTTGACACTGACTGACCAACTGACTCCTATTGAAGCATATTTCTCGCTGGATCTAAGAGAATACCAATCAGTCTGTTTTTGTTTCATTAGACTTGATCTTTTGTAGTTCGAGTACTCTCCAATTCATATGGTTTTGTGATGCGTACCCATAAAATTATCTCATCATCCCTTTTTTACAAACTGGATCATATTCCGGTGTAAAACTGCTGTTTGGATGCATGCTGTCGAATAACCTTAGAACTTTAGGAGAGACTATTTATTTCTTTACTAATTATAAACATGTCACCTACATAGCTTTTGTGAAATGTGATATCACCATCTGTTTGTTCCACTTCCTTCATCTCTACGTTAGTCACAATAATTTCATCGAAAATAATTTTGGGCATTTAGTAAAAAGCTGTTTAATATCAAACTTTGATAAAAGGAGCAGGTGAAATTACTGACAAACGATTTCAGTAGTTTTACACAAATGGACTCTTAATTGAAAGACATATTGGATTAGCAAGAAACACATCGATATCCTTCACTTCATCTAGAATCGGTTTTGTCTTTACTATCAATCACCGGTGAGTTTGCCATCTGATTATCAACCAGTTTCTTCTTCATCATCTCTCCCCCTTTGTCCTTGTTCTGTTCCTTTTAGGTATACCAAACATGAATCTTGATAAATCACTTGGCATAATGAGGATCTTACTTAGCCCTATTTCTTGAAAGCTGAAACATCTAGTGAATAGTACTCTGGCGTTTGAGGCGATTGGCCTTGGACTCAAGTCTTAATGAGAGCAACGTCACTTACTGGGAGACAGGTGCATTCGGCTGACTAGTCCTAAATGCGACGAAGCACTCGTTATGAATTCCACTGCTCCCCGCTATCCATCACTAACATGAAAACATTTCTTATATTCTCACAATCTTTTTAACTGCCTGAATAACAGCATGAAACTGAACTGTCACCCAAAAGTGTTCATTCGATGTAATGCTAAATTTCAAATACCTGTTTAGTTGTTTTTTGTGTAACAACTTTCTGTTTAGATTTCTTCCGGTCGCGATGATTAGTCTGATAGCTTATGCAATTGCCCGAATGGAGCGAATTGAAGAGAATTTGATAGCTTTGGTTTTATTCATTGCATCATCAATCACATTTCATTCTATAATCGTGTTGGTGATTATGCCATTGTTTATATTTATCACTGTAAGGCGAAATTTATATCGCTTCTATTGTATTCTATCTGAACCTGTGCTAACTGCATTTAGTTCAACTAGTTCGTAAGTTTATCATCTGAATTTTAATACTGTTCAGTAATGTTTCTTATTCTCACCCAATCTCCGCACACACACTTCGCGCACACATTTATTCTATTGTCTTGTTTATGAAAACTACGCGTTAGTATTGAACAAGAGCATCTTACGTAAAACTGAGTTATTTAAACAAAATCTAAACACCTTTGGTTTATACAGCTGAATTTTGCCTTCTGTGTCACAGTTGTAAAATCTACTGTATCCACTGGGAATCCAGCATCTTAGTAGTAGTTACAGATTACAGTCGCATATACCAACTTATTTTAATGGTTGCTTATTCGCCTTTTCTGCTTTAGTTGCATTTGATAATCAGATATTCAGTTATGTCATTTCACTTGGTTTTATGTTTAAAGGTCTTCAAAATATCCAACTTATTTATCAGAACTTAAAGTGATATTTTTTCGAAGTTTCATCACAAATTTTCTTTTCCTTAGTATACAAACAAACAAGCACTATCAAGGCCGAATTCCCTTTGCAATAATATCATTAAAAATCAGGGCAATGGATGATCATCGTAGTTTGACAACCTAGTGGATAGTATCCAAGTATTTAGTAGGATAGGTACTTGGTTTCAGTCCCTGTCACTCACTTAAATTTGTCTAAATAGAGACGATCGGTCAACCCACTAGGTTTGGCCGTACAGTTTATCATACATTTAAAGGTGAAGTTGGATACTGCACGCATTCTCAGACCTATATATAGTTTACGCTAAATAACAAGAAAACTGGTCAAGATGTGTATTTCTCAGAAAGCGACTGACATGTTATGTCCCAAACTCCTCATAATTACGATCCTGACCAATAGTTGATACCCTTGTCTGATGGTGGAGTTTGCACATCACAGTGATTCGACGAGCTGCACTGGCTGGAACGCTTTTTACCTTGCGGTCTTACCAAACCAGAAAAGTCTGTTTGATAATGTTCAGACGAAAAGCACCTACCCTTATAGTGTAAATCGCTACATTCTGATAGGGGTCCGAGGATGAATTCGTACTGCTGGCTGGCTGGGGTGTTACGGCAGTATAATGTTTCCCGTGGATGACCAGCAGTGCCATGCTGATACTGCCTCACCTATGGGAAGGACGGGTAGAAAAGATCGGCCCTAAAAATAGAACACTCCCCTCTACAACGTGGTATACTGCTGTCAGCGATGTAGGCTAATAGTCGGACGTGCATAGCACAAACTACTAGCTACCAAACTTCTAAAACGGCTATGAGTGACTGACCTCAAGCAGATTTTTCTTGGGCTCTTCTGTCACGTACCTTGCGAAGAAATAGCATTCCGCGGTGTGGACAGCCGGGAAGTATCAACCACCCTCACAAATCTCTCAGCAATCAAGTTACTACATTCACAATAAATATTCTGCTTTTACTGTGTTTTATGTGAGTTTTCATCATTGTTCATATTGTACTTAATGCTTTTTAGATTAATTGCTCTTCCACAACTTTTTCGAGTTTGTGATCGATATGGTATAGACTCAGATTTAGTACGTACTGTGGCACCATTTCTGACAAGTTTCAATGCGAATGGATCTGCAGCATTTATTGCATCCTCAGTTTGCTTTGTTACTCAATTAGCTAAACAACCTTTGAATGCTGGTCAGCTTATTGCACTGGGGTAAGTAGTGGTAAACGCTTTTTTTTACTGCATAATTATATAGTCCTTTTCAGTCATTTGATCTAAGTCCATGTATATGGTGTTAAACGTCGTTTGCAAGGTGTAACTTGTGGTTTTCAATAATGTGGTTAGTCTGTACATTGAAAAGAAAACCCCATCCTTAACACAAATTCATTAGTGTAAAGTATCACTCGAATTTATCACAGAACACAAGTAAACTCTTCGTACTTATCAATACTACTGCTACCATTTCTCCGCCCGATTCGGCTCATAGAATTTATGGACACTCAGTACGAGTGATAAGCAGAAAACATTTCAAATCTGACTTTACTACATGTAGATAAACATAATTTGAACTGGGATAGCATAGAAATTCCATATCATGCCAACTATAGACAAATTCCTAGGAATATGCTGTTCTCAACAGATGGATATTAACAAGCATTGACAACATAGACCATCCTTTCTCTAATAAGAAAATAACTAAACTATTAAAAGAAATAGCCAAGTATTACATCAATGGACAAGATTTTTTGGTTGGTTGTGGCTAGCAAAAGAGTCCAGTACGCGCGTCTCGTCCTATTTCAAACTCGTCAGCTGGATATACCTGCACCCCAGTGCTGTTGTTCCAACTGAGACTTGAACCTCGTACCCACTGCTTCAAACGCCAAGGTGTTATCCGCTATGCGCCTTTAGGTCAGTCAATATGCATCCATTTGTGTCAAACACTTCGAACAATTTGGCCACACAGGCTTATAAAAAAGTACAGATTTAAGGGGTAGGAAAATAATTATCAGTCCAACGAGAAGTCTGTATTGAAGGTCAAAATAACAATGAAGATCAACAAAGCTACAGCAACAACAACAAATTTAATAGTACAATAACCTTGGGTTCAAAACCGAATTTACCAAGGAGGGTTTAATGTGATAACAAATTGTTCTTGAACACATAAAGGTGGCTTCAACATCTTAATGGCTAATGCCTCAACAAACTTAAAAAACGTCCGCAACTCATCCTACAGATGAGCGTAAATGACGTTTGTACACCCACTTTGTGCCCGTTTCAGTAATATGTTTAGCTATTGAGGAGCTTGGACGTTTGTTCCCAACACCAATTAGGTCAGGTGACTCTATTTGTTTCTGAAGCCACTTTGGAATCTGCTCTATGACCCTTGTTGTCAATGACCGATGAGTCCTCCTTATGCATGATGTGACCACACGTACATTTAAATTGGTAAATACAGTGAGATCTGAGTTCATCCTTCACCTGTTCCAAGTGCTTTGATGGGTATATAGGCTTCGAATTTTCAATTATCCGAACCTTAACTGCATAATAAGTTTTATTTATTGCAGCGTTAAGTCTCTGTCTAACTATCAAGCTATTCGCATCACCAGTGTATGGTAGCTTGATAAGAACGTCTATCTTAGGGACAGAGTAGACAGTATTTCTCAATGTTCTGTCCGCTTTACTCCGGCTTATAAACTTAGTTGGGTAGTTGTTCTCAATCAATGCCTCCATCAATAATCACATCTCTTCTTCCAACATATCGACTGTGCAAATTCGTTCATTTCGATTTTATAAGCACCTTACTGGACTTTATTTGTTATAAAATGGAACATTTTCATTTAGGTCCTCAGATAACTTTTCCACATACGACAATATACGACATCTGTTAAACGGGGACCCAAGGAGCAGGTTTTTGTATAACAGATATTTAGATATCTTAATCAAAAGTTACGAATCATGTTCTACTTCAGTACTGAGTCGAATGAACGTTGTGCAGAATGGCATATCTTTAACAAGTGTAGAAGAGAATGATAACTGTTCATCTTTCTTAGATGTATTGATCAGTCGATGGCAAGGTGGATCATTGAAATGACCTATTCTCAGAAAGCCTACTTGGACAGGGAAATATTTAAACCATTACAGTTTCTGTCCGTTCCAATACAAACGAAGTTCCGTTAGGTGTTCATATAATCGAATTAAACGAATTTGCACAGTCGAAATGTTGGAAGAAGAGATGTGATTATTGATGGAGGCATTGATTGAGAACAACTACCCAACTAAGTTTATAAGCCGGAGTAAAGCGGACAGAACATTGAGAAATACTGTCTACTCTGTCCCTAAGATAGACGTTCTCATCAAGCTACCATATCAGAATCTTAGTTGTTTCTTTATTGATATTACCTTGGAGTCATTGTATCTATTTTTTGTCAATCTCTCTTTCACACAATTCAGATTTTTATCTGGTATCAACGTTATGGCATTGCCTGCAATCCCAAGTGCCAGTATAATAACTATCATTCTGATAACGCGTGCATTTAATATTCCTGAGACCACGATTTCACTTCTTTTTGTTGTGGAATTTATTGCGTAAGTATCAAGATTTTTTGTATAGCTTAAGATACTTTCATATTGATATCTGACTTCAGAATAGGTGTGTTTTCTTTGAAAGACCGTTATCTCCGTTGTCACTTGACTCTACAGACGAACTATAATGAATCATTAGCCCCATCTTTACTTATTATTAACAATAAAAATAAGATGATTAGAATACTTTTGAAATATATCCACCAACCATCTGCTTCTAACATCATCTAGCAATTATGATACGTAATAAAAACATTAAAAGTAGTATATCATGTCTAAAATCAAGAATGTTAAAGTAAGGTGATTTCTTTCATTTGTTACATTAAATTCAGTCATTTTTTCGCTTTGTTCTCTACCACTAGTAAAACATAGAGGGGAGGGTGAAGCGAAAACTACTTGGATCTCATTCTCATAACATTCATCGTAGAAACCAGTTTCCAACCAGTTCAAGTTTAAAATGTGACTGATCTGCGCTATCGTGACTCGGTGGTCGAGTGAATAACACTATGTAGTTTGAAGTGATGGCTGCTGGCTTCAAGTCTCAGTAGGAACAATATCACTCACTGAGAAGCAGGCACATCCAGCTAATGAGTCACGAATAATACGAGATGCACAACTTGGACTCCACTGCTGGCTACTATCCATAATTAATGTAAAACATGTTCTCTATTTGAGCAGTTTGTTATTGAAAAATATCCTCTTTCTTTTAGATCAGATTCTCTCATGCCTCATAAGAATTGCGATTTTACCGAAGGAACTAACTGTTTCAAGTTCAAAAAAAGTCTAACACTGGATAATTGAGTTGTCTATAGCAAACATATATTACGCTTAGGGTTTGCTTTGAGCAATTTGTTTGTTCCCATTCAATGAAACAATATTGTCTACAGACGACCTTGTCTCATTCCTACACTGGATATTTTTAATATGAACAAGCGGATTTGATTTATCCCTGTACTGCTAGTCACAGGTCATGTTTGAATGCAAACGTTTGCTTAGAATGATGTAGCGTCTAAGTTGCCAATAGCTGACCATATTTCTAATCAGACGAACTGTTAGATAACGATATTTGATTCTCATTTGACTATATGAGATAGCCGTAGTTTGGTAGATTAGTATTTATACTGGGTGATAACTGAAGGTGAAATAAAAATTCGAACCGCTGCCGGATTCGAACCAGCTACCATCGGGTTACCGGCCCGATGCTCTACCAAGTCACCTACGAGGTCCGACTGCTGACCACAATTTTATTTCACTTCAATCACCAAGGATTTTGCCCGACTACCATGTGAATTCGTGATGCGTTCCTATTGCTTGATCGTATTCACATTGGTTGCCTAATCAGGACTTCTCATCCCAATCCAAATCTAAGTGAATCAGAGAGGGGGAGCATCATACTGATTATCAGTTTGACTATCTGAGATAGCCATAGTTCACATGACAGTCCAGCAAAACACTTGATGACTGAAACGAAATAAAATTCTGGTCAGCAGTCGGATCTCGTACCTCAGTTGGTAGAGCAACGGGCCGGTACCTCTGTGGTAGCTGGTTCGAATCCGGCCGCAGTCCAGATTTTCTTCTCATCTTCAACCATCGCTCAGTATAGATATTTGGTCCTGCATGAACGAGAAGCTGTCTTTTTTAGGCTGTTTGGAATGCACCCAGCAACCTTGTGGACATTCATGCAGTAGGCAATCACTTATGCTTATTGTATGTGAGGGTTAATGGTACACTATCTTGTCGCCCAAACCTCGGTAGCCGGAGCGGTGTTTGAACCCTTGACTCACTGGTTGAAAGTCAGTTCCTTAAAGTAACAAGCTACGATTCGTTTTTTAGACTGTGGATTTCTGTTGTTGGTGTTTGCAAAATGGCTAGTATAAACAGAACACCGTATGGTTGTGGAAAAATAAGCTGCTATCGCCTTAACCGAAGACTAAACGTTAAACTAAAATACATTAACACTGGAATTTTCATTTATGTTTAGCCTTAGGCAGCCTTTATCGCTGGATAAATATCCCTGTTACAGAAATTTATGTAATTCCCTAACAGTTGTATATCACCAAACTTTACTTTCCAAGCTGTTTGATATGTACTACTAACTTACACAAGTAGTTGTTGACCATTCATGAGACGAGCAGCGGTGTTCACCACTAGGCAGATGGAAGTGTTCTCAACAACCAATGCTCATCTTTGGTAGATTTCATGGTAGTTGATGTATCCAGTTCACAGATTCAACTCTTTCAATTCATCATAGTTCTAACCAACCACTTAAGCTGGTCATCTTGATATCTGCTTGAAGAGTACTCTCAGTCGATGGTGTGTATATAGGATAAAGCCTCAATGTTCTTATCCTCCACTCAATCAACATTGTACAGTATGCTACACACCATAGTCCTGCTATTTTGACCTCTAAAGCCTTTTTTCAAAAAAGTTCTTCTTGGATCTCATCCAATCGCGCGTTTCTCACTTCAGATTGTGCATTTTGCAAAAACCTGATTTAATTGTAAATTTAAAACTGTGTATAATGATAGACTAGTAGTTCTTTATTAGAAATTTTGAACAATTTCACTGTAGGGATGACTTTTTAAATTTAATTACCATGAAATTTTTCTTCACAAAAGATAGAGTTGTTATCATGCAAATTAGCTCATTACAAGCATCTCTACAATGTATTGCGTACTATTATTGTTGTATAAATCAATATATTTTTTAAAGATTAGTATTAGGACAATTAAGAATGAAGAGATATACTCATGATCTTTAGGTTCAGATGATGTCTTTCAGTATTTTCTGCAAGTTGCATCATTGCGTGTATGCGAACACACATAACACACAAGCACACTGTAGGTTATAAAGAATGTAAATGAGTTGTCCAGTCTATAGTGTAATAACTATGCCTGGTTGTAGTTGTCTCAAGCACGCAACCCTACTGATTCAGCCTTGATGTGCTGACCTTGCACGTAACTGGTTTAGAATATACTCGTCCAACGTCGTACACTCAATCCACCCACACAATGAATGACACAATTCTACCCTGCCAAACGCTGTTAACGCGACACAAAGTCGTGTGCTTATTGTCCGTATCCATCTTTCAGGCGTTCTGATCACCAGTATATACAACTGGATCACCTGAACACAGCGCATCATAATGTATAACAATTAAGCAACCAATTTCAAGTATAAAAAAATGAAATGATGCGTTCCACTCAACATGCAATCATTTGTGAACTGTAAGTGATATTATATATATATATATATATATATATATATATATATATATATATATATATATATATATATATATATATATATATATATATATATATATATATATATGGATGAGGAGTCAGTAGAAAGCTCTTCAACCGAGCTATAAAATAATGTTAGCAATTAAGTCATAAATAAAATAATACAACTAATATCAGTTATCTGAGATTCATTTTTTCCACTTTTCGGCTTATATAGCATAACATCATTACCGACTGGTCAAAAATAATTGATACGATTGGAACATAAATCATAATACTGAATACCATTTTGACTATCTGAGATGGCTGTGGTTTGGCAGACCAGTATTTATACTGGGTGATGATTGAAGGTGAAATGAAAACTCGAACCAGAGACCTCCGGGTTTCCAGCCCGATGCTCTATAAACTCAATCATCACCCAGTATAAATACTAGTCTGCCAAACCACAGCTATCTCAGATAGTCAAACTGATAATCAGTATGATGCTCCCCCTCTCTGATTCACTTAGATTTGGATTGGGATGAGAAGTCCTGATTAGGCAACCAATGTGAATACGATCAAGCAATAGGAACGCATCACGAATTCACATGGTAGTCGGGCAAAATCCTTGGTGATTGAAGTGAAATAAAATTGTGGTCAGCAGTCGGACCTCGTAGGTGACTTGGTAGAGCATCGGGCCGGTAACCCGATGGTAGCTGGTTCGAATCCGGCAGCGGTTCGAATTTTTATTTCACCTTCAGTTATCACCCAGCATAAATACTGATTACGCCGAAACATCTGAATTGTTCACAATCAATGGACTGTTTACTTCTATAACTTGTATTTTATTGGTTCGCAGAAATATCAGAAAACGAATATATTCTGCTATTTTAAGAATGATTGTATGAGATGAAAGATCAAACTTATCCTTTAACGTTATTCTAAGCATATAGAAGCACCAGTCAAATGTCTGTTTCAGCATTTGAGCACTTTAAAAATGTCAGCCACTTCCTAAGACGAATTGTGTACATGATCTGGTATCAGTTATGATTCCGATAGCTTATTGGTTGGGTGTGGTTTGCGACGCAGATTTATCCTCCAGGGGGACATACATTTCCAAAAAGCAAGAGGAGCTTCCTGCAGACTGACTCATGGTTTTTAGCACCAAATAACAGTCCACCACAATGTCATTCCTCTTAACTTAGTGAGCACTTAAGACAGATGGATTCCTGTGCAGATCCTTCGCCATCATCAATACATCCATCTTGATATTAATTATTTATGGTGTTTAGCAGTAGTATCCAGTATGCATGTTTTAATCTATTTGAAGCCAGTCAGCTGCATGTATCCACATCTAACTATTTCCCTGTTCCCACTAAGACAACAGTTCAGCTCGAAAAAATCAACGAAGGGGAATTACAAGCCACAATATCGATCTTGCATGCCTTACACATAAATCTGTAGGTTTCTAGATAACGCTTGAGGCAGTAAGTGTTTGGTTTAGTGGAGTTGTGGTTGGTTAGCTTACGGAATTGACTTTCAACCAGTAAGTTACGTATTCGAACACCGATCCACCTATCGAGATTTGGGCAGCCAAGTAGTATCATTAACTTCCACACACAATAGGCGTGGCTTATTTTCTACTGTACGAATGTTCTCTAAGTGAATTTCGACCCTTTTTCTTCAATGGGAACAACATCACTGGAATATAGTTTTATTCAACTGATGAGTACTTAGTGAAGTGGGACATGTATTCAGCGTATCACTGCTAGCAATCATCCATCACTAGCACCAGAAATTCATTAGATTTCCTTGATACATTCGTTGCATGAAAATGATATCCACAGTCTGAAGGGGATATATTTTAAAGGAAGATAATACAAACCCCAGCGACATAGTGGATAACGCTTCGGCGTTTGAAGCGATGGGTATTGAATTCGACTCCCAGTAGGAACAATATCACTCATTGGGGTGCAAGTACATCCAACTGACGAGTTCAAAATAAGAAGAAGCGTGTGCTCTGGATTCCGTTGTTTGCCATCAAGCGGAGTACAAAATAATGAATATCCGGGCGGTATCAAGGCATCCTCATAGAAGTTTGACCCAGTAAAACAACGGGAAATTGCAAGTACTAATAAACAATGCCACCGATTATTTGGTGGCCAAGCCAGGACTTGATATCAATCCATAGGGTCTCTTGCCATCGGTTGAAGTGATGCAAGGAAATTTCAGATTCTAAATTTTGGGGTCAGTAAGATCACCGAAACCGATATTGTTACTAAGTGAAATGGTTCAGGGTCGATGAATGCGGATTAAATTTTCTCTTACCTCATTGTCATATTAATTTTTATGTCAAATTTCCTCATTTACTTCGGCGCATTTCCCTTTCGTCCTACTACCTACTAAAACTCCTCATACTTCCACTTCTTTGACTTTTATCTGATTACCATGTCGTGAGGTGGAATGTGGTGAACCAAGCTGTCTAATGCAGTTATTTTGAGTTATATTCTCATATTTATTCGTCTATGTAAATCGCTTCAGTCTAATTTACTGTTGAAACTCTATTCAATATAAAGGGTCTTCAACTAATGACATCAATTAAAACGCTTTTCAGTTTTTCAGTTAATTTCCACGTTACCAGCCTAATATCTCATACAAGAAGAGTATCGTATATAGGTCCCCGCTTTAGGAAATTGTCATTTTTCCTGATAAAGTTTTGTAGTATTTACAAGACTACTAAACTTTTTTGCTTGTTGTCTTTTTTGATGGATTTTTGTTTTGCATTATTCGATTCTTGTCAGGTAGTTGAAATGCACAAAACACAGGTTTAAACAAGGTAAACCTGATAAGAGTATCAGGCCTATATACACTTTAACAATCGCAACATATAGCTAAATATGGTTAACAGAATATTAGTCATTCTGTATTCGAGTATATAAAGTGTGTTGTTAATAATAAAATGATACATTTCATATGGTTATGAAAAACGATGAATCCATATTATCATTAATATTTAGAATCTCACTCTAAGGACTTAATCATCAGGAGATTGTCATCAAATCCAATGTGATGGGCCTTGAACCCAGAAGAGATTAATGGTATTCGTTGGCAAAAAGATGTTACACAGTGCATACATGCGATTGTCGAGTTTGGCCAGTACTCGAAAGTCTTCGTCATCCAGGCCGATACATATCTTCAAATAATCGTGATCAGGTTGGTATCCATCACAGACCGACATCAGTTAGAGAAACATTAGAAACCTGGAAGCACTGAAAAGCTGTTTCGTCCTGGTATGGGGTTCTTCATCAGGGTCTACCCGCAACCCCGCCAGGGGTCAAACCCAAGACCACCACGTTACCACTGAGCCACTAGATTGGAATTCAGTGGTCCATGTTCCCTACTTCTCTCAGTTCACGATTTGACGTGAACTTCTTCCAATGATGTCGTTGAATATCTGTCTTCATATTCAACTTGCTTGGCTCTACCGGTCATGACTTCTCATCAGAACTTCAAGAATCACCTTTCGAAGCGAGTCACCAGTGAACACTAGAATTATTCAATTTAGAACTTGGTGGGGATGAATACTAACCTGAAATCAATAAATAAATTCCCACAAACCTCCAAACTGAATCCTGATCAATTAAATGAGACATTAATTTGCTACAGAAATATTCAACTGACTTAAGATGCTAATAATTGCTTGTTTGGTTGGCCTAAATTTGGATTTCTTGTGCTTTATTTGTTCTTTATTAGTATAGGACTTCTTAGCAATATGCATCCAATACACTGCGAGGTATCAAACCCAGAATCCCTAGGTCCAGTGAGCACCTTACGAGAGTCAGAACCGCATGGTGCATACTTTCCTACTTCTATCAATTTTCGTCATCAAACGAACCACCATCCAGATTAGAAATTGCCTGATACTTTTTTTTGAAAGTGAAGAAGAGTGGTTCAATGAAGCGATTTTTTTCGGCGAATTCATTCACTAACCTGTAACACGTCATTCATATACAATTTTTGATGAGAATGTACAATTTGTTTCATGCGGGAAAGCATTGAAACAAACATGGTGATACATATGCATAAAAAACTAAAATAGGATTTTCATGCTAAACTAATCAAAATATTTGTGAATATTAAAACGGAATGAAAAGGGATAGTAACAAGCAAAGTTAAATTATCATGACATAAAAGTAGAGGATTACTAAAACTAGTATGTATTGCTCAAGATATCATAGAAACTAAGTAAATATGAATAATTGAATTTGGGGGTTTGTAGGGATTTAGTGATTTTCCAAGTTGGTATTCATCATGGACTGACATCAGTTGGAGGAACGTTAGAAACCTGAGAACAATAGACAGTTGGTTCGTCTCAGCATATGATTCCTCAGCACAGTGCACCCATGACCCCACCGGCCAGGGATCGAACTCACAACCTTCAGGCTCCATGGCCAGCACGTTACCATTGAGCCACTGGGTTGGAATTCATGGTCCATATTTCCAACTTCTATCAGTTCACGACACAGAATGGCCACCATCCAATGTCATCGTTGAGTATTTCTCACGTTCACCAGGTTTACCCCACCGGTCACGAATTCCCACTAGAACTCCAGGAATCACCTCTCAAAGCTAGTCACCAATGAACACTAGATTAATTGAATTGAGTTGGTATTCATCAGGTCATCGTTGAGTATTTATCTCCATGTTCCTGAGTTCGATCCCTGGCGGGGTCACGGGTGCGTACTATTGAAGAGTCTCATGCTAGGACGAAGCAGCTGTCCATTACACCTAGGTTCCAAATGTTCCTCCAACTTATGTCAATCCATGATGAATACCAACTTGAAAAATATGATTAAGTTTGAATAACAAGTTGAGTAATATGGTTAAATATTTGAGCGACTTTGAAGGCCACCCTAGCAAAGATCGAAATAACCAGTTAGGTTTCTTCATTTCGTCTGGAAAGGCAGATTTTCATAAAATAGAGTAGTCTAACTGGTTATTTCATTTGTTGCTAGAGTGATCTTTAAAGCCCATCAAATATTTTACAAATGAATTGTTAAGGGAGTGGGCATAGAAACAGTGAGTAGTAGATATGTATCAAATGAATAGAATGAAAGGGGGGAAGCTTTGAAACACTAGAGATCGAGACTATGGAAGGTAAAAGGTTGACCAAGTCCCTTTCGTATTCAAAGCTTCGGCTTTTCTGTCTGAATTACTGAAGCTTCAGGAATACAACGGAGGTAGATGCGTACTGACTTTGGCAAGTTGTTTTCCAGTTTGTTAATAGATTTGAAAGAGATTGTTGTTGAAATTGAATGTCAAGGTGTTCCATTATGGTACTTCTTACAGATCCAGTGTTACCTCTTCGTAGCCACATAGGATGGTGTTCTTGAACTCGTTTGGACAGAACCCTCATATTCGACGGCCGATATACCCGACTGCACAGGAGCAGGTGAACTAATAAATGCACATAGAGATGACCAGATGCAGGATCTTATCTTCCAGGCTTTTGCCAAGTAAAGGATGACTAGAGAACACTACTGTAAGAGTTGCTGCAAATTGATTGTTTTAATTTGTATTTATTTAATCTAACCACTCGTATCTCATTCAGTTTATTGTTTATTTTCCATCTTGTCACACCTTACCAGTGATCGATTACGCACCGTGGTCAATGTTATGAGTCACGGAACTTGTGTTCTATTTATACACTTAAAACTTTGTCAAATGAATTCCACACTGACTTTAATCACTCCACCAAACAGTCAAGAGACATCATCGAATCAACCCAGCACAGATACTGATAATTCTGAATCAAATGATGTAATATGTCACAATGCCTATGCAAACTGACAATATGATTTCAGTGAACCTCTCTATCTCTCTCCCTCTACTTTTTGATTTACAAGAGCATATAGTTGATTGTTTATTTCTTATGGTTTCCTATTTCTACCTCTACTGTTAATGCCTTTTCCAATGAAGAAAACTCATCAGTGTAACTATGATCTCCTTGATCAGTCACTCTGTGATACCTACTTTGTTAAAATATGTTTCTATCTCTAATCTCATGTATTCTTTCTTACAAATTATGTGCACACACACACACACAAAATATATGGTTATGTGCAAAAATAACTTCTATAATAATTCATATCGTACCATAAAGCTGTGATAATTCTAGTTGATATGAAGAAGCAAATTATATCTAAGACAGATTTGGATGATCAATCCGTGAACCATTCAAGGGAAAGGAGGAACTGTGCAATCCAACTGGCCATTATAGTTTCAATTTCTTTTCAACCTCAGTCCATCGATTTGCGTAAAAAAGAAATTTTATATACATTTTGCACACATTTAATTCTCTGCGTATAACTATCTTTTTCTGCATATGTTGTCAGTATTTATGATTCCTTTTACAAAGTATCGTGTCTTACGCTGCTGAAAGAGAAACTCAATTTTCACTTTGTGATATTTAGAACGTAAATATTTATTGTTTTGACTTACAAATTAGCTTGAAGTGAGTAGGAGTTTTATTTTTAAGGTAGCGTTTATCATGGTTAACGCGTTTGCCGTGAAACCTGAAAGTCCTGAGTTCGTTCCCTGGTGCGGTCGTGGTTGCGTGCTGCCGATGACTTCCACAATAGGGTGAAACAGCTGTCCACTGTTCCCGGATTTTCAGTGGTTCTGCAAATGACATCAATTCGTAATGAATACTACCTTATAAATCATCTAGAACTGGTGAACAATTATATCTATGAAAATTCTTTGTGCATCGTAGAAAGAATCAATTTATTATAAATATTTATTACAATGTCACAGGAGAGTTTTTATTCTAAAAACACACTACGTGCACCGCATGAGAACTGGTCATGCATGAAGATAATTCGTGACCTTCATAGTTCCACTCACTCAGTCAATCATTATCAATACCGGACCTGGCATCACTGCGTAACTGCATGATTCACCATAGCTTACATCATCGCACCTATATGAAAAGTAATAAGAAAGGAGACTGAGAAATCGAAGCGAAATGCACTCAGGAGTCATGTGCAGTAGGCGGTGAGTCACATCTATCGATTAAGAGTGAATCATACTACTAGGCCATTTGAATCTTGGTGAGTGGAGCAGGACTGGGACCCATGGCCCATTGATAGGAGGTTGAACAATTAGACATATGGGGCAAAACTCAAAAAGACTGAGAAATAAGCATTGTACAATCAATCGAAAGTCGTAGGACGTTAGAAAAAAACAATGGCATAAAGAAGCAAACGTCCGAATGTGATAGTCGTATTGAAATTTTAGGGTGACGACCATGTTAATATTAGTTTATACACTAACATTTAGTAGAAGACATTTCAAGCACAATGGATTTGGTCAGTGATTAATCTTTCCACCGATATTGTTAAACAGTAAATAACTGACTACCGAATCTTTGTACCAATCAACATCTAACTAATGTAACAGGAATGTATCAGGTAGAAAAAATCACCATAGAACCGCGCACATAAGTGAATCGGTTCAACTTTCCACACTTCACGACACTATGCGAAGAACAAATGGATGGAAAAATCTGATCTCAAAGTAAACAGAGGTGTGTGGAAGGAGATGGGATTTGAGAATGAAGGTTACTGAAAGTATCCAAACGTTTCAGTGCGTGAAGAAGTGAACACATCTGTGTCACTAACCGATTCTCAGACATTTCACCACGAGTCCTCAACCACTGATTCCGATCATCTTGAAGACCCCAACCAGGCAGTTTACACTTCTCGTACGAACACTCAGAAATTTCATGGATTGATACCACATGCCGGTCTGGTTATCTCAAGCCATCTTCCAACCTACTCCAACTTCTAGTACTGCACCTTCAGGTAGGCGGTGGCCCGTTGCCATCAACCACCTTCCCACCCCACCCACCCTTCGTCTGACCTCGACATTGTTCACAAATTCCACCTCATGCCAGCAATGCTATGCTCGAAGACCCATAACCGCTTCATATATTCTCCTTTTAATGAATGTGTTGGTGTTATACCAACACAGCTTACAGCCACATCATAAAGAGGTTTTCAAAGAAATTTTCACGTTGTCAACAATCCTCAAATTTATTGTCCCCCGCTTGTCTCAAAATTATCGTTTGGACGTATAAAGACTGAATATTTCTCTACTGAAAGTCATAATGATGGGTGTTCATACGATATTGGATCTGTATCAGTGTGGCACCTAGATAAAAAAATCCAACGTTTTAAGTTTCGACATTAACAAAATACGAAGAAAAGAAATAGTGGCCAAAAATATCCAGATAGTTGGGAAGGAAGAATAAACTAGCGTAGGTTAAGTTTTCAAACATTTCTTTTAGTCTGTTCATTAGAAATGTCACAGTGAAGTGGTATCATTTACTGGATAACGTTTCGGACATATTCATGTCAATTATATTTTGAGGGGTTGTGGAGATTTGGAAATATTTCAAGTTGTTATTCATCGAAGACTGACACCATACTAGGACGAAACAGCTGTCCAGTGCTCCCAGGTTTCCTTTGTTCCTCCAACTGATGTCAGTCTTCGATGAATAACAACTTGAAATATTCATATCACATTGTTCACATCCGCTGCACCTGGTGGAGTTACACAACCTCATACCTTGACCAATTCTCCTCGTCTAGCACCCTACTTGTAACATTAACACTGAGGACCACCAGGAAGACACTTATGTAGGCGTTTCGGGTGGTTCACCTTTGTTATTTGTGTCTGTCACATAGAATAATAGATCGATATCTTGTAAAGGTGAGCTATAATGAAAGCTATCAAATTAGTAAAGTCTTAGGTAACAAGGAAGCCTCCGAAATATTATTTTACGAATTAGTAATGTTTATGTTAGAATAAACAGAGATTGCTATTTATTTCGATAGTTGTGGTGATAAATCTTTTTTTCTTAATATGGATTTACACCCCTATGACATGTAATGTCGATATTTGGGGGTGAACGCAAGGGTGACGTTTGTGCTTTTTGATAGTATTCAGCCAAGTCTGCTGTAGCTTCAAGGTGACTGATGATTCGAAGCTGTTTTATATTCTGCAGTGGTCACATATTTTCCCAGAGATCGAACCGATCGCTTTCAGATTGTGTCGGAGTGAAATATCCTTTGGAAGTTTTAGCTAACTTCGTTCGAACTGTAATATTTCACAACCTAGCCCACTATATTTATCCAATTTACTTCAATAACTTTGATTAGTGTGTATCCACATTGGATATATGACTTCCTAACAAAGTATGTTTGGAGAGCACAGTTTTACCATGATTGTCTTTGAAGCAGATGAAATTGGAAGTATTTTTAGGCAAGTGTACATATTAGAACGCAGGCAGTATCGAGGCATCCGCACAGGAGCCCATATGCCAATAGAGACCGATCGATTCGGTACAGTTAACGACAGTGTAATACAAGCAATGACACTAAGTGTACATATTGTTTACTAACATCCAGACCTAAATGTTACGCATGTCCTTGAAGAAGTTTAGCACCAAGCCTGATTTATTCATCATAAAGATTATACTTTAATATGATCGTTGAATCTTTGGAGTATCAAAACAAGGTTTTTCTAAACATATAAGCCACGCCTTCTTCAGTGGAATATTCAGGTATTTCACTAACATCGAAATATATAGTCAAATAATTAATATGTATGTCATTGGTTTGGTGGTTTATTGTTCAAACTGAGTAGTTGTGACATTCGATATATTAATGGTGGATAATTCTTGTATCGAAGTTGATCAGTATTAATTATTATTATTATTATTAGTCCCTTGGGTTCCTAGTGGAATATAGGGCTTCAGTAGCACGTCTCCAGTGACCTCTGTTCTCTGAGATCTTTTGAACCTGGTTCCACAACAGCCCAGAAGCTCTCATTTCCTCCTCGCACGACCTCCTCCATGTCACCCTCGGACGTCCAACTCGTCGTTTCCCATGGGGATTCCACTCGAGTACCTGGCATGACGCGTGATGTCCCCACTCGGCCTTCTCAGTGCATGCCCAATCCATCTCCACTTCCTCCTGCATATTTGTTGGGTGATAGGTCCTTGGTTGGTTCGTTCCCAGAGCTCCTTGTTGCTTATTCTTTCTGGCCATCTGATCTTCAGTATCGGGTCAGCGTAGGCAGTTGTTGATGAATATCTGTAGTTTGCTGGAAATCCCTTTCGTAACGCACCAAGTCTCTGAACCATATAGAAGCACTGACTTGACGTTGGTGTTGAAAATCCGGATCTTGTTCCGCATGCTGAGTGCAGAAGATCTCCACACTGGTTTCAGGCTAATGAACGCCTGTCTTGCTTTTCCGATTCTGACTTTGACATCCTCGTCTGTGCCGCCTGTAGTTGAAACAGTGCTGCCTAGATAGGTGAAGGAGGTTACTTCCTTTAAGTTTCTCCAGTTGATGGTGACTGGAGTTTGTTGTTGTTGTTCGTTGGGTGTCTTCATCATCTCCGTCTTCTCTAGGTTCACTTGAAGTCCCGTCTTCGCTGCCTCACCTTTTCTATCAACTTGTTAGTTTTCGCCTGTAGATCTTTAAGTTTATGTGACATCAGGCACGAGTCATCGGCGAAATCGAAGTCTTCTAGGTTCTTTTCCGCAGTCCAGCGTATCCCCCTCTTCTCGCTGCTTACTGTTTGCTGCATGATCCAGTCCACCACAATCAGGAATATCATGGAGGATAGTAGGCAACCTTGTTTCACTCCTGTCTTTACTTCACTGCAAAAGCATCACTAAGCTTCCCATTGTGAATTACTTGGCATGTGGCATCTTCATATAGTTGTTGAATGAGGCGGATAAAGGTTTGCGGTACTCCGTAGTAGTGAAGCAGTTTCCAAATTACTTCTCGGTCGACGCTATTCAGGGCCTTCTCAAAGTCGATGAAGTTGAGGTAGAGAGCTGATTGCCATTCTATGCTCTGTTCTATGATGATGCGAAGCGTTGCAATTTGGTCCGTACATGATTTGTACTTCCTGAAGCCTGCCTGTTCCGGTCGCAGTTTTGAATCCAGTGCATCTTTAAGCCTCTCCAGGATGATGCGGCTTAATATTTTACTTGGGGTGGACAGGAGAGTGATTCCGCGCCAGTTCTTGCAAACACTGAGGTCTCCTTTCTTCGGGAGTTTGACAAGGTAGTCCTTCTTACAATCTGCAGGTACCTTCTCTTCCTTCCACACCTTCTGCAATAGTGGTGTGAGCATGTCCGCTGTTGTCTCTGTGTCTGTTCTCAGTGCTTCTGGCGGTATCCCGTCTGGTCCTGCTGCTTTTCAGCATTTCAGTAGCTTTATGGCGTTCAGGACTTCCATTTTCGTTGGGGGATTTATGTTCACTTGTAATTCAGCGGCTGCAGGTGGTATTTCTGGACGAAGTGCAGGAAAAAAAGTCACAATCATACAATGCTACACTGTGCACCTACAAATAATGCTGATGAAGAGAAGGAGGAGGAATTCCACAGACAACTGCAATCACTACAGGATAAGACACCACTCCAGTTGGCAACATCAAAACTCATTCTAATGGGTGGGGTGACATGAATGCCAAACTCGGAGCAGACAACACACGAAGAGAACTCATCATGGGTAGAGAAGCACTCGGTGAAGTGATGAATGAGAATGGGGAACTGTTTGCAGACTTCTGTGCATTCAACGATTTGGTGATTGGATGCGAGGCAGTGTATACAAACACAAGGATATTCATACGGCAGCGACATGGATTTGATTTCACCAGATGGATACACTACACTAAAAATCAGATCGACTTCATCTCAATCTGAGGAAAGTGGAGATGCAGCTTACTGGACATAAGATGAAGAAGGGGAGCATATGTAGGTTCAGACAAATCACTATCTGGTGTAAGGGACCTTCAAAATCAAGTTGAAAGCCTTGAAAGAAGTTGGTGATAGACCAGAGTTCAAGCTCAACACTCAGAACAGAAATCGAAGGACAAAACTGCAAAGGACATTTTCACGTCAGTCAGGCATCAGAATAAAATGGGAGGTATTGAGCAGCATCCTTGAAGGATCGGGTGTAGAAGAACAGTGGAACTCTTTGAAAGAGATGTGGAAAGAAACCTACATAACCATGTTAGGAAGGAAGAGGAAACAAGACAAGGAATGGATGTCGACGGACACATGTTAGCTGATAGAGCAGGGAGAGGAGGACAGTGAATCAGAAGATAAACCAGTACAAGGATGCACAGCGAAAAAACGAACTGAGCACAACGTATAAAAAACTGGACGGAGAAGTGAAGAAGAGTGCACGCAAAGACAAAAGGCACTTCCATGACACATTGGCAAGTGAAGCAGAACAAGCTGCTTGTAGGAGAGGCAGAGACTTGACAACATTATATCAAATAACCAGGTTACTATCCGCTAAGAGATCAACTCAGACGAAACCAGTGAAAGATAGTGTGGAAAATTTAGCTAGTGAAAAGGAGAAACAATGGGTTAACTACTTCAAAAAACTCTTGAATCGACCACCACCACGTGCAACTTGTCGAGAAATACCACCAGCAACGGCAGAACTACGAGTGAACAAAGGCCCTCCGACGAAAGTCAAAGTCCTGAACGCCATAAAACTGCTGAAATTCGGGAAATCAGGAGGACAACATGGAATTCCTCCAGAAGCAATGAAAACAGACACAGGGACAACAGCGGACATGCTCACACCACTATTGCAGAAGGTGTGGAAGGAAGAGAAGGTACCTGCAGATTGTAAGAAGGACTACCTTGTCAAACTCCCGAAGAAGGATGACCTAAGTCTTCTCAAGAACTGGCGCGGAATCATGCTCCACTTTGTCCACATCAAGCAAAATATTAAGCCGTATCATCTTGGAGAGACTAAAGGATACACTGGATTCAAAACTACGACCGGAACAGTCAGGCTTCAGGAAGTACAAATCATGTACGGACCAAATTGCAATGCTTCACATCATCATAGAACAGAGTATATAATGGCAGCCCACTATACCTGTGCCTCAACTTCATCGACTTTGAAAAAGTCTTCGACAGCGTCGACCGAGAAGTAA
Source organism: Heterobilharzia americana (assembly GCA_944470555.2). NCBI lineage: Eukaryota > Metazoa > Platyhelminthes > Trematoda > Strigeidida > Schistosomatidae > Heterobilharzia > Heterobilharzia americana. Next base: position 15,286,689 of record OX104129.1, read on the forward strand.
TTTGGCAGTTGCTCTAATACTACGGAATGCCGCAAACCTTTATCAGCCTCATTCTGCAGCTATATGAAGACGCCACATGCCAAGTAATTCAAAATGGGAAGCTTAGTGATGCTTTTGCAGTGAAGTAAAGACAGGAGGGAGTAAAAGAAGGCTGTCTATTATCACCCATGATATTCCTGATTGTAGTGGACTAGACTGGACCATAGAACACAGCTTGAGGAGCGAGAATATGGGCATACGCTGACTGGACCGATGAAAAGACTCTAGAAGAAGATTTGGATCTCGCCTATGATGATTTATGTCTAATGTCTTGTGGCACAAACTGGAAGATCTGCAGGCAAAAACCAACAAGTTGATAGAAAAGGTGAGGCAGCGAAGACGGGACTTCAAGTGAACCTAGAGAAGACGGAGATGATGAAGACACCCAACGAACAACAACAACAAACTCCAGTCACCATCAACTGGAGAAACTTAAAGGAAGTAACCTCCTTCACCTATCTAGGCAGCACTGTTTCAACTACAGGCGGCACAGACGAGGATGTCAAAGTCAGAATCGGAAAAGCAAGACAGGCGTTCATTAGCCTGAAACCAGTGTGGAGATCTTCTGCACTCAGCATGCGGAACAAGATCCGGATTTTCAACACCAACGTCAAGTCAGTGCTTCTATATGGTTCAGAGACTTGGTGCGTTACGAAAGGGATTTCCAGCAAACTACAGATATTCATCAACAACTGCCTACGCTGACCCGATACTGAAGATCAGATGGCCAGAAAGAATAAGCAACAAGGAGCTCTGGGAACGAACCAACCAAGGACCTATCACCCAACAAATATGCAGGAGGAAGTGGAGATGGATTGGGCATGCACTGAGAAGGCCGAGTGGGGACATCACGCGTCATGCCAGGTACTCGAGTGGAATCCCCATGGGAAACGACGAGTTGGACGTCCGAGGGTGACATGGAGGAGGTCGTGCGAGGAGGAAATGAGAGCTTCTGGGCTGTCGTGTCGCCAGGTTGAAAAGACTGTAGATGAGAGAGTGCACTGGAGACATGCTACTGAAACTCTATGTTCCATTAGGAACCCAAGGGACAAATAATAAAATAATAATAGTAATGTCTGGGTGTATATGAGCTTCTACGATCGATTATGAACCATATCACTCGCAGTCTTCAACCACCGATTTCGATTGTTATACAAATCCCAAGGCCATTGCCTACCTTTTCCTACACGCATCAGATCAAGCGTCAAAGATTTCATTGACTGACCCCATACTTTCAAAGATGACTAAAGTGAAACATAATATCTGTGCATGAAGACTTTGGACATAGTTCTCAATCGTGTAGGGCAGATGAATCCACACATCATCATCTTAGTCACTATATTGAACTTCATCATTGCTACACCCAGTTATTCATTCCCGTAGTGTAAACACTAAAAAATACAGTTCTGTAAGTAAATTACTTCGTTTTATCACTAAATACCTCGTTTGTAGGTAAATACAAACTGTTTTGAGATCTCAGAGAAGATTTGTAGCTAAAAACGCGGATGACAGATGTTTAGTGTTCTTCGAGATTTGAGGTTTCCTCCTGGATGTTTCGTCACCAAACTTGGTGACTTCACCAGTATTTACTAGTTTTAAGGATCCAGTGCTGATGAGGTCATTCAGCCGGGTGATGAAACTTTCAAGAAAAAACCTCAGAGCTAGAAGATCACCAAAGAATTATCAAATAAGTATTGTGTTGTGAATATCTTGTGTTCTACATCACACGTTTGAACTGTCTTATTAGCCATATAATCTTTGTGTTTTGAACTTACTACTTCAAATTATTTCTAAGTTATCTGTATGAATCAACCTGAACTGTGAATATTTTAAGACTGAACTGTAGTAGAACTTGATCATTACTAGTCATGCATTGATTCATTTGACTGATGAACTCGGTTAATTTCTTACAAAATATCTTACTGGCAGCATATCACAAAATAATGTATAAATGTGTGTAGTTGAGTTTTTCTATCCTGATGATCAGCATCACTAGTTCTTATGAGAATTAACTAGAGAGTCTAATGTATCTTATTGATTGACATGTCTTATATGCAGATCTTAACTGACAATAAGTAAAGCACAAACTGATTGAAGAAGTATTCCGTGCCAATTGACTTCTTACCACAAAATCATAATTATCACTTATGTGCACGTGAAAGCTGCTGTAATGAGGAATGGTTATCTGAACACTGGACTAGGCGACTGAACTGCCAATTTATCTCATGACTTGATGCAACTGACTAACTAAAATCGGATGGGAACTATTCCAAAGTTTCGATTGGATGAATTTCCAAGGAGTGAACTGCAGCCCAGCTGATATTTATTTCGACGGCAGTAAGATTGAAGGACTTAAAATGTCATCAGATAGATAATATTGTATCACCGCACGGTATATACCAAATAAACAAATCTAACATAGAATTATATCCTATCACAGTGCCCACTTATAGTGAACATTGAAAACATTCATGGAGTAAAACAGACTTCTGTATGCAGAGACATCAGTGAAGTGAAAACTATTACTAAATCACCTTCAAACACAAATTAATAGATCAAGGGTATCGCAACAAACGCAACTGATCATAGGAAGGGATAGCAGATGATTACAGTAAACAGAGAATTTTTTTTGCGTAGTGTGACTGGTGAACCTAGCTCCACAGGAGTAAGTGGACTGATACACATAAAGTTCCAAGATTAGTGGGAAAAAGATGTTTTTGTTTATTGATCTTGATAGTCACTTTCTATGGATATCCACCCCTCCTGGGTTCAATATTCAACAGTAAAATATTTTTCGGAGCAGTGCGAAAGCGCCCTAACACATTTTACAGCTTTAGATTATTGTTTATAAAGTTCAGTGGGCATTCATTTTCCATCAGGACTTCCTACAGGTTTTCTGGTTCCCCGTCGATGGCATCTTCCGTGCATTTTCGTTTCCTTGAGGAAACTGAATTGATAGGATTCCTCTTGCTACTTAAGGGGACACAGCTTTGAAGTCGTCTTTAGTCTTTTCCTAAAATCAGGAGTAGTATGATGGTAACCAACAGAGACTAATCAATAGTTATACGACTGTGGCTTTATCCTTCCTGACTCCAGAAGATAACAGATTTTACTTATCAGGAGCGTCTACTGTGACTACACAATACATCTGGGAATCTGATCAGTCATTTATGACAGCTGATTTCACCAACTCAGTGGTAACTAGTCCTTCGTGACCCAGATTTTCACTTATCTTCTAATCACCACACAGTATCAATACAAGTCCGCTAAATCACGACTATCTCAGTTAAACTGATACTTTCACCAAGTATAAACGATTAGTAATTAAAAGGATCAAATTGTTAACTTGGGAGCAGAATCGTAAATGAAAAGATAAAGATTTAATGTTAACAACCTTCGTTATTAAAAGTTAGTTTGTGAACACGATAACTCGTAGTTAAAGCCCCGACAAACCATTTAGACTGGTCTAAAAGATGCGTTCAGAACAACCTTATGATCCATTTTTCTAGTATGCGTTTCTTTCAACAATGTTTTAGGATATATTTCTTGTAAAGCAGCCAAACTGTGTAATGACGAAATACAAATGATGGAAACAATGAAGTTAACAATAAGTTAACTATTTGCTAATAACCCTTTATTCTGTAATTCTCTCTCCAATCGTCTTGGATTTTATATTTCTATCCAACATTGTCTGTATATTCCTTTTGCTGCGATTCTTCATAAGCCGATCGTCATCACTTTCAACCTGCCAAACATAAACATTGACCAAATATACCCATTTATTCATTTAAAAAAACAAGGCATGTATCGGCAAAGAAATATTTCTTTCCAACGACTTCATTATCAAGCTGTGCAGTCGTATTTATACTTGCTAAAGTGACAGGTAATCGCACTAAAAAGTTGCTCAGTCAATATGCAAAATATACAATCGGTGTAGGTGGTGGTATTTGTTCAAGTGGGAGAGGTAGAAAATGGGTCACTGAAAAAGAAACGAATTTATAACAAGTGGTGAGATAAGAGACAAGTGTTGTCAAAGAATTGTAAAACGGTGATAATTAAGCTGAAACATGTGAAACAGGTCAATGAATAAGGAATGAATTGATATTAAAAAGTGAAATATGGTTCAAGTGTTGTCAATGAAGTGAAAATTGGTGATAATGATGATAATATAAGAGAAGTACGCTAAAGTGAAGTGAAATCGACTAATTAATCAAAATGAATTGTTAAGGTCAAGGTAGAGAAAGTGGTTTCACGAAACGTTTTTGAATGCAAAGTTTCGTTTTCTGTTCATGTACAGCTAATGCTTCAGCTATGCATAAGTGGTGGAAAGGTAAATCTTTGGAGTAGTTCAATTAAAGGATGAATCTTGAAGTGCTGAATGTCCCAATTCAACAAGGTGTTCACATAGGGATGCACTACAGAGATACGTGTTTAAGCACTCTAGTATAACCCTGTCAAACATTCAGTTACAGATTTTGTCTTTAGTACCAAAGTTTTGTTGTGCCTCATCTAAAGCCAGAGAACTTGATGCCAAAGTGCGATTTGAAAATCTTTTCAGCCAGACTAGAGACTTAATCTCGACGTCCACCGAAAGCTTCGAACATTTCATATCCACATTATTACATTGTTGCTATCAATATTTGAATACACCATGTCGACAACGAGGTATTGTTTCCAAAGAGCACAAATCACAACTGAAAGAACTACTAAACAACAAGGATATTATACTTGTACGCCCAGACAAAGGATCTGGTAACGAGGTTTTGAATCAGTCGGATTATATTGATAAACTATGCCTAATTCTTAGCGATGATTATAAATTTCTAAAATCCAGAGACCAGAAGGAAAGAACAGAAAAGAAGAATCTTTAATTACCCCAGATATGTATGAGCAGCTTAGACGATCTGGTTCAACCATGCCCCGTTTATATAGTCTGCATAAAAATGGTCTTCCTCTTCGTCCAGTATTGGACATGCTTAATTCACCTTATCACTCATTGGCAAAGTGGCTTGCAAAATGCTTCTCGGCACATTTCGTTTTGTTAGCTGCATCGGAGGTATCAACGTAACGGGTAAGCGTATGATATCGCTTGATGTTTGTTCTTCATTTACCAATGTTCCACATGTTGAAGCCATTTGTTATCTGTGTTTATATAAATTCCAATAATATTAACATTGGATTACCTACTAACCACCTAAAAGAACTAATATAAAGATGTACATTTAATGTACAGTTTAGATTCAATGATATAATTTATAATCAAACGGACGGTATTGCAATGAGGTCTCCACTAGGCCTTGTCCTGGTTGATATCTTTATGACAAAGCTTGAAAAAGGGCCTCTTAAAGAAATAATTTCGGAAATTTATTTGTATAAAAGTTACATTGAAGACACTTTTCTTATTTGCGACGAAACATGTTCAGTGGACGAGCTGCTAAGAAGTTTCAAAAATTGTTACCCATCCATTAAATTCACTGTAGAAGAGTTAAACTCAACGTTTTAATTTCTAGACATAACGTTAAAGAGAAGGGATGATGGCTCAATTCAAAGGTCAGTCTATCGGAAACCAACTTGGACCTGTCAGTTCACTAACTTTAATAGTTAGGTACCTCTTGGTTGTAAGAGAAATCTCATTCACTCACTATGTTCCAGGATCTTTAAAATATGTTCAGAAGATACGGTGGACGCTGAAATCGAAACTCTTAGAATAATACTATCTGATAACGGATACCCTAAAAGGTTTATTGATAAGAATCTGAAGAAACGAACCACTCCCCATCCCATTACAGTCCCTAAGAAAATTTTAACTATGAATCTAGAATTCAAAGGAGACACCACAGCCGAAGTGCTGAAAAATCGTAGGTCAAGACGTAATAACAGTAGCTTATATGCCGCCAGACTGAGGTCGATATTCTCCAGCCGCAGTTTGATTCGTCAACGTGTGGAGAATAGGCTTCGACTTATGTCCACATCTATGTGTATCTACAAGTTCAAATGCTCCTGTGGAGCTGACTATATTGGACGTTGTAAGCGGGCCCTCCGAAAACGTGTTGCTGAACGCTACCCGGTTCGGCTTATCAGAGGCGAGCAAAGGAAGACGACTTCATCCCTATGTGAACACCTTGTTGAATTGGGACATTCAGCACTTCAAGATTCATCCTTTAATTGAACTACTCCAAAGATTTACCTTTCCACCACTTATGCATAGCTGAAGCATTAGCTGTACATGAACAGAAAACGAAACTTTGCATTCAAAAACGTTTCGTGAAACCACTTTCTCTACCTTGACCTTAACAATTCATTTTGATTAATTAGTCGATTTCACTTCACTTTAGCGTACTTCTCTTATATTATCATCATTATCACCAATTTTCACTTCATTGACAACACTTGAACCATATTTCACTTTTTAATATCAATTCATTCCTTATTCATTGACCTGTTTCACATGTTTCAGCTTAATTATCACCGTTTTACAATTCTTTGACAACACTTGTCTCTTATCTCACCACTTGTTATAAATTCGTTTCTTTTTCAGTGACCCATTTTCTACCTCTCCCACTTGAACAAATACCACCACCTACACCGATTGTATATTTTGCATATTGACTGAGCAACTTTTTAGTGCGATTACCTGTCACTTTAGCAAGTATAAATACGACTGCACAGCTTGATAATGAAGTCGTTGGAAAGAAATATTTCTTTGCCGATACATGCCTTGTTTTTTTAAATGAATACATGTGCATCCTTATAAGTAAATTTCAAAACACAGGGAACGATTATTATTATTTATTATTAGTCCCTTGGGTTCCTAGTGGAATATAGGGCTTCAGTAGCACGTCTCCAGTGACCTCTGTTCTCTGAGATCTTTTGAACCTGGTTCCACAACAGCCCAGAAGCTCTCATTTCCTCCTCGCACGACCTCCTCCATGTCACCCTCGGACGTCCAACTCGTCGTTTCCCATGGGGATTCCACTCGAGTACCTGGCATGACGCGTGATGTCCCCACTCGGCCTTCTCAGTGCATGCCCAATCCATCTCCACTTCCTCCTGCATATTTGTTGGGTGATAGGTCCTTGGTTGGTTCGTTCCCAGAGCTCCTTGTTGCTTATTCTTTCTGGCCATCTGATCTTCAGTATCGGGTCAGCGTAGGCAGTTGTTGATGAATATCTGTAGTTTGCTGGAAATCCCTTTCGTAACGCACCAAGTCTCTGAACCATATAGAAGCACTGACTTGACGTTGGTGTTGAAAATCCGGATCTTGTTCCGCATGCTGAGTGCAGAAGATCTCCACACTGGTTTCAGGCTAATGAACGCCTGTCTTGCTTTTCCGATTCTGACTTTGACATCCTCGTCTGTGCCGCCTGTAGTTGAAACAGTGCTGCCTAGATAGGTGAAGGAGGTTACTTCCTTTAAGTTTCTCCAGTTGATGGTGACTGGAGTTTGTTGTTGTTGTTCGTTGGGTGTCTTCATCATCTCCGTCTTCTCTAGGTTCACTTGAAGTCCCGTCTTCGCTGCCTCACCTTTTCTATCAACTTGTTAGTTTTCGCCTGTAGATCTTTAAGTTTATGTGACATCAGGCACGAGTCATCGGCGAAATCGAAGTCTTCTAGGTTCTTTTCCGCAGTCCAGCGTATCCCCCTCTTCTCGCTGCTTACTGTTTGCTGCATGATCCAGTCCACCACAATCAGGAATATCATGGAGGATAGTAGGCAACCTTGTTTCACTCCTGTCTTTACTTCACTGCAAAAGCATCACTAAGCTTCCCATTGTGAATTACTTGGCATGTGGCATCTTCATATAGTTGTTGAATGAGGCGGATAAAGGTTTGCGGTACTCCGTAGTAGTGAAGCAGTTTCCAAATTACTTCTCGGTCGACGCTATTCAGGGCCTTCTCAAAGTCGATGAAGTTGAGGTAGAGAGCTGATTGCCATTCTATGCTCTGTTCTATGATGATGCGAAGCGTTGCAATTTGGTCCGTACATGATTTGTACTTCCTGAAGCCTGCCTGTTCCGGTCGCAGTTTTGAATCCAGTGCATCTTTAAGCCTCTCCAGGATGATGCGGCTTAATATTTTACTTGGGGTGGACAGGAGAGTGATTCCGCGCCAGTTCTTGCAAACACTGAGGTCTCCTTTCTTCGGGAGTTTGACAAGGTAGTCCTTCTTACAATCTGCAGGTACCTTCTCTTCCTTCCACACCTTCTGCAATAGTGGTGTGAGCATGTCCGCTGTTGTCTCTGTGTCTGTTCTCAGTGCTTCTGGCGGTATCCCGTCTGGTCCTGCTGCTTTTCAGCATTTCAGTAGCTTTATGGCGTTCAGGACTTCCATTTTCGTTGGGGGATTTATGTTCACTTGTAATTCAGCGGCTGCAGGTGGTATTTCTGGACGAAGTGCAGGTGGTGGTCGATTCCAGAGCTTCTTGAAGTGGTCGGCCCATTGTCTCCTTTGTTTCTCTTCTTTCGTAATGAAATTTCCTTCTTCATATTTTATTGGTTTCATCTGTGTTGGTCTCTTCCCTGATAACAACCTGGTTATTTGATACAATGTTGTCAGGTCTCTCCTACCAGCTCTCAGCCTGTTCTGCTTCACTTGCCAGTGTTTCGTAGAAGTGTCTTTTGTCTTTGCGTGCACTCTTCTTCACTTCTTTGTTCAGTGTTTTATACATTGTGCTCAGTTCCTCTTGTCTTTGAGCGTCCTTGCACTGGTTTATCTTCTGCTTCACCATCCTCCTCTCCTCTATCAGCTTCCGGGTATCCATGGAGATCCATTCCTTATCTTCTTTCTTCTTCCTTCCTAATACTGTTGTGCAGGTTTCTTTCCACATCTCTCTCAAAGACTCCCAGTGTTCTTCCACACAGGTTTCTTCAGGGATGTTCCTCGATATCTCCCATTTTGTCTTGATGGCTGGCTGCCGTGAAGATCTCCTTTGTAGTTTCATCCTTCAGTTTCCGAGTGTTGTACTTGAATTGAAGTCTATCACCAGCTTCCTTGAAGGCTTTTAACTTGATTTGGAAGGTTCCTTGCACTAGATAGTGAGTGGTCTGAACCTACATCTGCTCCTCTTCTTGACCTTGTGTCAAGTAGACTGCGTCTCCATTTTCTTGAGATTGAGATAAAGTCGATTTGATTTTTAGTGTGTCCATCTGGTGAAATCCATGTCGCTTTGTGGATATCTTTGTGCCTGAACACACTGCCTAGCCTCCAATCACCAAATCGTTGAATGCGCAGAATTCTGCAAACAGTTCTCCATTCTCGTTCATCACCTCACCGAGCGCTTCTCGACCCATGGTTAGTTCTCGTCCTACGTTGTCTGCTCCCAGTTTGGCATTCATGTCACCCCGCCCATTAGAATTTTGATATCGCCAACTGAGGTCTTGTGCAGTGTTGATTGCAGTTGTCTGTAGAATTCCTCCTTTTTCTCTTGCTCTACATTATTTGTAGGTGCATAGCATTGTATGATTGTGACCTTCCTTCCTTTTGAGTTGAACCTTGCTGTCATGATCCTGGAGGAGATTGGTTCCCACTGCATGAGAGCCTTCGATGCTCTTCAACGGGACATCATGATAGCCACTCCCTCAGTGTGCTCGTGGTTGTCGTCTGGGTGACAATATCGGAGTAGATTACTGATTCTCCAGTTGACAGTTTGGAGAGTCCACTCCCATTCCATCTACTTTCGCAAATCCCAAGCACTTCAATGTGATACCTTCTCATCTCCTTTGCAATCTGGGCTGCCTTGCTGGGTTCAAACATCGTACGGACATTCCATGTCCCCACGTTTACTTTCGTTTTCATCGAGAGAAGACACATCGGCCAATTTGCTTCCCGAAGGCTTTCACCAACTGGCGTCATTTCGCCTCTCCGATTCCAGCGGGGAATAAGTTTGTTTTCATTTTTTATATTTTGTTTGTGCTTTGAAGTTTCTTTAGCGGTTAGATTTGTTTTACGGGATAGGGTTGCTAGCCCTATGCCCAACCTTCCCTGTTTATCCGGGCTTAGGACCGGCTAGTAACTAGTGAACTAGTTAACCAGGCGAGGTTACACAGGGAACTATGGGAACATATAATATGATTTGGTACTCTAACTATTGTGAAATGTGTACCATGAGCCTTATTCGATGGATAAATGAGTCTGCACTATGTATGCGTGGCCACATGGGCACGTAAACTGGGAGACATGGTGGCATATGTAATCACTGTTCGAATCCTGCCAGGTTTAATAACAGAATATAGGTTTCGTGTAACTATTATAGTGGATAGTCACCGAAATTTATAGATAAGAATCTAACATGGAAAAAATTCCATACAACTCGAGCACACTTCGTAAAAGATTTTACTGTTGGATTGAAGGAAGAGAATGCAGCAGATAAACTTAGAAAGAGACTATCAAGACCCATAGACAAACCTTTTTGCCTTCAATATTAGAATCACATTTTCCGGTCAGAAGCTCATTCGTCAGTATGAACAAGATAGGTTGCAGCATAGGGCCACATCATTGTGTGTATAACAGTCCCTTTGCTTCTGTGGAGCCGAGTACATAGGCCGTAACATGCACGAGGTTGTGAAACGCATTCACCAACACTAGCTGACTTACCTGAAAAAAGGAGAATGAAAATGGATCCTTAGCTCTGTAAAAAGACACTTGGTGAACTCAGAACATCTGACTCCTGATAATTCTTTCAAGATTCTTTATAATATGCAACCAAGTCACTTGTAAGGAGTGAGGTTAAAACATTTGAACACAGCTGAAGCATTAGCAATTCAAAAGTTTAAGCCGTCACTGTGCGTCCAAAAGAAGTATGTACAACCTCTTTCTTTATCATGGCCATCTTAGATTACGGATCACTCTAAATAACCCGGATATGACGTAACTATTCTCATCTTTATTTTGTAATTATTTTGTTTATTTCACCATTACGTATGTGATGCAATTTATATTGACTTTTGACTAGAAATTACTCTGGAATGTTCTACCGTTCTTACTGTGTATTCACGAATGTACAGCTGAAGGAATGATTTCGTCGAAAAGAAAAATTTCTCTTCGCTGCCACTGTGTTTTTCTAAGGTACATTTCTTTAAGTCCTGCATATCACTACTAGGTTATCAGACTTTGAGAACTAGCCATATGTGAAATTGTAATGTACGCACCGTTTTAGTAACTGATTTAAAGGTTTGCTTTACTTTATTTGACATTTTAATGATAGCTAAATAAATTTCATTCATTAGTTTTCATTCAATCATACTTTAGTGAAAATTTATGCTTCCGTTGATTTCATTAAAACTCCTCGTTTGCTTTCTGCTGAAGTGTTAATGTATGCACATAGATCTTCTGTAAACTAATCTGTTAGTCACCATCAGGTATATTAAAACAATGAATACTCAGGTGATATCGAGGTAATAGCAAAGGGGCCCAAACGCTAACAGAGGTTGATCAGTTTGATCCAGTACGACAACGGGGAGTTACAAGTCTCAACAAATAATGAAACCATCCTTATTATTGCTACTATTGACAGTTATTGAATAAATGACAATTGTTTTTCAGTGATATAAGTCGTTTGGTTATGAAAAAACATCCACTACGCCCTGACGACAAACAATGGGACAAGAAGATAATTTAGCAAAGAAAATTTCCTTCTCGATGACATTTTCTTAAAGCTGTAGAATAGTATTTAGAAGTATAGGGGAAAAAATAACACAGAGTTAGGTGAATACTCTAGTATCATATAGTACTTTAACTAATCGCAGTTAGAACAGAAAATGTCCACTAACTGGAGTTGTTGATGAACTCAATCGGAGCAGTTCAGAATTCGATTACAGCTGCATCGTCTTCCCCAATGATGTTGACAAACAATGCATTTGAACAAATAACAGCTGATGGGAAAACCTGAATGCATTTAAGCGATGGAAATAAATTAAAAAAGTCGATAAAAATCCCTATAGATTATTCTTAAGCAGAAACGCAACTCAAGCTTAGAAAAACAACAGAAATCACAACAAATAAAGTTAACTAGTCTGTACTTATGTCCACTATAAGTGTCTGCATGCTCCAGAAAAGCTAGGGCATTTCATAACCGATCAACATACTCCGAAGTTTGGGAGAATCACACGCAATTCTACGAGTAAATATTTAGATTGGGTGAAAGAAAAAGTCAGTCGAAAATGTCCTTCTTAAAAAGGCTAGAAATAACTAGGGCTATTGTAAATATACATATAAATCGGTGTATTTTATATATATTTGTATTTTGTGGAACATTTCTGTTACTTTATCACCTTTTCTATTTTCGAGGGATTTAATAACTATCGTGGGTAAAATTTGATGACGAGTGTTCGAGTGTTCGCAAATGAATATAAGGTTATATCAACTTAGTAATAAGTTGTAGATAACTGAGAAGTCCGTGAATGCAGATGCTCACAGTTTCTTTTTCCGAAAAGTCTACAGTGGTTTCGCACCATCTTTCCTTCCCCAGTATTAGACGAAGTAACTTACTGCCTTGCGAAAAGATTCATTCTTTTGAAGGAAGTACTGAATGCCTAAAATTAAATATTAATTCAAATAGGATCTGTGTAATAAATATATCATCTTCGGAACAAATATTAAATGGATTTTATTTGGAACACTTGCACCGGAGCACCACATACACACATTTAAATTGGATGACAGATCATATTGATGCTGAGTAAGATCTGGGTCACAGTGAGTGAAAGTGCCATATCCAAATTCAGCTGAATTTGAATATAAGGAGACATGATGAAGCAGCCAGTGCGATTACTATGACAGTACATTAAAGTATCGCAGATCCAAGTGACAACCAGAAGTAGCCTCTTGTCGAACGAAGTGAAGTTAAGACCGGGCTAGTCAATGACGAGGTCTCGTAGCTCAGTCGGTAGAGCAGGTAGTCAGCAAACCAGAAGTTGCTCATACTAGTTCTGCAATGACCTAGGTTTTCTTTACACGTTCAGGTATTAAGCAACACCAGTGAAGCCAGTCTGCCAAAGCACTGTTATCTCAAATAGTTTCATAAATAATAGTTCTGATATGTGTGAACAGTTCTAGGTACATAGATTGCCATAACAATTTATTTAGTATTAGAATGACTGAGTGATTCAGGTAATTCATATTTGTATACCTCAGTCATGTCGGTTCACTATTCATTTCTATCACTGGTTTTGGGACTGTACCATCAATTGAGTTTCAAGCGCAGCGAAAATCAAAGGTACTGAATCAATTAACATTAAATAAACAGTAAAATGGAAGTGATGATATCCATACCTAGGGTGATATTTAAATTCATTATAAAAGCGATGCTATCGTACATAATAATTGTATGACTTAAGATCACAAAGGGTATTGTAGAATTATACTTAAAAAAGGAGGTCAACAATAGCTGATTAAAATTGGATGTGAATAAACCTACAAAACAAAAGCTTGTCCAACTAATAAACATTTTGTCCAAATACTCGAAAGCTCTAGGAATGTGTAAGTTAATTTTTCACAGATTTTGACAACCAGTCACACAAGATCCATAGAGATAGGGGGATGGGAGTCATTACGACTTACATAAAGTCGAAAGAAAAGGTGAACAAATAAATGTTACCGCAAAAGGCACCTATCCTGTAGTCTGATGGGACTCGAAATCTGATATAATTTCAACAGACAGGATGAACAGATCCAACATAGGAATGGGAAACTTCATCAGAAAGACTAACTGAAGAAAATGACTTCGTTAAGAGATTTCTGAAGGAAAATGATTACCCTCAGAGATTTATAGACAAAGTCAGAATGAGACCAGTGGATGCATCTGGACTCGATAACCCCAAGGAAAGACGCATTTTTCGATCAGACTTTTAAGGAGAAAAAACTGAAGCAGATTATAAAAGAATAAGAACTGCACTGAAAAATCATTCTCCCAGCTGCTAAATAGGTCTTCGTATGCAAAATAATGTATTCACTACGATAATCAAAAGTCAGTAGGTTTGCAACTCATGTCACCTCAATTTGTATTTACCTATTTATGTGTACATGTCATAGTACGTGCATCAGAAAGACTTAGACTCAGTTCTATGAATACAGCAAAGTTGACGCATAAAGAACTCAAAATGTCTTGAAAGTTTCATTTCTAAACATCTGATGGATATAGGACAAGATATCAAGGTCATAAGGATATTTCAAATAATCAGCAACCAAAACAATGATAATTTACTCAGATTTGCAGAAGTAATTCCTATCAGAAGAATGAGATATGACTTATTTATCTAGAAAGAGGCCGTTTTTAGCCTCCATCTTCTTTCATACCCATTTATTTGTTTTTTTATTCAGTATAAGTCATTCCAAATATTTGAACATTTCAACATTTCCATCCTTTCTGACAACTGATTTCGCGATCAATTCTTATATTATTATTTGATGATATACTCACAGTTCTACCTTTTTATACTGGATCAAATTTATCGATTTCTGTTGGCTTATGGGCATGTTAGTCCCTTTTATGAATTTTGATAGCGTAATTAGAAGACGAAGTTTATGGGCATGTGCTGATAAGCATCAATAAATAATAGTGATTAATCTCCGGTGGACAGAGAGTAGCTATCGTAACTGAGTGACCTGGCGGATAACGCTCTGGTGTTTGAAGCGACGGAAACGAGGTTTAGGTACCAGTGCAGAGCATCCGAATTCATCTTGTCAGATCCTGAGTGATGACTGAATTCTATCTATCATTTTGCAGTTTGGTCGGTCAATAACCTAAAAGGCTCACCATTACGATACACTATGATGCAATTCACTTCGATTGCTGCATGAATAGCTCAGTGATAACGTCGGTGACTTCGTCACTGTGTGATGCGGGTTTGCATCTCAGAGGAGAGGGATATCAATTCCGTCGTTGAAGTTGCAGATGCCCCTTAGTGACGAGTGCCAACAAGAACAAAACCTAGGTTCAGGGCTTTCTGCCGCCTGCATCCAAAGAACTTACATATACCTAAGAAAGCCTACACCTCAATACTCAGTGTTACTGTGATAAGAAACGACTCAGTGACAATCTACCAACGCAAGTACTTGGTGTAACGAGTAAATAACTCATACATATTAATCCAAATGAAAATAAACAGACAAGAAAGAGTAAATATTAGAACAGGCAATGTAACAACGTACCTTGTGTTTCACATATATACCGAAAACTTTACAAATGAAGCGGATTTGAAAACGAACAAACAAAACAAAAAAACTTGTCAATACCCAGAATCCGTAATGCACTTTTAAAACTGCATATTATTATCATCCCTTGCCAAATCCCCCAAAAGAACTGTATAAGAATCAGTATCTTCAATGAAATTAAATAGTCCAACCGGAGAAACTTAAATTTCATCAGTAGAGTAACTCTTAGGAACAGTAATGTTTTCAACTAGGGCTCAGTTACTCTAACGACCTCACACTCTCTGAACATGTTGTGACACAGACTGATAAATCCAGGATCCTGCTAGGCTGTGGGAATACTATTCATTTATTTTAGGGAGCATTCGTATAAACAACAAACTTAAGATTGAAGGTGTCCAGAGGTACTTAATATCTAAGCCACCCAGTCACAAGTGTGGTCAGAAGTATAAGTATCAGTGTACATCCCTTAGTCTATAACCACTTTGCATGAGATCTCTTAGGACAAACCTAATATTTTTCGCCAACATTTTATATAAAATATCCTTCACAGCTAGTAAGGAAATCCGTTTTAACACCAGAAGCTTGCTACAGTCTACCCAATCAAGCCTGCAGTGTTGAAACGAAAGCTTTTAGAACATCCCTCCAAGCTAACTTTTCCTCTGTTAAATACTTGAAAATATGGAACCATATTCCTGTCGACATCATAGCTTCCTGTTCAACTATCCAGTTCAGTCGTATGCTAGAAAGATTCTTATCCTCTAGCAAACTCCCGAATATAGTGAGCGAATCACAACTATTTCCCACAGCGCTCAGTATAATGGGTCCCTTAAATGTATGAGATGTCATACTCTGACCGGTAAATCCATACACTCTTCCCAATACATCCCATGAATAAGATTACAACAATTTGGACTAATTCGATAATTAAGTTCCTCAACTATACCTCCCACTTATTACCATCACTAATGGAGACATCTTCAGATATACTCCCTCAAAAAAGTATTACGAAAATGCAATGAATACCATATTTTTGACCAGAATATACACATGAAACCTAAGGCTATATATATAATAGTAAGTGTGACACTCCAAGTGCATATATAAAGATATACATGTAGATAAGTTGCTCGTACTTCGGTTCCTCGCTGTCTAATTTCTTTCTTTTTGCTGTAAATAGTATCTTGGAAACCTGCAATTAGATTGGGATTACATCATTTCGTCAGTACTTTCCTCAAATATCACTGCCTCAGTCTCCACAATCCTGCAACCTGTGATAAACGTCCTTATGGCATAACATAAAGGTCCTTACATGAAGCCTCTTGACAATTATTCATCCATTGTTACAAGGAATCATTTACCACAATGGTCTACTTCTGGATGGTTGACTGGCACTATTCCGTCCACTGAGGCTGTAAACAACATACAATAATACTGAAAAATACCTACAACTTTATCTACAGGTGCGGAATCTTAGAGTCGACGTTGAAACTGAACGGAATTTGACCATTATTCACTAAGCTACTAAGCGCGATGCAAAGCATTATGGTGGCTATGATGGACATATGTTCAATTTAACATGAACAAACAAAAATGGAACGTTTCATCAGCGAGGTGTTATATTATTATCAGTATTATTTGTTACTGTCCATACGGTATATCTTGACGTTTCAATGAACCTGTTGCTGACAACAACACTAGTTGACGCACGTTCAAATCTCAGTGAGGACATCACTTCTCTCAAGGTTGCAGAAACACCTTGCTGGCGAGTGCCAAGAAGTCCAAAACCTAGGTCTAGGCCATCTTGTCAACTGCCTCCAACCAACCAACACCCAACAAAAGTGCATCACGATGGTGAACCTCCTAGTTTGTTACCCATATTGCAAAATGATCGATAGGATTCATTCAACACTTAAGACTAGACAAAATGAAATTTGTTGCTCTCCAGTAACCAATGTGATTGTACCTGAATCGGTGATATCGATTTTGAGACATATGGCTAAAACTTTGTAATAAATAATGCTTGTTCTTTTGCAGACTTGGAACACAAAGTTCTCAGTTTTCTTCTATACATACTCAGAATTAAAGTCCAAGACGACATAAATTTGGTGTCACATCTTTATCTGGTAACTTTTTTCTAACTTAAATCTATTTCTATTAATAATGCCTGTTAAAGGAGACGGCAGGTAGGTATGAGTAACACGCAACGATTTGTTCTTCAGTTGAATGAGTTGAAAAGAATGAATGAACGGATGAAATGCACTTAGAAACCTTCTACACATTTGTGCTTTACACAGTGAGGCACACCTGTTGCGGTAAGCGGAGCGGGACTCCAACTTCTGACCTAGTGGCTGATTACCACCTCCCTAGACCAATGAGCCACAAGTCCACGGTGCGGAGAGTCAAATACTCTGGATCAGGGGATTCATATTTGCATCAAATTAAACTGAACGAAGTGGTTCATAATATCAATTGCAATAATTAGGATTTATAATATTAGTAAAAAGATTTCAAAAGATACATGTTCTGAAGTAACATGAGTCGATTGTGAGTAGAACTTCTACAAAGAGGGAGAAGAAGGACGTCTTTCGTCACACTTATTACATCTTACTCCTTGGATAAGTGAAGTGTATGCAGAATGAGATACTTCAGTTGTACTTGTATTACGACAGGAGCCAGAGATTACAAATTTGAAGCCAAAAATGAGGAAATCTCTTGCCCTAATTGTTTTTATAAACTGACATAGTTCATATAACATGCAGTACCATTAAAAGCTCTTCAAAATCCACTCATAGGGTCTGATAAATCAAAAAAATACTATAGGAAACCTGTTTACACATATAACTTTAGAAGTGATTTGAGAATCCTCGTCGTGTGGTAAAAAATAGTTACCTAGTTGGGAGCAATCAACAACAAGCCCTGCTTGACCTAGGTTTCTTGTTTGTTGGCACTTGCCAACAATGCGTATCTGAAACCTCGACGGAGCTGATATCCCGCTTAAATTCAAATCCGCTTCATTCATTGCTGAAATAGGTTATTCGGGTTCGAGTTTCAGGTGGGACATCAGTTCCATCCAAGTTGCAGATAAACCTTGCTGGCGAGTGCCTACAAGCACAAAATTTAGATCGAGCAGAGTTTTCTGCTGATTACCACCATTCAATCAACATCTGTCCCAGTGTATCACGTTGGTGAGTCTCCAAGCCTGGTGGCCACATTGAGAAATGATCGACAGAATTCGATCAGCACTTAAGACTAGAAAAACATGACGTTGGTTGTCTTCTAGTAACCAATCAACATCATTTCATTTGTCTTTAACTTCTATCCATAATGTGTCATTCTAGCATCAAACGGGCATCAGTTAAGCATTCGTAGAAGACTGGTAACTGCATCTTCCACTGAGATCGAGTGAACTGTAAGTCTCGATTCTCAAGTTATTTTGCACTGACTGGTACATTTTAGTGGATAACTATTATTATGAAGCAACGTTGTTGTCAACATACCTGTCTCTTCTTCCAAATGTGTTAATTTGGCATGCTCAAAGAAACCTGTTGGATATTTTTATTATTTATTTATTTGTTCTTTGAGTTCCCAGTGGGAAAAAAGACTTCAGTAGCATGTCGCCATTTCACTCTCTTCTCTGCAGTATTTTCAACCTGGCGTCACGACTGCCCACATACACTCATTTCTTCCTCACACAATCTCCTCCATGTCACCCTCAGCTCTTACACCCAAGTCGTCGTTTCCCATTTGGTTCCCACTCGACGGTTTCCCATTCGATCAGCACCTAGGACTAAACAACATGAAGTTAAATTGCCCTCCGGTGACCGACCAATCGATGCAAAACAACTACGTCTCTTATGTATCGCAGAAGCTGTATGAATCGACATGAGAAAACAGGCTCCATGTGTTCAAGTACTTGCACTTTATGTACACATAAAAGAGTCAAAATATTATTTATGAACGTTCCTGTTATAGATTTCACACTTTAATCTTCCGTTCCATTTTTTCATGTACCCTCCTTGGCATCCCTGATGAACTATTATTTTCATGTCATTAGTTTTGTGACATTGTTTACCAATACTATTACTAGTAGTTACATTCAACTTCTACGTCACACTTCACATTTGTTATTTCTTTATTTCCGTATCGTACTCACTCATCGGTAAAATAGTGATAATTTGTTCTTGAGTAAACATATCCATAGACTAATAAGCCAGATAGATGAATGTATAAATTAACTTATTGTCGCTAGATGTTGTCGCTTTATATCATGATGGCTCTGTTCATATTGTTTTCATTGCACAATTAACACTAGGCTGGTTACTATCATTATCATTATTATTATTATCCCTAGTGGGTGAAGATTGAAGGTGAAATGATTACCTAAGTCGTGACAGGGTTTCAGCCATCGGCCACTGGGTTACTGGCCCTTTGCTCTTAAGTCGTTCAACTTGACTGTAGTACAAGTAACAAGATTCAGTAAAATCTTACAAAATATTCCCTTGTAACACCATCAATCATAACAAACGATTCAGTTAACCAGAAGTGAATTAGTTTGCAATAGGCTTAGGCCCAGACCCTTCAAGTTAACTGATACTAGCCACTGTATTTCAACCCACTTACTCATCAAGGATGATTTCGTCATCACATGAATCTTAAACAGAATCGATGACAATTGAATCAAAGACAAAGCGGATATACGATTCTCTCGTGTTGTAATTCACATCGGTTTTTCCAAGCCATCTCTAAAATAGCGCATCAAGCATCTCAACTGAATTCAATTTTACTATTATTTGTCCCTTGAGTTCCCAGTGGGAAAAAAGACTTCAGTAGCATGTCGCCATTTCACTCTCTTCTCTGCAGTATTTTCAACCTGGCGTCACGACTGCCCACATACACTCATTTCTTCCTCACACAATCTCCTCCATGTCACCCTCAGCTCTTACACCCAAGTCGTCGTTTCCCATTTGGTTCCCACTCGACGGCCTGGCGCGTGATGTCCTCAAATGGTCTTCTCAATGTATGCCCAATCCAATCCATCTCCACTTTCTTCTGTATATTTGTTGGGCGATAGGTTGCTGCTTGGTTGGTTCGTTGCCAGCCAGTCAGAGTTCATCCTTGCTTATTCTTTCTGGACATCCATTTGATCTTCAGTATTCAGTGACAGTAGGCAGCAGCTTTTGATGTATGTCTGCAGCTTGTTGGGAATGCTCTTCGTAAGGTGCCAAGTATTTGAACCATCACATAGAAGCACTGACTTAAATGACATTATTGTTGAAAATCCGAATCTTGTTCATTTGCCCTGAACTGTGGGGAACTAAGCTAATTAAGATACTATCCTGTCTATGCAGGCTCCAAATAAATAAATCGTTTTGCTGATCCATTTTGGTGTCAACTAATTTATACATCCAAAGGAAGGTAAACATTTATCTCGTTTTTAACCTTTGAAGCATATACCCCTTTTATAATCCTTTCAGTCAATTAAGTATAACAGTGGAGTTACTTAAAGATCTTTTATTGAAAGATTTCTCAGTTAGCATGTGTCCACTAAAAGGTATCAATAAAAGTTTACACACAATTACCTAGTGGAACAACAGTACTATAACCTAGAAAGAAAGCCTATAAACACTCCCTCTTCAACAGTGTTCCCCAACTTAAACCAAAGCACAGTTTTATGTAATATGTTTAGTGATTACATCATTTGTGCATACCAATTCGACTAGAATAATTGGACAAATCATCTATAGTTAGTAAAAATAATATCGAATCATAGCTGTATGACAAAATATAATCACGATTCCGGATAGCGTCATCAAAAGAAATAGTTTGCCTGAAAACGTGATTTATTTGCGCCATACATTTCAAACAATCTGATCACACATTTACTTGGTAATGGCTTTTTATATGAAAACTGGAAGTGGAGGAAGGATAAATATGACAGGAAGGAATTTAATAATAATAAGGAGAAAGGTAATGAAGGGAGAATAATAAGTTTTGAAGAAAACGTTGGTAATACGATAAGATAAAAGATCACTAGAGTAGGCTTAGCGTAAGGACAAACTTTTTTTAAGCGCACAAGGGAGGCTTACTGCTAAGTCATAGAAAAGACGGTCCAATAAAACAGTCGATTTACAGGAAACTTACTTGTACGAGACAGTATTTAAGTTTCTACAGGTGAAGTTTGATAAAGTGTCTATTCAAAAAGATCCAGCGTATTTGTAAGGAAGACTCAATTGACGATGATATCAAAATACTGACTGAAATATTAGTGGAAGTGAAGTGGCAGAAATCAGTCAGTGTTGAAACCCACTCTGTATTCTGTTCTGAAGAAATGCGTCTATATCACTCTACCATACAGAGAGAAACCATAGGGTGATTTTAAAACAAAGGTTGAGGTCTACCACCACCAAAACAAGCTATGAAGCTAGGCTTATCATAGCTAAGAAAACCAAATACATGTTGTATCACATAACTCATCACTGTGTAGACGATTGCGTCACATCCCACTGCGTGTACCAGCTTACATGTTTGGATGGATGCAGAATAATCAGGATACGGACTTGACGATGGTGTAAAATATATCAGAATGGCCACACGAACAACTGGCTTCATAAACATCTATAAGATCAGGTGGCAGACAACCGTCATCATCCATTGTGAAACATTATTGACAGAGGTCACAGGATTGACCTTAAAACAGCCTTAGTAATTTTACATGATAACTATCAGGGATGTGTACTTGGGTGGTCGTAGTGCCAGCTATACACTAATTTAGGCCTCTGTTGTGTGTTCAAAAATGGTTTGTCCTTACGTTGAGTTTACCCTGGTAACGTTTATTTCGCCGTACTAGCAAGGTTGCCTTCAAAACTTATCATTCTCCCTTCAGTACTTTTTTGATCATTAAATTCTTTAATGTCATACATATCCTTCTCCTATTCCCACTTTACATGTAATATGTCTCAATACGTAAATGAATGGTCAAAGTGTTTGAAATATGTGGTGCAAATACATCACATTTTTCAGATAAACTACGTGTTCCAATTACACTATCCAAATTCACAATAGGGGCTAATTGTTCCAAATACATTACATTGTTCTTATTATGAGTAGTAAAAGAACCAATTTGATTTTCTGCATTCGCTTTTGGAAAATTATGCACAATCTTGAACTATAAAGGCATTTTTAAGATATAAGCGTCACTCAGTTCATGGCTTGTTCATTATATTGGCTTCTTGATTTAAATAAACACTCACACTATTAGCAAATACCTAGTAGTATGAGTGAAAACATTTTTTTTAACGGCAACAGCTTATCTTTAAAAGTATCCGTCTCTCCTCAAATGTATCAGAAATACTTAATGACTCTGTTTCGGTCAAAGTCTATAGCACAATGTAACGTCTAACTGGTCACCTTAATTCAAATTAGAACAGAAACAATAACGAAATTAAAACAGCTTTAATTCGAAAACTGTACATAAGCTTTATTTATTTTGTGAAATAAAAAGTTGGATAGTTACTTACAAGAGGGAGGAAAGCCAAATCAACAGAATCAAGACAGTAACAGGGAATAATTCTCTTCTTTCATATATATTTATGTAATAGAACAAGCTTTTTTGATGTAAAAAAACAGTAAGGGGAGAGGGGAAACAAGGGGCGGTAGTAAGTAGTCAAAGTCATGGATGAGCAGAGCATAGAAGCACATTGAGAAAAAGGTGAAACTGTAACACTACTATGCTTTGCTTCGCTTCTCTCTTGCTTTTTTCATCGATCAATCTGATAATTCCAGAGAGTGAAGTGTAGATAACGTTAGGCTGCAGATGTTGTTTATGCATTTATATTCATCTAATTATCAGTAAAACAAGAAGGGATAAGGAAAGACTTGTTATAAGTATATCTGTATACTTTTACATATCTGACTGAATAAAGGCTATCTCAATCGAGAATCGCACGAAAAATGAGTTGGATATTTGTACCGCTCATGAATCAACTTGTATTCACTGGAATATAAAAAGGACAATCTGTTGTAGTATTCCCTAAGGATGTAGTTAAAGAATTTGAATTCAGATTACTGTTTCTTAAGATATGATGTTCTTGAGGGTCAACAACTATTAAGTGCTGTGAATCTTGTTGTTGTTGTTGTTGTTGTTGTTGTTGTTGTAGCAAGTGATGTTGGTGGTGATGATGATGATGAAGATGATGTTGTTGTTGGTTGAAATTTACATCTTCATAATAACCACCAGTACGACTATTAGTGTTAATTAACCGATTTACCACTCGTGAAGTTGATGCTGACGGTGTCGATGATACTGAACTGAGAAACGAACTATCAAGGCACATTGAATCCTTATGTAATTGAGAAAAATTGTATTCTTCATTAATAGGTTGCAGTTGACTGCTGATACACTCAATCGATGTGAATAAACCTGATCTAGATGAACAAGACGGTTCTGTTAGTAATTTTGTAGATGTACATAATAAAGAATTCGATGAAGCAGCTGCAGCAGCTGCAGCCGCTGCTGCAATACTTGCGGCACGAATAATTTCAAGAGCTGGTTGACAATGTTGTCTTGGTCCAGACTCTGGATGATATGTGAATGTTAATCCACTGGAATAAATAATACCATCTTGTCGAACTAAACTAATAGGCACCTGAGGATATTAAAGAGTTGAAAAGGAAAAAGGCATAAAATGATTGCAACACAATTTCGAAATTCAATAGTTATTGAAGAAAATCAGTAATTTAATTAATTAAATTCAACTATGTGCCAGTAAAGTTTTTAAAATTATCTTCTAAATCGGTGATATTAAACTTAAAAAACACAAAATGAACTTCTTTAAAAGGAATATCTGTTACATCTAGTGAGAAGCTATAAATTATGTGATTTTAGTGTCGGGCGGCGGAATTAATTGCACCCGATACATCCTGTCTGAATTAGTGCATCACCACTTTACTACTCATCGCGATACTAGAAGCATTTGGTATGGTCAACATAATTAGTCAATATTCACAGCAGAGAGAATTAGTTACAGATACAAAGATAACATTTTCAAAACTCTTCATCTCTGTGTCTCTTTAACTGTTACAAATACGTTTACTAGTCAAAATAAGAAATCGAGCTAATAAATCGTTAAAGTTATAATAAAAACTGATAGGAAGAGGTCTAAGTGGAAATAAATCCTTTAAGTCTTCAGTCGCTAAGATAGAAATTTCGGATTTCAATTTTTGTTTCATATCACTGTGTGGTCAGGAAAAATCTTATTGGAAAATTTTACATTGCAGTTGACCAATCAAATTAAGTTATTTAGCTTTTGATCTAATGGTTTATACGTTCATGTAAACTATATATAAATTGATGTTTTTGTCGAATAAAGAGTCGTCCTTACAGTCAAAGGTCGGTTCTTCGTCTGTTGATTTTTTTCAGCTCAGTGAAGTATAAGGTTCTGAGGGAGAACAGTGGCTAGTCGTATCCGGTCCCAGTGTCTCATTGCGTTAAATATCATTCGCGTGTTTATTATTATTATTATTATTATCATTATCATTATTATTATTAATATTGTTATTATTCACTCGGTCACTTCAGAAGCGGTCTCCAACTTAGAACTTTGTACTTTGCGCTGAAGACAATGCGCAAATATCCTTGTAAGATGTCTCAAATAATAGTATTCCAAAGTACACTTCTACAAGAACGTACATATCTTCAGCTATATATTCTTTTCTAAATCATCTTCAAATTCTGAATGATGTCATTGTATAACAGAAGATATAATGAAGAGTTGTAAAAGGAAAGAGAAGTGGTGAACCCGATGTGACATTTAGAGGTAATAGAATAAGTTGAACTAAACAAAAAGTATAAATTTTGCCATGACCAACGGGATAAGGAGAACAGAATTCATATTTGATTTTGTGACTAAGCTTTTTTAGAAATTATTTAGATATAAAGCTCATTTAAACAAAAAGTCCGATAAGGATAAACGTCAGCCTTCATCTGACATGCTCAATGTAAAAATTGAATTCAAATAACCAGTAAGATCAATGATTGTTGATCTATATATGTAAAAACTCCCTTTTTATAAGGTTTCAAACATTTAAAGATTCTCATAACATTGATAAAAAGCAACGATTTGAACTGAGAATATTCTTTTCAGTGAATTTTCATCAGGTTTTACAATTATAAAATTCGTTTGTACAGCGTAATACCAAGCTAAGTTAAAGGCAAATAAATTTTCAAAATCGAGTGAGATTCACGGACTGTAAGGAAATAAACTTTTCTATTTAAATTTATCAACATTAAAATGACATATATAGATGAGTGAATAATGTGGCGGTAAACGAAAAGACAACGAATAAAGAAGACCAAAGGAGGGATAACGTTTGAACATGATCTTTCTAAATGTGAAGTTCAAGTTTGGTCAGTTCTGTTACGGCGCCCTCAGCTATGTTGAGTCGGCATGGCAAACTATATCTGGTAATGTTTTTTCTCCATGATGTATGACACGGTAAGCGTTATTAACATCTATGTGATGCCTTGTGTTTACTAGGAGGGTTTGGATGTAACTTTCCACGAGTTTCATATCACTTTTTGTAAACCAAATCGATAACTGCCCTCGTACCCGGAGACGCAGTTGCTTAATTGTATATCTTATTTAATTTGTCCCACGGGAACGATTAAATTAGTTTATGCTAGATGAAGAGCTAAGTTTAGGTAGGCTATCCTTTAGTCTCGGATTGAGCATCGGTCAACTACTGAAATATATGCGAAGATGACCTGCATAAACGTCCTATTGACCGCCCCAGCTATGCATTTTGGTAGGATATCACTTCGAAATTCTCCCTTGAGTTGTAATTGCATAAACAAAGGCTTCTTCTCCACTGTCATGAATTTTCATTTGGGATTATTATAAGTGATGTTAGCCTTGATGAACTCCTTTGGATATCTGTTTCAACTTAGAATATCTCAGATGCATAATAGTTCTTTTTCCACACACTCCATGGAACAAATGGACCTAACTCCAAGTGCTAGACACTTGAATATATTACGTTTTTACTCGATCGGCACGAACCTGAAGAAGTGTGTATATTGTACAGAGTTAAGTTTGAAAACTTTTCCCAGGTTCTTCAAGGTAACATAACAAAAAATATTACACCTAGAACATTGAAATCCCTTTACTTATAGCTTCCGAGTGCTGTGTATTACTGTTGTTGTTAACAATCAGCTTAAACAAGAGCACGCAAAGTGATCTGATGTAATAGAGACAGACAGATACTGACTGACTGACTGACTGACTGACTGACTGACTGATTGACTGACTGACTGACTGAAGTAGTTCAGGCTACCACATTTTCAAAAACAGTGGGAGATAATCAACATCAGAAACAAATTAGTTTAAAAACCGGAAGAAACTGCGTAAAAGAAATACAGCATACGTTAAAATGGGATAATATTTTCAACTGTTTTAGAGAAAGAGAAATTCAACATGTGAACCCATCCATAGAGTTCACTCAGCACATCAGGAGAGAAAGCAATAAGATGAAAAATGAAGACAGTAGACAACAGCAAAAGAGGGGGAGGAGGAATGAGAAAATGCTGAATTCAGTACAGCGATTAATACTCAGATCATATATGAATTCATCTGCGCCACTGGCACTGATTCTTATCTACCATAAACAAGTTCATCAACCACCTACTTTTCTGGTTCTACGAAATTAGACTGAGCTTAAGTTTCATTAACTGATGCAGTCTGTGTCCGACTGCCCTTAAAGTTCCTTATACTCCACACACACATATACACACACGTGTGAGCCAAAGTACACAATCATCGGAATTGTGTAGTACATACACTTACAAATGTATGGTATCCAATTACATCACAGTAAAATCCTAACGCTTGACTAAAACAACTTGCGCAGCTCAACCCTAGTACCTCTCACTTCGTGTCTCTAAAATATGCGCAGCCATCCAAAAGCATTCATGATCAAATGTCTTAGAATGCTATGTCGTCTACATTCATAATTATTACATTACCAAACAAATTGGTCTACAAATTAACTGAGAGTAACTCACTGGTTTCATCAACAGAATATAATCCCAGGAACAAGTAAACGGTACTAGGGATTGAATAGGTCCAATTATTTACTTACCTCCAACGTTTTTTGTATATACGTCCAGTCTCGATAAAATTCTGATATGTCAGGTACAAAGCACAGTAATAATTCTTCACATCGATAAAATGTTTGTGCTGGTACATCACCAAACCACACCTGATGTCTAGGACTAAAATTCTCTCCGATTAATTCAACCATTGCAACATCACCTCCACCATTGACTCGCATATCACGTACAACTGGTACTGGTGTAATTGGGACAATACATGAAATTGGCGGTTTAATTGATTTAACTTGTCCATCTGTTGTCCTATAAGTACTTGGTAAATGACTAGGCTCAAACCAACGATATTCTGCTTTATCTGTACTAATAATTGTCCATGCTGCAGCATCATTGATTTTCTCTCTATGTGGATTATCATCACATGGTGTAGACGGTAGTTGGACAATTTTATCTTGTGAAAGACATAAATACATTCTATCTGTATCCTTCAGGTGAAATGCACACTTGTGAAGTTGACTAACTGGATCATCAGCATCAAGGAGAACAGTTGTTTTGTCCACTTTACGTACAATCTATGCGAAGAAAGACATGTAGATAAGGAAATAATAAAAATGTGGCGACGACAACGATTTCGTCAAGAACAAAAAAGTATTTCATTTTCACTGGTTTACATGGCAGACAATAGAATTAAAAATCTGCAATAATTGATTAAAGTTTCCATCCTTTTCTGGAATTTAACATAAGCTTTTACTCTCAGTTCATTACAAGATTATTCTCTAAACAACGTTGAACTAACATGCTTGAGACACTCTCAATTAGATTGGATTGGTTATCGAAAACACAACATTTTCTAACCACAAGTAATTTACAGCATAAAGAATGAAGTACCCCTGTCCCTCCCTCTCCTTATCATCACCAACTGTTCATTCTCTAAGTCAATTAGGGTAAATGAAAAACTCCTAGTTGTAGTCTGCTTGGTGGCTAGCAGTGGAACCAATGGTGTGCGTTTCGTCCTACTTGAAACTCGTCAGCTGGACGTAACTGCATCCCAGTGAGTGACAGCGTTCCCACTCAAACTCGAACACAGCACCCATCGCTTCAAATGCCAAAGTGTTATCCACTAGACCACTTGGAGCCCAAGAGGTGGCTCTCATACCCCAGTGGCCTACAATATAATGAATATTCGGGCAGTATCAAGGCATCCGCATAAGAGTCCATCTACCAAGACAGAGGTCGATCAATTCGACCCAGTATAGCAACGGGAAATGACAAGCATCGTACAACAGAAACAATACTTATAGATTTCCCTTTAAGACTCCCTTAAAATAAACTTCTATATAGCCCTACCGACCGGCTTCACAACTTAGAAGACGCGCATTGTTGTCTAGCTGAAACACACTACTGGAAAATACAACTGTTCAGTTCATTAGGATCGTTAAACTTTAAGTAAGAATACAAGGTAGCTGGTTACTAATCATGTACAGTCATCCACTAACTCCGAGCAATAGCTGAAGCATCTTTCATCCCTTCTTTTGGTAACCCCTAACCTCTTTAGGTTAAATAATATCACCTAAATATATAGGTGTTACTATTTTGATTTTACAAACTGTTTTTTACTTTTTACTGAACCATCTAGAACGGGTTACCAGCTCAGAGGTTGCTTATTCGAATCGTGCCATGACCTAGTTTTTCATCTCCCCTTGAAACGTCACCTAGACTTATATTGATACTGAGTAATGGTTGAAGGTGAAATAAAAGTCCGGCCCGTGGTAGGATTCGAAGCAGAGACCACCGAGTTACCTCTTGGATGCTCTACCAACTGAGTTACAAGATCTAACTGCTGACCAGATCTTTATTTCACTTCAATCACCAAAAGTTTGGCCCGACAGCTATGTGAATTTCTGATGCATTATTAACGCTTGATCGTATTCACACTGACTGCCTTGCCACGACTTCTCTTCCGAATCCAAACCAACCTGAATTAGAGAAGAGGAGCATATAATATTAATTATCAGTTTGACTATTTGAGATAACTTTGGTTTGGTAGACTATAAATGCACAAATATGGTACAACTGCCCCAAGTTGCTAGGCAAATGTAGTTATGAGGAAAAAATGCGTATCAACGCACGAGGCAATACCGTCAGATAAACGATAAACAAAGGTTCAGGAAGTTATCAAATGAAGTATGTGTAGTAAACAGGAAAGGAACCAGTGCAGTTGAAAGTGGAGGTGGGTGAACTGGGATGGAAAACAAGCCAGATACGTGCACTACTGTAACTAGCCACCAATACTTAAACAAAATGGCCGAAATAAGTACAACACTACCTGACAGTACATAATGATTAGAATAGAAGACTATGATAGGAGTAATGCAATAACAGTATAGAAGGCAAATGACAAGAAAGTGAAACAGCCTCCTTCCTATTAATTTTATTTGTTCTACACAGCCCTCTACATCAATTATAGTGAGTGCAGACTTTTTGTAGTTCCTAATGAGCTAAAATAAAAATCTTTTTCTTCTATTGGTTCAATAGTGTCAAGACAACCGTCAATTTTTTTATGACAGAAAACGTGGCACCAGTCGATGAAGTCCCTTACCGTTGATTTTAGTCGGTTCGGTTAGAGTCCACGAGGTAATAATGATATGGCTGAAAGTCGGTCACCACATTGCAGATGTATTCACTATTTAGCATCTTCTAAAACTTGGATATTCCCATTAAGCCTTAGTTTCAGATTCCTTTCCTCTTCCTGCCCATACACCTTTGTCTGATCTGATATTACTGTTTCTGTACCCACTTGTTCTTTGCATGCTGCTATGAAGTTTGGAAATCTGGACCGACATACTTCTTTCTTATGATTATGTCTGTTTTTCATATGTGTTTCATCTTATGTGAAACTCATTATCTTAGTGAGATCCGCACCCAATTCAGCATTTATCACCTCATATAGCAGGAAAGTACTTACAAAACACAACAGAATTTTAACTTATCCCGTTAAAAAGCTGTAAACAAGCCGGAAAACTCATCCATGATCCATCTGATGCCTAAAGCTACCTACTGATGCTTTCGCCTGTCATACAACTCAACACTTAGTCCAAGAAGCAATCATCATTTCTAGGTTTGTTTTCCTTTCATCTTTATCCAGTATCGAGAAGGAATAAGATATTTTTCTGCCATGTTTAATTGTTGGTCATGAGACTATATTCAGTAGACCGAGGTAATTAGTCTGGGAAATGCTTTTCTACATGTAAATACAAAGAATGAAGTTACAAAAGTTGAACTGAAACTAAATTCAAATAAAACGTTAATTCTGATCCAATAATTACTTTAAAATTCTTCTATAGTACTTCTCCTGAACAGTACACTAGACTGCAAGCATCTCAGGATAAATACAACTTATTCTTTTTTCAATTATCAGGTAAGGGCAATGCATTGGGGAAATTTGATGAAATTTTTGAGAAAAAAAGTGGCTCTGTTCACCCTGGTGAAACGATATCCTACTGTACCCTATTTATCTCGTTGTATATAACCTAAGACTTTTCTGGTTAGTCGCATCAGCATACTTTATACAATATATTCTTTCAGCTTATTCAAAATAGCAGGAATACTAAATATTGTATAAGCTTAGGTGACTTACCAAGCGTGGAAGTGCCATACCAGTTTCAGAACAGACTAATTTAACAGTATGACCATAATGTATATAACCTTCTTGTACAGTGAATTGTTCAGCTTCATCTTGATCATCTGCCAGCAAATTGATAGTGAACGCACCCCAACGACTGGAACTTGCATGAAAACTTGCATCCTCCACATGTAAATACCTTGTACTAACAGTCTGTGAGCGTAGTCTATTGAATAAGGCAATCTTTGTACCAGATGCAATACATACTAGAGTGGAAATACAAAGAAAATACTGATAGCATCAATAGCAATTAGGACAAATGTTTGTGTAGATAATAACACGGTCGGGTGTGGACAATTTTAAATGACATCAGGAAGACAGTAGAGCTGAAGAGTCAGTATATGTTGCTGAATGATATAAACAGTTTGAAATCACTCACTGAGATCAGTACTCCTACGTATTTAGATGATGATGATGATGATGATGAGCTCAATGCTAAACAATTGAAATAGCTATCCACTGTTTAAACTACTTAGATCTGGTTAAAGAGTACTACGAATTGATGAGTGTACTTTTCAACTACCCATTTCAGTCACTAGTATTTACCAATAATAGTTAACTTATCCTTTGATATGAAAAGTAATTGATTCATTGTCATATGCTAGAAAAATTCTTTTAAACTGTGCCTAACACAGCGCTCAATAGCCATAATAAGCAGCATTCTGAACAGATTTAAATCGTCTGTTATTTGAAATCTGAAGCAGAAAATTGCGTATCTCCTGCCGAACCACTGTGAGCATTAGATCACCTTGAAATAGCCAACTCTAAGAAAATAACAAGCCCGTATATAGCTAGTAAATGCAACAAACATTTAGTTTATTTCTTCATAGTTATATCTGATTTTAACATAATCCCTGTCGATTAGGTCAATTCAAAGAAGACTGTCCTACAGATAAGTAACATGAATCTAATTGAGGTGAGTGAACCACAGTGCACTAATGAATGACATGGTTTGTTGTCATATGTACCGATCTGAAACAAATAGATCAGTGTTTTAAAATACCAAAGAGGTACTAATAAACAGACGTCATCCTCAGTAGTAGCAACATTCTGAAATCGGCTCGTCTTGATTAATGGAAGAAACCACTGTAACTGTATATTGAATTGCATAGTATTAGTTCTATGCAAACAATACATCTGTAGTTCATAAAATGTTGGCAGAAAGTTCATTCTGTCCAACATAACTGTGTGCGTTACTAACACATGAATATAAATATGTATTTTTCGAAAAATACTTTGCATCAAAACTAAATTCATACGAAAACAAAATAAGACTTTCTATCAGGTACTTATTCTCCTAACAATTCAAACAAATCTGTACAAATATATTGAAACGTTGGACACTAATTTACACACATCTGAATAACGTCACATTCTGCTTTCTGAGTGCTGTCGTATCTCTTGGATTCCTCACACACACACACACACACACACACACACACACACACACACACACACACACACACACACACAACTCATGAAAAATGTGCCAAGTGGATCCCCTGCTCAATGATTATTAGTGCACAAAAGTCTTACTCATATAATAAAATAGTAACCGATATAAAAGGTTACGATAGTCCCGCGCTAACCGTAATTATTCAATTTACTGTTATATCTTGACCTTTGACACTGGTGTTCTCTTGTCACAATGTAGGTCAATATGTGATACAATCTTCAAACATGTTTAGAATGAAAGACCGAATTTCCTTCCAGAATATTTGCGAAACTCTATTCATGTTGACCGTATTCATTTTAACACGCCCATTGGATACGAAAATTTAATGAAACTAGACTAAGCGAGTTCCGTTGGTGCTGAACAATGATGAGTAAACAGCAACACAGGGTTACCCACTCACTGATGATAGACTTATGCACATAATCCAATAGTCATATAGGCAGTTGGTTGTGCTTTGAATGGCTTGATCTCAAAGTCCCTGAGTTTGATACTGAATGATTTGGTTTCAAATCACCAATGGAAGACCAGTTCCCCCATGATTGGAGATAACTTTTGCTGGTGAATGTCACCAAACCTGAAACCTAAGTCCAAGGCTAAGACTCCTAAGATCCAGCCCGAAAATATGGTAAGCGAAATCATAAACTACATCGTAGAGCATCAAGTTCTTTTATATTAAATGAGACCATAATTTTGTTCCATTCCAACAAACGGTTCATCGCATAAATACTTACCGGTAATAAAATAGCTGCTAGCTTTGCATTGATTGGTCCCAGGAGTTCAACCAATTTCATGATGTCTAGTCCTGAGTGCAGACTAAATCCTATCAATCAAGCCAGGACGATAGGAGGCATGAAATTGGTTGCACTCTTGTGACCAATCAATACATGTGATCCAATCCTACAGGAGTTCAATCGCAGCTTGAATAGCTCGGTGATAAAGTCACTGACTACAACACTGGGTGACGCAGGCTCCAATCTCAGACGGGACATCAGTTCCATCGAGGTTGCAGTTACTCCTTGCTGACGAGTGCCAAAAAACACGAAACCTAGGTCGAGCAGGTCTTCCTGCCGACTGCCTCCAACCAACTAACATCTAACTGCTAGTTTGTTGAGAAGTTTATACTGGGTGAGCATCAAAGGTGAAATGAAAACCTGAACCGCGTAGGATTCAAACCAAGGACCTGCTATGGTCTAGGTTTTCATTTCACCTTCAATCATCACCCAGTATGAATACAAATCTACCAAACCTCGGCTATCTCAGACAGTTAAACTGATGAACAAATTTATATCATAGACTAACATTTCAACAGAACTATATAGTGCTCATATCAGAGGTAGACACACCAAATACAAGTTCCAAACCTCCAACATCATTATTTTCTTTATTCGCCGGTACTTTCAAGCACTAATAACCAACTTCACAAATGACTCTAAAAGCCACCTGAGCGACTACAGAAGTCACCATTTAGGTTTCTCTGTTTTATGGGAAGAAAACCACCTTTCCAAAATAAATAAAAGCACCTTACTGATTTTCTCAGTAGTTGTTAGATAGCTTGTACAGTCACTTCAAGTTCACTAGTCCTTTATTGCTAACTTTACTCACCATTATTAAAACGTAGATTACTGGTTGATGTAGCTATCCTGTTCAAAATGATTATTCGAATATCTGGAGTGTAAGTATCATTATTTAGATCGCTCATTCCATTCCCTATATTATATTAAACGCTCAATCGAATGCATGGTAACTTAAAAAAACAAGGCTTTTCGGTTCTCAGCACGCTGAAGTAGAAAAAACAAGTAGCCAATAGTCATGTCGACATGTCAGCCAATTCAATTTATAGATTATGAGCAAAATAATCACTGTAAGGTTTCTTCATAAGTTAGAAAGGGACAGTGAGATTTGGCATCCCTACCGGACACCACTAGTTGCCGTCGGTTCAGAGGACAACATTCTACTACCCTTTCCACGGCTGTGTGAGTTCTAGTAGGGAGCATTCGATTAGCAGTACATACTTTCTAGGTACTCCTTTCAGTCAGAAATCGCCACAACACCTCACGGTTGACTGGATCAAATGCTACCTTCAGGTTAAGAAATATGGTTGGTGTCGGCCACCAGGACGTACCCCTGTGTCCCAGGACCCGTTGAAGGGTGAAAATATGATTGATGCGGCCTTGTTCAGGTCTGTAACCTGCCTGGCTTTCTCAAGTTCGCTGGTTTCAAGCTCCAGTGAGGCAATGGATAACTATGGATCCTAGGGTCTTGGATACATTAGTCAAACTAATTCCTCTATGGTTGTCACAGGAAGACTTCTATCCCTTATTATGGACTGAAGTGATCAGTGAAGTACACCAACCTGGCGGCACTACCTCTGATTCCCATACACTAAGTAGTACCTCAGTCGCCTTAATTAGCAACCTCCTGCCACCATCCTTGAAAACGTCGGATAGGCAAACTATCAAATCCAGCTGCTCTGCATCATTTCAGGTTCGATATAGCCTTCTCAACCTCAAAGGCAATTGGAAGATCGAAATCTACGTCCCATTCGGTTTCCGGTTCGATTAATGCTAGGCAACTGAAGTGTTGCTGTAGGCCAGTTAAACTGTACCTCAGAGTGTTCTACAAAACGCTCTATCTACCTGTCCCGGGAGGTTATCATGGTCCTATTCCTTTTCAGCGATGAGGTCACTCACCATTGTCCTCTTCTTGGAAATTTTCTTAACAAGCTTAAATAACTGCCAAGTGTTACCTAGTGCCGATACCTTCTACATCTCTCTCACCCACCACTGCTCATGATCGTTACGAAGACTCTTGGTCAGTTGCTTTCGCTCTTCATTTTGTTCACAGCCTGCTGGAATGAGTCTTCTCGCATCAATCAGTTCCGATGAGGTTTAGAAAATCCACTGAGTTTCGCTAAGCTTTATATTTAGGTTACCAAGTTTCTTTACAATTATCCCAGTGGGAACACCACCACTCACTGAAATGCAAGTAAATCTAGCTGATGAGTCTGAAGTGGAACGAAACGTGGGTCCCA
This sequence comes from Heterobilharzia americana, assembly GCA_944470555.2. Classification (NCBI taxonomy): domain Eukaryota; kingdom Metazoa; phylum Platyhelminthes; class Trematoda; order Strigeidida; family Schistosomatidae; genus Heterobilharzia; species Heterobilharzia americana. The sequence continues at coordinate 15,322,148 of OX104129.1, forward strand.
GATTCCATTGCTAAATAACACCACCAAGAAAACTAGTTAGTAGTCGGCTTAACGTGCTATCATTTGCGTGAAACTTGAATATGTGCGAGGTTTCTTCGTCTGGTGGACGATCATTTTGGTGGTCACAAATCAATCTTCTTATATGTTTATGACTCAATAAAGTGTAAGATACTGTGAACAGTTTGAGTACTCCAGTTCATCCAGTAAGTATAGTATAATACTAGTTAATATTGTGTAAGATAAACATATGTGCATGAAATCGAGGCAGGACTTTCTACTTATCGCCTTATAGTAATTTAGAACCAAGTATAGGGTAACATAACGTGAATTTATATCTGAAAAATACGACTGAGGAGAACATACTTCATCACCTTCTCCAGAGATAACAAATTGGCTATGTGTAAGAGCATATAAAAAAATCCAATCAACAATTGGAATAAAAGTTACACTTACAATCAGTATTCTTCAATGATTGTTTCTTTTTACTCGGTTTTGAAATAACTTTAATACGTCTTGAATGAAACTGGCCTAAATCTTTTCCATTTTTATAAAACATTTTCAATGTTAACATGAAGTATTTTCGTTTATCAGAATCAGAAATGAATAATGTCTTGGCATTTGAATAATCTCTTCCATCGTCTAAATTCAACTGAATCATTTCCATTGGGGTTGTTGACCCACCAATACCCATGAAGGCAAGTATCTGAAGTAAAAGAGAATTGCACGAATAAATGATCTAGCCAGAAGTGAGCAGTTTTTAAGTGAATAAGTTAATCTAAATATTAAGTAGTGTCTCATTACCTCTACTAAGTAACAATGAGGAATACTTCAGATCACCGGAAAGCGGTTTCCTCCTACTTAAGGACAGATCGGTTGTAGTGTCCTGTGTCCGTTAGTGATATCATTGACCCTCGTACACTAAGTGTGACCTCACTGCCTACTGTGTGAAAACGCACAAGATTACTCATTATCTTATGTAATGAACTAGTCAGAACTGGAACACAGACCTTGGATTCTGCCCCAACGCCCATATGGCAGCATGTTTTCTGGAGACCTAAATGTTCTGGGCTCGGTCCCATATGCGGGTTGCACGTATGCATTGTTGAGGACTCTCGAACTGAGATAAAACGGTTGTTAAATGCCTCCTAGTTTTAAAAGCTTCCCTAATTGATCACAATCAATGATAAAAACTCTTTCAGAACCAATCAATTCTCCTACAAACCATTCAGTGGTTCCTTCTATCGACTCATCACAAACCACTCCCCCTTCCCTTCCCACGTGAATACTGCCATACTCTTATGCTACCAAGCATGCTTAAGAAAATGTATCACTTGGAAGAATATGTCCAGTTTCCAAAGTTTGAACATTCAGTCCATCTTCCAATTACTTTTTCTTCATTTACTTGTGTGAACAATGACCTCTAAGCTTACCGTGCATACGAACCTCTTGCCATCATCCATAAACGATCTTCATAGTGTGAGGTTCTTCTTGTGTCGTCAGAGATGAATATCTATGAAGCAAATCAGAGGCAGGTAAAACTAATATAGCTAACCGTAAGCCTATAGAATATTAGCATTCTCAAACCGTATGATTTTGAAATGGTGGAGAATATTTGTAGCTTAGGTGGATGGTCTTCGTTGCATTGTATTCTCTGAGATGGGTTGTTTAGTCGTAGAGCTTTCATCGTCCTGCTAGACATCATTAGCACTTAAATGTTCAAGTTTGGTGGAAATCATCGACTTTTATCTGACAACATACTTCCAATTCAATGGCAAGATATACAAACAGATTAAAGAAACTCCAATGGGATCACCGATATCCGGACTAATTGCAGAAGCAGTGATGCAAAGACTGGAAACCACCAATCTACTTGTAATCAAACCAAAAATTTGGATTCACTATGTGGACGACACGTGTCATCATTAAAAAAGATTATATAGAAAACGCTCACAGTTCGATCAACAACGTTTTCAATGACATCAAACTCACAATGGAGAAGGAGTCAGACAACTAACTACTATTCCTGGATGTTTTAGTCAGTAAGACAAATACCGGAAAGCCGGAAACCCAAGTGTACAGGAAGCCAACATGCACTGATCAAATACTCAACTACAGTAGCAACAACCCAACAACGCACAAAATTAGTTGCGTGCAGACTATTCAAAAGAGCGAAAACACACTGCAGTACAACAACGTCACGGAGAAACGAAGACTATTCCTTCATGTCTATCCTAAAGAAGAACGTCCAACCGCGAAACTTTATCAGAAGATGCCTAACCCGTACATCATCAACTGCAAAGTCATCCACAGAAATCAACAAACGCATCATCCTACCGCACATAAAGAATATATCAGAAATCACGATAAGATTACTGAGACCATTTGGGATTGGTGTGGTTCATAAATGAACAAATTCCCTCCAAATACTATTATGCAGACCAAAGGATGCGACAACCAAAGAAGGCATACCGAACATCACTTACAAAATCAACTGCAATAACTGTAGTCAACACTACACCGGAAAAAGTGATCGCCCTCTTCGCCTTCGTCTACATGAACACCAATTGCTTATTAAACGTCACGACATTTTCATTACTCACTTCAAGGCACGCGGATAACTATGGATATGAATTCAATTTTGACAATGTAGAAATCTTGGACAGAGAGAGGAAACACAAAGAATATCACAGAATTCCTGAAAGCCTGGCATTCAGACCAGTCAGTTAGCGATCAATAGATGTATAGATATAGACCCAATCTACCAGCCAATAGGAAAAATTATAAACGACAGAAAGGTCAGAGGTCAAGCAGTGGAACAGCCAACAGGAAAATCTATGCAATCAGTCATTGACACTGTAATCAAAGGAAACAACCAATCAGAAACCAGTTCGTCAGGGCAAGCTACTAAATCACTCATGGAGAGATATTGACAGCTCACTTCATACTGAAGTTAGTGCTGATGATGTCGTCTGGTAAGACGATGAAAACTCTACGATTAAATAAACCAGCTTAGAGAACACATTACGACCAAGACTAATCACGTGAGCTACAAATATTCCCCATCAGTTTGTGGAATGCGATGGACGACTTTGAACGACTTCATTCTCTCTATTACATGGCCACTGACGATCAAATACAGCATAATTGAACTTCGTATTGACTTCACTTACCTCTTTCCCAGCCACGAGGGTAGATTCTCAGCAACACATCTGTTAATCTGCCTAATGGTACGCCCAATATAGTTTTATTTACTTGAGCATCTGAAACGATAGATGCACACAGAAGTGGCAAAACTTTGACCTTATTTAGAAGAAATGTAACTCCTAGTGTTCACTAGTTTAAAAAATAGGATGAAAGAATTTACCAAGTTCGGCCATTAGAAATATTATATATAACTATAGAATCAAATAGTTTGATTTCCTGTCCACCCATGGAGTTATATTCGGGTCAAAAGTATTTCAAGCATATCAGAACACTTGCATTCACAATGGAGAGGCACTTGACTAACCTGAGAATGGTCTCGTGTGTAAGTTGATGATGATGATGTTGATGGTCCTGGAGTAGGTGTAATTGTTGGGCTTGATGAACTATTATTTTCAAGAGAATATGTTCTAATATTATTTGCTGAATAGGTCATTAGATCTTCTTGATTTGTACGTTCATGGTTGGAACCAGGTTTTGTCTCACTACACGATGTCTGTCCAGAAGGCAATCCCCATCCGTCTCCACGAAGGTATATACAAGGTGGAGGACAAAAGAAACTAAAGAAGAGGAAACAATCTATTCAACGTAAGAATTTGAAAATGATTTGAAGAAAATGATTTCTAACAATCTAACAATTTATGTAGCTTGTAAGAATTGATGAATAAAAACTGTCAAAAAATCATCTTGTTAGAATCCAATAGTCAATAAGCACTTCAGTTACATTTTGTGAGCAGTTTTATTTAACTAATCAACGCCTCAAAAGTATCTCACAAACCAATCTATTGGTAACTATAGTAATCGAGATCATTCAGTTTGTATAACTTCTTCCTTATACGTAATGTAACTGATTTTTACCAACATCTCACATGTCAGTATCTGTAGCTAGGAATTTTCAGTACAAAATGAATGGAAGAGTATCAAGTATTTTTTTCCTTTGATCACTTTCATCAAAACACAAAGAAACAGACGCACAGAATAAAATGAGCTAATTTTGTTTCGAAGCCGTTAACAGCCTAAATATTCATAGAACTAATGAAATCAGATAATACATTTTGTTGCCCAAGAGAAATATAAAAACTGGTTAGATTCTCTAGTGTAGGTAACAACAGAGCAAAACGTCCCTATACAAATAGTTTTGAAGACAGTCCTAGAGTTTTAACAACTACTTATAAATAGACGTTTTACTCTGTTGTCAACTGAGATTGCTGTATTATCATTCGCGATCTCACCTTGATTACAGAGTTTAACCAGTTTCCACGTTCCTCTTGGTTAACGAAAATCGATGTTCTTGTTTCATTAGTTCCATGCACATTTAGGCTGTCAGCAGCTGAAGAGACGTCTCAAAATATGATGAGATTAATTTGTTCTGAGATTCTGGTTCTCGTTTTTGATGAAAATGGGAGAATATATGACAAAGTCGAAATCTTGTGACCTACAGGAAACCCAAATTATGAAAGGCATATAAATCTATTGTTTTAAAGGTAATCACAAGTTGCTTTCCATCGCAGACTGATATCACTTGAAGAACCATTAAAACCTGAGAGCACTGGAAAGCTGTTTCATCCTAATATGGGTCTCCTCAGCAGTGCGTATCCAGGACCCTGAGGTTCCATGAAGAGCGCACTACCAGTCAGTCACTGGGTCAGAATCCAATGGTTCACATTTTCCCACTTGTCTCAGTTCTCTGCATACCATGACCTTCATCCAGTTCCATCGTTGAGTACCCGTCATCACGTCCGACTTAGTTTCCCCCAGTGGTCACGACTTCTCAGATAAATAATAGAAAAATAATATGCATTACTACCATGTGGTAATCAGAAAATTGATGGATGCTTTTTATGACGGAGAAAACACTTCCAAAAAAAGCAGAAACCACTCAACTTTGTTTTATTAACAAACTTAACCAGGTGACCTTTGGAATATCTAACTTTCAGATGGGCGAAATAGGGAGTTGTATGATGAGTAATAATAAGTATATTTGAGCCCAAACGTTTCCTCATGCTTTTCTCCACATTACATAGTGCGGATTATGTCTATGGAAGTGATAATACACTTAAGGATAGATATTAGTAAGAGTCAATACTATATATGATTAGAGTTGACTCATTTATCCTATTTCACTATCCGATCGGTAGCCGACTGCATTCCTTATCTCCTCCTCTCCTCCTGACTACCTTACTTACGAGTTTAATTCTGCAAAATTCTTCACAAATCTTTTCTCATACCATGATCCAGCATATCTCTATGGAGATGAGAGTCTTTGGTTTAGGGAGATAACTTTCAACCTACAGGATGACCAGCCCAACACCACCCCATCTACTGAGGTTTGGGTATCCAGATAGTATAATTAGCCTTCATACAGTAAATGTGGCTCATCGCCTAATCTACATATGTGCACAAGGTTGCTGAGAGCTTTTGATTCAGCATATCTCAACATTAGCGTTTATATTCCCTAAGTTTCGATGACACTTAGAAAGGATAAAAATTGGAAACAGAATAGACATCAATCAGCGGTCCAACTCAATCTACCTGTTCATATTCTATTGACACTACTAAACAGTATAATTATTGACTTCTCATGATCACACGTTAACCTAAATAATGTAAAAACAAGAGCACAAATCGAAAAATGCAGAGTGTAACTTAAAAAGCATGGTTCAGGGAAAGTGTAATTTAACCGACTGGTGGGAAAACAAGCCTCATATGCAATCATTGTCGACTAGATATGCGAATGTTCATTCTAATTTTCTGTACCATGATAGTCACCAAGGAATCGATAGTTGCTGTTAGATATTTGAAATCGATCAAATTAGAAGGCATAGCTGGTCTACGTCTTCTGTTCTTTGGAGCTCATCAGTAAGTTTGCTCTGAAACCTTGAGGAAATTCATGCTATACCCTCCCCAAGCCCCTTGAATATTCGAATACATCATCTAGTATTGAAGCAAGACTTGACAGTTAGTTATTCATGTCATAATTAACTCCATGTATCGGGCGAATTATGTACATGAAATGGTTAGTCGGTCATAATTGACGTTTCTTTAAAGTCTTCAGTGTTGATCAAGATTCATCAGTTGGTATTCGTCTTCTTTTATGGATACTCTTTCCATTCCGAATGTACCCACGGAATTTTCTATTTTACTGAAGTGTGAAACCAGTGTGACGCAGGAACAGTAAACTGACTATATTTCTGCCCCCATAAATCAAACAAAATAAAGCAATACGCATTCAATTCATAACATGTATCAGATACCCGTATCCTTAAATATCAGAAAATCTGGAAATTCGTCGAAATTTCATATAATCCGTGTAGATTCAACAATGAGTTGGCATATTTTTCGTATATATCATTGAGTTACTTATATAACAAATAAGTAGAATGTAGTGGTGTAATTAACCATGAGCACTCATGAATACGTGCCGGCTTACTTAGGTAAAGCAATAGTAAGTGCAATTCTTTCGCATTTATTAGATAGTGGACATTGAATCAGGTTAGACCTGGCCTTTTATGTGATCTACCGTGTTCCCTAAAATCCATTAAAAGCAGAACAACTACGATAGATGTTAGTTGGATGGAAGTAGTCGGCAAGAATCCCTGGACTTGGGGTTTCGCGCTTGTTAGCACTCGTCAACAAGGCGTCAACCTAAGTCTATGGCTTCCTGTCGATTGCCTCCATCCAACTAACATCTATCAAAGTGCATCGCGATGCTGAGCTGCCTAATCCGGTAGCCACATTTCAAAATGATCGATAGAATTCGATCAGCACCTAGGACTAAACAACATGAAGTTAAATTGCCCTCCGGTGACCGACCAATCGATGCAAAACAACTACGTCTCTTATGTATCGCAGAAGCTGTATGAATCGACATGAGAAAACAGGCTCCATGTGTTCAAGTACTTGCACTTTATGTACACATAAAAGAGTCAAAATATTATTTATGAACGTTCCTGTTATAGATTTCACACTTTAATCTTCCGTTCCATTTTTTCATGTACCCTCCTTGGCATCCCTGATGAACTATTATTTTCATGTCATTAGTTTTGTGACATTGTTTACCAATACTATTACTAGTAGTTACATTCAACTTCTACGTCACACTTCACATTTGTTATTTCTTTATTTCCGTATCGTACTCACTCATCGGTAAAATAGTGATAATTTGTTCTTGAGTAAACATATCCATAGACTAATAAGCCAGATAGATGAATGTATAAATTAACTTATTGTCGCTAGATGTTGTCGCTTTATATCATGATGGCTCTGTTCATATTGTTTTCATTGCACAATTAACACTAGGCTGGTTACTATCATTATCATTATTATTATTATCCCTAGTGGGTGAAGATTGAAGGTGAAATGATTACCTAAGTCGTGACAGGGTTTCAGCCATCGGCCACTGGGTTACTGGCCCTTTGCTCTTAAGTCGTTCAACTTGACTGTAGTACAAGTAACAAGATTCAGTAAAATCTTACAAAATATTCCCTTGTAACACCATCAATCATAACAAACGATTCAGTTAACCAGAAGTGAATTAGTTTGCAATAGGCTTAGGCCCAGACCCTTCAAGTTAACTGATACTAGCCACTGTATTTCAACCCACTTACTCATCAAGGATGATTTCGTCATCACATGAATCTTAAACAGAATCGATGACAATTGAATCAAAGACAAAGCGGATATACGATTCTCTCGTGTTGTAATTCACATCGGTTTTTCCAAGCCATCTCTAAAATAGCGCATCAAGCATCTCAACTGAATTCAATTTTACTATTATTTGTCCCTTGAGTTCCCAGTGGGAAAAAAGACTTCAGTAGCATGTCGCCATTTCACTCTCTTCTCTGCAGTATTTTCAACCTGGCGTCACGACTGCCCACATACACTCATTTCTTCCTCACACAATCTCCTCCATGTCACCCTCAGCTCTTACACCCAAGTCGTCGTTTCCCATTTGGTTCCCACTCGACGGCCTGGCGCGTGATGTCCTCAAATGGTCTTCTCAATGTATGCCCAATCCAATCCATCTCCACTTTCTTCTGTATATTTGTTGGGCGATAGGTTGCTGCTTGGTTGGTTCGTTGCCAGCCAGTCAGAGTTCATCCTTGCTTATTCTTTCTGGACATCCATTTGATCTTCAGTATTCAGTGACAGTAGGCAGCAGCTTTTGATGTATGTCTGCAGCTTGTTGGGAATGCTCTTCGTAAGGTGCCAAGTATTTGAACCATCACATAGAAGCACTGACTTAAATGACATTATTGTTGAAAATCCGAATCTTGTTCACGCTTTATGCTGAGTTCAGTGCAGTGCAGTGCAGTAGATCTCTACACTGATCTCAGATTAGTGAAGGCCTGTCTTGTTGTCTTTCCCATTCTGGCTTTGACGTCCTCATCTGTACCGCCTGCAGTTGAAACAATGAAACGTGAAAGAGTCAACCTCCTTTAGATTTCTCTTGTTGATGGTTGTTGTTGTTGGTTGGGTATCTTCATCACCTCTGTCTTCTCTACGTCCACCTGAAGTCCTATCTTCGCTGCCTCTCCTGCAAACTTGTTAGTCTTCCCTGTAGATCTTCGAGCTAGTGATACATTAGACATAAATTGACTGAAGTCAATTACGTAAATGTAGTGTGGTAACTGATGACAAAAACTTTCTAACAATCTCGAGACACTTATTTTCCATGGTAGTATTCATCACAGGCTGATGTCAGTTGGAAAACCATTTGGAATGATGGAAGTAGGAGAATGTGGATCACTGAATTCCGACCCAGTGTTTAAGTGGTTACGTGCTCACCCCGAGGCCTCATGGTCCTGGCAGGTTTGTAGGTGAGCAGTGCTGAATAGTCCCAAACTAGGATGAAACACCTGTTCAGTACTCCCAGGTTTTCAATGGTTCTCCAACTGATGTCATTCTGTGATGAATACAACCTTGGAACTAGCCAATCTCCACAAATATCCAAACGCATCCGTCTTTGTTTCATACTGAGTGATGAATATAGGTGAAACGAAAACACAGGCGTTGACAGGATTTGAACCAGTGGCCTCTGGGTTCTCAGCCCGATGAGCTATCAGTTGAGCTACGAGACCAAGTTACTAGATGAGCAGCCAGTAACATTAGGATGACTTAACATGGTAGTAATGCAAAAACCTCCGTAACTGAAGTGAGTTTAAGACCTAATCAGCATCTGAGCCTCGTAGGTCAAGTGCTAGAGCATTGGGCCGAATCCTGTTATTTCCCAGATTTTCATTTCACCTTCAAGTTAATATATGGTCCACTTTGTTCGTAAACTAGTACGCACATACTCTACAAGAAAAGGAAGTTACATAAGAAACGACAAGGAAACTAACTAACAAAAGAAAGACTAATATAAAAGAAATTAGAACGAAAGTTTTGAAAATATTTTAATCGATAGAAAATCTAAAAGACATTCATTCTACCTGCATAAACAAGTGAGAAAAATTTAGGCATTCAAAGCCAGCTGATAATCTATGAATTTTTCTTTTTATAAAGAGCAACAATGATATATTGATACTGGGTGATGATTGACGGTGAAATGGAAATCCGGATTGCAGCCAGATTCGAACCAGCGACTACCGGGTTTCCGGCCAGATGCACTACCAACTGAGCTATGAGGTCCGACTTTACTTCACTTCAACCACCATGATTTTTGCCCGACTACCAGGTGGATTCGTGATCGCATTCACGCCTAGTCAGCGGTAGTAACGCACCATGAATTCACATGGTAGTCGGGCAAAACTCATGGGGATTGAAGTGAAATGAAAATCTGCTCAGTAGTCAGACCTCGTAGCTCAGTTGGTAGAGCATCCGGCTGGAAACCCGGTGGCCCCTAGTTCGAGTCCAACCGCGGTCCAAATTTCCATTTCACATTCAATCACCACACAGCATAAATACTACTCTGCAAACCACAGCTATCTTAGATAGTCAAAATGATAATAATGTATTGATACCAATATAAGTTCTGGATTAGATGACCTTGTTTTCAAACTGAGCATGACATCATTACATGAAAATAAAAAAGTATACTCAAAAGAACTTACTACAGATTATCATACTTACATACAAGTTAAGTCATTTTCATCCATGATTCGAACTAATTAGCTTGTGAGTATGCAGTGTCGCCTAGACGTATAATGCATAGTTATGAATGGAATCGAAATCCACTCAATAACAATGTGCTCATTCACGCAGTAGGCAGTGAGCCACATACATTATGTGAGGTCTAGTGAATGATACTACCTGACTGCCCAAACCACGGTAGGTGGGGTAAGGTTCGAACCCATGACTCATTTGGTTGAAAGACATCTCAATAAACCAATGAGCCACAGATCCATGAAGTATAGATAGTACAGGCGATGACTAGTTGTAAACCACTGGTGTCGACATGATAGAAATACTGAGAACGGCTATTTACCTTATCAGGGAACCATTTAAATCACTTTAAATCTCATATGGAAAAAGATGAATACAAGGTGACCATTTAATAAAGATCAAACTCGGTCAAACAGTTAGTCAACTCTGTTTTCGGACTTCTCAACAAGGTAAATATAGTTACATTCTCGAAAAATATAGCCATCATGTTATTGGTTGAAACATTCTTAGCGACTGGAATTAACTAATGCGGCTTACACTCCTAGTGGAACAACTCACCAGTACTCTATCAACTGGCAGCATCAACTTTTGATACGAATCAGTGACTTGGATATTAATTTTTAGAAGTAGTATTCATCATGGACTGACTGACATCAGTTGGGGAACCATTGAAAATCTGGGAGCACTGGACAGCGGTTTCGTCCTAGTATGGGACTCCTCAGCAGTACGCACCCACGACCCGACTAGGGTGGAACTCAGCACCTTCAGGTTTCACGGCGAATGCCTTAACCATTCAGCCACTGGGTCGGTTTCCACTGGTTCACAATTTCCAACTTCTGTCAATTCACGACATAACGCGACTGTCACCCAACGTCTTTCCCTTCAGTTAGCATCCACTTCACTTCCGACTGGTTGACCCCACAGGTCACGGCTTCTCATTAGAACTTGCTGACATCCATCTAGAAGCAAGTCACTAATGAGCACTATAGAGTAATGTATTTTTGAGATGAATGGAGTCCCATACTAGGACGAAACCACTGTCCAGTGCTCCCAGATTTTCAATGGTTCCCCAACTGATGTCAGTCAGTCCATGATGAATACTACTTCTAAATTAAAAATCCCCATTCATCTCAAAAATATATTGATTTTTATTAATTTTATTTTTTGCTTTTCCGCTCACAGTTTTCTTCTAGATATTTATGTCAATGTAGTATCTCATCACAAATTGACACCAGGTGGAGAACCGTTGAAAGTCTGGGAGCATGGGACAGCCGTTTCGCCCTGGTAAGGCACTCCTCAGCAGAACACACCCATGACCCTGCCACGGACTGAACTCAGGACGTTCAGGGTTCACAACGAACGCGTTAACCACATCCCGAAGTTCTTAATGAGAAGGCGTGACCCGTGGAGTCGACTAGTTGGAAGTGAAGCAAATTCCAACTGAAGACTTCAGTGGATAATCGTCCTTTATCCTGAATTGACAAAAGTAAGAAACTGGGACTGAATGGTTGTGTTTGCCGTAAAACCTGAAGGTCCTGAGTTCGATCCTGGCAGGGTTGTGGGTCCGCACTGTTGAAGAGTCCCACATTAGGATGAAACAGCTATCCAGTTCTGCAATGTTTCGAATGGTTCTCCCACCGATATCAGTCCGTGATGAATACAATCCTTATTATCCTCAAAATACATACATATTTCAGTTTACAGACACACGAGTGTGTTTGTGGGCACGCAGACTGCATTCATTAGCCTAGAACAATAGTAAAGCTAAGTTCTCTCTTCAGTTCTCTATTTACGAAAGATTCTACTTAGTATGTGAAATTTTGGCTTTACAAAGTATATATTCTGAATAAAAAAACTGAAAGTACTAAGACGAAAAGTGCGTACTTCAAGACATATATACACATAAATTGGTAGTAATAACTTGTGTGCAAGCACACATACACAGACGCACACAGAATCACTTAGTCATTGATATTGTATGTGTGAATGGATAAATATAATTAATGCATCTCATGATCAGATATACATCTAACAATCAATAAAGTGACGCGATTCTTATAACTTATGTAGGCAGCTTTTTTTGAAAAGGCCCTATGACTATTGTTACCACTGTCATTCCACGATTTTCATAATTATTATTTATTATCATGATTAAACTGTTATAATTGACATGGTTGTGGCTAGTAGTGGAATCCTGGAGGTGTGTTTCATCCTCTTTGTAACTCGTCAACTGGATCTACTTGCCTAACAGTGAATGATTTAGTCCCCACTGAGACTCGAATCTAGGACCAATCGCTTCGAACGTTAGAGCGTTATCCACTAAGTCACTGAGTCACAATGACCACTATTTATCAGACGGGTATAAGTATAATTTTGATGCTATAGCCTGTTTTATACTGTGGATTCTAGTTTAATGGTGTGGTCAGAGTAGCTGTCGATTTGTTCTTACGATGGATAATGTATGAAACAGGGTTAAGGTAATCTCGATGTTACGTGTTGTGAGTTGATCGATAAGAAGCCGTGGATCTTGCTTTCGGGCTTGTTGGCACTTGCCAATCAAATGGAAACTGGTGTAGCGTCACAAAATTCTCAAGTATGTGGATTTTCAATAAAAGTGTGACCAAGTTTTAAAAGTTGTCCTCCTATGTCAGTTTCTTCTTTTCATGTCTCCTATTCATACACACATATATATATATATTTTTTTTTCTGGTGAAGATTGGTCTAGAGACATTTATTTATAATAATTTCTGTATGAGTGCTTGGAGGCTGCCAAAAGACATGTTTGAACTTATGCTAGTACTCACTAGAATTGTATACCTGTACCATTATCATCGAAATTACAGATCTACTATGTAAACTTGTAAGACAGAAGGCACTACATGACACTCGAGTATAACGCTTCCAACTGGTTGGGTTTAATCACCAAACACCAAGGTACAGTCTCCATGGTGGAACACAGAATTCAGTAAGCTGGAACTAAGTCGTTCCAGAGGGAAGTGGTTCGAGTCCAGTCCTAGAAATTGAAGTGTATCCAACTTAGATAACCACATGCATATTCATATATTAATCTGAATAGTGGCTATTGTATGGGGGATAACATTCATATCTGGTTGCGTGGACTATGGCAAATGAAGTGCGACCTAGCTACGATAACTCACAATACCATAATCCCTAAAATACATGAATTAGGCGCAAGCTTTAAATATTATTTGTTAAATGCCAACATTAATTCATTAATTCAGGCACAAAGCCAATCAGTATATCAATACTCAGTGCTGTCTTTCTCCTAGAAGTTCATGACAAAGTAGTGACTTGCGATCTAGTAATCTAGATACTGAATTTTCCTTTAGTGATGGTCATATAGTTCAAAACCGACTTCCACACGGTTCGATTTTAGTGACTGAGCAGTACTAACAACTAGTTCTTAAATTTGGTAGATGAAACTCACAGATGAACATTCAAAACTTCATACGGCTATTTGAATAAAGCCCTTAAGATGCCTGAATTAAACACTATCACCTAGTGATGTAAGAAAACATGAATTTCGATTACAGTTGCAGTTATACCTTAGTGATAAGTAACCAAGAATGTGAATGACAGTCTCACAGCTCTCTACTGAATATGACTACTACCAATAGCGGCGTGATGTCACCGATTCACGTAGTTACTAAATAATATTAAAATTAATCAAGAGATCTCGTTCAGCAAATAGAACCGAGGGATAAGCGACCACTTCTTAAGAGGCTAGACAAAGTTGGAGATGCGATAACCCTCCACATTTATATTTGATTCTGAGATAACTTTGCACTAATACTGGTGACGATGATGATGATGATGTGCTTCGTGGTAATGGTGAACATTTTGTCAAATAATATGAGCACTTTCTTAAAAAATAAACTTCATTATCAACAAAGACTGGCAGGAAGAATGAGTAAGAGTGAAAGATGCCCTGTAACTAGGTTTCGTTCCTGTTGACACTCGTCAGTAAGGCGTATCTGCAACACCGATGAGACTGATGTCCTGCCTGAGATTCAAACCCACGTCGCTCAGTATTCCAGTCAGCTATTCGGGCCACGATTGACCTACTGTAGAGAACTGGATTGCATGCATTGATTGATCACTGGAGAGCACCCGATCTCATGTTGTCTAGTCCTTCTGAGTACTGATCGAGCTCTACCAATCATTTTACAATGTGACCACCACGCTAGGAAGCTGACTACAACACCGGGTGATCCGACTTCGAATCTCGCAGGCGATATCAGTTCTCTCGAGGTCACAGATATGCCTTGTTAACGAGTTCCAACAAGAACGAAACCTAGGTCGAGCAGAGCTTTCTGCCGATCGCCTCCAACCAACTAACACCCATCAAAGTGCACCGTGATGGTCAGCTAGTCTCCTAGCTTGGTGGTTACATTGTGAAATGATCCATGGAGTTCGATCAGCACCCATGACTAGACATGAGATTGGATTCTGTCCAGTAATCAAGCAATGTATAAAGTGAAAGAAAATTGACCTTCAACGTGTACACATACACACATATGTTTGAAATGATACAACGCAAAATTTGCTTTCAACACTTTCCATCTTTTGCATTAGTAAGGGTCTTTATTTGATAACAGGATTGTCTTAGATAAAGAAATGAAGTCAAAAGGAGGAATACTCCCGAGTAAATATAATACTTAACAAATAAGCCGTTTTGTATAATATTACGCATACCGAAAATAGCCTGCTGAGATACCGCTTTATTCGAGTTTTCGGTATACTCTCTCGTTCATTTGTTCGTTCGCTTACCCCGTTCTCTCCCCCTAAGTTAACTAGCTACCATATAAATTCACATGCATTTTTGTACACAAACTCAGCATGAGGTAGGATGCACGGTTGGTTAGAGAACGAAACAGTAAGCCTTTTGTGGTACAAATACACGAGATTGTACAACAAAGTAATTTTTCACTACCACCAACAACAAAAAGGAAAAGTAAGAAAGACTACATAGTTCCGCTTAGGTAACAACCGTTTGTTGTGTCAAATTTTGGGAAATCTATTATATCACAAAACTTGATCAGTTCATAAATTGGGAACACAATACAAAAATTACGGTGCCTTTGTGCTATCTACCATCAGAATAGAAAATTTTGTTGTTTTATTCACCTTAAAGATATTAGTTAATAGGTGAATAAATTCACTTGCGCAATAAATTATAAAGCTCCATTCCACTCCACACTCAACCCCTATACTTTCTCCTTTTTATTTGTAAAGCTCCATGTATAGAATAAAGAACGAGTGAATATTTTGCAGGAAAATACCGAAAACAATCAATCTATCAAGTGAACTGTTTCTAGTATTCATTTAAGACTTTTAAAATAAATGTTATTCAGTTACTTTTTTGCCATAATTGAAAGAAAAATCTTGTGTCAAGGTTTATTAAATGATTTCACTTTTCAGACTTCATAGTTCAGGAAAACCAAGTTAACATACTTCAGGCTGGTATTCATCACAGATCGAGATTGGTTGGAGAATCATTAGAAGCCGGATAGGTGTTTCGTCGTAGTACGAGGCTTTTCAGCGGTGCCCACCACACCCATGACGCTACCAGGGATCGAAAGCAGGATCACCAAGTTCTGCGGCCAGCAAGTCAACCACTTAGCCACTGAGTCAGAATCCAATGGTCTACATTTTGCCACTTTTGTCTCTAGAGCTCATTAGTGGCTTTATTCGAGATGAGATTCCCAAAGTTCTAATGAGAAGTCATGACCGGTGTGGCTAACCAAGTCGGACATGAGGACAGATATTCAACGACGCCATTGGATGGAGGTTGTGCTATATCATGAACTGACAGAAGTGGGAAAATTTGAACCATTGGATTCCGACCCAGTGGCTCAATAACAGCGTGTTGGCCACGTTTTAAGTTCGATCCCTTGTGGGGGTCATGCAAGCGCATTGCTGACAACCACATACTAGAATGAAACAGCTTTCCAGTGCTTCCAGGTTTTCGATGGGTCTCCAATTAATATCAGTCTGTGATGAATACCAATGTGAAATCAATAAATAAATCCCCTCAAAATTTCGAATTGAAGCAACGTATTTCAGTTGCAGTACTTTTTAGGTGTCATCAAGAGAGACCTAGGGAGACTATATATATATATATATATATATATATATATATATATATATATATATATATATCCTAGTGTCTTTTTTCTTTTAATTTCTTAATAATAGGCGTGGTATGATTGTTTCCATTCATTTGGCTTTCATTTTAATGAGTTTCCCTTCTAGAATTGATAGGAATATTGGCACTCAGCTGGTAGCATAAATATCACTAATTTCACTCTCAGGATTTTTGGATATTTCATTTAAGTTTACACCATACTGACAGCAGTAAATTAAACGATATATAACAGTTTAATTGATGGCTACCAATGGAACCCAGGCCTCGTGTTTCGTCCTGTTTAAGACATGTCAGGTGAATGTACCTGCAATGAGATTCAAACCCAGTACCCAACGTTTCAAACGCCAGGGCACCATTCACTAGGCTAATGTGACATGAGAGGTATATCTTATGTGACGGGAATTATTTTTTGTTTATTGGTACTAGCAAGAGTCTCAGTGAGAATATCATTACTTACTGGGGTGCGGGTTCATCCAGCTGACTAGTAGTATTTAGGAAGAAACATGCGTCCTGGATTCCACTGCTAGTCACCAGATACACTACAACACTAAGAATATTCGGGTATTATCGAGGCATCCACCTAGGAGCCCCCTCTGCCAGCAGCGCCCAAGCAGTTTGACGCTGTATAACACAGGAAAATTACAAGTATATATATATATATATATATATATATATATATATATATATATATATATATATATTCTAGAAGGGAAACTCATTAAAATGAAAGCCAAATGAATGGAAACAATCATACCACGCCTATTATTAAGAAATTAAAAGAAAAAGACACTAGGATAAAGATATATTCATTATTTATGTGCAGATCAATAATCATTATGTCTGTATACCGATTTTAAGTCATAACCTCTGAATCCTCTAACCATCAATTTATTCTGTCTTTTGGAACCTATCCAGAAAATCTAGAGTTTCATACGTGAGTGATACTGTTGGTTGTCAGTGGTTTCTGGATGACCATCACAAAGTATACTCCGGACATGCACACACACACACTTGTATTGATCAGCGAAGTACTGTCACAGTATAATTTTAAAACATTTAACACCACGAGAGAGAGAAACATCTCAACAACTTTTACTCTTATACTCAGAGGCTATCTTTTCGTGGATATTACGTAACACGGTCATATTGTAGACATACTTCTAGTCGATCATATGTTCTCCGGGTAAAGGATGAACTAGTAAAAAGTGACTTTAAAAAAGTGTTACTTCCAGAAGAAGAAATGATACAAATTCACTATGAAACTGCCGCTATCGAACTAAATGAGTTACAAAATCTATCGTTTAACAAATTAAACTTCTTGCTTTGTTAAACAACTTTGCAGTGAGACAACACGCTAAATAAAGAGTGGAATGATTGTTTAGCAGGAAACATTAATAGACCAGCGTTAAATAGAGAATACAATCTCACCAGACAAAGAACAAGAGAGGGATATCATCTCAATCTTATCATTGGGAACCTGAGAGCATTGGACAACTGTTTCGTCTTAGTCTTCAGCAGTGAGCACTTAATGACCCCGCCTCACCACGGACCGAACCCAGGACCTTCAAGTTCCCTGGCCAGCACGTTACCATTAAGTCACTGAATCGTAATCCATGATCCATATTTCCAACTTCTGTCAGTTTAAGACATAGCGCGACAATCACCAAATGTCATCGTTGAGTAATTGTTTTCACGTCCATTAGGTTTGCCCCACCAGTTACGACTTCTCATTGGAACCCCAAGAATTACTTCTCAAAGCTAGTCACCAATGAGTACAACATTAATTGGATTTGGAGGTTTGTGTGGGTTTATTGATTTCAGGTTGGTACTCATCATGGACTGATGATCAGTTTCTGGGTGCGCACTGCTGAGGAGTCCCATACTGGGACGAAGCAGCTGTCCAGTGCTTCCAGGTTTCCAGTGTTCTTCCAACTGGTGTCAGTCCATGATGAATACCAACTTGAAATCTTATCATTAATTATTAGTATAGCGGAAATAAAACACAAACACAATCGAATGTCATTAACATGCTATAACTTTCTTATGTGATGCAAAAACCAAGTTCAGGTGCATGAACTGGCAAATAAACGATACCTATGGTACGAAAACTAATGATTAGACCTGGTTACCGAAGCCTAGGTAGGTGGAGTCGATGTTTGAACTCATGATCCAATGGCTGAAAGTTGACTGTCTAAAAAAAATGAGGTGTAGATCACTTCATTGAATCAGAGTCATGATGATCTCTATAGAATAAACTCTTTTTGCAATCCCACTAATCTGTTTCATTTAGTAGGTATCATATATATGTTAAACTTCGAAGAGACGGATGAACTTCAGTCATGTGTACAATAATGTTTTTGTAACATCGGCAATCGCTAGAACTTGAAACTGGACCAACTATCACTGTGTTATTTATTACCGTAATGTACGCACCACCCAACATTCATTACCTCTAATTTCATATAGTAGCCTATCAAACACTTGAGAAGGTATATCTCCCTAAGCAATTTCTTTATCCAAACAGATAGTTATCAAAAAGAGGCAAAAACGTGATGTTAAGTGGTTGTAGGTAATTGGCGGGTAGTTGTAAACTTGTGATTTGCACTTTTACACACTCATTGGGTTTTTCGATGCACTGAATCCATAGGTTCATGTTGTAATGCCTTAAGCACCCATTCTAGTTCGATGTAGCTCTCTTACACATCAAGTGTTTACATGTTAACAATAAAAACTTCCGAAACTGTTTTGTTACTTATTGATACTCAACAACTTCAAAGGGTTGCATAATCGCCTTGAGACTTGAATGCACATCATTGAACTTTGAAACGACGATCACTACTGAGGGCAAATTAAGCTGCAACTGCTAGTAAAACAAAGCAACAACTCACTCAGTTATAGTGACAGTTTTCCATTCATCATAGTGCTTACCTATAGGATTAACCCTAACGATATTTCCGTCGCATGATGCAAGTGCTCCCAACTTCAAATAAGCCTCAGATGCCTAATCACTACTCTATGACGTCACGACATGCTTAGGAGATTTAAAACTAATCATACAACAAACCTTGCCTAGTCTTTATTTAACACAGAGTTTGACAGTGTAATTACTTTGCAAAGACTTGTATCCACTGACTTCAAACTGAATAGACTACTGATCATTTTATAAGCGACTTCCAAAATGTTTCCTATGTATCCCGTGCTGCCTATCTGCGTGGATTAATGATGGACAGTGACTGGCAATGGAATCCATGACGCGCATTCCCTCCTATTTGGGACTCGTCAGCCGGATGCATCTTCCTCCCAGTGAGTGTTGTCCCGACTAAGACTTGAACCCAGGGTCAATTGCTTCAAACGTCAGAGTGTTATCCACTAGGCCACCGAGTCACAACCGCCACTTCTTGTGGGACAGGCATAGCTTTTATGTTGGTACTTGTATTATCTCGCCGTTGATTGGAACGAATTGGTCGACCTCTATTGGCAAATGGGCTCGTGTACGGTACGTCCAGATGATGAGTTCCAAATAAGACGAAACGAGTATCCTGAATTCCACTGCTAGCCACTACTCATCATTAATGTAAAATTGAAACAAAATCAATATCGAGATATACATGCAGGAACCTATATGCCAGTAGGAACCGATCAATTCAGTCCAATTAACGACGGGGTAATACAACCACTAACGTATATATACGTGAATGCTGCATTCTGTTTTTATGAAGCAAGTTAATTCAGAAGATCAATTTGTTGTATCTTTTGATCTTTACTCAATTTTGAGGCTACCACCACCACTTATGAAAAAGTAACAACAAGCTTATCTTAGCCACCATTTATTATGCATAGCAGTGTTATTTTTTTTTTGTTTAAAAACTCTAGAAACCCTATGAAACATGCTCAACTTACAATATGAAAACAGAAAATAAAAAGATGACCACTTACCGTTTTTCTGTTCCATACGATTTTTGAGCTACTTTTGCGTGAAGTATAATTAAAACTTGATCCCGTCGATCAATCAAGTAAGCTCTCATCATATCACGTGTCAATATACTTAATGATTCACAACAAGCTGTACTTCCAGATGTAACAACAGCACCGCCACCGTTATTACTACTACTCCCACTGCTACTCATTTTAGTAATATTTGAACCATCGTTCTCTTTTAACCGATTCGATAGTAATGTTGATGATGAACTGGTTGGGAAATCGGTCAGAATATCCTGGGTTTTAGACAGGGTAGATGTAGACTGTAGAATCGCTGAGTGTATCTGGTCGGTAGTTTCTTCTCGATCTGTATTCATTGAATTAAGTTGTGCATAGTTTCCATCGAATATCGGTATATTCAAAGATCTCAATGATTCACAGTATAATTTGTTATGATTGCCATCATTACTACTACTAATAACATCATCGTTAGTAGTATTATTGGGGACAGATTGACAATTATTATTGTTCAGTAGTAAATGATTCGAAAGATTGGATAATCTTTTTTCATCATGTTGAAATGCTTGTGAAGATGTCATTGTAAGTGTATTATCATTACTGTTACTCACAGCACACGTAACCAATTGGAATGTTTTACTGAATTGGGTAAATTCATTTGTGAACTGCTTATTACTGTTATGTTCATTAGTATGCCTGTCTATTGGATGCAAGGAAGGATTGATATAATTCTCTGACAGTAATGATGATGATGATGATAACGATCGTTGAGCAAATTGACTATCCAGGGATACACGATTGACTGGATTCTCTGAAGGCAGAATTCTTGTACTAAAAAAATTAATATGTTCTTGATCTGTATTCCGATCGTGTTGTTGAAGTATTTGTTCTTTTTTGGGCATTATTTTAGGTAAATGTTGATCTAATATTTTGTCAGAAATAGACTCTTTTTCAAGTTTATTTCTAAAGGAAGGCGAAACGAAAACACAAATTTTTTCTTTAAGATAACAGATTGAAGATATTTTGTAATAATTTGTAGGTTCCATTGTTCCCTTAGTTACTTCTTACAACTGATTGATTTCACCTCCCTCATCTAATTCAAATATTTACTCCATGACAAACGTAATGCAGATCAACAGTCTCAAAGGAACCTAAGCAGATGCATCATAGAGTAATGTGACCATCTGAATATCACCTTGATTGATAAGTAACTTCCATGTATTGAATTTGGCATCTGAATCACTTTAGTCTGGTCAAAAGGAGTCTGACGATATATGCGCTGGTATTTAACTACTTATTTGCATTATTCAGTAGTATAATATACTGAAATACCACAATGAAATAGCCTCAATTATTTAAAATAGACTTCACAGGAATGTTAGTGACATCAGGGATTTCACTACTGACTGTTTGATTTATTAGATTTACAAGTGTCCCTATGTCTTTCGAAAGATACAATTGAAAAAAAATGAATGAACGAACAGTGCAACACAGATCAGCAGGTTACTTCATCCAGATTAGTAAAAACACATTAGCTTATCATATTTTTGAGATGAATGGAAATTTTTAATTTAGAGGTAGTATTCATCATGGACTGACATCAGTTGTAGAACCATTGAAAACCTGGGAGCACTGGACAGCTGTTTCCCCCTAGTATGGGACTCC
Organism: Heterobilharzia americana; assembly: GCA_944470555.2. Lineage (NCBI taxonomy): Eukaryota > Metazoa > Platyhelminthes > Trematoda > Strigeidida > Schistosomatidae > Heterobilharzia > Heterobilharzia americana. Next base: position 15,344,223 of record OX104129.1, read on the forward strand.
TCGACAGTACGCACTAGATGGATATCATGAAGCTCTGATGAGAAGCCATGACCTGTGGGGTCAACCAGTCGGAAGTGAAGTAGATGCCAACTGAAGACCTTGGGTGATAGTCGCGCTATATCGTGAATTGACAAGAGTTAGAAACTGTGACCCACTGAATACCGACCCATTGGCTAAATGGTTAACGCGTTCGCCGTGAACCCTGAAGGTCGTGAGTCTGATGCCTAGCCGGGTCGTAGGTGCATACTACTGAGAAGTTAAGTCAGCTTATCATTAGAATAGTCTATTATTACATCAGTCCAAGGAATAAATTTGGAAATCACTTGCACACAGAAGTGCTAACAAATTTTCAAATCACTTCGATCTGATCTACTGATGAATGTGTATTAACTCGTGTGTCACAAAGAAATGGATAACGATTCACATCTTCCTATCGAATACTGTGACTTGATAGAAGCGAAATGCTAACCATGTATTGTTATTGGAACAAACACTTAGTACAACAAGGGTGTCAAGGTCTACGCAATACAAAATAATGAAGAAACATTATGAAAACATTAAGGAAACAAGTCAGAATGAAAACAAGACAGAATTGGGTTGTTAAAGAAATAGGCTTTAAGATAAAACCAAGGAAGCATTTACCACTTTCGTTTTACTTTTCATTGATCGGAGAAACAAAAAAAACCATTGTATGTTCGCTACTAATTTCTATTCTAAGCAATACCTTCTATCGTCTCAAGTTAAGTTGTTTGATCTCTTGGATTAAGCATTCAGGGAGTCGTGAGACACGCCATTCTGGCTATCTTTATACCACTGGAAATCTCATGTCACACTTCTACCATCACTCACGCAACTAATCAAATGCAAAGACTTTTCTGCTACCGCCAGTGATTCATTGCAAAGGGTGAGTGCAGCTGCAGGCTCCCATCAAACTTGTAGAAGTACTTTACACTTTTGTGGTACAAAACATATGCCACACTTATGGATATTGATCAGTAACTGATCAAGTGCGATTTGAGTGGCCTATTACATTCTAAAACGATACCATCTGCATACTCTAGGTCGAGTAGTCCTTTTACCCGGTAAAGGTATACATCACCACCCAATTCATTCAGGGTTGTCTTTAGAATGCCATCAATGGAAAAGTTAGAGGAGGAATGATGAAATTGCTTAGACCTGTCGAGTCCTATTATTATTTCTGAACAATGGAGATAGGTAGCTGAATACCTTTACTTTACGTAAGGTTTTGAGGTACAAGCCTTCCAAGGTCCTAACACACTCCTGAGAACCCCCTCTGTAACAGATAGTCTCAGAGTACAGTTCTGTTCAATGAATCAAAGGCGACCCTAATGCCAAGAAACGCCACCACCGTTTACCTGCAACACATATGACGGTGCCCAAACATTTGGTGAAGGGTGAACACATGATCGTTCCATCTATAACCTGAAAAATCCTAATCTGTTCCTCTCAGATCAGATTCTCAGGTGTTTTGAGCAGCCTGAGAAGTGTGTATGATAGCAGCTAAAGGTAGCAGACAGATAACCCGACGATTATCACACTCTATGTGAATTCTTTGTAAATGTGGGTAAAGCAATATTTTCATTTTTTTAGAGTTACGAAACACTAACAATCTTCCATATCTTCCCAAAGACTGTAGTCAGTTTCTTGACTACAGTCTCCCCTCTATCCTAAAAAACAACAGGGGTAGGCTTGCCTGGACTGGGCGCCTTAGGGCACCTTGACACTTGGAGTTCCCTAGGGACCTCCATTTTACTACTTGAGTCAGTGTTAACTGACCATGGAGTACAAGATAGTGACGTTGATGTTGCTGCAGCGTTAGGCCGGCTAAAATGCTTTTTGAAGTGCTCCGCCTGGCGCTTCAGATGTCTATGAAAGTTGGTGATAGACCTACTAGCCTTGACACCAGGCTGGTGTCTTGGGTCAGCTAGAACAGCATCCGACTATGGGTGGATACAACTGCTGCCTTCATTTCACTGGTGTACTCTAACCTGTAGGCCTCGCAGTCCTCACGCAAATGCTGTTTGATCTGTTGCACTAGGGACTTATGTACATCATTGTACTTACTGTCCGCTAGAATACACCGACTAGCCACAAAAAGCTTCAAGGAGCCCGTACAGACCCAGTGTTTACCAGCAGGATATCCTTCAAAGCCACAAACAGCTTACTTGTCTTTTTTATGGTGTTTTGAAAGTGCATTCAATCCTCACCTATGCTTTCTGGAGGTTCGACAGTTAGCATAGCTCCATTGATATTTAGTTTCAACACTACGTGCAATGAGTCTGCCTACGTCGACCCGTTGAGGGCGATAGCCTTTATGACCCCCAAAACGCAAGATGAACTTAGCCCACACTAAAGAGTGATCAGAGTCCAGACAGGTGCTTTAGAAGGAGTAGCATTCCTGAATACACCCACTCCACTGGCAGCTGACCACAATATGATCTATTTGAGTCCAAGCTCGAGTGGCAGAGGGAGGATGTCAGGTGACTGTCCCAAAAATTGTTGCTGGCTAGAAATACATTGTGATCTAAGCAAAACTGTAGATGCTGTTTGTTATCTAACCTGCAACCGAATTAACATCATCGGCCACCTAAACGAACCTCCTCTAGGCCTAGACTCCAGATATGTGCACTCAAGTCCCCCCAGCTAGCACTACTACATCCACACAGCACACCTGATGCACAAGGTCACTCACTTGATGGTAAAACTCATCAACCGCATCCGGGCTGCAGTCAGTCGGGCCATATGCAGAGATGACCAGGAGATATAGTTCTCCTCGCCAGGTACTTTTCACTCCAGTTGAAACTTCTAGCTCAATAGCATACAAACGACTGTTGACAGAGATCCAGTCAATAAGTGCAGCTTCGGCTCTGACGCTTCGTGCGATAGCAACGCCAATAGGGCTGGCTGATCACGCCACAGGATCGCCAAGTAACTGTACTATGAATACACTTTTTGAGCTGCCACATGGGGAAGTTATTCAATGCAACTCATCGGGGGATTCGACATACTTCAACAGTAAGGTCTTGTAGAGTCTTAACCAAACCTTTTTTTTATCCCATCTGTATCAAGGTCTAAACGTTAAGGGCAACAAGCTTGAGTGGTGTACGCAGTTTGAGAATAGTTTCATTAGAAATTGCACTGATGGAAAGCTTTCGAAAAACATCTGTTTCGCTACTCAATAAAATGCAAACAAACCAGAATAGCGATATAAATATGAATAGAATGAATAAGCAGAAAAAAATTTGTTACACGATAAGCTTTCTTCGTGCAGTAAGATTTAGTGAAAGCACAGTAGTCCTATTAATGCAAGAGTAAAACTTAAGCCTCCTCTCGAAAGCCAAACGTTCGAACGTGGTGATTGTTGCAAGTGACTTCAACGCACAGGTGGGTAGACTGAGTGAGGCAGAAAGGTACTTAGGTGGTACTTTAGGAATCCCGGCTGAACGGACAAACAATGGTGATCGCCTATTGTAACTATGCTCAGATAACCGCCTATTTTTAGCCAGCACAAATTTCAGACATAAGAAAAGACACTGTCTGACGTGGCGTCCACCGAGCTCATCTCAGCGATGGACACAGATAGACCACATTGCTATTAGTCATCGCTGGAGAGGATCGGTGGAAGACTGCTGCTCCTTCTGGAATACACTCTTGGATAGCGACCACGTGTTGGTTTGAGTGCGTATATGCCTGCGTCTCAATGGACATAGGAAAAATTTGGAAACAAAGCCACCACGAGTACTGCTGGACAACGGAAACACCAAAGCCGTGTTCAGTGAGAAGTTGACTAGGCAGTTGTCGGAACAGAAGACTATCACTCATCCAGAAGAAGCTTGGTACCATCTCCAGTCTGCTTAAAAGCAGCGTTGAAGACCGTAGCCGACTCCGAAAGAGTGGCTAAAAAGAGCCAGTGGATATCAGCAGCTTCTTCCGAACTAATGGATGCACGGAAAAGCATCCCTGCAGGCCCCGAGTACAATGAAGAGCGGGCACAACTTAAAAGTAGATCGAGAAAAAGTCTACGCAACGATCGCGAACAGTGGTGGGCAGTGAAGGCTAAAGAGATGGGAAAGGCAGCAGCGATCGGTAATAGTAGACAGTTATTTAGACTTATTATAAGGAGACTGGGGGGAAAAGATCAACAACGTTAGTGAAACTATAGCGGAGAAGGACGGATCTGCGATTCACTCGCAGGGGAGACGACTGGAACGATGGGTAGAACACTTCGAGGAGCAGTTTAACTGGCCTCCAGCCACCACTCCAATGCCCACTATCCAGTCGGATCCTGAATGGAACATTCAGATAGGCCCCCAACACTAGAAGTTGAGAAAGCGGTAGGTAACCTGAAACGGGGAAGGGCAGCAGGACCAGACGGATTAACTCCAGAGGTATGCAAGGATGGTGGTAAGGTGCTCTTAGGTTAACGGAAGTGTTAGCCACTATGTGGGAATCAAACACGATCCCCTCTGACTGGTCTAAGTCAATGATTATCCCAGTCTTCAAGAAAGGCGAGAAGTCCTCCTGTGAAAACCACAGAGGAGTCAGCCTGACGAACATAGTGTCTAAGATTCTAGGTTACATGATTCTTCGACACCTGAGTGGAGCTCGGGAACAGCAAGCCCGGGAAAACCAAGCAGGCCGCGGATGTACCGACCAAATATTCACACTGCGCCAGGTCTTGGAACACAAACACGCTTACCGGCGCACAACACTGGCTGTATTTCTCGAACTGAAAGCGGCATTCGACTCCGTTCATCGAGAAGTCTTATGGCAGAGTCTCTCACTGAAAGGTGTGCCGAGTAAGTACATCACCTTTTGAAGGCTCTCTACTAGAACACTTGTGAGCATGTTAGAGCCTATGGTGAGATGTCAGGTGAGCTGTACTCATCGAGTGGTGTCCGTCAAGGGTTCCCACTCCCTCTATTCTTATTCAATTTTATCATAGATATTCTTATGGAGGTTTCCCTCTCGTCACCTAATTACGCAGACGTTGACCTAATCGGTGGAGAATTCTTGTTAGACCTAGAATATGCAGATGACACTGTCCTGTTAGCTGGAGATGCTGACAAGATGCAGTCTTCTGAACACTTTGAGTAGCGATTTGAGAATGTTTGGGATGCGTTTCACACCACCCAAATGCAAATTGCTGCTCCAGGATTGGTCTTCAACAGTGCCACGACTAACAGTAGAGAGTGAAGTGGTTGAGTATGTCGACCACTTCACTTACCTGGGAAGTAGGATGAACCCTGGTGGGTTAGTTGCCTATGTAATCTCTGCACGAATACAAAAGGCTCGATTGGCTTTTGCCAACTTACGCCACCTGTGGCGACGCCGTGATATACGTTTGTCTACTAAGTGTCGCGTATACTGCACAGCAGTCCAGTCTGTTCTACTGTACGGCTATGAAACATGACCAGTGAAGGTGGAAGACATGATAAGGCTTTAGGCGTCTGACCACCCTTGCCTTCGTAGTATAGGCCGTATTCCGTGGTGTCACCACGTGAGTAACGCAGACATCAGGTATAGAGTCTTAGGGAGTAGAGGTAAGTCGGTTGACGAGGTTGTGAACCTTTATCGATTGAGATGGTTGGGGCACGTGTTAAGTATGCCTAGTCATCGATTGCCTCGTCACACAATGTTGGCTGAAGTAGGTCCAGGCTGGAAAAAGGCCCGAGGTGGCCAGACTAAAACATGGCACTAGTGTATGAAGTCTCCGATTGTTGGTTTGAACCATGTGCGATGACGCAGACTACTAGTTGGTTGGGGTCCGCGGGACAAGAGGAACTAGTGGTTGGAGACTGACTCTGGGTGATCACATGGCTGAGAACCGATGTCAGTGGCGCAGATGTATCCTCATCTTAACACTACACCGATTCTCACCATTTTGTCATTCTTCGTTTCTCTCTTCTCATACTTTATATTTCTTTTGACTGCATTCTCTTATCTTCATCTTACACCTCACTGCCTTTTTACTTGATGTACTGATATGAGGTGTAGCAACTCGGACCGTTACGCAGTAATGCCTGGTCCTAGGTTGATCTGGATGGGTAAATGGAAAACTTAAGCACTGTGGTAGAATGTAATTCCATTTCAGTTGATTTATTAGAAGTATCACACAATGGAACAGTATTGTTTACTGAATTACGTTTCGTGCATAATTTGTCCTTTATCATATCAAGATATGATCTATAAGTTTTATCGACAAACAACTCCCATTAGAAACAATGCATTGTTGCAGTGTAGCCACATTGCAAAATGATCAATAGCATTCGGTCAGCACTCAGGACAAGACAACATGAGATTGGTTGCTCTCCAATTATTAATCGATGCATCTCATATAGTCCTACAGGAAGTCAATCGAAACCCGAATAGCTCAGTGGTAACACTGCTGATGACAAGGGTTCGGATCTCAAAGGGGACAACAGTTCCATCGAGGGTGAAGACAGGCCTTGGCGACGAGTGCCAACAAGAACAAAACCTCGGTCTAGAGCTTCTTGTTGATCACCTGCAATTAACTAAAAAGTAAAACCTCCCTTAAAGTATTTGATTTTTAATTGTTCCAGAACTCTTTGGGGTTAATGTTTAACACTAAACTCATTCTTCCATTTTCAAATAGTTTAGCAAAGAAGTCAAGGAACTAGACCCACTATAGCACCGAAAAATTTCAAATATCAAACGATTACTGATACCCGCTGCATAAGAGTTGGCTCTCGTATCTTAGTGACCTAGTAAACAAAGCCTATGCGTTTGAAGCGATGAGTACTCGGTTCGAGTCTCAGTGGGGATAATATCACCCACTGGGATGAAGGTGCATCCAGTTGACGAGTTCCAAATAAGACAAAACACGCGTTCTGGATTCCACTGCTAGTCGTCAAGATGAATACAGCTTCTGCACTTCTTAAAATCACTTCCGAGGTAAGGATATGAAGGATTGTAATGGTGTGCCGGCTTCAACCTTATCCGAAACAAATTTTATGAATTTTGACCATCACTTAATGTTTCATACCTATATTGGTTAACATTCAGTGGTTAACCAGTGTACATGAACTAGTGAAGCTAGGGCTCATTGGTTAAGAGAGATGACCCTCAACCAATCGGCCACGGGTTCGAACACCGCTCCATCTACAGAGGTTTGAACAGCTAAGTAGTATCATTAGCCCTCACACAATCTTTGTGTCTCACTGCATACTGCCTGACATAAACCGGTCAATTATGATCAGAATAAGCAGGAAATAAGGCCTCTCACTTCAAAAGTAACTATCATCGAATCCCTCAAAGAATATTATTTTCTTTGAGATTACAGTTATGTCTTTGTGATGATCTGCAATATATGTCAAATCCAAGTCAAGTATTTCTCCATGTCTATTGACATTTGACGTTGAATATAGAACACTAAATTACTGAGTCACTTAATCAAGTGTCGACAGTTTACAATCTGACCGCTTAAACTTCGACCAGTTACATTGGTTTCTACTAGGTGTACAAATGCATATGTTATAGATAAAGGTTTTAGATATATTGGCATTCCTTTAAGAATCCATAAAGATAGTGTAAGACAAAAACTAACTGAAAGTAGAGAAAGAAACAACGGCACTTTTATTTAACTATCCTAAAAACCTCACTGGAATTTTTCTTGGTAAATATAGGAAAAGTGCATACTGGAAAACACAGGATCGAATAAAATTGACAGAACATTCTTAAACTTATCTCCAGTTACAGTAGATATTATCATTTTTGAACGGAATATTGCTAAAAAATGTTTTATCAAGAAATTTTCAACAGAAAATCGCTCAATCATCCCAACGAAATATTATCTCAAGGTCGTGTCGCCCAAAGACTGACATCAGCTGGAGAAGTATAAAAAATCTGAGAGCTCTGAGGGTTTTTTTTGTCCCCACAAACATCCACTTGAACTACAATCCAATGGTGACTGCTAATGGAACTCTTCAAGACGGATTTCCTGGAGTTTTAATGAAAAGTTGTAAACTGTTGGAAATAGAATGGATGCCATTAATTATATTAGATGATGGTTGCATTATATCAGAAATTGATAAAAGTTGGAGAATTAGATCAACAGATTCCAATCCAGTAAGTGAATGGCAACATGCTCACCATGAAATGTGACGGTATGGGCTCGACCCCTAGTAAGGTTGTCGATGAGAACGAATAATCGCTGAATTGTACACTCACTGACTGATCACTGTAGAGAAACTAACTTTTCATGTTGTCTAGTCATGGGTGCTGATCGAACTCCATGGATCATTTCACAATGTAACCACCAAGCTAGGAGACTAGCTGACCATCACGGTGCACTTTGATGGGTGTTAGTTGGTTGGAGGCGATCGACAGAAAGCTCTGCTCGACCTAGGTTTCGTTCTTGTTGGAACTCGTTAACAAGGCATATCTGTGACCTCGAGAGAACTGATATCGCCTGCGAGATTCGAAGTCGGATCACCCGGTGTTGTAGTCAGCTTCCTAGCGTGGTGGTCACATTGTAAAATGATTGGTAGAGCTCGATCAGTACTCAGAAGGACTAGACAACATGAGATCGGGTGCTCTCCAGTGATCAATCAATGCATGCAATCCAGTTCTCTACAGTAGGTCAATCGTGGCCCGAACAGTGGGCGGAACATCAGTTCTGTGGAGGTTGTAGATACGCCTTGCTGACGAATGTCAACAACAAGCATGAAATCAAGATCTAGAGCTTCCTACCGATTGCATCCAACCAACTAACCTAAATAGTGCATTATTCAGATCAGTGTACAAATGGTTTTGCAACTATTTTACACTGATTCAATGCTACCAAAACGCCGAAATGAATAAGTCTGATTATAGACAACACGTAACTCTATCTACTACACTTACTGGATAAAGAAATAGTTTTTCTCAAACACTAGTCTATTAGATGCTTTCAAGCGTTATAATGCCAGTGCATGCGTAATTCTCTATGCTTATGATATAACTTGATTAGTCATGAGAATAGACTAGAGAGAAATAGATTTGTCAGTTTCACCCAAATAATTATGATTAACCAATCTGTTTGTATATTGATAATGACGACAACAACAAAAAACGAAACAAAGTATATTAACTACACAAGAATTATTCACACTGTGAAAGCATAGACTAAGGATTTTATTCATGCAAAAAGAAAACAAGGCTGAAAAGGCAACTTGGCTAGAACAAACGGATTAATTCGCTTTCACAATACAGTAAGGACGGTATGCTAATTGCATAAATCACCATTATTATTAGACAAGCAAAACTTTATTAAAATACATCTGTGCCTACCACGAGAACTCATGACCAAAATCAACAGAATGGTATAAGTAAATACAACCATATTTTTTACATAGTTACAATATCTGGAATCTAACCAAACACACCACTATGCATTTAGAACTATTACAAAGATAGTAAGTAATAAGAGAATAATGAGGTCAGTCACTTGTGCCACTGGACGGTTAGGTAGATTACAAAAACAAAACGCCAAACATAGTAGTTGAATCCAATGAATACCACCACTTCTAGGAGTTGAAGTCCGTTAATCTATTTAATTCCAAGCTGAAATCGCCTTAGAAATTGGAGTACATGAGATCCATGATCTGAAGTTTATCGTAAATGGTTTGAGCAATGTAATTGCTTCCATCAATCTTTGACATTGCAAAAGCGTAACAAAACACCACATATATAATGGTTGCATATGCCATGAAGGATTATTCAAACAGTAATACTAACAAACAGTGAAGCAACTGAACGGTATCCTTGGAGCTACTTTAAAAAGTACCTATCATTAAATTGTCACTGGTATTTCGGTGGATGCAGGCCGGGGGCTGGATGTAGCATCAAAGCAAATGTGAATAATAAATCAGTGATGAAGTTTACACCCAAAATGAGAAGTCACTCATCCCTCTTTTCGTTCTCTGTCTACTAACATAATTTCTTGTAGCCCTAATCGGTGTGTAATCATAAAAATAAACACCTAAGTTTCAAAATGGAAACAAAGTAGTACAGTTGATAATGATGAGGATAGTGGCTAACTGCACAATCAAGGAAGTGCGTTTCGTCCTAATTGGGACTCATCAGCTGGATATATTTGCCTTACAGTGAATATAATGTTGTTTCCACTAAGACACGAACCCATGACCAATCTTTTTGAACGCCAAGGTGTTACCAACTAGGCCACTCCTTGTACAACGGGTATAGTATATTTTGATTACATATTTTATAGGCTCCCATCGTTGATTGGATCAAAATGACCAGCCGAAACTGAGTATAAAGGCTCTTGTAAAGATGCCTCGATATTGTCAGTATTTTCAATTCTTCATCCTCATGACACTAGTCGACTGCATGAGCATTAATATCAATAATTGAAAATCCTGACAATATCAAGGTATCTTCCACAGGAGCCAGTAGTGCCCGATCACTTCCGTTCAATTAATAATGGATGTCTACAAGCTACAGCATCAAAATGTAATGTACTGCCGCAAAATACATTACTGCGTCGACAAGCTGTATGTTTACTGTTTGCATCCTACACCTGCTTTGTTCTACCTTATATTCAGTTGTGAGCTTCTATGAAATCGTTATAAAATAGATTCTTTAAAGTTACCCATTATTGTGTGATATGACTCAGCTTCTGGTGGCCTGTTTGAACCTTGAGCTACCTAAATTCTACATCGAATATATTAGTATCAAATTGTTTCCTTTCAATTTGTTTTAATCATTTGAATACATCTCATGTACTCTCGCACATTTTTAAAATGTTTCAAACTAACCGTCTTTCAAGTTAACGACGAAAAGAAGAAAACACGTCATAGTAAATAAAATAGACTTTTAAATGTACAAAAATGCATCATATTACTATTCCTAGGATTCCAGATTCTTGTACTGGGTGAATGAACTAGACCAAACCAGATGCTAATCTAACGCCAGCTGGCTGTTTTACATCATGCTGTTATTATTAACGTTATTCACATGCAATAATTCTTTCGTTTAAAAATATTGTACTGGAAATAAGTGTGTTGAAATATTACAACATACTGAGAATTCTATACTGTATCCAACATAATGTTTGGAATAAAGCGACAATTATTATTGGGAAGAGAAGTCCTGACTAGGCAGTAGTAACGCGTTACGAATTCACGTTATAGTCGGGTGAAACCCATGGTGATTGAGTTGGAATAAAAATCTGCTTACCAGTCGGGCCTCGTAGCTTAATTAGTATAGCATCTTACCGGAAACCCGGTGGCCGCTGGTTCGAATCCCACTGCAGTCCAAATTTTCATTCCACCTTCAATCATCACACAGCATTATTATTATCCGCTAAAATAAAAAAAATCATTTAGGTGTTGGTCCCACACATCCTTCTAATAAACTTGCACTAAGAAGATCACTTATCCTTTGAAACAGTTAATTGTTTTCTTAAGCCTAATTGTATGTAATGTGCATTGAACATTCAACAAGGTAGAAATATTATATCTTAAAATACTGACAGATCCCCTAAAAATATATCATAAATCCCCCCCCCAACCCTAACCCATCTCCTCATGCACGAATAGTAAACTTGATGATGCTTAGGGAACAAAGATTAAGACAACAGTCAATACAGTGGAGGACTGCTTTCTTCATCAGAAACATATCTCCCGCATACAGTTGTGGCAAGCTTAGTCTGTGTGAAATACTACAAGTTTAATTATAAAAATGACTTTTCGAGAAGAATCAAAGCATTTCACTTACTCAACACTATAGGATGCAGTAGGAAATAAAGAAGCTTGACACTGATCGATTGCATGAGTAGAAGCTGTAGGCGGATATGACCGTGTGATATCAGGATACCCAGTCACAGGCAAATTTGAATGCATATACAATGAAGAAATGGGTTCATCTTGATTTGAATCTAAATTATACCGCAAGACATTTCGTGTACAGTGAGAACTGTAATCATTGGTAGGATGTTGATGAATACTTGTATTGTCATTCGAAGTTGCATTACTTGAAGATATTGCTGAATAAAACTGATCACAAACTGATGATGAAAGAGATTGAAAAGAAGCAGCAGCCACTGCAGCTGCAGCCGCTGCGGCTGGATAGACAACAGACGCAGCGGGATGATTTACAGAGTATCCAGAAGTCATAAAAATACTCCCGGAATTCGTAGTCAACGGAGGAGGTGGAAAAATAGGCGAGGCTGGATTTGAAGCAGACGGCGGTATCATCGAAGAAGGATATGACATATTTGAATGATTAAATAAATTACTAAAATCAGAGTGAGCATTTGTCATGTAATGATAACTTGAATATGGAGCACCTGTATTATTTATAGTCATGAAATTCATTTGATCTGTGGAACCCACTGATGATGATGATGATTGAGGCACTACAAAGAAAAAAAAGTGCAAAATATATTGTAGTTTGAGGTTTATGAGGATTTTACTTTTAAGGTTGTATTGATCATAGACTAACATCAATTGGGGAACCATTGAAAACCCGGGAGTAGTAGGCAGCTATTTCGTCATGGTATAGGACTCCTGACCAGTACGCATCTACAACCCCGCTACGGATCGAACCCAGGACCTTCAGATTTCACTAAGTCCCATACAAGAACTAGACAGCTGTTTAGTGCTCCCAGTTTTTCAATGGTTCTTCGTGATGAATACTACCCTAAAAACAAAATGCACACCACTTGCTTATAGCGCCAAGTATCGTCTATTGAACTAGATAAGTTGATACAAATCTGGGTACTGTATAGTGAAGTTACACAAACTCCGTGTCTAAAGAAGAACATTTCACTGGAATCAACGTGTCAAGTTCCAATGACTGATTGCTGGCCATATCCACACTACTTATAGGTAATTTCACTGTAAGGAGGAAAAACGTTTCCAAAATTCTCATTAACAGTGCAATATTGTTATGAAAAAGTATTTCTGCTATAAAGTTGTCCTTAACTACAAAATATGTTACACAGGTAACGTATGTAACGAGCACTCAACGAATAATCCATGTCAATAATTTAAACATTAAGAAAATTTAAGATTCTTACTTTATATATTTGTCTCACGTAGACATCAGATATCCTAACTTAATATCTCTAATGTTACTACTTGTAATTTCCCGTCGTTGATTGGACCGAGTTGATCGGTCTCTGTTGACATACGGAATCCTCTGGAGATGCCTCGATATCGCTTGTAGTTTAAGTTTAGTGGTAATGATGTATAGTAGTGAGTAATGAAGTCAAGGACACGCGTTTCCTCCTATTTGGGACTCAACAGCTGGATGAACCTGTCGCCCAGTGAGCGATGTTTTCCCAACTGAGACTTGAACCCAGAGCTGATCACTTCAAACCCAAGAGCGTTATCCAGTAAACTACTGGGTCACGATATATACTATATATATAAGCTTAACAAATTTTGGAGAGTAAAAACAAGAAACTTATTGGTGAGTAGAAAATAACCATGTACAGTCCATGTACAGACCTAACCGTGATCCTTCTCAAAAGTTATTGAGAATCTCTCAAACAGATACTTCTTTTGTAGGTTCTATTGATCTATTCAAGTAGGTGACCAGTTTTGAGGCAACCTGAAAAACTTGACTGCTTGAACTGAGTTAATTCAGGAAAACAGCTGGTGAGCTCTGTTGCAAATTAATGAAAACGTTCATCCAATTTTTAGATCACCTTTAGCTAAAAAGTATTATAAACTGACATGAGCAGCCTTTATCTATGCATATCAGTCAGACAGTAGTATAAATTTGTGGGATCAGGAGAATTTTAAACAGAACAAGAGCCTATGTTTCAAGTTTTTGGTCTCTTGTTTATGACTAGTTAACATGAGATCTAGTGAAGCCATGGTAATAAGTTACTTACCTCAGTGATCACAACAACGAGCAAGCTGACTGATAGACTTAAGTCATTATATAAGACTAGAGTATCACACTAATCACCACCTTGTGATTGCTTCGTCGAGGAAACTTGTTTATGTAGGCACTTGGTTGCAACTCCACTGAATCAGAGTTAGTATCTTTGATTACCGCAGTTGATGACCAGAACTGGAATCTCAGGATGAACGAGAATGAGTTTTATCGAAGCTGTGAATATGCTAGCCAAGAAAACTATTTCTAAGGTGTTTGGTATCAATCGATGATGGAGCTTACGATTATTTAATGTGAAAACAGTGCACCGTAGCGCTTTTCCACATAAATCAGTGGATACATTTCACACTCAGTCGAAAACTCACGGCCAACGCTCAGTTCATTAGTTATCAACACAAGACCTGGAATAACTGCGTAACAGTCAAAGTTTTCACACCTCATATCGCTGCATCAAGATTCAAGACGATAAAATGAAAGGTAGAGGGATAGAAATAATAACAGTAAACGCAAAAGTCACACAACAAAGAGAACAGGAGTTAAATCTAATACCGAAATGTGATGTTTGAGTGAATCTCAAGATAAAGTATGCATGTATATATGCCACTGTGTTCGATTCTGAACCAATTCACCTAAAGTGACTAACCACAGATTTCAGATATCCTAAGAACCCTGATTAGGCAACCAACATTACCTTGCACAGCTCAAACTAACAGTCAAAGACTTTATGGACTGACGTCACATCCTGATCTGGTCACCCTTCGCTTTTTCACCAACCTAACCCTTGTTCAGTTAGCATTGGGGTGGGGGTGGGGGGGACATATTGACTACGCATCCATAACACAGGTCCCAACCATCTCACTCAGTGAATATTGGTAGTACCAACTGACTTGTCTCCTTTACTTATGACTATCCGTGTAACCTATAAGATAATCGCGCAGTGTTTTCGCGAAATGCCGTTGACAATACAAAGACAGTGGTAGCCAAACATGTGAAGCTTTCTTATACCTTGCACCTTCAATGATCATTTCTCATCGTCATGTAGTAGGACAAAGTGAACTCCTACATAATATACTCGACTCTTAGAAAGCGTTCGTGCTGACATTTTGTCGGACACTGAATAACCAGGCACGGTCTTATTTTCCGAGTACATGAAGCGATCACCGTGCTCAATAACTTCACTTCCTAATTTATATTAATGATGGATAGTGGCTAGTAGTGGAATCTAGGGAGCGTGTTTCATCCTATTTAAGACTCATCAGATGGATGCACCTGCCTCCCAATAAGCGATGTTGTTCCCACTAAGACTCGAACTCGGAGCCGAACGCTTCCAACACGGGAGTTATCCACTAGGTCACTGAGTTGCGGAAGCTCGGCAGCCCATATGCCAATAGAGATCGATCAGTTCAGTCCAATCAACGACATGATAATACAAGTAACAATATATTCACTCCCTATTGTTTGGCAAGGTAGTAAGGTAAACCAGTCCTGAAACAACTATTTGTCCACAAGAAAAAAGAGCATTCTCAAATCTTCACTCACTTTTGCCACCTAGCCAGACTAAACTAATCGCGCACACTAGATCGATACAGGAAGCTCTTGACAGGAAATCAGTTCCTGTGAAGTCAGACGGAAAGAGGGGAAGCTCCTTAAGGATATCTATGGCAAAGTTGAATATAAATATTAAAAAATGGACATCCCTGATGGATTAAATAATTTACTACATAGTCCAACACCCCAGTGATCAATTTTATACAGAACGTGTCTACACCAAGAATAATTTAGCCATTCTAAAACTATTTCTAGTTGTCTTACCAAGTATTTCTTGAGTCAATTTTTAGTTACTTGGCTAATAAGAATGTTGACTATATTGCTTGAAGGGGTTGAAGGCGAATTCACAAAGCTAAAGGCTAGTAAATAGTGGAGAATAATGTTCTGGTAACAATATGATGTTTTGAATCCAACTCATTTGAGTTCTTGATGACATCATCAACCAGTTGAGCATTTATTAATGAACAATATTTGTGTATTGGCAAAACAACTACTCTTACTTAATGATCTAATCAGGACGTGCATTTATAAAATAGCGGTCATTACTTAGCGTCTGGGGATAACGAAGATCGGTGGTCATCCGAAACACTGGGTTATATGACAGATAGATAGACAAAATCAACTTTGCACACAAGTGCATCACCTCAAGTCGTCACACTTCACAGCAGTACACAAAGAACAGGTAGGAAGAATAAGAATGATACCAAGGCAGATAAAGTTGTGTGAGAGAATAAACAATTTCAAGATAAAGCATAGGGAAAATATTCAAGCTTCGGAAGACATGAAGGAGTGAATACATCTGGGTCATTGTGATAGATCTTCAACCATATCACCAAGAGTCCTCAACCATTGATTCCGATCGCCTCAAGGACTCAAGTCAAGTGGTTTTCATCTCCCTACATGGTTAAGACCAACAGTCATATATTTCATCGACTGGTACCACGTTTTGGTGTGGCCACCTTGAACCCTGTTCTAACTTAATTCAACTTCCCCTAGAGTAGTACGTCAAGGCAAGCGGTGGCTCAGCACACGTAGTACATGTCCAATCCATCCAATCCAACCTCATTGATCGACTTGCCTGTCTTGCTGAGTACCCTTCGCATGATTTCAACATTTTTCACACGGTGATTCCACAAAACACAAGCAATGCTACGAAGACACCTGTGATCAAAACCCCATAACCGCTTCGTGATATGCATTAAGACTGATGTTACTGTCAAAGATACTTACATATATTCTCATTCTAACCAATGAAAATGTTATTGCTTCAAAACAGAGGAAGCGTTTCTAAATTGGTTTTCTTGTATGGACTACTACTTTACTGGGAGTATATTTATAGTCAACTTTTTTTATCATTCACACATATGTGAGAAAACAAAACCTCAGTAACAGCAAACACTTCTTCAAAACACCAATAGCAAAAGATGAAGAAAACACAACCCAAGTGATCACAAGGGTCAAGATATATGAATTTAATAATTTACTCAAATGACTAGAAAAGATGCACTAAATTTGTGTGAACCTAAGAAATATCAAAAAGAAATACCTTTGGTGGGAACAAACACATTTTCAAAGATATATTGTGTACATTTCTTTGGGAGGAGGCAGTCGGTAGGGAAATAGTACAAACTAATGCCTTTGTTAATGCACTAGGAAAACACCTAGTGTATGCATATACGCACAAAACCGAGCCTGTATATACACTACCTAGATATTCCATCACGTCAAAAGAAGAATTATGTTTGCTATACACAAAGCATAAAGAGAAAAAAGATAGAAGTCTAGTCATTTAAACAAATCTTGTCATACGTCGTCTATGTGAAAATATGCGTGGTCAGGGCATATTCGTAGAAGTGAATGAACCACCCTCCCTCCTCATGTACGTTCGTCCATGGGTAAACCCAGACACTGACGCTAAAGGTACTACTACAGTAAACAGCAACTTGGGTGCTTTATCTTATTTTTAGAAATGCGAATAAGCCATGAGAAGCAAGCAAGTATGCATGCATATAATGTGAGCGGTTAACTTCTGGAGGAAAAAGTGGAATGTTATTCTTTTTTCTGTAACAAGAAACAGAAACAGGATAAAAGTGGGAAGTAAAAGAATTTTTATTGAAAATAAGGCGACTATATTCCCAAAGGTCATCTCACTAACTTGTAATGAAAAATGGTTTACTAAAGTAGTAGAGATACAAGAACAGCAACAAGAACAATAACAGAGAAAACATGCTAGAAACTTGAAGAATTACTTGCCTTCTGAAATATTTTCTTCTATGAATTGTGTATACTGAATATAAGACGAAAATAACCACACATGTTTCTTTCGTATTTCCCTTTGAAGTAAGTACTGTCAGACTTTCTCTCTCACACACATACATATATCAGACAAATATAATGATGGTATTAATAACCATAATTCCAATAATAATAATAAATTAGATGGTCTATAAAAGGATTTGTAGAAATCAGCCGAAAATGTTTTATGCCTGGGAAAACTTTAACATCCATATTTTTAGAGTTAAAATTTAGGAGACCATTTAAGGCTGTAGTATAAAACATCCCAAGGAAACAAAAACAAATGGTAGACGTATGCAACATATCTCAAGTAAACTCCTATTTGTAATGAATGCAGCGGAACAGATACAGTGTATTAGCTTAACTGACTAATGATATGCTGAAAATAAGGCCCAATTAGTAGTAGAAGACAACTCTTGAAGAAAAATACCCTTATCACCTTGACTGACATTCAGCCAAGAAAGAAAAAGAGACATATGCATTTTGAGTAATTGGTGATTAAACTGTGTAGCTTACTTGCTAAACTGATCATCCATGTGATCTGATTAGGTTAGGTTTGATCCTGACTGAGTTTGTCGAATCACACTGATGAGGAATCCCAAGCCACCGCGAAAAAACCTTCCTGTATTGCTCTGTCAACAACAGTTCTCTAGTATTGACTTCTCATGAAAAGTGACTCCGAGGTAATTTGAAAAGAAGAGACTTCTTGAATGACATGATATTTAGAATGTGAACCTAAGCTAAACGCTTACAGTACTGAAGCGCTGATTACACTGAAAAACGTAAATACTGAGATAAACTATGCAAATGACTGCGAAGATGTAGAAATGAAAAGCACTCATGAAATAAAAAAATGATACAGTATTTCCTTGTCTGTCACTTAGACAAATGGACAAAATCAACATAGAACATTTCAAATAAGTGAACCGGTTCAAGTTGCCACAATTCACAGCAGCATACAAAGAAAACGTGAACAGAAAAAGACTAATATCAAAGTAGACAAAGTATTGTGAGAAAACAAATGATTGGAAGATAAAGGTTAGTGCTAATGTTCAAGCTTTAGGTGTCGAAGAGTAAATCCACCTGAGCCACTGTGACTCATTTTCAGTCACGTCACCAAGATTCCTCAACCAATGATTCCTAACGTCTCAGAGACTGTACCCAGTTAGTCTACATCTCCTAACACAGCTCATACCAATCGTCAGGGACTTCATCGACTGGTGCTTCGTCTTGGTCTGACCACGCTGAACTCTCTCCGCACCTAATCCAGCCTCCCCTGACATGGTATGTCAAGGTAAGCAATGGCTCGGTATGTGCAACATATCCCTAAGTCACTTCACTCGATGAAGGTTCATAACCACATCAATCGACTTGCCTGTCTTGTCTGGAACCCTTCGCTGGTGTCACCTGCAGCTATAATATTCAATAATCGTAATACATTGGTCAGTCATTGAATAATGAATAATATATTCTTCAGTTCTCACTCGTGATTGAATTTGCAATGTGATCATCCATCTATATATGACTGACCGTACTGATGCAGCATATTTGTGATGCAGAATGACTGAATCAACTAAAAAGAAAGCTTTATCACTAAGTTTCAAGGATGTTGCCAGTCATGTAGTAAAAATACTTGCCACTTCAAGCAACATCATGCTACTATTCGTCATAACACTGGCAAAGTCAAACATACTATCAATACGTTATCTGAGCCGTAACTAACCTTTCATCAGAAGGTGATATACTCGAATAGATCAATGAATGGTAGGTAATACTATAATTGTGAGTATCAGTCGACTTTCATCAACCATATAATGTTTAGTTGAGTGGTTTTAATAGGCTTCACCAGGTGACATTAATTATATGACAAGCAAAAACCAGGAACCAATAAACACCTGTTTTGTCAGGACTTTGCACCCAAAACTGTAGTCAGTATCAAACCAAGTTTAATATACAACATGTGACTACTCAATCACTATTTGGGAATCCAAGGGTCCACAATTTCCTATTTCCATCAAGTACCAATACAGCGTAACCAATATCTAATAAAAGTTATCCGGTGTTTTCACATATTATTAGTCGGTTCACGATGCCAGTGCGAACAATCGATTTCTAAATATCAAAGGAAGTTAACTGTACAGTAATAACTGCTAGGATTTTCAGTAAATGCTTTTAGCAAAACGCACGTATATATTCATGTATCAGAATTGTAAACCTCTTTCTACTGACGAAATATACCTATTTATTCGTTTAAAAAGAACAAGGCATGTATCAGTAAAGAAATATTTCTTTGAACGACTTCATTATCAAATTGTACAGTCGTATTTATATTTGCTAAAGTGACAGATAATCGCACTAAAAAGTTGCTCAGTCAATATGCAAAATATACAATCGGTGTAGGTGGTGGTATTTGTTCAAGTGGGAGAGGTAGAAAATGGGTCACTGAAAAAGGAACGAATTTATAACAAGTGGTGAGATAAGAGACAAGACAAGTCCATCCATCCATCCATCCAGATCAACCTAGGACCAGGCATTACTGCGTAACGGTCCGAGTTGCTACACCTCATATCAGTACATCAAGTAAAAAGGCAGTGAGGTGTAAGATGAAGATAAGAGAATGCAGTCAAAAGAAATATAAAGTATGAGAAGAGAGAAACGAAGAATGACAAAATGGTGAGAATCGGTGTAGTGTTAAGATGAGGATACATCTGCGCCACTGACATCGGTTCTCAGCCATGTGATCACCCAGAGTCAGTCTCCAACCACTAGTTCCTCTTGTCCCGCGGACCCCAACCAACTAGTAGTCTGCGTCATCGCACATGGTTCAAACCAACAATCGGAGACTTCATACACTAGTGCCATGTTTTAGTCTGGCCACCTCGGGCCTTTTTCCAGCCTGGACCTACTTCAGCCAACATTGTGTGACGAGGCAATCGATGACTAGGCATACTTAACACGTGCCCCAACCATCTCAATCGATAAAGGTTCACAACCTCGTCAACCGACTTACCTCTACTCCCTAAGACTCTATACCTGATGTCTGCGTTACTCACGTGGTGACACCACGGAATACGGCCTATACTACGAAGGCAAGGGTGGTCAGACGCCTAAAGCCTTATCATGTCTTCCACCTTCACTGGTCATGTTTCATAGCCGTACAGTAGAACAGACTGGACTGCTGTGCAGTATACGCGACCCTTAGTAGACAAACGTATATCACGGCGTCGCCACAGGTGGCGTAAGTTGGCAAAAGCCAATCGACCCATCTGGGTCACTTTTTAATATCAATTTATTTCTTATTCATTGACCTATTTCATATGTTTCAGCTTAATTATCACCGTTTTACAATTTTTTGACGACACTTATCTCTTAGTGTTACGTAGGCCTAGTCATCGATTGCCTCGTCACACAATGTTGGCTGAAGTAGGTCCAGGCTGGAAAAAGGCCCGAGGTGGCCAGACTAAAACATGGCACTAGTGTATGAAGTCTCCGATTGTTGGTTTGAACCATGTGCGATGACGCAGACTACTAGTTGGTTGGGGTCCGCGGGACAAGAGGAACTAGTGGTTGGAGACTGACTCTGGGTGATCACATGGCTGAGAACCGATGTCAGTGGCGCAGATGTATCCTCATCTTAACACTACACCGATTCTCACCATTTTGTCATTCTTCGTTTCTCTCTTCTCATACTTTATATTTCTTTTGACTGCATTCTCTTATCTTCATCTTACACCTCACTGCCTTTTTACTTGATGTACTGATATGAGGTGTAGCAACTCGGACCGTTACGCAGTAATGCCTGGTCCTAGGTTGATCTGGATGGATGGATGGATGGACTTGTCTTGTCTCTTATCTCACCACTTGTTATAAATTCGTTCCTTTTTCAGTGACCCATTTTCTACCTCTCCCACTTGAACAAATACCACCACCTACACCGATTGTATATTTTGCATATTGACTGAGCAACTTTTTAGTGCGATTATCTGTCACTTTAGCAAATATAAATACGACTGTACAATTTGATAATGAAGTCGTTCAAAAGAAATATTTCTTGTTCTTGTTAAACCTCTTTCTAACGAGAAGTCATTTATACCGGTATTGATCTCACCTACGAATATCTAACTTGAAAGTAGAAATCTCATTCTATCGGGATATATAAGCCAAGCTAGTACTTCTACAACGGCTAACATTTGAAAATCAGAACATAAGTTTTTGAATACCTACGAAAATTTGAACAAGGCCGGCAATTATTACCACTGGGTCTTTCATTGTCAGGCATTCAGTAATCCTGTCTACATTAATACGCTTAAGCATACGATAATACAAATTTAACAATTATGAATGACAGCCGGTTGAAGTGATTGAGACAACCAGCCATTACTAACTCTAAACTTTGACCATATATATAAAAAGCTCACCTGGAATTAAATAATACGCCCACGAAATTCCATGCATCTGCCTTATTCAAGTGCCACTCTTCCTATTCCACAATCTGATAATGGATGTTAGTTAACACTGTCCTATTGTATTGGCTCAATAGTAGCTACGCAAATCAATATCACATGACTAAGCGAGTATTTAATTAACAGATACGTAGTATTTTGTAAAATGCATGAGATAAGCTTTCCACCAACGCATAAATCAATGAGAGTGACTGAACTTAGACGGTCTTGATCTCACTGACCAACCAAAAAATTTTGTCCGTGCTAAAGAATGCGTCATCTTTACATCACCTACAAAGCGTCAGGCAAGTCAACAAAAAATTCAAACGAACTCAGACCTTAATATATCTAAGCCATCAATTTACGTGCTGTTCGAAGGTAAATTAGGGTTTATACCATTCAATGGCTAGGAATTTAGTGATCCTGCCATCGTATGGAGACTAGTTTTAACAGGTGTGAATAACTAAGTAAGTAAAAACCTACTGGTCTCTAGTTGATATGTTTCCTAATGCATCTAAGCCATGTACGTCTAGTGATTATCTACAACTTCATCTATGGAAAAAATCAATCAATTTACTTCAAATTGCCTGTAATTTTGTTCAATAATATTTCAAAAAATATCTTGGATGTGTTCATCATCCAACTTGGATACACTAACTTAATTCTACTTTTCGGACATACGGTTTAGAGTCGTGTTTTTCTCCGGTGTTACAATTAGATCTATGATATACTACTACTGAACGACTCGAGTAGTTAGAAACCACTCAGGCTGATCTGTAGATGTAATCGGCCTACGAGATCAGAGTGATCTAAATCTACAGATCAGCCTGAGTGGTTTCTGTCTACTCAAGTAGTTTAGCAGTAGTTCATGAAACTTTTACGTCAGAGATCACGCACTGGGATCTTGGCTAGCAGGCAGTTCTCAACGGAAATCATTATCGGCACCACAGTTAAGCCGTTGAAGAACTACTCAGCTGTAAGAAATACTTACGTGAATCACGCAATTTTTAAATCATCATTTTGACTACCTGAGATAACTATGGTTTGGAAACTATGATTGACACTGGGTGATGATGAATGAAGGTGAAATAAAAATTTGAGCCGCGGGAATATTTGAACCAGTGACCATCAAGTTTCCGGTTTAATGTTCTACCAACTTGTAGCTCAGTTGTTTCTTAATCTAACTGACAGTTTCCTTACTTTTATATCTATAACAAGTCATAATTAAACGATAAAGTGTAATTCAAATGAAGAAGTCTATATTTTGTTCATCATGGTTTATGTTCTTCTTGATTTAGGTATAATTAATATAAAAATGAAATTATACTTCTATACGTCTTCATGTGTTTGATACAAGGCAGCTGCTATCGCTATTCCAATCCGTTTGTCTCAATGGCCATGTTTGATTGGAACAACCCAAAGATTTCTAAGGACTAGGCAAGGTGTTATTGATACTGGGTGATGATGACTGCAGGTGAGACGGAAATTGGGGACGCGGAAGGATTCGAACCAGTGACCACTAGGTTTTCGGTTCAGCGCTCTACAAAGTGAACTACGACACGCTACTGCTGACCAGCCTTTTTCATTTCACTTTAATCACCAAGGGTTTTGCCCGACTGACATGTGAATTCCTGACACATTTCTATCACTAGATCGTATTCACACTGGCTGCCTAATCAGGACTTCCCATTTCAACTCAAATCTACTTGAATTAGAGAGGGGAAGCACCACATTGTTTATCACTTTGACTATCTGAGATGGCTGTGGTCTAGCAGACTTGTATCGATACTGGGTGATGACTGATGGTGAAATAAAAATCTGACCAGAAGTCGGGCCTCGTAGTTCAGTTGATAGAGCACCTGGCCAAAAACCCAGTGGCTGCTGGGTCAAATCCTGTCTCGGCCCAAATTTTCATTTCATCTTCCTTCACGACCCAATATATGTACATATCTTTCAATCAAAAGTGGATTGTCTACAGACTAAGTCAAAAGATACATATCCACCCAAACTCTGTTGAACTTTTATAAACACTCAGAGTGCTATATTTTATGTAAACTTCATGAATTAAGGATATGAGAAACCACACTTCATTTCAGAACAGTTTGTTTAAGGGGAAACTGCACATATTTAGTAAATACAATTACTATTTCTGACAACTTGCCGTAACTCATAGATAACAGTTTTCAATAGTCATGAGTATTGCACATGCCTATGTCTCCTTCGACGAAACTCTTCCAAGTCATGTAGAATCAGGGTAGTAACGCCTCAGCCAAGTAATAGTCAAATGTATCGTTAAAAAATTGTGAACATTCACTGAAACATCACAGTCAATGCGATAGTAAATGCGAAATTGTTCGAATAGCACTCCAACTGAACAATTCCAAAGATCAGATCAAATAATCCAGCATATCGGAAAGCTATTCAAATGCCTCACCAGGATTATATCTAAATTCCAGTTCAAGAGTGCAGCCTGGCAAAATGCTGAATACCTTCAGCAGAAAAGATGAATCGAATACAAAGCATTATTTACACAATCTCAGAGATGCATATCTTATACAATAAAATATTTTCAAACAAAGATAGTGTGTAGCATGCAAAGATTACTAGTGTGATTTTCATTTGACTATCTGAGATAGCCGTAGTTTGACAGACTAGTGTTTATACTAAGTGATGACTGGAGGTGAAATGAAAATTCGGACCGTGGTCGGATTCATACCACCTACCACTGGGTTTCCGGCCTGATGCTCTACCAACTGAGGTACGAGGTCCGACTACTGACCATATTTTTATTTCACTTCAATCACCATGGGTTTTTCCTGACTACCATGTGAATTCGTGATGCGTTCCTATCGCTTGATCGTATTCACATTGGTTGCCAAGTATGATTTGTTTGAATTTACAATTCTAAGTAGGTGCATCATTTCAAATATTCTTAAAGTTATCCCGTCAGCTACCGAAATAAGAGATCAAGTCTTTTGATTTTTGTCTAGATAATTAATTTTATCATGAGATAGAGAAATCTAGTTGGCGCTGTTTCAGTAGTCATCAGGGTCACCTGTATAGTCACTTCATGAATCAAATCATTTTCAATGAGGCTATTTGAAATAGCTACCATTTAGCACGCTAGAATTATTGATATGGAGTGACTATCATAAAAGGTGAGATAAAAACCTGGGTTTTAGCAGGATTCAAACTAATAGCCTCCATATTATCAGTCCGGTGTTCTATCAGCTGAGCTACTAAACCCATCTGATGATAAGGTCTTTATTAAAATAAGAAGAACTGGCTAGACAGTCAATATGATTTGGGTGAACAGACAGTTACGTGTCATGGATTCACATGACAGCTAGGTGACTGTCGTGAAATTAAGACGTGACCAACAGTTGGATGTCACAATTAATTTGGTAGAGGACCGGAATGATAACCCAGAAGCTTGTGTTTCAAATCCTTCCATGACGTCAGTATTCATTCCGCCTTCAGGACTTCGTATCATATGAGTTTCTTTAAAATACTACAGTCGAATAAAAAGGACTAGAAAGTCTATCAAGTGAAATACACTTTCTTCATTTGAATTTTTGTCGAAAAAGCAACATTACTCTATATTTATTTCTTCTTTTAATCATTACTTACTTGACTGTCATCCGTGTTGAACAGACTTGAAATCATTCAAATTTATTGTGATACAGTCTTCTTCTCTGTTGATGACTATCATGAAAAGGTCGGCTAAGCATCAACATTCAATACTGAAGACTATTTGTCCTTTTTTGTGTAGATATTGCATAAATAATCGATACGTTGTGGATATTTGCATTTGTTAAATCAATAGTATTATTTGAAGGCAAGTTTGAGTTACATATACATTCATTATTTATTGGAGAAGATAATATCTACACCAGTTTACCGGCCTAAGTACAAAGATCAAGTTGTAATTTATTCTGTGTATGAGGAATGTTGATATTTTTTGGTAATGTTGTGGCTACACCTTGAATTAATCTGAAGAGTAAGCTTCCGTGAACACTAGACAAGTATACTTTCTTGTCGTCTATATGCTTAGCATTAGACAGTAGCTTGTTATATTGGTAGTAACTGAATCTATCCGCTTACGCGTTTATATTCACATTAGCTTGTGTGATGGCCAGAAAATACATACAGACGTAGATATGTGTAAGTACATATGTGTGTGTGAGAGAGAGAGGGAGAGTGTGTGTACCTTTGGAACACAATGTTAGTGCGTCTCACAAGCACACAATAGGTAGTAAGTGTAGTGTGTACTTGTGTTGGCTAACTGAAAACACAAATCCCGTCCAACTAAACTATCCATTTTCACACAAACCGTGGGAATTAATCAGTTAAAAATTACCATTGTGTATAACACAAAACGGCAATTCAGTCTATCTTATATACAACAAATATAGCAGAAAAAGAACTGAGTCAAAAGTATAAGAATCCTTAACTGTGGTAGGGATGCGAACATGTGGAACGAAGAACATAACCTTATATAGACGTTGACCACAAAATGATGACTCTGACTACTACTACTACCATGATGTTCCATCAAATCAGTATCACTATCGTGTTCATTTTAGTAGAGTAATCATCTAATTTGTGACTCAGTAGGCTAGCGGATAACTCTGTGACATTTGAAACAATGAGTGTTAGCTTCAAGTCTAAGTGGGAACACCACTCGCTAGAATGCAAGTGGGTCCAGTTGACGAGTCCCAAATGGAACGAAACGCGAATCTTGGGTTCCACTACCAACCACCATCAGGCTAAAAACCAGCCGGTTTTCTTAAGCAGTTTACCACGGTATTGCTTGGCATAAATTCATACCATAGATAACCTGTAATCAATCATCAGAAGTTTGTGGTGGACCGATCTGATGACTCTGTGCTGATATGTTGACAAGCTTCTCTAAAAGCTACTCTGACAACTGCCAAAATAACCAATCAGGTTGAGGTATTTTGTATAGGAAGGCACTCTTTCATAGAATAGAAAGACGTGATTGGTTGTTTCACCAGTTGCTGGGATGGCCTTTAAAGTCTCTCATGTCATCAGTCCGATTCTCTCTCACCTGGTGTATTATTTTTAATGACTTTAGAGGCTACCCTACCAACAAGGGAAAAAACCAATCAGACATCTTTATTTTCTGGGAATCTACCTTTAGGGCCACAATAGAGAAATCCAACTGGCTATTTCAGTTGTTGCTAGGATGGCCTATAAAGTCACCCGACTTTAATGGCCATCCCAGCAGCTGTCGAAAAGGCCAATCAGGTTCCGATATTTTGCCTTGAAAGTCAGATCTTCATAAAATGCAGAAGTCTGATTGGTTTTTCTACTTGATACTACGGTGGCCTTTAAAGTCACGAGTGACTTTAAAGGCCACCGTAGTATCAAGTGGAAAAACCAATCAGACTTCTGAATTTTATGAAAATCTGCTTTTCCAGCCGAAATGCAGAAACCTAATTGGTCATTTCGATCGTTCTAGAGTGGCCTTTAAAAAAGCCCAATTATCGCTCAGTATTTTATGAAAATCTAACTTCCTAGCAAAAATACGGAAACCTGATTGACTGCTTCAGGAGTTACTATGATTGTCTTTAAAGTCATTCATTATTTAGTAGTTTATTATTGATTGATATGCAACACCAGACTCTCCTCATACCACCCTTCAACTTCCTTTAATCTAATCAAGATCTACATATGTTAGGGTGAAGTAATTGCTGATATCTGTTCTTCATTTCGAAAAAATTGCAGAATAACAGGCTGATCATACCAGCATATTGATTTATGTAGGTGGTCCGCATCTTGACTAGATAACAAATTTTTCTTTGTGAAACGAGTTATTGTATAGTAAATGTGTGTGTATTCTTAAACAGGTGGTCATACAGACGTGATCCTTTTTATAAAAGAATCAGGAGTCTTGTCAACCATACCCTTCATCAAGTGATTGGGGTTACCTCTGTTCTGGTAATTCTACTCACTTTGATGTAATTAATTTTGGACTACAGAAGTGTCTACGAAGCAGGATAATGAAATGCCTACTCAAGACAGTATATTCTTCAGCTGAACAAGTCAAAAAGAATGGCACACTTTTAGATGAAACAATGAATTGCCTGTCTGAACAAATCACAAAACATATGTATATCTTAGAAGAGATGATGCCCTTTTATACACTACTACTTAAAAATTACATTAATACTAGGATAATTTTTAGAGAATGGCAAATCAAGCCACGCATCATTGAATGTTGGTGGTATCCGCCAGGTATGCACACTGCCACCGTTCCTATTTAGCTTGGTCATAGACGTACTAATGGACATAACCTTGGGTACTTCATAGGATCGTTCTTTTCCCTGGAGGTCATCTGGTTGAATTGGAGTACGCAGACGATATTGTTCTGCTAAGTGAAGGCGCTAACAGAATGCAACGTCTTCTGAACGCGTTGAGCAGAAATGTATGTTCTGCATACGTTTCGCACCCGTCAAATGTAAGATGATGCTTCAGGACTGATCTTCAATCACTCCGAGTTTAACGATAGGGAGTAAATTGGTGGAACGTGTCTGCCACTTCACTTACTTGGGGAGTCAGATCACCCCGAATGATCAGGTTGTTGAAGAAACCTCAGTTAGGATACAGAAGGCCAATTTGCGTTATCTGTGGCGCCGACTGGTGAGATATCCGACTTACTGTTAATGAACTAGTATAGCGCTGTGCAGTCCGTTCTGTCCTGTTATACGGCTATGAGATATGGTCGTTGATAGTAAAAGACATAAAACGGTTATAATGTTTTGATCACAGGTGTCTCTGTAGCACTGGTCGCTTTTACTGTAATCATCGAGTGAGGAATGCGTAGATTATTCAAGTGCAAGGTACTCGGCAAGACAGGCAAGTCGATTGATGTGGTTATGAACCTTCATCGAGTGAAGTGACTTAGGGATATGTTGCACATACCGAGCCATTGCTTACCTTGACATACCATGTCAGGGGAGGCTGGATTAGGTGCGGAGAGAGTTCAGCGTGGTCAGACCAAGACGAAGCACCAGTCGATGAAGACCCTGACGATTGGTATGAGCTGTGTTAGGAGATGTAGACTAACTGGGTACAGTCTCTGAGACGTTAGGAATCATTGGTTGAGGAATCTTGGTGACGTGACTGAAAATGAGTCACAGTGGCTCAGGTGGATTTACTCTTCGACACCTAAAGCTTGAACATTAGCACTAACCTTTATCTTCCAATCATTTGTTTTCTCACAATACTTTGTCTACTTTGATATTAGTCTTTTTCTGTTCACGTTTTCTTTGTATGCTGCTGTGAATTGTGGCAACTTGAACCGGTTCACTTATTTGAAATGTTCTATGTTGATTTTGTCCGTTTGTCTATCATAATAAGCTTTTGTTTTCATTTACCTATTCATCAAAAATTACAATCTTTATTTACTCATCTTATGATAGAAGTTATTCCCACCAGTGATCATTTGGTATAAGTTGGAATACTGTGTATATCTTAATCTGCTTCTAGATGGATTCCTTGAAATTCTAGTGAGAAACTTTGGCTTGTGAAGTCAAACAAGTCATATTTGAAGACGGATGCCCATCAATGGCATTGGATGATAGTCACACTAAATCGCAAACTGACAACAGTGGATCATTTGGTTCCAATCCACTGCTCATTGCAGTATTCAAACGTCTCCAACTAAACTCTTAGTGTGGTTTTGAGTGCAAACAGGTCAGCAGACTCAAACTAGAAAGAGTCAAATGTCCACTAATCCAAGGTCCTCAATGATTCTCTAACTAGTGTCAATCACTTCCAATTACAAAGCTACTCGCTGATCAAGAATAAGTAATCACGTGATTTCGTCAGGTAGTCTTCCCAGCCTGGTTAATGAACCTATAAAGTATTCAGTAGAGTCAGTAGTGTTTAGGCTGTTAGCTGTGAAGGAATAATTTAGGCTGCGTTTTTTTATGCAGAAATATTTATAAATTACTGTGAAGTGTGATGCCACGTTCTATCTTGGTCTGTCGATTTATTTGTATTCAGAATGTGAATCAGTAGAGTAATCAAGTTCGAATATTCAATTTGTGATCCTTGTAATAGAGTCTGGAGGTTTCTGGCGATTGTTTGATCTCAAGGTAGTATTCATCACGAATGGACACCAGCTGGTGAATCCCTGAGAACCCAGGAGCACCAGAAAGCCATTTCCTCCTGATATGGTACTCCTCACCAATATGCACCTAACAGAGATCAAACTCAGGACCTCCAAGTTTAACAGTAAATGCGTTAGCCATCCAGTCACTGGGTTGGAAGTTAATGGTCCACAGATTCCTACTTCTATCAGTTCGTGATACAGTACAACCATCTACCGATGTCTTTAGTTGACATCCGTTTCACTTTCGACTGGCTGACATCACGTTTGATGGCTTCAAATTAGAACTTCAGGATATCTATCCGGAAGCATGTCACTAATGAGCACTGTACATTCCGTGATGAATACTACATTAAAAATAAAATCCCTGTTAATCTGAACATACAGTAGTTTTTATTATTATGCCGGATTGACTTCAACGAGAGAATAATCGAAAATCTCGGAGTACTGCTCATGAGATTTCACGAAATTTTAATGAGAAGTTGTGATTTGTGAGGTCGACCACGTAGAAAGTGAGGACCGATCCCCACTGGTAGTTGGATTACAGTCTGGTCGCTGCGAGATCTGATGGTTTCCCCTTAATCTTTCTTGGAGTCGTAGGTGCACATTGTTGAAGAGTCTCAAATTAAAAAGCGTCTGCTGTTCAGTGCTTCCAGGCTTTTACTAATTCTCCAACTGAAACCGAACCCTGATGAAAAACATAATTTGGTGTAGCATTTGGGTAAAGCCCTTGGGGATTAAAGTGAAGTGAAAATCTGGTCAGCAGTTAAGTCTCGATGCTCAGCTGGTAGAACACCGGACCGGTAACCCAGTAGTCACTGGGTCAAATCCTACCATGGTCCAGGTTTTCGTTTCGCCCTCAATCATCACCCAGTATCAATTTAGTATTGTCTGGTTTATAACACTATGTACTGTATAGACAATTAAGTAGTGACCATCAATGTAAAGTGTTGTTTGTCGTTTTTTAATCAGCTTACACAATGTACTCATGACCTTCTAGATTTTGAAACAAAATTCACATGTGCAATATTCATCACATAGTGACGAGTAAATTTTATTGTTATTTTGATTGCTTCATAAAACAACGAGATAAAAAGCAGAATGAAACAATGCAAAAAATCATGTATGATATAAACGGTTAAGGACGCTTCCAAAGGTCAGATGCCGTTAAAACAGAAAGATAAAGAAAATACACTTAAAACAGACAAAAAGATTGACCTAGTTCTATCAACAAAATGAGAAAAAGGTGGTGGTGGTGCAGGGATGGAACTCCAGAACGAGAATATCACCAAACGCTATTCATATCCATACAGTGATAAATAGTCAGTGTCTTAACAACGTAAATACCTGCTATTGTATAAATTTGGCAAATTTTTCGCTTAGTAAGTAGCGTCCTATTCTGTGATCTGTGATTCAGTAATTGACTTCCAAGCTATGGGTAATAGGTTGTAATTTGCTTGTTGGTGGTTAGCAGTGAAATCCAAAAGACGTGTTTCGTCCAGTTTGGGACTTGTCAGCTGGATGTACCTACACCCCAGCGGGTGATGTTGTCTCCCCTGAAGAGTCCCGACTAGGAAGAAACACTCGCCCTGGATTCGAACGCTACCCATCGTCAGGCAAAATTACGTAATAATGAGTAATCAAGCAATATAGAGGGAGGCATGGAGAAACCCATCTGTCAACAGAGGTCGGTCATTTCGATCTGGAATAACCATGGGAAATTACAAGTAACAATAGATAGTATCGCTAATAGATTCTAATTCCGTTTCACGAAGCAAAATTCTGGCAGATAGATAGTATCGTTAATGGGAAACACGGTGTTTATATTTCAAAGGCTAAGCACATGAATAGATACGCGGTTGCCAAGTTGAGTTACCTTTTTTCCTTGTTGTTAAAATAGTTAAAATCATAAAAATTCTCTTAGTATATGCTTCAGTAATCATTTTTCTTGTACAGAAAGGCAGAATTTAAAGGTGAACATAAAAACGATACTAGGTAATGATTGACGGTAATATGAAAATCTGGGTGGCAGGAGGATTTGAACCAGCCACTGCACTCTCTCTTTCAGAAGAATAATTTACAGAGTACGAAAATTTGATCAATTTGGTAAAGCACTGGCCCGATAACCTGGAGGTTGCTGGTCCGAGTCTTGTTGCGGGACAGATCTTCAATTCATCTCCAGATATCACCGAGTATTATGGCATAAACACTAATTTAGTAATCTATTTTTATGTAAGTATACGGTTGGTTTGTTGAGAGGGACATCATATGTTGCACAAATTCAATCTACAAAACAGTTCACCTTTAAGATGCAAAATATGTAGATGAGATATAGACGGTTATTAACGACATGATCATACCATGTTGCGCTATACCACCACTCCTTCACCCTCATTCCAAGGAAAAGGATAACCTTTGACATATCTAAGTCCCATTCGAGTACAGTAGATAAAAAGTTTCTATGATATCGGTTAACATTTTGCCAAAATAATGAGTGATTCTTCAGAACATGAAATTTTCCCTAAATAGTAACAATACTAGGGCAGACAAGTGGAGTGCAACTAAGATACAGCAAATTTTCCTGAGTTTACGCATACCCTTAACTGTCAGATACCAACGTTATTTAGATATTATAGGTAGCCCGTCAAGCTAAATTGTCTGTTACTCAGGGTTCACAATATCTACCAATCCCTCCCCCCAGCTGACAAGGTAGTTGACTAGTTACCTAATCCACGTTAGTATTTCTCACAGCTGAATAGTTTTCCAATGGCATGATAGGGTTCTCGTTTGAGACCACTCAGCTAAGATCATAAAGTGCGATATTTGACACAAAAGTGTACTGAACTTATGAAATATACTACTGAATAGTGTGAGTAGTTAGAAGCCACTTGGGTTGATCTGTAGATTTTGCGAACCTGATCAGGGGGGATCACTGTGATTAGTTTCTAATAACTCATGTTTCTCAGCAGTATATTTTGTTAGTTGACTAGTTATTGTCAAAAAACCATTTTAAGGAATTATCAACAACTTCACATTTTTCTATGGTGAACTCATTAGGAACAATAATATTTCTTCTATGAAAGTGGATGTGGTATATCGCAAGCAAATAAACAAACTAGTAAACTAATAACTTCTGAAGAGTTAGTCATTGTCGACACAGAATTTAGCAGTATTGATCAACGGTCTAAGTAGTCAAAGCACATATCAACACATCCGGGTAAAAGGCATCAAGATGGAATATAGAGAAATAAGAAGAGAAAATACCCCCTAAGTAGTGGAAAGTAGCAAAGAAAAGGGGGAAAGAGTAAGATAATGTGTGTCTCCAGTATCTGTGTCACCAACATCACTTTCAGTTTACAACTACGGGTTTCAGTCATCGTCCAGACCCTAACCAGGAAGTTATCAATCCCTTCACAGCTGAAGCTAGCGGTGAAAGACTTCATGGACTGATACTACGCGCTTCAAACTTTTTCCAGTTTAAGTATGTTCCAGGTAGTGTTATGTGACGTCGTAGACCAAACACGCGTAACATATATCCCAGTCACCTGAGTCAATGAAGGTTTATAACCTCATCAATTAACTAACTTAACTCTAGTATTGAGTTAAATACCTTAAAAGCGTTATTTCCAGGTATAACGAAAGAAATTTTAGGGTTTCACAAAAAAATACACTAATCTATTCAGTGGATGCATGAGTTCATCCTGTTTATTTGGATGATAAATTGCACCAAATGCGAGCTCCGTGTTAACCACCAAAACGGTACACGCTTTCGAACCATTCTGAACTCAAACTCATGGTATTTTCAGACCTCTTGGTAAGTACGTAACTATTAAGTCACAATTTAACTATTTTCACCACGTAAACGATTGTCTAGAATAAATTTGACACTAACTAGAAATAAATTGAGGAAACACAACAAAACGTGCTGTAAAAACATGGAAATATAGAACTCCACCTCACTGTATATTATTGCTAAAAATCACATTTTCACCGCCGAAAATTTATACACTCATATGCATCAGAATCATCTGTATGAGTCGGGTGTTAAACTGAAACTGATGATTACTCGTGCTGCTAATTACATCCATCTAACTTGTTACAAAACAAAAAGTATAACATCAAAAAAGTATTGATAAAGTCTCGAGGAATAAGCATTTTATGTTTGAAGAGAGTAGTTCTGTCTCAGTTTCTTCCAACTTTTTAATTTACCTTTATATTTTGGCATTATTAGATCGAACTATTGAATATCTGTTGGTATATTAGCTTTCGTTTTATGAATAATATGCTGTCATTTACTTAGTAATGTTTGTCATTCGGATATATAACTCACTTTTTCATTCTCTATGGGACTCGTTAAAGAGCTGTATCTTTATCTCACCGTCAGTGTTTACAATGAGATTCATATTTTATCTGTAGTTGACCAGTTCTAAATGAGAAGAAATATATGTCTTTAAATCCTCTGCCAACGGAAAGTAAACAGAGAATTCCTATGTTTTCTCCTCAGTAGCAGTTGTCATAGCAAAATAAGTTTAGTATTATTAATGGATAGTGATTAACAGGGGGACCTAAGACATGCATTTTGTACCACTTCGGACTCTTCACCTGGATGTAGCCACTATCACACTATAGAGTAAGTCTACAGTGAGAAATTCAGTCATATCGGTTCATCAT
This sequence comes from Heterobilharzia americana, assembly GCA_944470555.2. Lineage (NCBI taxonomy): Eukaryota > Metazoa > Platyhelminthes > Trematoda > Strigeidida > Schistosomatidae > Heterobilharzia > Heterobilharzia americana. Next base: position 15,379,209 of record OX104129.1, read on the forward strand.
TCGATTACTATGGAATACAACCACCTTCTTGTTATATGAACATACTCATTACATTTAAAAGCAAGAGTATCCCAGGCTATTGGATACTAGATGTTAGAAGTGAGTTTAAACGAAGCCTTACACATAAGCTTTGAGCCAGTTTTTATTCATCTACAAAGCATATCTCCAGTCATAAGGCAACTGGCGTTTCCTTGAGTATTCGTATTGGTGTCACTCAGTACTAAATTTAAGGACTTTACCACTAAACTATTCAAACCATGATTGACTCCTTGTGGAACTGGATTATGTACACGAGTCGATCACCAGCGAGTCATAAATGTAGTTGTCAGTTTCCTAATCCCCTGCAAGACAAAAAAATTCTCTGTCGTCTTCTAACATCGAACACATGGTGTGGTGGTTTTGTGTCACTTAGCTTACCGGTCACATTGAAAATTTCGATTAATAGGTTCTTATCAGTACTAAGAAGTAGAGTTACATCAGTTGCTGTTCGGTAATCAATTCATCTGGTTCAGTGGCTGATTACTACAACCATTTGGAATGAAACAATACTCAGAATAGATCTGGTTCATCAGTTGCTGCATTTGTTTATTAAGATTTCACTGTTGACGCATTACTCTTTAAACTATTGAGCTTATTCCGAATAAACAGGCAAAGAGACAGACGAACACTTTGAAACCTTAGTCAACTTGTAAAAGGAACTGAGTTAACCTTCAAGAGAAACAGATACACTCTTGCACAATTTGCACCAATAAATAACTAACTGATTACCAGCTTGACTCTCTGAGATAGCCTTGGTAGTCGGACATAATTCTTGATAAGTGAAGTAAAACTGAAATCTGGTCGACAGCTGAATCTCGTAACTCAGTTGGCAGAACACTGGGCCAGTAACCTAGAGGTCGTTGGTCCAAATCCTGCTGTGACCCATATTTTCCCTTTACCACCGATCATCACTCAGTATAGATAACTAATTGTTTGTATCGACACCTTTTTTATGCCGTTATGCGTCTTTATGAAATGTTCAATCAACAATACTGCTAAAGGATAGGAGTCAGCCAGTAGGACTTCCTGACGATACAGTCCTATGCAAAGCTGTACCATGATTTTGTTTATCTTTCTATCCTCTTGCTGAGGAATGCCAATAAGAACGAAACCTAGCTCCAGGCTTTCCTGCCTACTGATTCCCACCATGTAACACCAAAATGCAGTGCACCATAGTGTCACTTCACCTAGTGGCCAAAATACCAAACTTGATCGATAGGCTTCAATCCCTGCTAAGCCGTAAGAACTCAGGTATCTAATCAGTAATGTCCTAAAATTGATAATGATGATAAATAATGGACAAAAAATAATACGAAAAAGGAAGAAAATTATCAAAATTGGGATAAAATTTAAACTGGAAAGGGATTCAAACAGACAAATATTTCTTTACATAGGAAAAAATCTAGTTTCTTTGGTTTTGATATTAATATCCCCCTTGTAATGTTTCTCAAACTGATGTATATTTGAATTTGGAGGTTTGTGGGGATTTAGAGATTTTTCAAGTTGGTATTCATCATGGACTGACATTAGTTGGAGGAGCATTGGAAACCTGGGAGCAGTGGACAGCTATTTCGTCCTAGTATGGGGCTCCTCAGCAGTGCGGAGCCATAACCCCTCCATGAATCAAACCCAGGATCTCCTGGTGAGCACTTCTGAGCAGTCCCATACTCGGACGAAACAGCTGTCCAGTGCTCCCAGGTTTCCAACGTTCATCCAACTAATGTCAGTCCATGACGTATACCAACTTGATGTTAATTTGCGTGATATACCATACATTACTTCTATGCTATCTTGCTCACTAATTATCATTCCAAAAGTCACCTATTATGGTGGAAAGTGTCTCCATAAGCAGCACAATAATTCAAACTTTTTGACAGAATGGTTTACTCAAACTTAACAGTTTGGCAAGAATCTCATGATAGCAACTAAGTACTTACTAACGAAGTACGTTCTAATTTGTAATAGTCTTTGGAATGAAAAACTTTATCTTGGAAGTGGAGATGGGGTCGGGTCGGGTGGGGTGAAGCAGTGATATACATACTATTACCACTTCGATTTCTTGCAATCGTAATCGTCACCATCATCACCGTCCCTTCCTAATGTAACCCCTTCCCCGTCAACCGTAACTATCTTGGAAATTGCAGCTAATAAACATAAAAAATCAGTTAACTGCAATAATGATACCACATTCGTCATCAGTATCACCACTACTAACCTTTGAATTCATGTAATTCATCATCTACAGTGCTGTCGGTATGATCCGGTCCAGTTTGATATTGACCATGATAATCCATATAAGCGATTTCTTTCAACGATAGTGTAGAATGATCTGTAGTGTTGTGCGCTTCGTGAAGTATTAAATCCGATGTATCGATTGGCATATGTGTTGATGACATATTCACTGAAGTATCACAATCATACTGATTCAGGAGACATTTTAATGATGAAAGCGATTTTTGATTTTCTTTTTCTGATGAATAATTATCATTTAAAGTATAGTTGGATTGTAGTAAGAACGACTGAAAGACTGAATGTGAATTAATTCCGTTATTACTACTATTAATAGCATTATTAATAGTAGTACTTGTGGTTGTTGTATCTGCTGTAGAGTTGTTCAGCATATTCGTAGAACTGATAGCTAAATCCTCTTGAGTTTTAGTTCTGTCATTTGTGTTGTTGATCTGATCATGAAAACTGTCTTGACCTGACGATGCTATAGATAATCTTGGTCGCTTCGATAGTACTTGGTACTGGTGCTGACGATAATGCCGACCTTGATGCTGATGATGATGAGGATTTATCCCATACGCATGATCATTCTTTTCGTCACTACCGTCGATATTGGTCCCAAATTCCCCTTGAAAATGATGGGTACTTTGTTGCTGTTGATGGTGATGTTGTTCTTCCACCACATCTCCGGCCTTTTCTTCCTCACTGTCACCGACAGCCTCATCATCTGTACTAATGACACTTGGATTAATATGAGAATTCATCTGGGACAGTGCTAACATCGAAGAAGCTTTTCATGAATGACACAAATATACACTATACTTCTGTTTTTTGAATGGCAGTTGGAATGTTGTGTAGAAAGTGAAACAGGTAGGTATTTTTCACGTGGTGATGTTTATATATCTATCAACCGGTGTTAATGGCCTTAGAACAGATTAAGATGTTGTGAGCAGTATTAATAAGCCTATACAATGTGAAGGTAGATTTATATTGGATGATTTCTTTCTATCCGTGTTGGTTGGTGTGACTGTTAGCATTGTTCTTAGTACTACTACTATTATTATTGTTATCATCACTACTAATACTATTACTCCTATTGTTACTATAATTTTGCATATTCAGTATATAGATAGAAATCCACACTCTCATATATGTAAGCAAGGAACGACATGATGACATAGTGAAAGAGCGTGAGAATTTTTAACCGTAGACAAAAAAAGCTGTAGGTTTATTTTACAGCTGTCCAAACCATTTAGTTCCCACGCTGTTGTTCACACGCTTCACTCTTTTAATAGTCTCTATAATGTGTTTGTGTGTACACATGTGCACATTCATTTTTTTATTGTGTTGCCTTTTGTGTGTTGCGTTGTATACACGTAAGTTTGTATTTATTTAAGCGTGGAGGTGGTGACGTTGGAATGCAATGGTATACAAACGCAGTGTAAGCTAGTCCAATAAAATCAGCTTTATGCATATAACACGAACACAATTCAATGGCATACATATAGATATACACACGATTTCCTTCTCAAGTCCAAGACATTTTTATTTAGCAAATAACTATGTGCGTAAGTGCATCGATTTAAGCAATAACTGTGTCCACACGTCTTATCTGAGCTAAGCCTCCCTCACCTACAAATATGCCGGAAACTTAGTTTTAAACATAAATGAGAAGAAATTCTAATGGCCTTAAAGTACTTTATAAAATGTATCTGCCACACCAAAAGAAAGCAAAACACTTTTTTTCTATTTCTTGCTTAAAAATAATAATATAATTTTCATCACTCTTAGAACAGTATACTTCCCTGTTTTTCGTCTTTCTTCGCCGTTTACAGGGGGGCTTAGAGAGAAGCAAGGAATCAGTATACGAGTTTGTTGTGTTTTTCAGAGTTATGGTATTTTTATGAGTAATTATAGGATAATTATCCCTATACTTGCGTCAACTAGAGCATATAACGACGAATCACAACACTCTTGAGCTAGAGCAGTAGTAATCATTCATCATCACAGGCGAGGCAGCAAGCCGAACGGCGAAGTAGACAGGTGAACATAGACGCAAACACATGTATACAAGCAGGAGACTAGGCGAAACTAGAGTGGAGGAAATCGGTATCACCTTTTCCTGTGGGTAAGAAACAAGTAAACAAGTGTTATTACTGTGATCTCATGTTGTCCACACAGGCATACATACAGGCATGCGCGCACACAGACACAGTGGGAGACCCTATTTATTGTTATTGTGTTTTAACGGACAATTGAGTTAGCTATGTTTAGACTACTTTGAATGAAGAGAGATATGGTGGCAATAATGGCTGTTTACTATTGAATTAATTATATCATTTATGTTATTTTTAATCCCCACTAGCTACCTATTTACCCGTCTACATTGATCTATCCTCTTCTCTCTTACTATCTTTCTTTTCTTCGTGCTAAACATGACACATTTTAAAACATAAGGGTGGTTCAGTTAATGGTTTGTTCAGTTCATTTTTTGTTTTCATCATTTTTTTAAATGATTAGTGCACTTTGTATTTTACTTTTATGTACGGGTTCATTTGAATGATGTTGGCAATATATCCTCTGTGTGTGTGTGTGTGTGTGTGTGTGTGTGTGTGTGTGTGATTCAATCGATCTAAGGCCCCCAGGCCAAAAAGCTGACAGCACCGGTCCATGAACCACTCAAAAACAACCGAACACGATAAGTGACCTCCTTAACAGGAATACTTGGCGCGTTACGGAAAGGATTTCTAATAAACTACAGACATTCATCAACAACTGCCTACGCTGACCCGATACTGAAGATCAGATGGCCAGAAAGAATAAGCAACAAGGAGCTCTGGGAACGAACCAACCAAGAACCCATCACCCAACAAATATGCAGGAAGAAGTGGAGATGGATTGGGCATGCACTGAGAAGGCCGAGTGGGGACATCACGCGTCATGCCAGGTACTCGAGTGGAATCCCCATGGGAAACGACGAGTTGGACGTCCGAGGGTGACATGGAGGAGGTCGTGCGAGGAGGAAATGAGAGCTTCTGGGCTGTTGTGGAACCAGGTTCAAAAGATCTCAGAGAACAGAGTTCACTGGAGACATGCTACTGAAGCTCTATGTTCCATTAGGAACCCAAGGGACTAATAATAATAATAATATTAACAGGAATACCTTGATTGGAAATATGCATACTGGGTGATGATTTAATGATGAAATTGAAATCCGAGGCCCCCGCAGAAATTCTAACCAGTGACCTTCAGGTAGTCATGATACGACCCAGAAGAGAAGTAGAAAGTGGAATATATAAATGGATGTGATAAAGTATGAAGTATGAAGACGTTCAGTTCTGGGAGCAACATAAATCTGGGAGATTTGATGAAACTGAATATTGAACGACTTGCTTCTAGATGGATCTCCCAGAAAATTTTAATAGGAAGGAGTGGTTTGTAGTGGAACTAAATTGGCAGGTACTCACTGATAACATTGAACGATACACCTATTGTATGGAGAACTGACGGGAGCTGAAAACAGGGTTCACTGGATCTCAATTCGTTGATAGGCTAGCCATCAGAAGTGATGTTCCTGTGTATGACTTACTATGTAGTCCTGGATGACTGCTGTTGAGGAGACTTGTTATCAGATGAAACAGCTGTCTACCGACTTTAGAATTTCAACCGTCCCTTAGGTTCGTGATGAAAATTATTTTGAACCGAATAATATAAAAGCTGGTTGCCTTTGTTTTTTAGGTTTGAATTTTAGATATATTTCCAAGGGGCTAAGAAATTACGAGTTGCATAATTTGTTTCCTTTGACACACTGCTCATATGTGCACTCAATAAGGCGAAGGATTAATGTTCTGATCACTATTAATTTGTTCTCAGCATAGAAGTCACTATAAGTCTTCAGTAAACGTGTTTACATGCCGGTATTCATTGTCGCTGAGACTATCTAAGATAACCACGTCTCTGCAGAGTGGTATTTTTCAATATGGGTTGAGATGATCGAAGGTGAAATGAAGACTTGAGTCACTCCTGGCCTAACCTTTGGTGGTTAAAGTGAAGTTACGACTTAGTCTATAGAATAGATCTCTTAGCTTAGTGGGTAGAGCATTGTTCTAGTAGTACTGAGATTACAGATTCAATCCTGCTAATGCCAAGGATTTTATTTCACCTTTTCATTATTCCCGACACAACATATTCAAGTGAGTGGTCTAAGTTAGGATTTGATAGAGACAGATGAGTTTGTTTTTGCAGAGAACTTGAAAAATGTTCAAGCAGTCGTACAAGATGTTTTTTTCTGAATTATTTCTTCTCACATAATTTTTCCTAGTTACTTCCCAGTTGTCTTGTTTTTGGAGAAAATAGAATAACATGGTCACTGGAATAGGGTAGGATAAACTCATGAGTCATAGAAAGACTTTTAAGTAGGCGAGTGATGAACAGTTATGCAATATATGTTGACATCACAGAACCTTAACTCTAGTGGATTGTGAGCAGAGTTATGTCTACTTTGGAGAGAATTTAAGTCGCCTAGTAACATACTGGCTGGCAACTACCCAACAAGAAAATTTGGTCTTGCTTACGAAGAAATAAGCGATTCGACATCATATAGTAATTTTCATAATGGATAAGCTTCAGCTGCAGGAATGATGTAGGGTATGAGACACTGTACAAATCTTTTGCCCCAGTGTATGTGACCTCTGCTTGGACGTCAGATTATAGCTGATGATAGCGACTAATAGTTACAAATTGGCACACACAGGGAAATATTGACGGTTAAATTTCATTTAACCCAATAGTCAACGGCTGCTCACTGTGAGCTATATTGAGTGGTCTTCGGCTCAGTCTCATCTAAGATTATACTTATCCAGAATAATAATTTTTAAATAAAATATATGAGACTGCAATCCCCAAGTTCATTATCTATGGTCTCAAATTGTTTGTTTCAATTAATTTATCTAACTGACCAAACTACAGTCGCATAGTGTTTGTTGCCCAACTGTTCAAAATTCAATCTTCAAACAGCAAATGATATATAAACATTGAACAATCTATTTAGTTTACATTCTCCCATCCAATTTAAATTATAGTCAACACAATTGATGACGTCTAGATATGAGTCAATTTACCACTTGTCTAGTTAAACATTGAGAAAAGAATCAGCAATGGTTACGTTAAGTTTACATCCCACTCAAAGGTGATGAACATTCTATGAATGTCACTTAGAATAAGAAAGAACATACAATTGAAGGGGTAGCTACAAGTAAAAAGGGAATTACTGAAAATACGTTAGCTGTTCGAAGATGAAGTCAAATTTCCAAGAGTGGATCAAGAAAATTTTGAAAATGCAGTAATAAGTCGTAAATGTACTCGGAATCAGAGCATATTTGAATGTGATCTAACAGATACTTCTAGAATCAGTAGAAAAAGACCCAAAAAGTACAGCTTAGCCTGTTATTAATCACGATGGCTATAAGTGAGGTATTTTTTAAAAAGTGTAGATATTAGAAACTTAAAGTCAACGAAATAATGCAATAATACTAACTTTCAGTTACTATGGAAATACTAAGTTAACCATTCTACACACGTCCGAAATCTATGATCTCTTTAACTGGAGTCACACTTGATATTCTTTGTGTGTCTGTAGTTTTGTAAGACTGACTAACCCGAAGTGTATATACTGTATCATCAAAGGGTTTGGCAGCTACACTTTTTAAGACTTTCTGTGCTCTGACTCATTGAAAATCGAGTAGAAATCCAGTCGTTAACCCCGTCCATATTCATGCTGTAGGCAGTGAGCCATACCTATTTTGTGAGGGCTAACGATACTGCTACCTGGCTAGTCAAACTTCAGTAGGCGCAGCGGTATGCGAACCCATGAATCACTGGTTAAAAGCCAACTCGTTGAACCAATGAGCCACAAATTCACATATACTCTTTGAAACATGCTCAAAAACTTGATAACCTATTGCTATACTGGGTGGAATAGCTCGACCTCCTTTTGGCAGATAGGCTCCTGTGTTTTGATGCTGTCTGGATGTTCATCATAGTTGAGTCTATTTGATGGCTATCAGTGAAATCCAGGACACGTCTCGTCTTGTTTGGAGCTCATCGGCTGGATGTACCTGCAGCCCAGTGAGTGATGTTGTTCCCGATGAGACTGAAATCCAGTACCAGTCATTTCAGATGTCATGCAGTTCGACCCAGTATAGCAGCGGGAAATTACAATTATCAAACGATAACTGGTACCTGTTGCACAGATGGTGACCCGTATGTTTCAGTGGCTTGATCAATAACGCCTTGGGGTTTGAAGCATTGAGTACCGGGTTTAAGTCTTAGTGAGAAAAACATCAATCAGTGGGGTGCAGGTACATCCAGCTGATGAGTCCCAAATAGGACGAAACGTGTATCCTGGATTCTACTGACAGCCATCAAATAGACTAGAATCTAGCAACGTATTGGAATTCAAATGGACTGGTTATTCACTTACTTTGAGCTGGCTTAAAGGAAAACTTGCGTCCTAAGCTGGAGCCACAACAGATGCTATGTAGAACACTTTAGAATTCGTAAAAAATATTTGCTTTTTTGGTAGACGGTAACCTTACCTGCTCTTTATACTACAGAGATGAGTTTATTTGGATTTAAGAAATTGATACTGCATGATATTTGAATACGAAATGAGAATCTGAACGTCTGCATGGTTCGAACCCCCATCATCCGGGTTACTGGCTCAGCACTGTGTCGATTGAGGCACAGGACTCAACTTCAGTCACCGACGATATGCTTCGACTCCAGTTAATAAGTTGTGCAGATTTTTTAATCAATCATACTTCAAGCGATATCCCACTTGGAATGTTTGCGTAGACAACTTAAAGTTCTTGAAAACCAACAAGTAGTACAGGTTTATTGATTAATTTTTGTGATTCTTTCCACTTTCATTAGTTCAGGAAATACTTCTAACTAGTTTGCTAGTTCTAGAGATATCAGCCTAAAACTGTACAGAACCAGACAGTTCTCAACAACCCTCCCGTCGTCTATTACAACTTCTCAGGAGTTTAGAAATATGATTTTGCTAGGAACAGAGCCTGTAACTATTTAATAAAGTCAATTTCTTCTATAGAACAGTTCAACATAATTTCAGTGGCTGGTAATCTCCATATTTATCCAGTTACCAATAAAACCTAACTCTCCCATGGATATAGGTTAGATCTGATGGCTTGTAATTCTTCATCGTTGGTTGGACAGAATTGATCAGCCACTATTGGCATATGGGCTCCTACGCAGATGCCTTGATATTGCCTGTACTTTGAGTTTAATATTGTGATGTGCATTGAAACCCCGGACAATGGTTTCATTCTGTTTGGGACTCGTCAGCTGGATGTACCTGCAACCTAGTGAGTGAGACTGAAACTCCGCACCTATCTACTTGGATACTGAGGCATGAGAACCCAGTGGGTAATGCTCTGGTGTTTAAAGCAACTGATCCTGTGTTTGCGTCTTACTGGAACAACACCGCTCGCTAGGAGGCAGGTACATTCAAGTGAAGAGTCCCAAATAGGATGAAACACGTATCCCAGATTTCTTTTCCAGCCACTACCCACCACTAATATTTTCCATGGATGTAATTTAGTGACTATCAGTGAACAGCACTGAAGCATCCTAACGTAAACAGCTTCTCGTGATAGCTTTAAGCATCCGTCTCGAAACTTAGAACTGGACTAGAAAACAAATGCTTGGAGACTGAAATCATTGATCAATACAACTGGGTTTGTTATTTCAGAGGTTAGTGTACTAATCATGGTAAATCACAAGTGACATATGTATCTTAATTAGAAACTTTTGAACAAAAGACAACACTGTAAGTAGATGGTGATGTTACTAATGTAGAAAAGGAATCTATTTGAAATCTTGTTATCACTGAAGTTTCCTGTGATCTTCAAGCAGAAGTGTTGATTTTTGTCACACTTGCCTTGAAACTGCAATAACGAAGTCTAGCATGGAAGTGAAAGATTTGCCAACTCGAACCCGACTGAATGTGAATAACTACACCTTGATATACAAATATTCTCCATCATTTTTAAATACAACACTATGAGTACTTCAGTTGTATTTTGTCTACGTCATGATGAAGATTTCTACCATGTATGACGAATGGTTAACTGAGCAATGCTGGTCTATAGTGCAACAAACTGTACACCTATATACATACCCGGCTGTGTGTATGGCTGCATGAATTTTTTTGAAGGTTGATAATTAAATATCCATACCTGTCAAAACGAAGTAAACAAACTATGTACCATAAATGCTTGTTCAATGTAATTATGATAAATGACCAGTGATAATGATCAGAACATATGTTGTTTTTTATAGTAATGATAGATAGTGGTTAGCAGTGGAATCCAGGATGCGCATTTCATCCTATTCATCAACAATTATACTATGCATTTTTTGTTTGAATAAATAACTTTTTAATGGAACTGTTGTATTCTTTTAAATGTTGAGGCACCTCAGGTTTATATACTCGTTTGTTATATTTAGTAATTAATCAACTTTTAGAAATATATATAAGGGAATGGAAACTAAAGATGAAAGGAGTATTTCGATGTCTGTCTGAGTACCCTACGTATTCAAATATCAACGAGGCTTAAGTTTCATTTCAATAATTAGAAATTCCTCCTAATTGTTAAATGAATCAGTGATACGTAATCATTCGTTCATTGTCATAACTCCTAGCTTCTGAGAGAGGCCTACGCATTTTGATTGGAAAAATAACTGCATTAGAAAGGGATGAGTAACTGTTTACTTATTCATCCCATTGTGTGGAAGATACTTAGTTACCAGACTGGACTTGACGGTATATAGAATTATGGGTGCTCACTAGTGGAGTCGCAAAATGAAGCTGCTTGGCTGATATCAAAAGTGTCTTTAAATCTCCACTCCTGTTGTCATAAGTAGAAGCATTTCAAAGTTGTCATTATGGATTTACGTCAAATAGAAAATCAATGAAAACCAAGAAGTACTGAACAGTTATTTCGTCCTAGTATGGGACTCCTCGGTAATGCACACCATCTCAGCAAGAGATCGAGTCCAAAACCCTCAATTCTTACATTCACCGAGGTTTATCTAACGAATAAACAGCACAACTTGTTTAGTAAATTAGTTTAAACACCTTGATAACAGCGAGACCGTTCAGTAAATCACTGGTGTCCTTCATTTTATTCCTGGTAATCTCCCATTGTTTCATTTGACCAACCTGATCGGTAACTATTGATATATGGACTCCTATGCAGATGCCTTGATATTGCCACTGGTTTCATTCTGATAATAATGATAAATAATGGTTAGCAGTGGAATCCAGGACACATCTTTCGTCCTATCTGGGACTCATCAGGTGGATGTACCTCAGTGAGCTATATTTTTCCCACTAACAACATTATCCGCTAGGCCACTCAGTAAGACAGACATATCCAACTGACGAGTCCCAAATGAAGCGAAACATGAGTGCTAGTCTCTTTTCGTCATTATCATCAAAGTATGCTCCTCGTTCAATTACTGATAAATAATTCATCAGGTTGAAGTATTATCAAAGAATATAATAGGGTTATGTGTGTTATATCACAATTATTTGAACCTTTGCAATGATTATTTATAATATTTGCTTAATTCATAACTAACACATATACGTAGTGTTTTTTGATACAATAAACTTCCTGTTATCGATTAGTTGAATTTTATTTTTGTCCAATATACGGTATTCGTTCTTATTCAGTGGTGACTTAAAATTTAAAAATAAGAAAAAATTATTTCCATGTTATAATAAAATATGATTAGGTTGTTGAATTTACTTTTTAACCCTTCACCCTCCCAAATACAGTGATATACATATATGCCAAATATAGTAAAACTTTCATGCCAGGAACAAAATAAGATGGTACCTAAATAATTAGATTATTTATTCTGCTCTATTTGATGTATGTTTTTTGGACAGACAGTAATGCGGGGTAGTTGAAGTTCTTTTTCAAATTCTCTCTCTTATGACTAGTGTTTATGTAGAACATTGATTCGATAAAAGTAAGGTCTTTGATTCGAGTCTGGGTGTCAGTATGGGACTCCTAAACACCAAGCACCCATGACTCCGCCAGGGATCGAACCCAGGACCTTCAGGTTTCGCGGTCAGCAAGTCGAGATTGAATTGATCTAGTGCTCATTGGTGGCTTACTTCGAAATGTGATTACCAAAGTTCTGATGAGAAGTCGTGACCTTTGACTTCACCCAAGTAGGGATTGAGAACAAGTACTCAGCGACGGCATTGGATGAGGGACCTGTAGGTCCTAGGTTCAATGCATAGCGGGGTCATGGATGCACATTGCTGAGGAGTCCTGTTATAGGGCTAAACAGCTGTACGGTGCTGCCGAGTTTCCAATGTTTCTCCAGCTGATATCAGTCCGTGATGAATACCAACCTGAAATTAGTAAATAAATCCCCACAAACCTCCGAATTGAATTAGAATGGAATTGCATCATCATTCTTCGCTTGCATCGACTTTTTGGCTTGTTTTGTCACTCCAGGTCTATTATGTATACAACAACAACTAGAGGAAAAGGAGGAGTTCTTGGTCCTTAAGTGTACGTATGAGACCTGCATAAATCAGCTATGAACTAGTTATATAGTGAAAAGAAATCGTATCCGTTAATCATTACTGACCAATAGGTTTAGAAAGAAATTTCGAGATAAAGCATATTTGTTATAGGGGTTTAATGTTGGCGTACGGTAAGATCCCCAAATTAGGCACTGAGTGACACAGATTATCCGTACTGATGAGATGTAAGAAGTGCGAAATTCAGGGCTTTCTATCAGTTGGCACCAAGTGTTTAACAAATTCATCTGAATAGGAATCTGGTTCGATATAAATGGATATATTCACTATGATACCTTTGTGCTGATGAATTCACCTTTTTGAGCACGGAAGACAATTGGACTGAGTAGGTTAATAGTTATGGTGCGCTGGTTATAATACAAACAAACTCACGTGAATAAACCGTAGTACAAATAAATGTAGCGTATAGTATGGTACAATGACATGTATGTATCTCCTGAATTGCACAAAGGTTGAAAGAAGTACATGAAATAATGCATTTAGTATCTGGGGTAGGGTGAAATGAAATATCATTGAGGTTAGATTTGAACGTATAAAAAAGAGAGAGGTTATTACTTGTGTTGTTGTGCCTTTCTGTTCAATGAAATCCACGATGTTCAGCTCATCTCACTTAGGACTCATCAACTGCTCCCAGTGAGACCAACACATGCAGCTGAAGAGTATCGAGTATATATATGTATATATATATATATATATATATATATATATATATATATATATATATATATATATATATATATAAACAAACTTAGATTATCCGGGGGTAAGTTGGTTGATTCGAGATGCATACAAAGGATTTGATTTGAGCGGGAACGTTAACCATGTTTAATTTAACTGAACTTCTAAAGCCTGAAGATAATATGTAGCCCAATTTAGAAAGTCTTACGCATAGGTGAGCAGAAAACTAACTGTGAGGGAATCAAGTTGGTATTCTTGATGGAGTGACATCAGTTTGAGGACATTTAGAAACCTGGTAATACCGGATAGCTATTTCGTCCCTGTATAGGATTCCTTAGCATACCTTTGACCCCACCAGGGGTGGAGCCCAAAACCTTCAGGTCCTGTGGTCAGCACGTTACCATTAAATCACTGGCCTGGTATCCAGTGGTCCACATTTCTTACTTCTGCCAGCTCGCTATATATTATGGCCTTTATTCAGTGCTGTTGTTGAGTGCGTCCTCATGTTCTACTTGGTTTGGTGTACCGGTTCAGACTTTTTACTAGAACTTTGGAAATCTCATCATACTTGCAATTAAAAGTATAAACAAATAATGCTAACTAAAACCCATTGCGCAATAGGTGTCTGCTGTGCCTTAGCGACCTAGTGTGAAACGCTATGGCGTTTGAAGTGGTGTATACGGGGTCCTAGTCTCAATAGAAAAAGTATCACTCACAGTAATGGAGATATATCCGGCTAACGAGTCCCAAATCGGACGAAGTGCGCATTCTGAATTGCACTTCTAGCCATCATCAAGTAAATTTCAACACAACTGTTTAGTCCGGATATATGCGTTTCAAGTCCTTAGCGAGATGATTTCAGCAGACGACTGAATAGTTTAGAATAAATGTAGAGTGATTTTAAAGGCCACCTTGGCAACCACTGAAATAATCAAACAGGTTTCTCTGTTTCGCCCGACAAAGTTAGTCTTCATGAAATAAAAAAAATCAAACTAGTTATCTAACTAGTTGCTAGATTGGCGTTTAGACTCACCTTAAAAGGTGACATCAAAATGTTATTCCCTAATAGTGGATTGCATAGAGGTTATGTTCAGAGATTAGTTTCAAGATAGAGGCAGTCAGTGATAATATGTACGTATTAGTGGGGAGTTTCAGAAGTATCCGAAACAATAGCGGTTATTCAATCAATAGAAACGTTTGATGTTAGTCATGTTTACACTTTAATCACCGTCAGATCACCGAATTCTACAGGTTACTGAAAATGCTGAAATGAGGCTTTTATTTACTTATTTATTTGTAATTAAAAGATTTGGCTTTTTGTTCAACTTATTTTCCTTTTTCTTGGTACCATTAGTGAATGAAAATAGAAGGCTAGTTTTGATAAGGCAGTCAATGAAGAACAGTCGGGAGACATTCCAACATGTGACGATTTTTAAGAAAAGGTTAATTGCTACATTTGACGAATGGTTCTATGGAAAGCAAAAAACACTCTTATTGGTAATCCTACTACTTACTTACACAAACATAAATATTCACATTCATACTTTAAAAAAAAGATTAATCAAATCTGTCAAGAAACTTGCTATATGGTAATTAAATAAACAGCTTTGTTAGCTTGTAAATATTTATAGATTTACTTCTCCTACAGATATTCATATTTACGCCTATGCCTATACATTTGTACGCGTATTTTGTAGTCAATAATAATAGTAATCGTAATCACCGTAATCAGAATAAATGAACGTGTTAGACACTACCTATCTGTAGTCAGATCAATAAAGCAGAGAATGACTGAGGAGCATATCTATAAGTAGAAAAACCAAGTTTAACACCTGAAGATTAATTATATTTTCCCATCAAGTCTATGCATACAGACATTTAGGCTTATAAGTCAGTTAACTTGAATATTGGTAAAATTTGTTTGAATCGTCTTTTTTTGTGTCCTTGTATGTGTTCGTCGATAACTATAGTAGCAAGGTCATTAAGGCCGCTACCATCATTATCACCAACACCAATATCGTCGTCATTAATACTATAAATGCAACTCTGTCATACTTCGAAAATACCTATTCTTGAACAAAGATAAAGCGACGAAGTAACACGCTTACATTAAATTAAGTGGAAAAGTTATTATTCTTTTGAGGCAGACTTTTGAAACAATTCTTTAAAAAAAAAATAACTAAAACACAATACTAGAATAATAAACAGGGCAAAAAGACTAGCAAGAAAGGAAAACTGAAGCTTTAACAAGCAAAGTAGACATCATTTAGGAAAAGATTGAAACAAAATGATACAATATTGTTGTTATATGGGTCACGTGTCAAACTGCTCAAGGCTAAATAAATTCAATGTCATTTAGTAGCTATATAAATAGTATGACAAAGTTATGACTAAATTATTGATTTATTGTTTAAAAATGTTTTAGAGTAATCCAGTGAATTCAGAATCTATCTAAAGCTGATAGTAATTGAGTGTTTAGAGACAGTTTATCATTAAGAAATGAATTTTCTTTGAGGAGATACTAGGAACAAAATAGATTGATGTATTTGTTAAGATTATACTTTGCGATTGGTGTGCACTGTTCACCCTTAAACTCCTGTAAGATTGGTGATAAGACTTTCTTTCACCTGTCTTGATGAAAATTACTATCGGAGATGGAGATTGTACTCAGTGGGGACCAGTCTAGTGTCTGTCCACCATAGTGAAATAGATGGCATGTTCAGCCTTGTGTTAAGGTGAATTTTAACTGGTTACAGTTATTAATGAAAACCACCTAACTTTATCTTCATTTTGTCTTTTTATGTAGGAAATTTATTGAGATAATCCAGATGTAGTCAGCAGCCGGGTCTTACAGCTCACTTAGTAGTGCACGAGGCCGGTAGCCCGGGGGTTGCTGGTTCGGATCCTGAGGCGGTTCAGATTTTCATTTCACCTCCAGCTATCTTTCAGTATCAATAAAAGTCTGCCAAAACATGACTTTCTCAGTTAGTCAAACTGATAATCAGTATGGTGCTCCCCCTCTCTAATTCAAGTTGATTTAAATTAGAATGAAAGTCCTACCTGGGTAACCAGTGTGAGTACGACCAAACGACAGCAGTGCGTCAGGAATTCACATAGCGGTCAAGTAAAACCCTTGATGATTGAAGTGAAATGAAATACTGGGCATAGTTGTTATACTTCTTGTTACAAAGTAGTAAGGAGATTTCTTTACAGAAGACAGTCTGATGGACAAATAATATTCTTATTTATTGATACTTGTAATTCCACGTTGCTATACTCTGTCCCAAGACCTCTTTCGGTGGACAAGCTAACCGTGACAAGTACTGAGTCTTGGATAATCAGCTGGCTACATTCCCACTTCTCTGATAGGAAACAATATACTGTTCAGAGAGGGAAGCGCTCCACCTCATTGCTTACTGTGGCTGGAGTTCCCCAAAGAGCCATCCTTTCCCCCATGTCTTTGCTTATTCTTCCTGCATGACCTACCATCTTCAGCTGGTATAAATTTCATTAAATACGCTAATGACTTAACAGTTTCCATACCTATCTCCTCTTCAGAAGATTGTTCCCACCTGAATGATTCCCAATCTACTGTTAGACGATGGTCCTGCGAAAATGGTCTTGTGCTTAATTCTTCAAAATGTCAAAACAAAATTTAGTTTTAGACGTGAATATAACTTTTGTAAACTGCTTAGTTCTCATGATTACTGTTCTATTCATAGTTGCGCATTAGAGAATTTTACGGATGTGACCTATCTTGGTGTGTGTTTTTCTCCGGACCCTTCCTGGTCTTCGCATATCTCACTAATTTCCAAAAGAATGTTCCGCCTAACTTTTTATATTAGGAAGCTGAGAGTATCTGGTATTACTCAGCCTCACCTCTTATGTTTTATAAACTCCTGCATCTTGTCTGTTCTCCTCTATTGCTCCCCTTTATTTTTTTCTGGGATGCCGAAAAAAGACGAAGCTATATTACGTAGAGCTTTTAATATTGTCAGCAGAACTAGTGTTGTACCGCTTAACCTTTTAGTTAAAACTGTTGTGGACAAACATATTAACTCATGTAAACATCTGGGAGGAGTTATTTTGTCAGATGATCAACGTCCTCTTCACTCAAAGCTCCCTGCATGTCAGTCATCTGAAAAGACGAGGGGCAAGTACATAATACTCTATGCACGTACTACAAAATATAAAAAATCCTACAATACTGTATTTAGCTCGTGTGCTGTGTAATGAAGAAAGTATTAGGAATGAACTAACTAATTAATTTCTGTTTCTGAAAGCAAACTAACTGAAGATGAGCGTATTACTTTTTTACATATTATGAACCTAAATTGACTGTTCATTTTGAAGAAAGTTGTAGAGTGAATATTTTAAACTTTTCTTTATGTAATTTCTACTTATTTCATTTTTCGATATACACATACACATATACTGTCTCTATCCAACTGATGCTACATGACGTGCTGCGAATTCTGTAGAGTATTCTCGAAATAGCTTTCAGAATAAGGCCATTATTATTACTATTATTGAACTGACCGACCTTTGTTGGCGTATAGGTTGCTATTTAGATTCCTTACTATTGCCTGATCATTCATTTTTTTATAATTTACTTGGTTGTGGCTAGCAGTGGAATCCAGGACGCGCGTTTCACCCTACTTGGGACTCATCAGCCGAGTGCACCTAGATCACAGCAAGCGGTTATATTCCCACTGACACTCTAACCCAGCACACATCTCTTCAAACGCCAGGGGGTTATTCACCAGCTAACTAAGGTAGGATATAATACTCTTTTGGATAACTTCTTCCTCAAGCTCTTAAGTTTCATATCCATATATTTACGCTTAAAATCATTGATATTTTTTTAGAACTATCAGTTTCAGTTATTCAGCTTAGGAGTCTGGCGTGTTACGAATGAACGTTTTAAGGTGACTGCTGCTAAACATTGAAAATCAAACACAGTATACTAAGCCACTGTATAATCTACATTACTATGATTTCAAGGATAAAATTAGTAAAGACTTTGCAACCCTTTCAAAATAAAGGAAATCCCTATTCATATTTTAATTTAGTTCCTAATTTGACAGGAATATTATTGTTATGCACATAGATGATGGTCAAGGTTGAGCTATGGGACAGATTGTAGCCATATTTTTTGAATTACTAGTCTCTCTACTGTGCTCACTGAGTTGAGGGGCTCGTTGCGGCAGATTTGAATCTCAGGTGAGACGTTAGTTCCGTCAGGGTTACAGATATGCCTTACTGACGAGTGCCAGGTAGCGCAAAACCTAGATCCAGGGTTTCCTGTTGATTGGCTTAGTGTTTTGTGATGGTGAGCCGCCTAGTTTGGTGGTCACATTGAAAAATGATCGATAGAATTCGACCATGACTTAGGAGTAGGTAGCATGAAGTTGGTTACACTCCAGTGACCAAACAATACATCTAATCCAGTCCTATAGTAGGTCAATTACGACCCGAATACCTCAGTGATCGAGTCATTGAGGTCACCGGTACGGTTTGCTGAGAGCTGCGAACAAGCACGAAGCCTAGGTCAAACATACCTCCAACTAACTAACGTCCTAAATGTTCTCCAAGAGTCAGCTGGACTAAAACCGGTAATTCAGTTTTCAATAACCATTTCCGTTTGTATGCATTCATCTTATTAACATTTGAATGAATGTACTTCTATCTTGTTAAATGCTAAGAGTCATCCACCAGGAAGCTCCTCACTCGGTCTTCATGTTCGTTGCCATTTATTAGCAAGCAGTACTTGTAAACCTGAAAAGAGATTCGAGCATACACCAAATAGGCAGCAAATTTCGTGACCTTACCACTAAACTATGTAGATAATTCAAGATTCCCAGCTTAACTGTCTGAGACAGCAGTGGTTTGGTAGATTTGTGCTGATACTGGGTGATGATGATTGAAAATGAAATAAAAATCTGCAGGATTCGAATCAGTGACATTTGTTGCTAGCGCATGATCTCTCATCATGTAAATTAATACTGTAGGAATAAAGTGAATTGTTAATATAACTTTAAGCAGCGTAGTGAGAAGATGAAGATTATCTGAAACATGTGGTGTATTAGCGCTTTATACATTTCGAACAATCTGACCACATATTTGAACTTGTCAAACTATTTATGACCTAGGGTGCATAGAATGTTTTATAGATGGCTGATCTAAGCCTTTTCCCCACACATAAAGCCGTATGAATCACCTTTAAATTGTAATGAAATGTAGATATTTTTCATAGGAAAGGAACGATGCATACTTCTCAGTGCTACATAACTTTTGCACTTATTGATAAATTTCAGTGGGTAGCCATTCTGTATCAGTGTTGTCGTCAGCACCTTGGTTTCATCTTCCTCCGAGTCAGTGGTGCAGATGTGATCTATCCTGTTGGATAAGCAGCTGACTAAACCAAGTGTATACTGAGCTGGATAACAGCTATACAAACTAAGATACTGCCCTATCGACGTAGACTTCCTATAGATCGACCTTCTGGTCTTCCTCGAAAGTCCATATATGTGATCAGATTGTTCAAAATGTATGAAGCGCTAATACACCACGTTTCAGATAATCATCTCATTACGGTGTTTAAAAACTAATGAGTTTGTTACAAGACCACAAAGTTTAGCAAGCATCATTAAGATGCTTCTATCTAAAACGAAAAATAGTCTATTTACTAATAATTAATTATTACGAAAATAACAATCCACAAATTATTCATTCTAGTTACTGGCTTGAAATTAAATAAGACTGTTAATCATGGTTTACTTCAATCAAAGCGGATTATAATATTAATAATTACAGTGATAATACTTTGATATATGTAGGTGAGTAAACTATAAACAGTCTTACTCACATGGGTGTGTATATTTGTGCGTTTGCTTACGCGTGTGTCTATGACGGGTGTGTGGGATAGAGGTCACCTATAAGGGATAATTTCCGAAACTTATCTCTTCATTTATATGAAACTCAGAGTAAAAACAAACAAACAAACACACACACACACAATACAAGGAGAGGACAGTTCATTCACTTTTTGTTGTTACTAGGCTACGGGTATGACATTTACTTTTCCAGTATAGTTGCTCAGAGTAAATCAAATACGCCTGAGCTCGTTATCCGACGTCTGCTGTTCATATTTGAGAAGAAACAACAACTAACTGAACTAGGTAGAAAAAGTAATAATGAAGAAAGAATACTTAAGACAATTTTTCAACTTATTATTTTAGATAAGAATTCATCTTAGTTACTGCACTAATATTTAACTCTGTATGTGCGAAGACAAAAAAGTAGGAATGACCGTTGTTCGTTATTTTATATCTTTTAATTCATTCCCTTTATTATCATACAAAACACGTTTGGTGAGACTTCATATTTGACCCTGTGAATGGAGAGGACATGGTGAAGATAAAAAGGATACAAGAAACGAATCGATCGGAAGTCTGGACGAAGAAACATACACGGCCATGCTTAGGAAGAATTCACTGCTGGAGGAAATACACATTATTTGAGTTACTAGGCTTTAATTTACTACTCAACATTCATACAACTCAACGTTTATAAAAGGACTTCAAAGAAAGGTAACATACACAGATTGTTAAGTTATAACTTTAGATTGTTCTAATTGAATTGAACTGATTGGTATAAACTAGTACTTGGAGACTTCAGTTAGTTGCGACGGCCTTTTGTCAATTACACTACAGTTCGATTGGGGGAGGGGGGAAGGATTGATCGATTTCATATTGGTTTTCATGACGAACCGACGTTGGTTAAAGAACCATGCAATACTAGACAACTGTATCATGCTATTTTACCACTCCTTGACTGCGTGCATTTACAGTCATATAGTGGATGGCGTTCAGGTCTGCCAGTTTTCGTGACAAGCAAGTTTATACTCAATCACTAGGTTGGAATTCAATGATTCCACTTTTCCTACACTTCTATCAGTTCGCAATATAAACCGATTATCATTCAGTGTTATCAGAGGGAAAGTGGTTCATTCTCACTTCTCATTGGTTAAGGCTTCTCCTTGGGCTTTACAGATATCCATCTAGAAGTAAGTCACTTGTGAGCATTATACTGCAGTTCATTTACTATCTTCGTGTGAGTACTGCTAAGGGGTATCAGAGTAGCATAAAACAGTGGTCTAGAGCTCCCAGGTTTTCTAGGGTTCTCTCACTGACGTCAGTAAGTGATGAACAGTAATTTAAAACTATGCAGTTTCAGACAGGTTTTCAGCAAGTAAGGAAGTATATACGAAGAACAGAGTAAACATCTTGTGTATAACGTCGTGCTTCGATTGATCTTGACGAAGCTCAGTTTAAATGAGTTTTTCGCACTACAATTATACTGTTGAATTCATATCGACAAATTAAATATGTAAACTGGAGTTTTTACCTACAAATGATATGATATATCTTACAGATTTTACAAATATTGGCTTCATTTGAGCAGTTGAATTGATAAGCTCATCGAATTTGTAAGGATAATTTTGACTTCCATAGTCACCGATGAATAAGATCAGGGGAAGAGAAGTTTGGCGTTTGAATTATCTCCATGCCATCGGCAATGACTGGTCAACGGCTACCAGTAATAATCAATAATAATATATCTTTAGGATTTTAGTAAACATCTATTCATTAAGAAGGATAGATATCATATAAGGAAATATGAACCTAGAGATTGAGACTACGGCGGTTGGTTAGAGAAGACTGTTGTTTGACGGCTTTCAGTCACTCAGATCTTATTGTAGTGCAAAGCAGCAAAGCGGTATTATGAAAAGTCATATTTACATTCAGTTTGACAGTAGAAAGTATTGGATCACATCTCTGAGAGGGATGGGTATAAATCGTTTTTTATGTTTGCAAGCATCTCTGTTTATTTGAGAAAAATGGACTGGACAACAGGATCTTTAGGTGGTTTGCCATTACTTAAGGGAAGAATTTAGTGAGATACCTAACCAAGAGGGTTGGAAAAGCATGTTCCAGTGACATGTTGGATAATGAAATGGATAAGCTTAGAAATATATTGAGAGTGAACGACTGTCCGGAAAAGTTTGTCAAGAGAAACATGATGCATATGAACCCAAAAAGTAAAGATAATTGCAAAAAATCCATTTTCGCAATATGGACAAACTGCCTGCTAAAAAGCATATGAAATACCTTCTATACAACCATCTTGATAATTTTTTCTACAGGTAGAAACATTTTGCCTTCAAAAGAGAAAGAAGGAGTGCCTTATTTCATCAAGTCAGTTTGCATACATTAGTCCAACTATTCATGTGGAGTAAGTTGTCTCAGATTTACTACACCGGGTGTTTCTAAACAAGCATGAAAAACGCTTGCCAACGTAGTTGTGTAGAGTGGAAGTAAAAACCACCATGACGCGACATAAATGTATTTGATTGAGACCAGCCATTCAGTGGATACTTGAACACTTTTCTCATTTGTCCACTAAAATGTGAAATCAACTACCAGACAGCCAAAGCAGTTACCGTTAAAATCTTGAAACCAGACAAAGCTTGTTCAAACATTTACTCTCCCATGAGCTTTCAATAAAGTTAAGATGATGCAATTATCTTAAACTTAAAACATTTTTCATTTGTTCGTTCTTTTCAGTTTTTGTTTATATCCTGCACTACTTGTTCATAACGTTTTAAGTGGATAAAATTTGTCATTTTTACCTCAATCATTCCCGTGGGGAAGCGAGATGGCCATAGCTGACCAAATAGTTCAAGATGGAACTGTTACTTGACTTGCGTTCTCCTCTCAACAGCCATTTATTCATTACTATTCTCAAGTACCCAATTGTGTAACATTATCCCCGCTCAAAGTTTTTCATATGTACATTTATCAATCACCTGTAAATACCTTAAGTGTATACTGTTGTGTATCAAAATTTCTTTGTTAGAGATTGAGCCTGATGAAACAAAAATATGTGTAACTGATGTTATTATGAGAATTTTCCAGATGTTAAAATCTAGATAACTTTATTATTTTTTTTACGGTTTTTGCGATGAATTAACATTGATTAAAAAGAAACCCTTAAGAAGTTTCACTCTTCAGTATTCTTCATTTCCATTGCCAATCTCTGAGACTAAATTTGGAATATTTATGCCTTCTGATGAACTCATCATAGTTGAGCACAAAGATTAAAACCGACTACTGCTAGTTAGAAGCTTTTCAACTTCAGCATTTCATCGTTCATTTCAGATAGTCAGTCAGTCAGTCAGCCGGTTGGATACACATACATACTGATGTTCACATACCTTACATTTCTTATCAGAAGGAAGATCAGTGAACATATTTGCTTTAAAATTGAAAAAACACCTTTAACACGAAAAAGTTAGATAATTTACCGATTAACTTTTGGGACAGAATTAAATAATGTCAACTTTGACATTTGGAATCGCGATGGACAACAAACTGTATTTGAAAAGCTATCCAATAAATAGCATTGTGATATATTTAATCAAATAAATAATAGTAGAATTAGACTCTAGTGTAGTGCACAATTTCTAATCTTTTACACTAATGAAATCAAATCAAGGGTTGCCAAGTACTATCAACACTTTATACAAGACGTTTAGTGTATCTACTCAAATGAAAAAAAGAGAAGAGATTGAAAACAGCCTAATTCATTGCACACAATCCAGGATACTGTGTGTAATGATGTTTTTTTTAAATTATTTATCTTACTAATGGGTGTATATTTTGCTTAAAGTGGTCATTGAACTAAAAATAATTAAGGATTTCTTAAGGCCAATTATGAGTGGCAGTAGTACTATCGATAACAATAATAATAATAATAATAATCGTAATAATGGTGCTAATAATAGTGACTGTATAGGTGAAGGCTGTAACAAAAACAATAACAGTATGACTTGTAGCAGAAATTTTAGAACATTTACAACTCACTGTTTTATCGCATTATATGTATGCAGTTTGAGGTCAATCTGACTGTAGTTGCCATTATTAGTATTGTTATTATCACAGTTTTAAAAGATGTAAATTGTAACTGAATGAATACATGAAATAAGTGGAGAATCTCTTCATTTCACCATTCCTTCCATTCATTGTTCATTTTATTCCACACTATGATAATATGATAAAGTAATAAGCTGCAACTGAATGACATTATTGCGATGAACAGTTGCTTGCTATGATGTATAGCAAAAAGGTTTTAGTATTAGAAGCTAACTGGCAGAAAACCCTCCTGGACTTAAGTTTCCTGCCGTTTGGTACTAATCTGCAAGACGTCTAGCTTCCATAGTTTATTACCCAAATCAATGACCACATAGTAAATTTGATCAGTAGGAGCCATTTGTTTGCTGGGGGCTGGCAATGGACTTCAGTAAGTGAGTTTTGTCCTATGTAAGTCTCATCAGCTGGGTGTGACGGCACCCCTGTGAATGACGGTATTACTGCTCAGACTCGAACCTAGCACCCATTGTTTTAAACAGCAGAGCTTCATCCACTAGGTTACTGGGTCATGATCAATAGGATTTAGTCAGCACTAATGAAGTGACAAATGGATCGGTGACCACTCATTTAGGTGAGTTCTACTTTATTTGGTGATCATGAATAAGTGGTAGAATATTTTTACAAGTAATAGCCTAGGATAGAATAACTGGTGGCAATTTTCATCACTTTTATAAGCAAATGAATTATTTGTGATGGAATATTGGAGATAACCGATTGCTTAACAAAGGAACAATGTAGAATATAGGCCTAATGTGGAATCCTCAGAGTAATTTTGGTGTTATAGCTTGTAAGCTTCTATCTCTAGGTGTCAGCTACATCCAGCTGACGGGTCCCAAATAGGACGAAATGTGCGTCCTGGATTTTGCTGCTAACCACTATCCATAATTAATTACACCATAACCATTTGGCTGGCGTATGCATAATCTAAACGTCTCTCTTTTCTATAAACCTTGATCTTTGATAACAGTTTGTAATATTGGCAAGTATTGAATGCATAATAACCAGAGGTCATTATTTATTTAACGAGTCTCCTATCCTATTCTGGAATTGTTCTAAAAGTACCTAATTTACACTGTTGAGTCACTGGAGGGTAACCAGTTTCATATTGTCTGATCCTAAGTGTTGACTGAACTCTATCTATCATATTGTAGTGTGGCCACCAAACTAAGAGACTGACCATTACTGCGCACTTTGTTCGGTATTAGAAAGTTGAAGATGATCGGTAAGAAATCCTAATCGATATGGGTTTCATGGTTGTAGAGACTCGTTAGCAAGAGGTACCTGCAACTTCCAGGGGACTGTTATCTTCTGATCTATTTGCACCAGTGTCATCCAGTTCTAGAGTCACATACCTCATCACTGAGGTATTGGAGGTCGTAAATAACCTTTTGTAAGACTGGAACAAGCACAATGATTAGCAACTGAAAAGTAAATGACTCCACGTTGTCTACGGCATCTTATAGGTTAAGGTGGATTTAGATGTGTAATGTGTAACTTTGGTATCTTGGCAAGATATCAGTTTCACAGCTACATAAATGGATCATTTAGTAACGTTTCTGACAAGGAGAACCACTCATAGCTACACAATAGGAGCATTTACCTCACTTCTAAAGGTTGATACTAGATTAATTAGTCACGGAAGATTAACCAGTGTCATTTCTTCCAGTTGCAAGTGCTTACCACAAGGTTGCAGATACGCTATTCTGGTGAATGCCAACAAATATATTGAGTAGGGGCTTTCCAGCCACTGTTCTAATTCACCTCAAAATTACGTCTTATTACACTGCTGGTTCGTATCATTCATGCATGAAGATGAGAGTTTCTTGGGACATTCGAAGTACTAAGGCTAAATGAACTATTATAATTCCACTGAAGAAGCTATAAGTTATGCAGGATAACGCTTGGGAAACACTTAGTTTTGAGTTTCTAAATACACTAGGATCCGTTTTACTTATCATATAATGAAGTAAAATTACTCATAGGATGGTGTTTTGAACACAATCGTCTGCTTATCATCATATCACACCATACTATATCTGATAAAAGAATCAAGAGGTGGGGATTCGGAAGAAATATTTTTATGAACAAGAGATTTACTGACCTGTACACATAAAAATGGGTTCGTTTTATCATGAAGTTGTTGGAAAGTCTATAAAGAATGCTGTCTACGTGGACAACATTCAGCCAGCTAAGTGTTAAGTGACCGATAGAATTCAGTTAACACTCAGTAGACTAAATGGAATTGGTTACACTTCAGCGTTCAGTCAATGAGTTTTATCAAAAAATCATGTGTGCGTAAAGTATTACTGATGAGCGTCAGCTTGTGTCATTCTTAAGCCAACTTTTATGCAAATCTCATGGGTTGGCAAATTATTTTTCATGTCATAGACTTGGATTGAAAAATTTACTTCACTGGTTTCCTGTAGAATTTTGTGGGTTATCTTCAGGCTTATCAAACTCCTGACATTATTACACATAGGTTACGAACGTTAGCTGGATGGAGGCGAACGGCAGGAAGCCGTGAACCTAGGTTTCGTGCTTGTTGGTAATGGTCAGCAAGGGGTATCTGCAACCCGCCTGAGAGTCGAACTCATGTAACAGTGTTGTATAAGCGGCGTTACCACTGAGCTATTCGGGTCACGACTGACCTCCTGTAGGAATGGATTAGAAACAGATAAAACTTGCCGACGAGTACGGGAAAGAACGAAACATAGGTCCTAGCTGCAAGCGTGGTAGCTGCATTGCAAAGTGATCGATAGAATTCGGTCAGCACATAGGACTAGACAACATGAAGTTGGTTACCCTCCAGTGACCAATTAATCTATAGGTTACGAATATTTGTGACAAATAAGAATAAGTTGCTCTCATTTCTTGGTACAAGCCAGAAAGGTTTGCTTTTAACTATCATTAAACTAGAATTTTACTGATAGTTACTTCCTTTTCCTAATTAATTTTGAAAACAGTCAGTTCGCTCGTGGTGTAAGGGTTACAACATTGTGTCAGAAAGTCTTATACTCAGGATACTGAATAAACTGATGTTTACTGCTATATGACCTACTGCTTATCCATTCATACTCAGTTCTGTTAGGATTCATCGTGTTTGTTGTTGCCTTCCACTGATTTTCTACCTAGTCATAAGAAGTGTGTCAGACTAGTTTTCAGATATTAAACCTATTCTGTTTCTCCCACCCATGACTGTACATAGAGTCTTCATCATCATCAGTTTCATTAAAACAGAGAGGACAAGATTTATTGGAAAAAAGAATTTGCGTCTTTCGTTTGTTTCTAGACACCATAGAAGGAGCTAAAATATATTTGGGATCCACATGAAATATAACATCCAGCACTGGGTAGTACAAACAGTCGTGGCAAAAAAGGACAGAGGTGGATTAGGAACAAATGTTAAGGGTTTGGTGTATCTGTGAACAACAAAAAGAAGAATTCTAGATTATTTACAAAGAGCGTGGAATAATGTCATGATGTGAATTTGTAGAATAATATTTAAACTAATAATTAATACCTTTGCAAACCTGAAATCTCCACAATATTTCCTACAATTTAAACTCAGACTACTTTATGTTTATTAAGTAGTAATAAAAATCACCAAACATTCGTTTCTTATTGTACTAAAACATAAATACCTGATTATGAAAAATCTTTGATCAAATACCGAAGTTTTTATAGCACCAAACCATTTTCATCTTCATCCTGAGCTAAAAATCATCTATATTCTGTGGAAGTATATCAAGAGCAAGAAGTAAAATAGCTGAACTTCCGACAAGTAAGTTAACGAAAAACTTCTACAAACAGCTGTAACAAATAAATCTCATGGAGTGATTTCGCACCTCTAAATGCAAAATGGCATTGAAAAGCATCATTATATTTCTATATCTAGTCTTTTTTGCCCGACATACTCAGAGAGCTGAAGAAAAAGGCCGTAACATTATACTTCATCATGAGAGGTTTAAATTTCCCACTTTCTTCTACTTAAGATTCATGGTCATAAAACAACCTTCACCATACTTCCAGTTCCACCTATTCAGCATCGGCCTATGATCATCCAGCACACTTGAAATGCGAAATCCAAGTTTTTTATCAATGCAGTTTTGATCTGTAAACGATTCCCTGGAGTTTGATAAATTCTTTTATCAACCTAAGAAAGAATTGAATCTAAACCTAAAAACAAAGATTTTGCAAAATCCTAGTTAAAAGTGTTAAATGATGATAATTCAGTAAATATCCGACAAACTTTATTTTAAATCATCACTGTAACAATTAACTTGCTGATGAATAAATTATTTTTGATAATTTTTCAGTAAGATATCTTAAGAAAAAGGTAAAACTCCTGAAACTTCAGAAATGTAACAAACCTTAAAGTGAGTAAATAAAGTGGAGAAAGGCAGCGACAGTCACAACAATAACAATAGAAAGAATGCCACATAATGCGTATGGGAAACATTCTCCTGTCTGCTAACATCATATATTAGACAAGTTTATTTGATGTAGCTCAGAGTGAATAAGGTAGTGTTAATTTCATATACAGTCAGTAGGAAGATCTGGACCTGGATTTCGTTCTTGTCGGCAAGACATACCTTTCATCACTAGAAAAACGATATTCACTCGACTCAGTTCTGAGTTTAGAGACTTCACTACTAAGATATTCAAAACACGAAGGATCACAAGTAGGACTACTTTATGCATATAAGTAGGTTACCAGAGGATAAAAGCTGCAGCTGTCTAGTAATTAATGCCCAGCATTAACCGGAGTTCATTGACGATGTTTACGTGTTGTCATTGAGCTACAGATTACTGAAAATACGAGTTTCCCCAAAGTTTTGAATGTGTCCTATTCAGCACTGTTGGGAAACCAAGACTTCTTATAGACTGCTTCCTAACATTTAACAATAATTTACAGTGAACAAGAGCATCATGCTACTCAGCCTAATAGCCATATTGCAAACCTGGTTGAAAAACTTCGGTTGCGACTGAGTATTATGGACCAGCCAGGTATTTCACTTACTCATTGGTAATCGATTTGTGGAGGAGCATCCTTATCCACACATTTTCACTAAAAGTAATCAAACTGACAGTCAATTCCTAAGCGTTGGTCGTAGTGCACCATAATGATTGTACTGTGGCCGGTTAGTTAAGTGATGCTTCATTCCAGTGTGGAATAAACATATTCATAAATCTTGGTGATCAAGATATCATCAATAACTTGATCATGCAGGAGAGAAGTAAATTCGTTTAGCTGTTGGCTGAGGTTCTGTACATTGGAACTGAGATAACAGTTGTAACTGTGGTACTTATGAATCCTTTGACTACCTTATCAGAAGTACCAACAAAAATAAGATCTGGTCAACACTTGGGTACTGCAAAGCGGTGGACCGACAACCCGAGAGGCGCTGGCTCGAATTCTATCGCAGCCTGGATTCTCACTTCGACTTCAGTCATCGCTCAGTTTCAGAAATCAGTGTATCAGTTCAGAGGTTTCTGAGGACTGACTGACCACAAGGTAGTATTCATCACAGACTGATATCAGTTGAAGAATCATTGGAAACCTGAGAGCACTGGACAACCATTTTGCTCTAGTATGGGAATCCTCAGAGGTACTCACCCACAACCCTGTCAAAAATCAAAATCAGGACTGTCAGGCCTCTTGGTGGGCACGTAACCACTCATCCACTGGGTCGGAATCCAACACTCCACATTCTCCTACTTCTATCATTCTAGATGGTTATCCAGCTGACGCCAGTCTGTAATGAATACTTCTATGGAAAATAAGTGTCTTAAAAAGTTCTTATTTGTTTTACTAAGTGACAGAATAGAAACTTCTAGTTTTTAAACCGGAACGCAACGTCAAGACTGATAAGATCATTCGATTGGAGACCAATCACAGACAATCCTACTGAAAAATAGTTGGAATTGGTTTATTGTGTAATAAATAGATTAACCTATAAACGGTTTTTGTTGCGCTATTGCAGTTAGGTTGTCTTTTCATCAATTAACATATTCCATTTACATAATTGACTTCAGTTGAGAAGCTTGATGTGGTATTTCGGAGACAGTTTTCACAAACTTAAATGGACTACAACACGAGAGAATCGAATAACAGCTTTGTCTTTGATTGAGTTGTCGTCAGTTCTGTTTGAGAGTCATATGATGACAATATCATCCCTGTTGAGTAAGTGGATTGAAATACAGTGACTAGTATCAATTAACTTGGAGGGCGTGAGCTCTTTCCTGTTGCAAGCTAGTTCACTTTTGATTAACTGAATCATTTGTTATGATTGATGGTGTTACAATGGAATATTTTGTAAGATTTCACTGAGTCTTGTTACCTGTACTACAGTCGAGTTGATTGACCTGAGAGAGTAGAACCAGTAACCCTGGAGGCAGCTGGTTCGAATTCTGCCACGACTCAGGTTTTTGTTTCAGTTTCAGTCATCTCCTAGCATTAAACACATAAAGTGTTTGAATTCTGATTGAATTTGGGGGCTTATAGTGATTTAGTGATTTTTCAAGTTGGTATTCAACATGGACTGACATCAATTGGAGAAACATTAGAAACCTGGGAGCACTAGACAGCTGTTTTACCTTAGTATATGACTCCTCAGCAGTGCACACTCATGACCCCATCTCGTCAAGCATCGAATCCAGCACCTTCAGATCCCATGGCTAGCACGTTACCATTGAGCCACTGGGTCAGAATCCGATGGTTCATATTTCCAACTTCTGTTAGTTCACGGTATAGCTTGACCATCATCCAATGTCATCGTTGAGCATTTGTCCTCATGTCCTCAAGGTTTGCCCCACCGGTCACGACCTCTTATTAGAACTTCGGGAATCACCTCTCAAAGCTAGTCACCAACAAGCATTATATCAACTGAATTTGAGGTTTGTGGGGCAAACCTGGTAGAAATGAGGACAAATGCTCAACGATGACATTGGATGATGGTCAAGCTATACCGTGAACTAACAGAAGTTGGAAATATGAACCATCGGATTCTGACCCAGTGGCTCAATGGTAACGTGCTAGCCATGGGATCTGAAGGTGCTGGATTCGATGCTTGACGAGATGGGGTCATGAGTGTGCACTGCTGAGGAGTCATATACTAAGGTAAAACAGCTGTCTAGTGCTCCCAGGTTTCTAATGTTTCTCCAATTGATGTCAGTCCATGTTAAATACAAACTTGAATTCTGATTGCTGTCAAACTCATCAGCAGTGATTTAACTTTCTCACTCTCACGAATCATCTACGTGAACTGAACTTAAACGTTGTATAAAGTTACAGGGTGAAATAAAGCTGATGCTCAAACAATCTTCCACTGTATTACTGGGCTTCAACGGTATACACTATTGTTGGCCTTAAATAGTTAAATATTGAAATAATGTAAACTAGACATGTCTGTATTTCGACTAACCTTTAGATGCATCAAAGATAAACTAAGTATTAAGTAAATATACATATTTAAAAATAAACATTTAAGCTAATTAGGTATCCATAGCACACTGGCGATGTTCATAACAGACTGGCATATTATCTTTTAAAATGTCTGAGACCCAAGTGTATTTAAGCAAGAGATAATCAATAGTTTGTAGAAGATTACTGTAAGTTTGAAAGATAGTAAAAATGCCACCTGTCAAACAAAAATGAGTTTAATTTACTTACCAGAAAAGTTTTGCATTTCTATGTGGGATATATTGAAGAGATAATCCCAATAAGTGGGATGGGAAAATATTTTTACTTATATACATAGACTTTCAGCTTAGAAATTAGATGGCTGTTCGAGGCTACTAGGGTAAGCGTAAATTATCTATCCACATATGAAAACAAATAAATCTTATAGGTAATGTATTTCGAGGTTAGTAAAGATTTTATTTTTAGGGTAGTATTCATCATAGTAGTAGTAGTAGTATTCATCATCAGTTGGTGAACCATTGAAAAACTTGAAGTACTAGAGAGGTGTTTCGTCTTAGTATGGGACTGCTCTGCAGTGCTCATCCAAGACGCCACCAAGGGTCAAACGTGTTGATCATTCAGCCACTGGGTCGGAGCCCAGTAGTTCATAGTTTACTACTTCTTTCAGTATGAAGTGAAGCGGACACCAACTGAGAACCCTGGATGATAGTCATGGTATATTGCAAACTGACAAAAGTAGGGAACTGTGGACCATTGAACTCTGACTTAGTAGCTGAATGGTTAATGTATTCACTATGAAAGATGAAGTTCCTGAGTTTGATCCCTGTTTGGAAGGGCTGTAGGTGTGAACTGGAAAAGAGTATCATACTGGGGGGGGGGGGGACAGCTGTCCACTGCTCTCAGGTTTTCAATGGTTCTTCAACTGATGTCAGTTCGTGATGTGATCTTGTAGGTACTTCGTCGCTTAAAATATTAGGTAGGTTATGTTTAAGTGATTTGTGGAGAGTTATTAACTTCATCACAGTCTAACATCATTTAGACAACCAGTAGAAGAGTGGGATCACTGGTCAGCTATTCTGTCCTAGTTTGAGACTCTTCACTAGGGGCCATGAGACCCAACCGGTCCTGGTGACGTTGAGAGTAGTCACCGATGAGAAGTCCTTGTCTAGCATGGGACAGATGTCCAGTGCTCTCAGATTTTCAAGAGTTCCGAAAGTGATACCAGTCTATGGGGAAAATCACTTTGAAATTATTTTTACTTTTGCGAAATAACATAGATTACGCTTTTACGTAATAGGAAAATCAGAAAATAGTACTCACTAGTTGGTGTTTTTGATGATGTACGTAAGGAGATAATGAAATTGAGTCGATGATTGATGTTGCACTAGTCAGTCCGTCACTTCTCGATATCTGAAAGTAGACTTGGCCAGAAGTTATAACCTAGAAACCTGGAACACTGAATAGGTACCACATTCTAGTTTGTGACGCTTCAACAGCGCTGGCTTCTCTCAGTTTCAAATGAAACACACTAAAATGTTAACTTCTCCTTTTTGGCATCAAGTTTGCTTTATTAAAAGGTTGAATATCACTCATGATAAAGCTGTGATCTAGAGACAACAAAAATTAACGGTCTTCTACAATGTTATTTGAGTAGTTTCCCTTCTGTTAGACTACACTTTCATCATCCTTTTGAGAAGTTTAGGGATTATGGCAAACAACAAAGAGTAGTCATTCTGTCTCCCGTCCTTGATGACCACTACTGAACAGCTTTATGTGTGAACCAATTCCACATCTACATTGTAAGTACAGACCTTTAATGGTTTGCTTTAAGTTACAAGGTATAACCAATGGAAACATTCTACTTGGTGGATTTTTACTAGAGTTAATGCTATCTCTGAACTAGGTTAACTTAATTTTTATAATGTCAATTGCATGGATATGCTTGGGTAGATTAGATTTAGACTGAGTGGATACAATTCACGTGTAGAAAACACCAAATTTTCAGTAACAGTACTCTGTGCACTGCAGTTTCGCGACATCCTAATTCAAATAAATTGCCTAACTTCAGAAATTTGTAGAAATTCTAGTCATCAGTAGGTGGGAATTCACTTCATAAAACACTATTACGGTGAGTAATAATACTAGAGAATATTTTCACTGAAAACGAATAATCCTGAGCATATCCTCATGTGTGGTTATGCGAGCTTAGTGGAACAGAAAAAAACCCCTCTTAACTAAAAATATCTTCATCATTGAACATAGAGATATCAGTCATCCAGGAGTAGAGTTATGTGGTAATTTTAAAGTAGGGAAAAAGACCGGAGTTGACAACGTAAAAGCATTCTGCATTTTTGGAAGTTGTTCGGCAGCAGTGATGTAGTTAGAAAGTGATCTACACAGAGAAAAACTTTGAATCTTATTTTAGCCTTAACAAGTCTCTATAAGAACTTGATTGTTCAGTGAAGACTAATATTATTATATTGAAAACTACATTTTGACCATTAAGGTAAATTGGTTGAGCACTTATTTTGAACGAAGTAGAGTGATCGCATGGTGCAACTATTGTTATAAGGGTAATTCTGCTTCAGGTTGGTACTCATTATGGACTGATATAAGCTGCAGAAACACTGGAAATTTGGGAGCACTGGACAGATGTTTCGTCTCAGGATGGGGCTCTTCAGCAGTGCATATCTATGGCCTCGCCTAGTCAGGGGGTTGGATTCCAAGCCTTCAGGTTCTGCACCCAGCACCTTACCGTTGAGCAACTGGGTCGGAATTCAATAGTCCATATTTCCTGGCTTAAATCCCTGGCAGAGTCATCGGTTTGCAGTGCTGATGAGCCCCATGTTAGGACAAAGCAGCTGTCAAGTGCTCCTAGGTTTCTAATGCTTTTCCAACTGATGTCAATCCATGAAAAATACCAACCTGAAATCAATAAATAAACCCTCACAAACCTCCAAACTGAAGTAATTCTACTTGGTAAACATGGTCCAAGACCAAGGATGAACGGTTTGCAAGGAAATGATTGAATTCCCCTGACTTGTTAATCTCTTGATGACTATGTACTGCAGTGTGACAGTAGTTATGAACCAGCAACCAGTTTATGTTTTTGCCAATATTTGTGGTATTTTTCTGTTTGTAATATTTTCAGCACTTTTTAGCTGTTAGGTCATCTTAAGTTTGTACCCATCGGTTAGTGTAGAAAAATCCACCTTTTGTAATAAATTTGATTTTAAGCTTGTTCATTCAGAAAAGAGGGAATTCCTAGCCCCAGTTAACAGTTAGTTTGTGAGTGCTAGAGATACGACTTGTAGGCGTGTGACTTTTTTCAAACACAAATTCATCCCGACAACTGTTAAAAGGTTACATTTTGAAAAAAGTAAAAGTGTTTAAGAGATAGCTACCGGATAGTAACCAAAATCATGTTTTCGACCTGATTTAAAATGTAGACATAAAGCTAAAGGATTAAACTCGTGCTACACTATTTTGAAAAAGGGAAAAGCTAAATAAAAGTTGAAAAGGGAAGCATTTCACAAGTTCTTAAGCTCCAGCCAAATTGATGAAATAAACATTCTGTACACATAACGACTTATATCAGAGAGGTGACAAAAACATATTTTGTAGTAGATTTTACGCAGTTTTCATAACTGAAAGATGCTACTTAAAGAACTAATGAAACCAGGAGTCTTTGGATGAACTTCGAAATGAACCTTCCCCAGTTCAGATTGGAGGCTGTAGCCTGTAAAACTAACAGAGTTGAAAGTCAGGACGGGCTTCCACCAATGATATTAGTTAATAGTCATGCTATACTTCAAACAGAAGTGTAGGAAATATGAGCCAACGGGCCCTAATATTTTTGTTGTTTGCTACAAGACATAATAATCTTGAGCTTGACCTAGTTTGTGGTTGTGAATGTGCTCTACAGATGAGTTCCACATCAGCATAAAGCAGCGGTTTAGTGCTCCACGAGTATTCAGTTGATGGCTTTAAAAAGTTTCATAAAACCACTAAACTAATCTAACACCATCTATTGTCGATCACTAGACTGTAAATTATCTCAAGTTGTACTAATAAAATGTCTTTGAGGAAGTCGAATACGGATTCAAAAGGAATAACTCCTGATGTGACTAGTTGTCGACTTTGGGAGTGACTTTAAATGCCACCCTAGCAATAACTCAGATAATCAACTAAACTTCCCTATTTTATAAAAATATACCTTTCCAGCCAAAATGGAGAAACCTTACTGGCTATTTCGTTCGTCGCTAGGGTGGCCTTTAAAGTTGCCCCTACTTTGGTGTACTAGGATTACGTGCTGTTTTTTAGTAGCTATTAAAGACGAAGGGAAGGTTAGACGTTGCAAACTAAGATGGCAGTCTGACCAATCAACTTTGTTTCCTTGCAGCTATTTGTCCGATGACAATATATGGAAGCCAACATCAAGCTGACCAAATGATTGCGTCATCTTGAGGTTTACATTTATCATATGGGTATGATATACTTTGTAAGACAGTCTTACCATTCACCTTTTTTTAATGAAATTCTGAAGATAGCCGATTTTTCAACGTATTTCACAAATAGTGAACTGAATATTTTGTAGTTTAAGAAGTCTATGCTTACAGATGATTTTCATTCATTATAATAAGAAAGGCTTCATATATTGAGTTCTAGATGTAATAAATACTTTAGAAAGTATATTTCCAACTTCATTTAAAGCTGACCTTTGATAAAATAGCCGAGATAAGATAGACACTATTTGATTTGCTTTTACCAGTGGTAACAGACCATAGGTGATATGGCTCAAAATCTATAACAGTGGCAGAGATGTATCCACACTTTATTTTAATCCCTTTACTGACTTCATTTTCTCCTTCTTTTCTTTTACTGCTTTCTACTGCTTTTTACCGGGTTTTCTTCTTCATCTTTCATCTTATTGCTTTGTTGCTTGATGTGTTGATATAAGGTGTGGCAACTTGAAACGTTGCGCAGTAATACCTGGTCCTATATTGACATTGCTAATGACGATAATGGTGATATACTTTTAAGGGATTCATAGCTTCAGGTGTAGTTACTGTGGTAGTTTTATCTTCTCTCGTAGAGATACGTGGTATTTCGACCTTAATGAATGGATATTTCAGTACTGGTATCTTTGTCAAACTCATTGCTACTACATAGGCATAACACTTACCGAAACTACAATAAGAATTTCTTTTGGATATGAACTGTTTTTTCGCTGTTTCATTAGAAACGTTTTATATCGTTTGCTGTAAATTACAAGTGTTTCTTTTAGATGATATAACTCAGATTGACCAGTTTTTACTGCAGTTGAAGGTTTCTCACTAACATGGCTGATGGGTAGAACCTCGCATAATTGAGGTGACCAAATATACCCATTTATTCATTTAAAAAGAACAAGGCATGTATCAGCAAAGAAATATTTCTTTCCAACGACTTCATTATCAAACTTTACAGTCGTATTTATACTTGCTAAAGTGACAGATAATCGCACTAAAAAGTTGCTCAGTCAATATGCAAAATATACAATCGGTGTAGGTGGTGGTATTTGTTCAAGTGGGAGAGGTAGAAAATGGGTCACTGAAAAAGGAACGAATTTATAACAAGTGGTGAGATAAGAGACAAGTGTTGTCAAAGGATTGTAAGCTGTGATAATTACGCTGAAACATGTAAAATAGATCAATGAACAAGGAATGAATTGATATTTTACACGTTTCAGCGTAATTATCACAGCTTTACAATCCTTTGACAACACTTGTCTCTTATCTCACCACTTGTTATAAATTCGTTCCTTTTTCAGTGACCCATTTTCTACCTCTCCCACTTGAACAAATACCACCACCTACACCGATTGTATATTTTGCATATTGACTGAGCAACTTTTTAGTGCGATTATCTGTCACTTTAGCAAGTATAAATACGACTGTAAAGTTTGATAATGAAGTCGTTGGAAAGAAATATTTCTTTACTGATACATGCCATGTTCTTGTTAAATGGGGTGAATTTACACTCCATGTTATTACTTGTAATTTCGTATCATTTGATTGAACCGAATTAAAATTACCAGCAATAACATTCTGACCATATCCGTTGAGCAAGAAGTGAATATCTTGACTCAGTGGCCAAGCGAATAAGGCTCTGGCACTTGAAGTGACCGGTTCTGGGTCCGAGTCTTAACGGGATTAGTATCATTCACTCGGAAGCGGGTACACTCACATGAAGAGTCCTCAGTAGGGTGAAACGCGTGTTATAGATTCCACTGCTAACCACTATCCGTCGTTACTCTCTGCCGGTAAAAACACCTCACTAGGGATTTTGAGGGTACAAGATTGAATCCAATCCTTATTCAGCCTTTAGTATAGTTTCATTCTTTATCAACTTATGAAAGCAGCGCTTTAAAAGATGAAGCCATTTGAAAAGTCTAACTAATAATAATGAAATGTCATTATCCAGTTTTTTTCCAAAGAAACTCTAAAGTATTTTAGTGTCAGTTGGTAATAGGACTTAGTAAACATATTTCTTTCCATTTACTCTTCATTTACAGGCAGTAACCGTACCCAAGTAGATGAAAATGTTCCTAGTGAGACTGAAACTCAGAAAACATCACTTCATAGTTTGATAAGTCCTAGAATTGTTAACAACTGCAGTTAGGCCCAACTTCAAGGTTTGTTTCAAAGACACTACTTAGATCTCCGTAAAAGGAGTTGATATCCCAACAAAACCCTGATCATTACTATTTACTGGCATACTTGCTATTCTCCGTTGTTTTGTTGGGTCGAATTGTTCGACCTCTATTGGCGTATGGGCTGCTATGCGGATGCCTCGATATTGCCTGATAATTTGGTTGATTATGGCTGGCAGAGGAATCCACATAGGAGCCCATACGCCAATAGAGGTCGAACAATTCGATCCAACAAAACAACGGAGAATAACAAGTATGTCAATAAATAGTAATAACTACTACCTGTTGTACAAGAAGCAGCTATCGTTCCTCCGTGGAATAGTGGATAACGCCTTGGCGTTTGAAGCAATGGGTACAAGGTTCGAGTCTCAGTGGGGAAAACATCACTGGGGTGCAAGTACGTCCAGCTGAAGAGTCCCAAATAGGATGAGGCGCGCATCCTCGATTCTCCTGCTAGCCACAACCAATCAAATTATCATAAAACCCTGGCTAGTTAGTTTCAGAAAAACTACCAGTGGAAAGTTCCACGCTCTAATGCAAGCCTTCAGTTAGTTTAAAAAGCAGCCTGATATGAATATACAGCAGAATTTTATTTCGTTCCACAACTTCAATAGTATTGTTTCATTCTTTCACCACTGAGTAGTCACAATAAATTTTCAATAAAGAACAGGGAAGTTTTGCACAGTGTTTCGTCTTCCGAGTTAAAATTGCTTCCTTTCAAAGCTTGCTTCAAGAATACTTGTTTGTTATTGCATTTATCGTCGTTACCATTACTACTACTACTACTACTACTACTACTACTACTACTACTACTACTACTACTACTACTACTACTACTACTACTACTACTACTACTACTACTACTACTACTACTACTACTACTACTACTACTACTACTACTACTACTACTACTACTACTACTACTACTACTACTACTACTACTACTACTACTACTACTACTACTACTACTACTACTACTACTACTACTACTACTACTACTACTACTACTACTACTACTACTACTACTAGTTTCTGGTACCTTTACATATCAACATTTATACATACTCC
The DNA here is from genome assembly GCA_944470555.2 of Heterobilharzia americana. Classification (NCBI taxonomy): domain Eukaryota; kingdom Metazoa; phylum Platyhelminthes; class Trematoda; order Strigeidida; family Schistosomatidae; genus Heterobilharzia; species Heterobilharzia americana. The sequence goes on from OX104129.1 coordinate 15,418,982, forward strand.
TTGATAAAGCGAATTGATACCTGTTATACACTTTTAGATATTAATTTCCGTTATTCTCTCTCTCTCTCTCTCTTTTTCTTTTAATTCGACCCCCGTAAAAATGATGTGAATTTAATGTACATAAAAATTAACTGAACATGATGTATACAACTCTGCGAGGACTGTACCAAAAGCCACATATCAAGGAGTACTTTTGTTTGTGTGCTGTATAAATAAAAGTGATAGGCTAAACCTGTCAAAAAATGACACTTATTATAGTTTAAAAAAATAATAGAAGAATACAAACATCAGTGCAACAACTACAGGTCATTTCTATCTATACTTGTAAAATCTTATCCTACTATTTCGTACCTCTACTCCATTCAGTTAATCCACTGTTGAACTATTCTAGAAAGTTAAGATAAATATAAATCAATGCGATAGACGCTAACTGATTGAAAAGTCTATATTATTCACTCCGTGTAAATGAATGAATAGAACTGTGTAATGTCTGTGAAGTCAGAAAAATGAGACACACCTATGAAATAAGCAAAGGATGAGATAGTTCTAATTCAGGGTGAATAGCTCTCTTGAAGTCAAACTGTCAAATTTGGGCTACTTTCTAGGTTTTGTTGTCACTCTACCAAATCCCAGTGAAAGACATTCATATGTGTGTGTGTGTGTGTGTGTGTAAGTAAGTAAGTAAGTAAGTAAGTAAGTAAGTAAGTAAGTGCGTAGTTTGATGGGGACGCCAAAGGCACCAACAGTAACTTCGAGATTATTCTGTGTTTTAGATTAGTTAGTGAGAAAGAACCAGGTGAAATGTGTACACGTGTTACCTTACCTTATATACCCATTATTGGTATTTTAGATTGAATGTCTGATAAACCTTTAGACTTGATAGGAAAAAAAGATGTTATTACTATTCTTGAAATAAATAATAATGCAGTTTGTTATCATCTGGTCAAATAATGATGTGACCTTTTAGTAGTAATATGTTTCCTCATGAAAATATTCTCACAGTGATAGATAATATTGCATTACTTACCAACTAGATATATTCATAGCTTACAATTACACCTTAGATTAGTATTTTCATTCTTAATCTAAATTTTGTGATCTATTTTGACAAGATGATGAGATTTATGGGATCAGTTTCTGAGTTAACAAAAAGAAAATATTCCATCACAGTATTAACCAGTCTAGAAGGTAAGCAATATATTTCCTCCCTAGACCACGATATGTGCAATTTACAAATGATTTATAAACTGTACGGTCCACTTTGACATTTACCACAGATGAGTAGCTTTTTAACTACCCAACTACAGTGTCAACAGGGTTCCCGCTGGAAACCACTCAGCCAAGATTACAAGGTGTGATCTTAGACATACAGGTGTTATGAACTAGCGAAAAATACTACTGCTGAATAACTTGGGTAGCTAGAACCCACTCAGGCACATCTATAGATTTTACCAGCCAGATCAGAGTGATCTAAAAGCCGGACGGCCTTTTCGGTCGTTTGGGGCCAACTCAGATCATCAGCAGTGTACCCAGACAAATTCAGGACATACGGCCAAATTAGTTCAGATCATGTGAATCTAGCTAAGTGACTTGCCTAGACTAGTGTACCTAAAGTAGGGTGATCAATTTGCAAATGACTTACAAATTGCACTGTCCAGAATGAAATTTCTCACAGCTGAGTAATGGTTCATTTGTAATATTTTTCGCTAGTTCATGACACTTGTGTGTCGGAGGTCACACCTTGTGTTCTTGGCTGAGTGGTTTTCAGCGAAACTCTTGTTGACACCACGGTTGGGGACTCGAAAAACCATTTAGGTGTAAGAAATTTCATTATGGACCGTTCCTTTTTTAAATCATTTCCAAATTGATCATCCTATTTTAGATATACTGGTCCATGTGAATCAGCCAGCCGACAAGATAAAAGTAATCTGAATTGAATTGGCTTTGTGATCCGAATTTGTGCGGGCACACTGATGATGAACTCGGACCCAAACGAGTGAAAGAGCCGTTCAGTATTTAGGTCAATCTGAGTGGTTTCTAACGATTCAAGTTATTCAGCAGCAGTATCTAACACTATGTCCAGTTGTTGTAAATTACTCACTTTATCATGGTAAGTGAATAATTGAATTGTAATCAAAGACAGCAGCTGTGTGAAACTGGTTTAGCTCTGACCATTTCATTTAATTAATGGTAAGTTTTTCAGTAGCTTGCAAAAATAGCTGTTGACAGTGATAATCTGTATGATGTCAGATGTTGAAAGTCGACTGGAAGTTCTGGACCTAGAAATCATGCTTGTTAGCAGTCATCAAGAAGGCGCGCCTATGAAGGTACGAATGTTCCATCGGTGATTTGAACCGGTGTCAATAAGTACTGAAGCCAAGGACTTTAACATTAAGCTATCCAGGCATGAAATACACTACATCCTGATTTCCTATCACTTAGCTTAGTGAATGCATTGCAGACTTAATCGGAAGACTATGATCACCACTGAGGAGTAAAGGCTAGACGGCTATATCGGTTATGCACTGGGAGCCAATCCATATAATCTTCCCGTGCTCCAGCTTATTCACTGAAGGGTGAAAGTCGAGGACATACTGGGTGTGCACAAAAATAGTAGTGATTCGAACGATTGCTTACTCACAGAAAAGCGAAATTTACATCCTGAGTATGAAGTCGGTTAGTGTATAGTGTTCACTCTAGACAGTGGAAAAAAAATCTTGACTACTTACTTTTTTCCAGATCACTTAGTAAATGAACAGAATTGGTATTTACATGTTTACCAGAAGATTGTTTCGATAGTGTTACAGAATGATCCAATATCCCCTAGATTCCTCAAAGAAGCCTAGAATTCCCTGAAAGCATTCAAAACAAACCATAGCATATCGAACATTCGCAACAAACCATGGGATTGGCTAAATATCTCCCTCGAAAGGTTTAGAACATTTCAGGGTCATTAAAACGTGTATAAGGCATTACTTTATGCATATGTTCAACCTGCTAATAAATCCTGCATCATTTTGTTGCTTCTTCCTATTTTCGAGGAATTGAGCAACCCTCAGTGATGAAGCCCAAGATTACTGTTTGCGAGTCCCCTGTGATACGTATAACCAGAGAATATATCAACTAATCGTCATCACTGAAATATGCAATGTGGTGTTAAATGAGCTATAGACGACGCTTTGTCGGTTAAATATTCAGTGTTATGATGCCTAATATTTTTAAACAGTTACATAGTTTATATTTATTCTTATCTGTGTACTGTCTGCAGGTGTTAGTTCGTTAAACTTCTAAGACCGAACAAAGAACTTTGGTTCTTTTAGCAGCCACTTTTCTACTGAGTTACAGTAATAAATTTAAGTGGTTAATATTTTGCAATATATAACATGTACTCTAGTTATCTTCTAGTGGTTTCGATGAGTTTCAGTTTGGAATCTGAAGTTGTTTTACCCCACACGTTATTTCTCATCAGAGATGGGAGAAATTTATTTCCCAGCTGGTATTCATCACGCACTGGCATCAGTCAGAGAATGACTGAAAACCTTGATGCGCTGGATATCTGTTTCTTCATAGAATGAGACTTCTCAGCAGTGTATACCCTTGATCCCTCCTTTCGCCAGGAATGGAATCCAGAACCTTCAGTTTCCTTGGCTAGCATTTTACCACTGAGCTACTGGGTCCGAATCCAATGGTCCACTTTCTCCTTCTTCTGTCAGTACAGGTGTTGAGTACCTGTCCCTGGTTGGGTCATAGGTGCAAACCTCTGGGGAGTCTTATAATAAAATGAAAAAGCTATCCAGTGCTCCCAGGTTTTCAGTGGCTCTCCAAATGGTATCAATCCATGATGAATACCTGCTTAAAATCAATAAATGAATCCCCACAATCCTCCAAATTGAATTACTGTCCAGTGCTCATTAGAGACTTACTTCAAGATCGGATTCCTGAAGTTCTAATGAAAAGTCATGACCCTTGGGGCAAACCAAGTCAGATACGAGAACAGTTACTCAACGACGACATTAAATGAAGGTCCCTCTGTACCACCATCTAAACAATGTTAAAGTCAGGCAAAGAGTATCAGGCAAGACACCCAAGTCGATTGAAGATGTTGTGAACCCTCATCACCTGAGGTGGTTTGGACATGTGTTACGAATGCTGCGCCACCGTCTACCTTGATATGCTATGTTAAGGGTAGCTGGATTAGGTCGGCAAAGGGTTCAGAATGGCCAGACTAAGACCTGAAGCCAGTCGATGAAATCTCTGATTGTTGGTCTGATTCGTACTAGCAGAAGAAGACTGCGTGGTAGGGGGTCCCCGAAATGATAGGAATCAGTGGTTGAGTACTCTTGTGGACGTGGCTCAAAATCGGTCGCAATAGTGCAGATATATTTACTCCCTGACATCTTCCAAAGATCGAATATTTGCACTAACCGTTTATTTTCAGATTGCTTATTCTGTCACAACTTTATCTTCCTTGATTTCAGTCTTTTTCAGTCCACCTGTTTTCTGTATACTAGTGTGAAGTTTGACAACTTGAGCCAATGCAACCGTGTGTGAGGTTCTGTGCTGATTTTGTCGCAGTTAGTTAGTCGGTGGACTTCGACAGAGCGGCTACCAGGTTTTCAATGTTTCTCCAAATAATGTCAGTCCGTGATGAATACCAGTTTTAAATCAATAAAAATTTACTAAACTACAGTAATTATGATGACGACTAGCAGTTACCTGTGGAACGCAGCTCATGCATTTCGTCCTGTTTTCAGGACTTATGAGATACAAATACTTGCATCGACACAGAAGCTTTGATGCCGTTGGTGGTTCATCTATTCGATCCAATCAACAACAGATACCTACGAGCTATAACTTGAAATGTTATATCTACAATTAGTTGTAATATACAGTAATACTGAAGTAAGTCATCACACCTATAATAAATCTAATTTTCATAAAATATCCTGTGCGAAAATGCCTTTCCACTTACTTATTATCTTTGTACAATGAAAGAGTTCATTATATCAAGAAACTGACAATAAACAATATCTATTACATAACTTTGCATGAAACTATGTTATCTAACAACATGCAGTTTTAATATTCAAGTTTACTTTGACAAAAATCTGCCTTCTAACGATTAAGGTATTCATAAAAAGAAGATCAGTGGTGAGACGATCTGTGAGTAGTAGATACATCACTGAGGTGCTAACAACAACAATCAATACATCCTCAGAACACAGTTCATCTATCAGTGAAACGTTTTTCAAGTGACTAGAATATTGTTATGGCGAAAATGAAGCTTTATCATTAATTACTTACTAAATATTAGTTATTCCTGGTGTAATTTATCAATTGATCGAAAATATGGAGAGAAGGAGTAAGGTACCCATTGTCAATTACTGTGTAGTGCTTATTAATAACGTGCTTCAAGGTGAGATTTCTCGAAGTTCTAATGAGAAGTCGTGACCGTTGGGGTAAACCAAGTTGGACGTGAGGACAGTTACTCGAGGACAGCATGGGGTGATGATCACACTATATCGCGAACTGACATGGGTAGGGAAATAAGCACTATTGAGTTGTGACCTAGTGACCTAATGGTAGTGTACTCACTACGAGGCCTAAATGTCCTGAGTTTGATTCCTAGTGGGGGAGGGAGGGGTTTGTGGGTGCACACTACTGAGGACTCCCACATTAAAATGAAACAGTTATTAATGGATCCCCACAAACTTCGGAATGGAATCTACTTTTCTGAACTGAATTTATTAATGCTGATGAACTTCATTTCAAAATGATAGGTAACTAGAAAGATTACATCATACAAAGTATGTAATTTATTTCAAAAACTACTCAAAGCAGTATACAGTCAAGTCCCAATTTAGACTGTAATCTGTGGAGTAAGACGACTATGAAATCCAGGTGAATAATGTATGGTTAACTACCTAATATGATAGTTGAATTAACTAGCAAAATGTCTAAAGTTGATGGAATATAAGGTCAGAATATAACTCAGAAGTTCTACGACTACCTTGAGTGATAACATTGACTTCGCTACTACAGGAGAGGTTGGTGAAATATTCAGACAGATGAAAAAGTAGTTTTATGGTACCTTCTTGTTTCTAATAATTATTCGTAATGTATCACACAATATTAAAATACGATGAAAAAGAACTCTCAAGTTAAAAAAATTAAAGTTAATTTCAGTAAGGAAATATCAACATATTGAAACATACTATAAAATTAATAATTTTTGGAAATATTTTATAGTTCTGCATGAATATCACTGTTGGAAAGTGTAAGGGACAGCAATTCACTTTAAACTATTTAACAAACAAATTTATGAATTTTCTTCATGCAGTAAAGAGCAAGACCGGTTTTAACAAGTACAAAGTAGGTTTAGCAATGATGGGTAGTGGGTAGCAGTGGAATCCAGGATGCTCAAAAACACCATGAAGTAGGTTGTCTGTAGTGTCTATATCAGTCGAGAAATGAGACAGTCAAGCTTGACAACAGTTCGTTTGCAATTTGTAGTATCGCTTCAAAAAGTAGTAATTGTATGGCGGTAGGTAAACAAGAAATAACGCCCACCAAGTGTATCACAATGGTGAACCTTTTAGCTTAGTGATCACATTGCGAAATGATGAATAGAATTCGGTCGGTACTCAAGGCCAGATAAAAGGAAAGTGAATACTCTGCAGTGACCAGTCAGTGCGTCCAATTCAGTACTACAAGAGGTTTCTCACAACCTGAATAGCTCAGTTGCAACGCCTCTGAATGCTACACTGGACAGTGCAGATTTGAATTTCACAGAGAACATCAGTTCCTTCGAGGTTGAAAATACGCCTTACTAACGACCGTCGAGAAACACGAAGTCTTCCTCACACCATCTCCTCCTCCATGTCACCCTCACCTCGGACGCCCAACTCGTCGTTTCGCATTTCGGTTCCGCTTGAGGGCCTGGTCTAGCCTGGCACATGGTGTCCCCAGTCGGCCTTCTCAGTGTATACCCAATCCAATCCATTTCCACTTACTTCCACTGCATATTTGTTGAGCGATGGGTTCTTGCTTCGTTGGTTCGTTGCCAGGCAGACAGCCAGCCTGTTCCAGTTGTAATTTTGAATCCAATGCATTGTTTAGTCTCTCCAGGATAATGTGGCTCAATATTTTGCCTGGGGTGGAGAAGAGCGAGCATGATTCCTCGCCAGTTCTTGCAACCACCTAGGTCACCCTTCTTTGGGAGTTTGACAAGCAGCCCTTCTTCCAATCAATAAGCAGGTACCTTTCCTTCCTTCCTTCCAAACATTCTGCAGTAGTGGTGTGAGCATGTCCACTGTTGTCTCCGCGGCCGTTTTCAGTGCTTCTGGCGGAATCCCATCTGGTCCTGTTGCTTTCTCGGATTCCAGTAACTTTATGGCATTCAGGACTTCTGCTTTTGTTGCAGGGCTTGGCTTCACTGATAGTTCTATGGCTGAGCTGCTGGTGGTATTTCCGGATGAGTTGCACGTGATGGTGGTGGTGGTGGTGGTGGTCGATTAAAGAGTTTTCTGAAGTGGTCAGCTCATCACTTGCTTTGTTTCTCCTCTTTGCTGGTAACTAGCTTTCTTTTCTTATCTTTCATTGGTTTCAGATGAGTTGATCTCTTCCCGGATAGCAGTAACTTTGTTATTTGATATAATGTTGTCAGGTCTCTGCCTCTCCTACAAGCAGCTTGTTCTGCTTCACTTACCAACATGTCATGGAAGTGCCTTTTGTCTTTGCGCACACTCCTCTTCACTTCTTCGTCCAGCGAAGTGTTATATGGTTTGTGTTCATTTCCTCTTTCCTTTGTTCATCCTTGCATTGCTTTATCTTCTGCTTCACTGTCCTCCTCTCCCTGCTCTATCAGCTAACATGTGTCCGTCGACATCCATTCCTTGTCTTGTTTCCTCTTCCTTCCTAACATGGTTATGTAGGTTTCTTTCCACATCTCTTTCAAAGAGTTCCACTGTTCTTCTACACCCGATCCTTCAAGGATGCTGCTCAATATCTCCCATTTTATTCTGATGCCTGACTGACGTGAAAATGTCCTTTGCAGTTTTGTCCTTCGATTTCTGTTCTGAGTGTTGAGCTTGAACTCTGGTCTATCACCAACTTCTTTCAAGGCTTTCAACTTGATTTTGAAGGTCCCTTACACCAGATAGTGATTTGTCTGAACCTACATATGCTCCCCTTCTTCATCTTATGTCCAGTAAGCTGCATCTCCACTTTCCTCAGATTGAGATGAAGTCGATCTGATTTTTAGTGTAGTGTATCCATCTGGTGAAATCAAATCCATGTCGCTGCCGTATGAATATCCTTGTGTTTGCATACACTGCCTCGCATCCAATCACCAAATCGTTGAATGCACAGAAGTCTGCAAACAGTTCCCCATTCTCATTCATCACTTCACCGAGTGCTTCTCTACCCATGATGAGTTCTCTTCGTGTGTTGTCTGTTCCGAGTTTGGCATTCATGTCACCCCACCCATTAGAATGAGTTTTGATGTTGCCAACTGGAGTGGTGTCTTATCCTGTAGTGATTGCAGTTGTCTGTGGAATTCCTCCTTCTTCTCTTCATCTGCATTATTTGTAGGTGCACAGTGTAACATTGTATGATTGTGACTTTCCTTCCTTTTGATTAGAACCTTGCTGTCATGATCCTGTGATGAAGGAGATTGGTTCCCAATGCGTGAGAGAGAGCTTTCGATGCTCTTGTGAGTGGGACATCATGATAGACATATTTTTAGATGAATTTATTCAGTGTGTCTATATTGCTCAATTGTATTTTAGTTCAAGGTGGTATTCATCGTAGACTGATATCAGTTGAAGGAACAATGGACACCTGGGAGCACTGAACAGCCGTTTCGTCCTGGCATGGGACTTCACAGCAGTGCGCACCCACGACCCCGCACCACCAGGGATCGAACCCGCGGCCTTCAGGTTCCGTGGCCAGCACGTTACCATTGAGCCACTGGGTTGGAATCCAGTGGTCCATATTTCCAACTTCTGTGGGTTCATGACATAGTGCAACCGCCACCCAATATCATCGCTCAGTGGCTGTTCTGATGACCATCAAGCTGGCCTTATTGGTCACGACTTCTCTTTGGAACTTCGGGAATCACCTCGCGAAGCTTTTCACCAATGAGCACCAGTTCAATTGAATTTCGAAGGGGTTGGGGGGACTTAGAAATATTTAAAGTTGGTATTCATCGCAGACTGATTGTTTGTTTTTCTAAACTTTTATTAGTTAAATTGAAGAACGCCTAACTAGGCAGTTTCAAGCAAAAAAAGTGATTTGATTGTCATTCGATGTCATGTTCACCTCCACCCAAAAAGCTTGTTATTACTGACAATAAAAGCCTTGAAAGTAATCGAGTAGGAAGCTAACAATTAACGTTTACGAGATCTGTAGTTTAAGGTGCACTAAAGACTGGTTCTTCAGTTATAACACATTCAATATCTTTAGGTGTCTTTGTTGTTAACTTTATCACACCTATATATCATCATTGTACAAGGAATATCTGCTCTCTAAAAAGCGAAGAAAATTTGATATTTTGTAAAGTACTTTGTGAAATTTAGGTTTTTTTACTAACCCTATGGGCACTTTCTATGCTTATTTCTGTTTGATATCCCTCTCCTATTGACGTTACCTAGGGTTATATTATGCTATTTATCTTAGCTGACTGCCATTCAGAAATTGAGTGTAGAAAATAGCATTGCACTTTGTCTTAATGTAAATCTTTGATGTACTGTGGCTAAGGTTAGAAGATATGAAGAGATTGTAGATTTTTGATCATAGATGTCTACGTAACATTACTCGCATTCGGCAGTAATACAATATAAGCGAAGTAGAGATTAAGCAAAGATAAGCGAATAAAGAAGATACACCAATCGGTAAAGTGGTATAGATTTGGAGCGTGTATGCCAACATACTACTTTGGAAGAAGTCCACAGATATCCAGATAAAAATAAGTCACTGATTAGTGGTGCTTTGACTGCTGATTTGAGCCATGTATATGAGTGTAAGCCATCTAACTAGCGTCGCCGAGGTGAAGGTAATCGCTATTAAAGATTTTCAGTGGTTTAGCTCATAATCGGTTCTAGTGGTGTGAATATATACATTCTTGATCACGGTCAACAGTAAGTATTTTTATTGACCCTTGTATATTCCTTCCTTCTCCTTTAGTCTACGTTTTTCAACTGTAGTATCGCTCTTTTTCTACCTTTTTCCCTCTATGATGCTGCATGTTGCAGCAATTGAAAATGATAGATTTGCTTCCGATGTTCTAGATCCTTCTGTATAAAATCTAGAATGTAACAGTTACACCTTTGAAAAAGTGCATCAAAAGTTAAGCATAACAAAGTAAGCAACTATTTTGAAATGAAGATATTTAAAGTAAGCTACCTAGAAAAAATATAAATTTCTTTTAAAGTTATTTTTATGGAGCAAATGTTGATGAAATCTTCTATTCCGACAATAAAAAGTCCGAGGAGAAGACTAAACAGTTATCATCCTTATGCTGAGCTGAAAGTCTTCTCTACCATCTTCCCTTTCGTTAATAATAACTCCATAATTAGGTGGTGAGAAGTAATTCATGGACATCTTGTATAAAAAGTGTTGATGATAGCTAAGTAAATAAATTACGTAAGCTTATTTGTGTCGTATGGCAACACCGAGAACTAGATGAATGCTTTGTCAGTCAGGGTAGTTCTTTGCTTTCATTGCTTAGGTTTCTATTTGCGTTAAATCTTTGGATATCTTGGTGGCTTAGAGTAAAATCCAAGACATGCAATTCGTCCTATTTGAGAGTCGTTAGCTGGAAATACCTGCACTCCATTGAGTGATGTTGTTCGCACTGAGACTCAAACTTAGCCACTTGACTTCAAAGGCCAAAGCGTTTTCCACTAGCTCAGTGAGGCATAACAGCCACCTCTTACGCACCGGAAATCGATTTTTGTTTGACAATCATAATTTCCCGTTGCTATATAGTATCGAACTGCTCGACGTCGACGCTCGCCCTGGATTCCACTACAAGTAACCAAGATGAATACAACATGATGAATGTTCGGCAGTATCAAGGCCTCCGCAAAGCAGCCCTTATGCCAACACAGATATCGAGCTATTTGACTCCGTATAGGAACGAGGAATCACAGGTATCAAACACCTTTTGATATTAATTCGATCATAGTTTTGATTGTCTCATAGGAACATCATTCGTGTATTATTTACAGATTTTGCATTGAGTGGTAGACCTTTCCAAAACCGATTGATTTCATCACCATTCCTTGATATTACAAGAATTTCTATGGGAAAAGTACTTAGTCACCGGGAAAAATTATTTTTGTGACATTCAATTAGGGTGGTTTCCGGAGAAACTTTAATGATCCCAAGACTAAGTGGGTGAAAGAGCGTTTATTTTGGATATTTGACAGATTGTCTATCCAGATTAAAGCTGAGTGAATGTTTCAACCCTTTTTCAAGTATTTGACAGAAATTTACTTCTATAGGAAGCCCTCGACCTAGGTTTCGTGTTTCTGGGCACTCACCAACAGTGGGTAATTGCAAACATAAGGAAACTAGTATCCCCTTGGCGATTCAAACCTGCACCATTCAGTGCCAAAGTTATAGGGCTAACCACCAAGCTATTCAGATAATGAGTAACCCCGTGTACGCATGGATTATGAGTACACGAATTGATCACCAGTGGGTAACCTAAGTAACTGTCTATTCCTTAGTGCACAGCACTGATCTTCTAATACCAAGATGAAATGCAGTGCATCGCAGTGACGTTTCATCTGACTTAGTGGCGACATTGCAAAGCGTGAACGACAGACCTCAATTAGTGTTAAGCACCAACGATTAGCCAATTACGTATATTACCCACTGGTAACTAATTCATATGAAGATGCTACATACTAAACCTCATAATCATTACACGGTATTTGGTAGGTTAGATTATTTCTCCTAATTGGCTGTACTGGATCTTTTAGCCTACAAAGTTTCTCTCTGAGCCGCCCTAATCCCGGCATCGTAAGATTTTCGATGGGCCTTCTTTTTAAGGTAGTATTACAAAGGATGTGTTTTCTCGCTTAGGCATTTTGTAATCACCACTAACATTTCCAATCCTTCCCTTCCTAGCTGTTATAAACTTTCTAAAAGTAGTGTCTCTTTGATTTGTTTCAGTTCCGTATTTAGCCTTTCTGAATTGCTAGTTAAATTCCTAGCCCGATTATTTAAAAATCTTATCAAACCTAATTTGATTAATACAAGGTGATGTGAAACCTGAGTATCCATTTGAAAGTGTTGGTTTTCTATAAACACTGGTATCTAAGCTTCCATCATCTCTCCTCTTGATTTTACAATTCAACATATGTAATTCTTCTTCATTTTCTAATACACAAGTGAATTAGGTTGGATCTACTATACTAACGTTAATGTGTTCAAAAAGCTCTGAATGTGTTCTGACTTTAACACTGAATGTTCTATCTACATATCGCCACTATATTTTTGGGATGAGTTGAAATTTTTCTAATGCTATTTGTTCCCAACTGTCCACAAACATGTCTGATACGATGGGGGGAAATTGGAGATCCCATTGCTACTCTTTCTATTAGTTTATATATTTTGCCTTAAAATTTGAAAACCGTCGAAGTTGAACACAATCATATCCCTAAATAAATTTCTTCTTCTTTCCATTACTGAGTTCATGATCAGTTGTGAGTTCATTTCTATCTGCCTCAAGTGTCATTAATTGATATATTTGTACAGAGATTCATTGCAACAAAACTGTCCATCTTTTCGACTTCTTCTAATTGCATACCATTCAGTCTCCGTCACAATTTAAATGAAATGGTGAGCCTTAATTTTGACCGACTTCTAACAGAACATCGTATTGTAGGTAACTATTTAGATTACTCATATATTGGTGTGTTTCTGAAGTCAGCTACTGGACTAATACCATAACCTGTTTTATGAACTTTATGGTACCATAGACTCTACCGCGATTATTAGTCTTAGGGATTAAATTGAACTACTGAGACTCACCTGGGTGAGTTCTTAGAAGTGCACACCCACAAACCCCTCCCTCCCCCACTAGGAATCAAACTCAGGACATTTAGGCCTCGTAGTGAGTACACTACCATTAGGTCACTAGGTCACAACTCAATAGTGCTTATTTCCCTACCCATGTCAGTTCGCGATATAGTGTGATCATCACCCCATGCTGTCCTCGAGTAACTGTCCTCACGTCCAACTTGGTTTACCCCAACGGTCACGACTTCTCATTAGAACTTCGAGAAATCTCACCTTGAAGCACGTTATTAATAAGCACTACACAGTAATTGACAATGGGTACCTTACTCCTTCTCTCCATATTTTCGATCAATTGATAAATTACACCAGGAATAACTAATATTTAGTAAGTAATTAATGATAAAGCTTCATTTTCGCCATAACAATATTCTAGTCACTTGAAAAACGTTTCACTGATAGATGAACTGTGTTCTGAGGATGTATTGATTGTTGTTGTTAGCACCTCAGTGATGTATCTACTACTCACAGATCGTCTCACCACTGATCTTCTTTTTATGAATACCTTAATCGTTAGAAGGCAGATTTTTGTCAAAGTAAACTTGAATATTAAAACTGCATGTTGTTAGATAACATAGTTTCATGCAAAGTTATGTAATAGATATTGTTTATTGTCAGTTTCTTGATATAATGAACTCTTTCATTGTACAAAGATAATAAGTAAGTGGAAAGGCATTTTCGCACAGGATATTTTATGAAAATTAGATTTATTATAGGTGTGATGACTTACTTCAGTATTACTGTATATTACAACTAATTGTAGATATAACATTTCAAGTTATAGCTCGTAGGTATCTGTTGTTGATTGGATCGAATAGATGAACCACCAACGGCATCTAAGCTACTGTGTCGGTGATGGTTTATCCGTCTCATGAGTTTCAGAAGCAAGACAAAATGCTTTTTTTGATTTTATTATCAACCGCTAGTCGTCTTATTGCTTATTGTAGTTCAGTGAATTCCTGTTGATTTCTAGTTGGTTTTCTTTGCGAAGTGATATCATTCGGGGAACCCTTGAAAAGCTACGAACCACCAGATTGGCGTTCACTTGCCTCATTTTCTTAGTCCTATCAGTTCGTGATTTAGTGTGACCGTCACGCAGTGTCGTCGTTCTGTATTTGTGTTCATATCCGATTTGGTTTGCCCCACCGGCCACGACTTTTTATTGGAACTTCGGGAAACCTCTTCTCAATCCAGGCCACCAGTGAGCACAACGCAGTAATTCAGTCTGCAGGTATATAGGAACTTATTTATTAATTTCAATTTGGAACTTATTGGATTCCAACTTAGTGGCTCAATAGCCACTTGCTTACCACAAAACCTTTAGGTACTGGGCTCTACCCCGCGTTGATTCATGAGTGCATGTTGCTGACGCATTTCACAATCAGACTGAATAGCTGTATTGTGCTGTAGGTTTTCAATGGTTCTTCAACTGATGTCAATTCGTAAAAAATATCAATTTGGAATCAATAAACCTGAACAAGCCTCCAAAATGGAAATTCCTGTCAATTAACCAGTAGTTTTTCAGAGTTGATCATCTGTAAAACGTTGATGATTAGTGACATGATCTGTTCCCAGCCCAGAGTGAGATAAACTCACTTGACCCTTAGCTAATTCAGCTGGACTATATGAGCAGTTCTGTCAATTAAATAACAGTGCTAACTGCGTCTAATCTAAATTTATGAGTGTATGTAACATAGCAAAAAGAGTGTTATTGTAGCTATTGGTTTCGATATGATCATTTCAGATCTATTTGTGTAGCTGTTTTGAATCGAAACAATTATGCATTCACTACCATCTGGGAGCCATGTATATATATATATTTATTTAGTTGATGGACGAGTGTTTAAATTTATGACCCATCAGCAGGCGGTTAAGCACCTTAATAAGTCGATAGCTAGAACTTCTGATCACCTATATTCAATGTGGAATATCAACTGGCTTTTAATGCTTCGTGAAATTGCATCATTCTATGGGATAAAAGTTTCACTGAGAATGACCTTAAATGTACAGAATAATTCTACATTGTCAAGAAAACTGATGAGACAAAAAACTTATGGACCAAATCCTTAGAAGCGATGGCAACAGCTACCAGGAGAACAGAGTAGATACAGGAGCATAAGGCAAGTGTTTCACGAAAGGTTTCAATTGATGTTAAGCATTATCAGCTTACAGGTTAAAGGGCGTGAATACTTGCTTGACCTTTCAACAGAAAAGTTGGCTCAACTTTGATGACTTAAATGAAACACTATATGGTTGACATGTTTTACTTTAGCAGTTAGTTCTGTTATGATTAATTACAAATATCTGTTTTATTTAGGTGAATGGCATTTGGATAAGCGGACTAATCAAATATTTCGCTAGTACAAGGTCTACTCATAAGAACATGATTAATAAAGTACATTTTCTTGTTATAACTATGGTAATTAAATGCTAATTTGTAATTGGTAAACTGTACTTAAAGAAAACAGGTTTCATTTTTATGAAGAAAGTATAAGAAATTTTATGATTTTTTAAATATTTTTGTTAGGCATAGAAAGGAAATTAACTATCCAGATGCATGTACTTCATTACAGATAAGTCCTTAAGATGAGTTGAATAATCTAAGGTACAAGCTGTTAGCTGCCTGAAGGAATGAAAAAAATTTACAAGAAAGTATGAACAGAAAACTGTTCCTAAAGGTCATTTACAATGAAATATAGAGATCTTACTTCAGGTTGGAGGTTTATGGGGATGGATTGACATAAAGGTAGTATTCATCATGAACTGACATTAGTTGGATATACCTTAAAATCCTGGAGGAACCAGACGGCTGTTTTGTCCCGGTGCGAGACTCCTCAACAGTGAGCAAACAAGACCGTGTCGAGGGTCGAACTGAGGGCTATGGGGTTTCATGGTAAGCATGTCACCACTCAAACACTGTATCGGAATGTATCCCTAATCAAAACTTGACATTAGTTTAGCTACTACTGAAAAATAGTAGTATTTGAAAAATATCCCTTGTCCTCCTGGAAGTCATCATTAGTTCCCATCCCAGATCTGACTGCATCGAACGAAGGAACTTCAGGTTTCATTGGAAACGTTTTAGACTTAAAACTATTACTTGACATTTTCCTCTGATGTTAAGTTTGAGCACACTTTTGTAGTAACCAGCAATGGAATACAACTCAGACAGATCAACAATTTGAAACCATAACTTTAATACAGAATTTGCCCGTTGCACAAGGAATAAGGATCATAACCTTACGATTGAAGCTACGCAGTACTTAGAGTAATCGATGTTAAGTTCATAAGCTGGTGGTAACATTAACGCAGGGATATATGTTCAACTAAGCAGTCCTTAGTAAGGTGAAACAAGTAATAGGGTTTCTACTACTATCAACTACTACCAGTTATCATTGTTATCACTATCAAGCTATACTTACAAGAAGTTTATATTACAACAGTGAATGACCTGTTCTGTTATATTTTAAGGAACCTGATTGATACACGATTTTTTAACGTTTGTTGTTCCACTATTATGTTAATGTAGACAGTGATGAAACGAAATAGTTTTTCTTCTTGTGACAAATTTCCTCTTTGATATTACAGTCATCTAGTGAATACAAATATTGTTATTTTCTTATTAGTTAGTAAATGAGCAGCTGACAAGTGAATTGAACTTGGAAGATTATTGACATTATTGTTAAAGATCTTGCGTGTGTATGTGTGACAGTGTGAAAGGGCATATCATAAGTGACAACCATCTTGAAAAACAGAGAGAAAAAGTTTTTCTTGAGGCTAAAATGCTATATTTTCTCATAATTAATTAACTAATTAGTCATTATGCGTACATATCTATCTAAGAAAACCAATTTTTGGCTTATGGAATTGTGTTTTACATGAGACAAAGTGTCACTTTATTAGTCAATGTGTGTGTATATTTTGTATTGTACTGTAAATTATTTGACTGTGATGCTATTTAACAAAATAGAGAAAAAGGCTTCTGTTTCCAAAGGTCATCTTCACTCATTGCTGCTATCTGGGAGTGGTTTATTTGCTTTATTGATTCCTGTTAACAACATAAGACATATTATTTATGCTGTAATTTGCTTATTGTTAGCTAGGAGTGAAAGTAAGGGTCCATGTTCCTTATGATTTTCACCTCGTTAGCTAGATGTATTGGCATCTCAGTGAGTGATTTTATTCCCAGTGAGATTAGAACTCAGCACTTATCTTGGTTGTATTGTGTTCTCTGAGTTGAGTTGTTTACTTGTAATGAAATTGTCTAGAAAGACGATGAAAGCTCCACGAGTAAACAACTCAACTCAAAGAACATATTACAATCAAGACCATCCACCTGATCTACAAATATTCTTCACCATTATCACATATCTCTTCAAACGTTGAACTGATGTTCACTAGGTGACCCAGGCATGATGGCCATCTTTTGTACAAAGAGTATGAGTTGTTATTATCTATAAATACTTGTGATTCCCGTCAGTATACCGAATCTTATTGATAGACATCTGTCAGCATATTATTTGAACTTTGAAAAAAACAGTCTTTAGTTGGAAATCCAATTCACTGAATAAAGAGAATTAATATGAACCAAACTAAATAAAGGAGCATCTTGATGCAATGAAGTTTGTGTTGTGATACTACTGCAAGGGGTTTCTAAATTCCGTCTACTATCTTATTTTTATGAGATACCAGTGTTCAACTGTGAAGTCGTTAGAAACACTATTATTGTACAGTGCTCATTAGTGACATGCTTCTAAATGGAGAAGCTGTGACCGGCCAGATTAGCCAGTCGGAAATGTAGCAGATGTCAACCTTTTGACGTTGGTGGACTGTTAGCCTATGTGGCAGATTTAGAAAAGTAAGACTGTGTAGACCATTGAACTCCATCCAACCCAGTGGCTAAATCGTTAGTACATTCGCTTTGAAGCATGAAGGTCGTGAGTTTGATCACTGGGGGGCGGGATTATGGGTGTGTAGTGTTGAGGGGTCGCACAGTAGGATGAAACAGCTATCGATTTCTCCCAAGTTTTCAGTAGTTCTTCATCTAATGTCAGTTCCATGATGAATACTACCTTAAAGATGTACGTACCCCTTAAATGTTGACACTTATTTCACAAATCATAATCAAGTAGAAAGTGGTTATAACTACAGATCACTTTTCTTACTGAAAAAAGCTGCCATATGAATGAAGAACATAAAGCTAAAGTTATGGGTGTTTCTGTTTGTTTGGTGCATTGGGTGGGGCAAAGTCTCAAGAAACTTTCCATTTAAGTCTAGTTTAAATTTGGACCTACTACTCGTTAAATCGAATGGATGTACATAAATTCTATCCAGCCTTTACATTTCTTCATCTTTTGACCACCTTTATCGCACCTCATTCTATACATCATGATACATGAAAATAGTACAAATTTAGTAGATAGAGTTAAAGAAAAGGAAAACATAGCAGCTTATTCAAATGTTAAGCAGTTTTGGATCAGTATCCATACCACCGGTTATGTTAAATGCTACGAAGTAGTTCACTTAAAGGTCTGTTTCATCGAGATTTCGTGGTTGTAGATATTCTTCAACAAGGCAGGTCTGTAACCCTGAGGAAGTGTACCTTTCTTTGGAGATCTGCTCAACTATACCATTTGGTTTTAAAGTCGGAGATTCTATCGCTAAACTGTTTAACTCACAAGTGATCTTTGATAAGAGTGAATAATTCACATAAATTGATTGGTATATGGTAACCACCTCAACTACTAAGTTCAGAGAGGTGTTTGAAATCTTCTAATCAGCAGACAAATAACTTAGTGTAAGCAGTTCTAAGTAGTTTACTGCCAACGTCTAAAGCCAAACACAGAGCAACATGGTGTCACTGCACTTAGACTTATGGTTATATCGTAAATTTGAGCAGTGAGCACCTGGTAATTGGGAGCCCTTTTGATTACAAGCCAGTTATTCGAATATTTGTGAAGACATTTTTTAATTGATTTAATTTGGACAAAGTTCCAGACTTGAAATTAGAATGCTAATTATGTTGCATCCATATTGATAACTGACAGTGGAATCCAGGATGCGCGTTTCATTCTATTTGGGACCTGTCAGCTGGATGTACCGACATCTTAGTTAGAGATGTTGTTCACACTGAGACTCGAACCCAGTATCCATCACTTCATACGCCAAGGCATTATCCTTTAGAGGTCTATGGTAGGAGGGTTACCTCTTATCCAACAGGTATCAGTGGTTGTTTGATAGTTATAGTTTTGTTTTGCCATACTGGGTCGAATTGTTTGACCCCGATGCATGTGATGTTGGATATACTAGTGGATGACGCTTCGGCGTTTGAAGAGATGGGTACTGCGTTCGAGTCTCGTTGCAAACAATATAATTCGTTTCGGGTGCTGGTGGATCTAGTTGACGAGTCCCAAATGGGAAGAAATGCATGCTATGAATTCCACTGCTAGTGACGAAGATGGAGGTAACATGGTGAGTATTCTGCAGCATTGAGGTCCCCACATAGGTGTCCGTTTGCTAACAGTGGTCGAGCAATTTGATTCACTACAGCAACGGGCTTCCTACTGATTGGCCCCAGTCAACTAGCATTCATTCAAGTACACCGTGACAGTAAACCTCCTAACTTGTTGGCCACATTGCAAAATGATTGATAGAATTCGATTAGCACTCAAGACTAGACAACAGGAAATTGATTGTCCGCCAGTCATCGATCAATGTACAAATTAGTTTATAAATTAAATCACAACTCAGTTATATTAGGTCATCAGATTCAAGGAAGTAGCAAGTGTTGTTGTGTCTGGCATTTTAACATCCAGTTGTAATGAATACAAACTAGAACAAATGAACATCTGAAAAACTGAAGAATTTTTTCTACTCTGGTCAATTTCTTGTGTGTGTGTGTGTGTACGTGTAATTGATGGATAAAATCAACAATTAGGTGATTTCACAATTGGAGTTTTAGGGATTTTTTTCTGAAGGTAGTTTTCATCAGTGATAGATATCTGTTTGAGAACAGTTGAAAAGCTTCAAGCACTGGACACCTGGTTCACCCTAGTTTGACTCTCATCAGTAATCCACACCCAGAAAGTATTTAAATGAATTATGATCCAATGCTCACTAGCAACTTGTTTCAGGATGGATTTCATGATGCTCTGATGATCTGCGGAGTCAGTCAGGTCTGGAGCAACGTGGGTGACGACCACTCCTTGTCTCAAATCAGTAGCAGTGGGAAAACATGAAGTCGGACTCGAACCCAGTGGTTGGATAATAACTTGCTTGTCAGGAGAACCAACATGCTGGAGCTTGATTCTTCGCATCACTGAGGAGCCTCAAACAAGTAAACAGTGGTTGTTTGGTGTACTCAGTATCTTAGTGCTGCTCTAAAGGATGTCAGTCAGCGATTAACACTGGCTGGGAATCAAGTGGTTTGCTTAGAATATTAATTACCACACCATAGAGCACTTTCAAGAAAATGATAAGCCCTTGAATACTTTCCTTCACACTTCTCATTGAACAGAATATTTATTTTAAAAACACTTGAATGTCATTATCACTTTTTTCTTCTGAGTCTTTTGATTTCTAAGTGATCAAAATTAAAGAGTAGAACTTAAACTCTATTCGATGTTGAATGAAAAGTGATCTGCGTTACTTACATATAGCTTAACCATATGATAATTAATGTCAGATATAATAAACCATTCATGGGAATTATCCCTTTACTATAAGAATAATTTTCTTATGAAAAAGTCTTAAATGGTCACTGTATTTTCTTTATTGTGACCCAATTTTGTTAAGATACACAAAATTAGTAGAAAAGATTTGTACTTCAGAATAAGGATGGTAATTCTTTAGTTTTCTTCAAGATTTGATGTTTGATCCTGAAAGTTGTGTACCTAAGTTAAGCGATATCACTGTTACTTTAGTTAAAATCTCAAGCAGTTTATTTGGTATTGTGCTTTCTAAACTAATCTGCAGTTTTAAGTTGGTATTCATCATGGACTAATATCAGTTGGAGAACCATTGAAAACTTGAGAGCACTGGACAACTGTTTCATACTAGTATGGGACTCCTCAGCAATGTACACCTACGACCCTATCAGGGATCGAATCCGAGACCTTCAGGTTGCATGGTCAGCATATTACGTTCAGTCACTAAGTCAAAGTTCAGTGGTTTACATCCTCCTACTTCTGTCAGCTCACGACATAGCATGACCTCCTTTCAGTGAGGCTGCTGAGTGACTATCCTCACGTTTGACTTGGGCCCTGAACAATACAGATGTTGTGAAGTAGCTACATTTTAAGTTGATTTTTAAATGTTTTTTACAGGATAACTGATAAGTCAGTGTATTTAAAATTCATGTTTGTGGCATTTAAAGTGTGAAATTAGTGATCAACTTGGGTTATTTCAATAATAATTAAGATCTCCTTCGATCTACTGAAGTTCAAGAGACTACTAGTATAACTAATTCTAATTGTATGGATCTAGATCATAGCATAATAAGTGGAAATATACATAACTTTTGAGTTTTATTACGATGTTATATGTATCTTTCTAACCGTATTGTATTTAACAAATAAGCCAGTATAATGGGAAAGTAAACATGGGATGCTGCCACCAAATATAGTTTCAACTTTTCAAGTCAGCGATACGTTAATTAGATCTATCTACGAATACAACGTTTCTAGGATCTCGAAAATACTGATGACTAAAATAATATGAAATTTTAAGCGCCATATAAAAATATGTCGACACCTGAAGATGTTACAGATCTTCCTTCTCAAGCACAATAAGAAGAACACTACGCAATTCAACGTGGAAACCATGAAAAGAAGCTCATTGACAGCAAACGGAAGAGTTCAAAACGAGATACGCATGCCAGTAGATAGCTAAGACTATTGGAAAAAGTACACATGACAACGAGAAGTGAGGAGATTTAGCGTGAACCAGCGTCAATGCTGCTTCAAGTTCAAATTACAAATTTGTGTAATTGCCTCTACTCAATGGCCATTAAGATGATGATTTGCTTTCAGGAATGAAGCATTACCATAATATATCGCTTTCCCCAATGAGTTTTGCAAACAAAACGGTGGAAAAGTAAGTGATTCACATCAAAGTGGGACTACGACAGTTATTTTTGAAATCAAACGGTTAATGTACACTTTTTGTGATCTGATGATATTCTTGGTTGAAATTCCACTACTTATTGTTCTAACCTACATTTTAGTGGGCTATTTCTGTAGTATTTTTGTGCATTTAGTAAACATGTTGCTTTTGGAAACTGAGGATAGTCTATTAGTAATCCTCCAAGGAAACAGAATCATAAATAATAAAGATAGTCAACCGACATCTACAAGGCTCACAGCTTACGCTATGCAGATCAAAGCTATCAGAAAAATGGTCAACTGTTTCTTTCCTTCGTTATCAATATACTTAGTGAATCACAAAGAAAAAGTATCAACTTTAAGAATCCATCTGTTCATACACTCTGAATTTGAGCAGCTGATATGCTGTTGTGTGATAATATGATCGAAAAGTTTTCATATTCTTCGGTAGCCATGTCATCCACAGCATTTTTTGGCCTAGAAGTAATACCGTCTAGTTGACTCTGCAGCAAAGTGACTGAAAAAGTATTTGTTTTAAATATTTGCCATACTGTCTACCTGGATTAAATTTGTGTATGTTTTAACCCTTTTTAAATACTAAAGAGGGATCTATTTAAGTGCTAGAAGTTGAAAGTCACTAGGCAGGAAGTCCTTCTAAACTAGATTTCGTGCCTACTGGGACTCATCAGCAGGGCGTATCTGCTAACACGAAAAATCGCTGTCCTCTAGTGATTTGTACCTGTGTCACTCAGTGCCAAAATTACAGAGCTAACACTTTCACTATTTCGATCACGATTGACTCCGTTTAGGACTGGATTGTGTACACGAATTGGTTACTGTTGGGCAACCTATATAGCTGTCTATTCCTTAAAGCTGAGCACTGGTCAAAATTTATCGACTGCCTTCTGATGCCGAAACAAAATAGAATGCACCCCATTGTCATTTCAGTTCACCTGGTGGTGACATTGCAAAACATGATTGATAGACCTCGATTAATGCTCAGCACCAAGATCTCAACGGCTAAATGCTGGCCTACTGGTGATCAGTTCATTGAAAGGTTTGTTTATATTGTTTTGAGAAGAATAATGATTAGTAATGTACATCAGTTGATCATGAAGTGAACACTTAAAGAAATCAGTAGAGTTGGTCGCAGGACAGGATTAGTCATCGTTCCGCCTCTTCAACGTTCCTCGTAATTTATCAAGTGATTTTAGTTAACAACGAAAATTATTGTTAAAAGAATAGCTCTATTTAAGTACTAAAAAATTTTAGTGGGATAAATAAGAAGAGTGTAAATTCAATTGTTACTTACCCTGAATTATTTTTGAATGTTCATTTTGTTTTCTATGCAACCATAAGAGAACAGCTGACCAAATCTCATTTAAATTAATACTTTTAATTGAAGAAAACTTTTCATCAACTACTCGATTCTCATCACAAAGTTTATTATAATTGTGAGTACTTTGATTCTTTCTGGGCGATAAAGTATTACAGTCAAGATGTGTTGGATTTCGTAAATCCAAAGGTTTGTCATAACCCATTGAAGAGTATGAACTTAAACAACTCAACTGAGAAGGATTAATTGTACCATTATTATTGAACATTGAATTGGGTAATCCGTGCAACTGTTTTTTAATATTCTGTTGTAATGATTGGCTAATTTGTTGAAAAGACAACTCGTAATCAACACTAAACTGAGGAGTTTTTTTCATTGATGAAGATAGTGGAGATAAAGCTGATGTGGACTGACCAAGCTTTTTTGTCAGTAAATGTTTCAGATGATAATTTTGACTTTCTTCTGAGGATGACTTTACCTGGTGATAATTAGTATCAATCATATGACTTTTAGTGTCTTTTGGATCAATACAGCTGTTTAACTGGAAAAATTCGCCAACTTCATATGCAGCGCTGGTTGCTTGTGATGTCTTATTGTGATAGAGGTTATCACCACTACTATTTTCGTGCTGCTTTGAAGGGATCTCATCTGAATAAATATCTTCTGTTTGCATTATTTTCATCAGATTATTTTTGTCTTCATTGATGCTAGAAAATGTAGGCGGTAAATTTGAATCAAACAATTGGTTTTTGAATAATTCTAACTTTAAATCCGTAAGATTGTTGGTGCTTGGTTTTTTAACACGTTTTGGTGAATATTGTAGGCATTTCTTCGACTTTATAGGTCCGTATGCATAAATTCGTTTGCGGTGATTATTCAACTGCGATTTGTTTCCACTTATTATAGGATTGTCATGGATTTTAGGAAAGTCTGAATCAAATAAAATGGGGTTATGAAGTGCTCTGAGATCACAGTTGTTATTACCGCCATCACTAGGTAATATATCCAGTTTGTTACTTCTTAGGCAGTTGAGTTTCATGTTACTTTTATTTCGACAGGTGGTTGAAGTTTGTTTCAGTAATTTCGAATTAGAGCCGT
The DNA here is from genome assembly GCA_944470555.2 of Heterobilharzia americana. Taxonomy (NCBI): domain Eukaryota; kingdom Metazoa; phylum Platyhelminthes; class Trematoda; order Strigeidida; family Schistosomatidae; genus Heterobilharzia; species Heterobilharzia americana. The sequence goes on from OX104129.1 coordinate 15,443,606, forward strand.
TGCGTTCTCGGATATGCTTTGTGGAACTGCAGTAGGCGGTATTACGAGGACAAGTTTGATATTGACGTCTTGTTAAAGAATATGATCCACTCAGTTTTTGCTTAAATGCTTGGTGCTTTGATACTGGTAAGAATGTGGAGATGGAGGGTAAATCTTCAGACTCATTTGTATGAATTTGAAGATTTTCAGAAATGTTTCGGTTAGGGCGATGATTCTAAAATTAAAAAGAAAAGTTTTATAAAACTATGAAATTGCATACACTGATTGTATAGGATGACATACTGGGGGTTAAAACACAAGGATTATTTAAGAAGTGATATTCAGCAGTGATGAACATCATCCAAATGACTAAGTAATATCGAAAAAACTTGCTTGACCATAGAAAAACACAGATGATTGCAGGAAAGAAAATATTTTCTTTTCGACACAATCATCTGCTTAGGTGTAGATTTATGAATATATAAATTCTTTGACAAAGGGAAGTTACGCAATATCAGTGGGGAACAAAAATGAGAAAATAAAAATAACTACAAAACCAAAAGTAGTTGTGTCATATGGGAGTTATTTAGAGTAGTCGTTACTCTACGATGGCCATGGCAAAGAAGGAGATTGTACTAGCTTCTTTTGAATGAATAATGATGGTATGGACTTTTGAATTGCTAATGCCTCAGGGATACCTAGATTTCCTAAAGTCACTTCTTTCTTGCGGCTTGGGTGCATTTTGTACAAAAGTTTGTAGGACTTATGAAAGGGAGCCAGGTGTCCTGAGTTTACTAGATGTTCTGTTACGGAGCTGAAGATTCATTTCCATTCTCCTCTGGACAGTCAAGTTGGGTAGTGTTCGCTTGTGCGTTGCATGGGCTGGCGCATTGTATGGCCGATGTACTGAGCTCTACAGTAGAAGGTAGGCAATTTACTGCTGCTCGAGTTTAGAATGCATCTTTCACTAGTTAACAGTCTTCACTGTTGGTGATTTCAATTTTTTCTCTTCATTTGGTGAGCTGAGCTAATTTGGCACTCTGTTTCTTCCATACGTTGTGTAACTTCTTAGATAGTTTTGCTTACTTCTTCCCTTGCGTTGATCTTCAAGTTTTACAAATGGTAAATCTTTTATTCGGTTACTTGGTAGTGATTGTTATGGCTTAAAAAATGTTGTTTTTACTTACCACACATAACAGATTCACTAGTATTCAATACCACTGTAATTACTAATCTATTACCCATACATACGTCTTATTATCCTACCTAATTGGAAGACTCCGATAACTATTGTAATCTCATGTTGTTTGTATGTAGTCAAAGAACCATATGGTAATGCAAGTTCATTTTATTCTCTAAGTAGTTATTCATTTCTGATTTGTTCAAATTTATCAGAAGACGAAATGTGTGTTACTGGATATTTGTTAAAATGCCAGGTTTTGAATCATTATAGTGTTTTTTTGAATACTGTTACATCGAAAATCAATTTAGTCATGTTGTAAATATGAACTGAGATTACACTTGGAGTTGGATGCATCAATAGTTTTTTGAGATATTATAAAGTCATTTTATATGCAGTTTACTGTTGTGCATAAAACGTAAGCTTCAGCATAAAATATTAATGATGTGTTATGAAACCATCTAAAAAGAAGAATAAAACTATTGGTATAAGTATTGGCTGTTACATGGTACTTATTACTTTCTTTGGCAATCAATATTTCGTTAGATTTCTTTCAATAAGAGTATACTGTGTGGCTAGTACACATAATGATTAGCTAAAATGAAGCGTTACTATTTATCGGAGTTAATTGGCTTTTATTATCTCTGCGTCGAAAGATGAAAGATTCATGGTTAGAGCCTCGATCAAAGTGTATTCCCCCACCAGCCAATATAAACCCTATTATTATTGGTATGAAATGTCATCATTATTGACATTCAACTATATGGCACTCATATTCATCATAAGTTCGAGTACTTCTGCTATGAGAAATGATCCGAGTTATTCTTTTGTGCTTCATTATTATTATTATTTGTGCCTTAGGTTTCTAGTGAAACATAGGGCTTCATTAGCACGTCTCCATTGCACTCTTTTCTCTGCAGTCTTTTCAACCTGGCGCCACGACTGCCCACATGCACTCATTTCTTCCTGATAGCATCTCCTCCACCTCATTCTCTCCTCGGACGCCAAACTCGTCGTTTCGCATCTGGGTTCCACTCGAGTGCCTGGCCTGGAGCGTGATGTCCCCGAATGGTCTTCTCAGTGCATGTCCAATCCAGCTCCACTTTCTTCTGCATACTTGTTGGGTGTTAGGTTCTTGGTTAGTTCGTTGCCAGGCAGCTAGACAGAGTTCTTTGTTGATCATTCTTTCTGGTCACCTGATCTTCAGTATCGAGAGTAATTTTTTTGTGTTTTAGAATACGGAAATTACTTTTCAACTACTTTAAAGTTGAAACTTTAGTATTTTATTGTATTTTTTGACAAGAATGCCTATCGGCACAGAAGTGCCTGACATTTACTTTTCAGGAAACCTTAGTTCCTTTTGACGATATACAAGGGAGATAAAAGTATTTCAAGGTAGTATTCATCCCAGACTAGTGTTAGTTGGAGAGCTACTTAAAGCCTGGTAGCGCTAAACAGCTATATTGTCCGAGTATGGGACTCCTCACATATACTCATTCATCACTTAGCTGGAGATCGAACTCAAGACCTTTAGGTCTCGCGGTGGACGTATTAACTATTCAGTCACTGAGTTGGAATTCAATGGTGCAGTTTTCTACTTCCATCATTTAGCGATATAGGCCGACTATCCACCAAACCATCAGTTGGTATTTGCTTTACTTCCGACTGGTTGACCCCACAGGTCACGCATGGCTTCTCATTCGAACTTCAAGATATTTATATGGAAGCATGTCATTAGTAAGCAATATAAAGTAATGTAGTTTGAGGTTGATGGGGATTCTATTTATTTCAAGGTGATATTCACCATGAAATGACATAAAATAGATTATTTATTTTAAAATTCAACTGAATTACTGCAACTTATCTAAGTGAGACATTCCAATTTCCGGTTCTTTGGCTTGCGATAACACATTGAAATGAAAAGACCAGACAATGAGTAAGTTAGCGTAAGGCATGTCCAAATTTCGTTGATAAAAGAGGCGTGCATTAGACATGTCGACTGAAACGTTTGCATTCAAATTATCTTTTCTGTCTAACTCAGAGTCAGAACGTCATTATAGATACCAGTGTTGTAGAGGCAGATTTGTCTGACATGCTGAGCATTTGGGTCAACTATTAGTCTTCTTTCATTTTTGTGCCAAATCACACAGGATATTATCCAACTGCTTAGAACTCATCCCCTTTTGTGGATATGTGGTACATTTCAAGCTGTGATCTGCAGAGTAATTCAAGTTGACGAACAGTCAAGCTTATATGTGAAACTAAGTTGGAAGAAGATTGCCCTTTAAATCTATATATCCGGTGTAGTCAAAATGCTACTTACAAGTAGGTCTTGGTTAAGAAGAGTTCCTGGTAGAATGGTCAAAAACACCGAACAGAAATATCAAATGCATTAAGAATAATTAGGCTTATTAAATGTGCTACACGGTGAAACAATATTACCTAATGAATACTATTTGGGACGTAATCTTCTACTCACAGTCATATCATTATGAATTTGGGCAGTAAATTGTGTCCAAAGTGTTATCCAATGAATAGTACTGTTGGACGCTGTGACCAGTCGCTTTACTGTAACCGATTTCGTGTTGTCTTATCCAAATTGTTTTCCGAATTCCGAACATCAATTTTTAATATGGTCACCAATTTAATAGACTCAGTATCACGGTGCCTTTTGATGAATATAGGTTTAACTTGCGTCTTCTTACTGTTTTCTCGAATGTAAGTTTGTTCTAGGCAATCAGTAAGAACTCATAGAACTAGATTTCATGCTTTTTAATGTTTGACAGCAAGCCGTACTTGCAGTATCGAGGAAACTGATATCACCTGAAAAATCCAAACTTGCATAACCCAGTGCTACAGTTGGGTATGTTACCACTGGGCGTATCAGACCATAATTAACCTTCTGTTCCTTCGAGATTGCAGATATGCTTTGCCGATGAGTGTCAGTAAGCATGAGACTTAGTTCTAGGTCTTCTTGTCAATTTCTTCTATTCATCAAAATGATAATGTTTCATTGTCTGAGACACTCAATAAGCGATCTAAAATGGAACTCAAATCTACCACAGTGGCCTAAGTTTTGTATTTATAAGAATTATCACCTCTGGTTTTTATCTGGTAAGACAGGTTTATAGTTGCATAATTCACTTTGGGTCATATTTCTTGTGAAATATATGTTTTGTGCACTGTAAAAGAATATATACCTCTGTGATCTTAGGAATGTAAACTATTTTGAGTCCTGATGCTTACAAATGGTCTTTAATCATTCAAAGTTAGATTATCCTGTCAATCCTTTACCTGAAAAAATTTGTTCAACAAGTCCTTCTTAATATGAACACAATATTATGCTACGGCATAGTATGTTAGACGCTAGAAGTGAATAATATTAGTGAGAAATAATTACCAAGGGATGTATAAATGGTTTCTTTTTAAGACTAAACAGATTTTTAACCGTTTCCTGTGACGCGAAGATTCTGAAATTACGTAATACATGGGTCAATAATCCTAACTTTATGAAAACCTGATTCTGAAGAAAATCAATATTGCTCTGAAGAAGGCATACAAAAATAAAATGTGGTGTAACAACTATTTCTTTACACTATGAATTACGAAAAATATCCAAAATCTAAACTAAAAATACGATATGTTTTGTGATAAAATACTTTATTTTGAAGCGGTGATCACTAATTAATGGATATTTTCTAATAAGCAGAAAATCTAGGTCAACAGGTCTCTCATCTCATCCACGTATCTGATTGACATACACCATTGGATTCAACATATTTAACCCCATGTTCATAACAAAATATTCAAGAAGAAGATAGATGAAGGCACGGTTCAGATGAATTATCCTCGTGTTAGATGCCTAAAGATCTGTCAAATAAAATGTAAGATCATACTGTCTACCGAGCTTTAATCTAATCTGAATCATCACGTATTTTGTGATGCCTGTCGCATAAATACGAGGTTCGCAACTGATATGCTAGTTAACTGATAAATCAAAACCTCGAGCTTACGGTCTTAATTCTTATTTTAACTACAGTACATCTTTCACTGGCCATATCATTGCTTTAATAAAAGTTATAAGGGAGAAAATGGAGAATTCTATATAAGAAACCTGTAATAATAATGGTGCTGTTATTACTAATAGTCAAATGCAAACACATGCAAGAAAGACTTACTTTGTGCTGTTTATCTCGACATTCAAAAGCTAGATTAATCATTCTCCAGGAGACATATATCTTTCCTGCCGGTTTACTGCACTTCTCAGGCTTTCTGTTCTCCTTCTAGTAGAAGTGTTTCTGGTGAAAGGAGGTGACTACGATTTTGAGGCTTCAGGCTTAGTTAATCTCCGTCAGCGGAAAAGTTATTTGAAACTAAGATTCTTGTTTATTTTACCTGTGCTCAAATGAAGTAATGTCTTGTTCACAAACAGGTTAATGTATGCTATACACACTTTAATGATTACAAGGATTCACGTATTTATGTAGATGAATATGAATTTCACACTATTCTATTTTTGTTTCTTTTTCTATGGACTAATTTATTTTTCTGTGTGCAACTGCATACTCCATACCACAGACAAACTTCGTGCCTTTGGTTTTAATAAACAAAAAATATTTAAAAAAATAGGCAAAAGTAAGTGAATTCTTAAGTCTGGATGACTTTATCACCTTTAAAGATAGTCTCAAAGTTATGATGACTGTCTACTTGATACTGAGAGGAGATCAAATTCCTTCTTGTGATCAGGTTCAAGGTATCCACTGCTTAAAGTGCTGTTTATCTCAGTTTTTTTGGTGTGTGTTTGTGTTTATGTATGTGTGGATAGTTGAACTAGATATTTACACTGGAGGAAGGTAAGTCAACGGAACATTAAAAGAAAATATTCCACAGGTTCATGATTAAAGGATAGAGAAACTTTTATAAATCTCACTGAAAACTATTTTCTTTATCCATTAGCTTTTATTGATTGTTTATATGAGACATATAAGTTGATAAATTAGTTAGTTAACTGCACAATGTGTAATGTATATGTATGTGAAATAAACTAATGTGATTCCATTATTAAAAATCATGCAGATCTTGAAAAGAAGTGAGTAGTTCATCATATGAATATATTTAACTACTTTTAATCTGTTAATATTGTTCATGATTACTTATAAAATTATGAATAAATGGAAATTGTATTTTAGTGGTGTACACAAAAATTTATATTTCAAGAGCATATTATTTTGTATTTACCGTATGCGAAGATGCCTTTTTGTTGAAACTTTCACTGATAAGACATGATCAAGAATTGTTATATGGTATGTCTTCATTACCAGCTTAGTAACAAATAAAATAATACCAGTAGAAAATTCCTTTTAGTTGGTGAACTTTCATGATTATATCTGTTTTGTTTAATGTATACATAGGAAGAATGGTGCACATAGCACACATGTGTCCAGACTAACTTTTCCTCATCAATGTTATATTGTTTCTCTACCTATCAGACAAGTATCAAGAATTGTGCTTCCATGGTTGGAAACACCTTGAAACCTGGCAACCTAGTAAGCAGCCTAGTTACTACAACAATTCATATATATATGTGTATATATTTGTCTGAATGCGTGTGTGTTACTTTGCACACTGATGATTGCATCATCACCATCAGTAACAATTACACCACACGCATAAACCTCACAAAAGGGAGAAAAGTTATACACTTTCAGTTGTTATAGTAGGCGAGAATAGTAGTGGGAAGGGAAGACTATAGGCAGAAAACCCTTTTGTGGGGATCAAGTCGAAATTTCCCTGATTTTATCCAGTTACTTATCTTTGAATGTGAATTTTCTATTTCGGTGAGAGAAAAAAACAAGTATGTGTAAATTTGTTCCACTTTGTAATTACTTATCCGAAATGGGCACAGAAAGAACTGAAAGGTAAGAAAATCAAGTCAGTTACAGAATTTGTGCTGGAAATGCACGCAGTGCACTGGTTGTATGTTTGCTATAGGGAAAAGTTGGTGTATTAATTCGACTCTTATTGTTGGGTTATAATGAAAATTTCTGCCCAAAAAGCTTAGGTTTATACTTTCAAACAAAAGTTTTACAAAATGAAATAGTTTGTAAACAAACACAGCGGGTGGAAAAACTAGTATTGGTACAATATAAAAAATATTTATTAAGGGACAGAAATGTATGTTTATTAGTGGTTGTAACTCTCCGTTGCTATACTGGGTCAAATCGCTTGACCTCTATTGGAAGATGGTTTCCTGTGAGAATGTCTCACTACTACCTTAGTATTCACCATATAGTTTACTTAGTGGCTAGCGGTGGAATCCAGGATGCGCATTTCTACCCATTTAGAACACATAAGTTGATTCACCTGTACCCCGTTTAGTGATGTTGTTTCCACTGACACTCGAACTCAGTACTCGACACTTCAAACACCAGATGCGTTACTCACTAGACTAATAAAGCACGACAGTCACCTCTTGTGCAGTGAGTGCCAGTTATTATTACTTACTGATAATTGTAATTCCCATCATCTAATGGGGTGCAGGTAAATCCAACTGGTAAGTCCCGAAGAGGACGAAATGCATATCCTAGATTCCACCGCTAGTCATCAAGCAAACTAAAATACAGGGAAGACATGCTTTTGTATCTAGGAGGTGGCTTAGGGCATTTTTCAGTACCTCTCAAGAACAACTAAAAGTAATATGAAACTGATTGAAATTTCTACTATAATTCCGTGGAATTTTGCATCAGAGGGAAATCGTAATTACACTTAAGATCAAACTTAGTATACTTGGGTATCAGGATGATTGCACTAGGATTGAAACCACTCTACCTGTGACGACCAGCTAGAACTTTTATCTTTAAACAAAAATTGACAGAATAGATATTCTGTATTGTTTACAACTTCTAGGGTAGGGCAAAACTGTTCACATAGTATTTATAGTTTCTAAGTAAAAATGGCTTTCACAGTGAATGGACATAATGTTCAGAGCTCCTGAGAAAGTGTAACCTTTGTACAACTGTCTCATTCTAGTTTGGGACTTTATAGCAGTGTACCAACAGCTACCCAGTGCTACTAAGTTTTCAATGACCCCACAATTGATTGCAGTCAATGATGAATACTACCTTGAAATAAATACAATCCCCATAAACCTCAAACTAAATTACTGTATGGTGCTCACTACTGATATTCTTCCAGATGGATATTCCGAAGTTCAGATGAGAAACCGTCACCTACGGGTCAACTAATGGAAAGTGAGGTAGATGCCAACTGAGAACCTTAGTGGATAGTTATGCTATATCACGAACTGACGGAAGTAGTCGATTATAGACCACTGAATTCCGTCTTAATGACTGAGTGGTTAACTAGTTTGCCAAGATACCTGAAGGTCCTGAGTTCGACTTCTGGAGGGGTGGTGAGTATGTACCGATGAGGAGTCCCATACCTGGTTAAAACAGCTACATATTACTTTGGGGTTTTCAGTGTTTCTCCGGATGATTTCAGTTTGTGATGAATGCTACCTTCGATACTAAGGGGCAACCAATTATCCATCTGATTTACTGAACTGTAGGAAGAAAAGTAGGGGTAATAATTCTGTATTTTGTGAAATGTATTTACATGAAGTTGTCTGAAACTTTCAATCCAAACACTAATTTTTCAAGAAAAGTGAAACATTGACTTGCTAGCTGTTAGGTATTTCATATATACAGCATAAAGATCTATTCCACGTAAGCAGACAACAGTAAATAATATGAATATTAAGTTGAAATAAAGGTTCTGTATAAGTATATCGAAGATATTTAGTATTTCAGACTCGTGTATGGATCTACACATCATATCAGTTATATTTCTTTCTGAATGCATATATTATAAAAGAGCAGTTAGTTATCAGTTAGTAACCTATGTAACTCCCTAGTTCTTAATGCCCAGCTCTATCTAATACAGGGATGATTTGTGACCTGAATGCCCTGGTGGCGAAGTTTGTCTTCAGAACTGCATCACCAAAGGAACACTAGCTTTCATCATGCTGATAAGAGACAGGAAAAATGAGGCTTTGATTTAAGATTTCCTGCCAACTTATTCTTAACACAGCATAAAAATATATGATAAAAGCTTGACGCCTACATTGGCTGTAACTGGGTAAGTTCGTCGACGAATGGAATAAGAAGAAGAAGAAAAGGGGAGAGAAATTAACGAAAGTACTAAAGTGCGCTTTCATAAGCCTGAGATTTGCAAGTGTACGTATCTATGACTGAGTAAACCAGTGGAGAGAAGTGTACGAGGTGGAACATGAGATTATTCAAGTACTGGCTACTGGTATTGAACAGTAGGTTTGTTGGAATCTGAGTACCATTTTCGCCAGTAACTTCTTCCTAGATATGAAGCTGCTTCATATAAAATCTGTTTGGTTCGTTTTCAAACCTGACAATCCTTAATTGCTTCTGTAAGGTCTCCAGCTAAGTTTCTACACTAATAAATTCAATGGGAAACATTCAGATCTCTTGTAGTGAGAATGCTGGACGAAGATGATGGAATTTATCTGAAACGCAATGAAGATTTAAATCGTCGACCAGTTCGTCGAAGACACAGACCTCTGTTTTGAATATTTCTACAGCTTACTTTAGATGTCCTATGTGAGGTTTCGTAGTAAGTAAAACGTTTTTCAAGAATGAAAACAGTTTTTACGAATATAAGAAATTTATAAATTGACCCAGAGAGCTGCAAGACATAAGGTATTCATAATAAAAATTGAGTCAAGTGAATTCCTGAGGTATTCTGAAGTGTTTTGTCACTTCGTGACTCAGTAACTTAAATGACTACTACAAGAGCTTCTTCTTAAGAAATAATAAAGAAATAACTTCATTTCCAAACTCTAATATAAGTGTGTGTATGAGTTTGCATGTAGCTATGAAAGTGTGTGAACGTGAAAAAAAGAGAAAGAAGGGACTATCCTGGACTTTTAGAACATGTTTAGATGAACTAGCGACTCCAGGAAGGGTAAACTCTCAGTAAGGTGGTTACTTGGTACATAGTTTGTATGCGGGAAAAAGTGAACAGCTCGAAATCTTTCCAAGTTTAGAAACAAACAAAGTAGATAGACTTGTTAAGGTTGACTGAATCTGCAGATATTAAACGCTTGAATCTTGATAATGAGTTTCTCAAAGGTTGCAGAAGCACATAATTAATGCTCATAAGCGAACTTATTCAGGACTGACTATGTGATCTTGATGTGACTAACTGATTTAGGTAGTTGAGTTTCATTAATATAGGAGTAAAACGCGAACTGTGATAGATTGTCCTATCTATTAAGGTTCACAAACCAGGTTATTCTATTAGACCGACAGTTGACTTCAGAAATACCCCAACATTTGAACTATCATAGTACTTAGCATCAATATTATGTCCCATTGGAGATAGTTCAAATTCTAGACTAGTCAATTCTTACGGATTAAAATTAAAACATAATGACCTACATGTAGAAGAGGATAAAAAAAATGGTTAGCTTTGATGTAACAAGTCCTTATGATAAAATACCATCAATATGGTACTGGAGGCAGTCGGAAATCAAGTAAGTATAAACTCACAACTTATAGAACTATCGGCTGATCAAATCATATTAGGCGTAGTTGTGCCTGACCTCCACAGTCTTCAAGTTTCGGGAAAATATATCGACAATTAGAAGGAGTAGCAATATCTCCAATCGTAGCATATTTATTTATAGACATTTATAAAACATATTCACGGTTTTTTCATACATATAAACTCAGTAGTAGACCCAATCCAATTCCCTTAAGTGGTAGGTAGGTAGAAAAGGAACAAGGAAAATAACTTATGTTGGATTGAAGGATAAAGTAAAAGACAGACGGTGTTTGAATACTACCGTCTACAGAAACCGATATATTCTAACAGGTGCCCAGACTTCCAGTCATCTCGCACAATAACAGTTAAGGCGGGTTTAGTCTAAACGACAGAGTTAGGAACTTAATAGTTAGTGTATGGAACAAAACCAGGAACTGAAACAAAAAAGGAGCGTTAATAAATGATAATCATCTGCTATGGTTTATAAAGAAGTGCGTACGATCATATATGAAGCAAATCGGTAACAGTAATTTGAACTCAGCCTTGTCAAGTTAACTAGTTCACTAGTTAATAGCCGGTCCTAAGCCCGGATAAACAGGAAAGGTTGGGTATAGGGCTAGCAACACTACCTCGTAAAACCAACCCAATCGCTAAACAAACTTCAAAGTACAAACAAAATATAAAACATAAAAATAAACTTATTCCTCACTGGAATCGGAAAGACGAAATGACGCCAGTTGGTGAAAGCCTTCGGGAAGCCAATTGGCCGATGTGTCTTCTCTTCTATCGATGAAAGCAAAAGTAAGAATGGGGACATGGAATGTCAGCACCATGTACGAACCTAGCAGGGCTGCCCCAGATTGTGAAAGAGATGAGGAGGTATGGATGGAATGGAAGTGGACTCTGTATACTGTCAACTGAAGAGTCAATTATCTACTCGAACATTGTCACCCAAACGACAACCATGAACACACTGAGTTCTGGAGTGGCTATCATGATGTCCCACTCACAAGAGCATCGAAGGCTCTCTCTCACGCAGTGGGAACCAATCTCCTTCATCCCAGGACCATGACAGCAAGGTTCTAATCAAAAGGAAGGAAAGTCACAATCATACAATGTTACACTGTGCACCTACAAATAATGCAGATGAAGAGAAGAAGGAGGAATTCCACAGACAACTGCAATCACTACAGGATAAGACACCACTCCAGTTGGCAACATCAAAACTCATTCTAATGGGTGGGGTGACATGAATGCCAAACTCGGAGCAGACAACACACGAAGAGAACTCATCATGGGTAGAGAAGCACTCGGTGAAGTGATGAATGAGAATGGGGAACTGTTTGCAGACTTCTGTGCATTCAACGATTTGGTGATTGGATGCGAGGCAGTGTATGCAAACACAAGGATATTCATACGGCAGCGACATGGATTTGATTTCACCAGATGGATATACTACACTAAAAATCGGATCGACTTCATCTCAATCTGAGGAAAGTGGAGATGCAGCTTACTGGACATAAGATGAAGAAGGGGAGCATATGTAGGTTCAGACAAATCACTATCTGGTGTAAGGGACCTTCAAAATCAAGTTGAAAGCCTTGAAAGAAGTTGGTGATAGACCAGAGTTCAAGCTCAACACTCAGAACAGAAATCGAAGGACAAAACTGCAAAGGACATTTTCACGTCAGTCAGGCATCAGAATAAAATGGGAGGTATTGAGCAGCATCCTTGAAGGATCGGGTGTAGAAGAACAGTGGAACTCTTTGAAAGAGATGTGGAAAGAAACCTACATAACCATGTTAGGAAGGAAGAGGAAACAAGACAAGGAATGGATGTCGACGGACACATGTTAGCTGATAGAGCAGGGAGAGGAGGACAGTGAAGCAGAAGATAAAGCAATGCAAGGATGAACAAAGGAAAGAGGAAATGAACACAAACCATATAACACTTCGCTGGACGAAGAAGTGAAGAGGAGTGTGCGCAAAGACAAAAGGCACTTCCATGACATGTTGGTAAGTGAAGCAGAACAAGCTGCTTGTAGGAGAGGCAGAGACCTGACAACATTATATCAAATAACAAAGTTACTGCTATCCGGGAAGAGATCAACTCATCTGAAACCAATGAAAGATAAGAAAAGAAAGCTAGTTACCAGCAAAGAGGAGAAACAAAGCAAGTGATGAGCTGACCACTTCAGAAAACTCTTTAATCGACCACCACCACCACCACCACCATCACGTGCAACTCATCCGGAAATACCACCAGCAGCTCAGCCATAGAACTATCAGTGAAGCCAAGCCCTGCAACAAAAGCAGAAGTCCTGAATGCCATAAAGTTACTGGAATCCGAGAAAGCAACAGGACCAGATGGGATTCCGCCAGAAGCACTGAAAACGGCCGCGGAGACAACAGTGGACATGCTCACACCACTACTGCAGAATGTTTGGAAGGAAGGAAGGAAAGGTACCTGCTTATTGATTGGAAGAAGGGCTGCTTGTCAAACTCCCAAAGAAGGGTGACCTAGGTGGTTGCAAGAACTGGCGAGGAATCATGCTCGCTCTTCTCCACCCCAGGCAAAATATTGAGCCACGTTATCCTGGAGAGACTAAACAATGCATTGGATTCAAAATTACAACTGGAACAGGCTGGCTGGCTGGCTGGCTGGATTCAGGAAGAACAAATCATGTGTGACCCAAATTGCAACGCTACGTTACGCATCATCATAAAACAGAGCACAGAATGGCAGTCAACTTTCTACCTAGACTTCATTGATTTTAAAAAGGCCATCGACAGCGTCGACCGAGAAGTAATTTGGCAGCTATCTCAACACTACGGAGTACCACAAACCCTTATCGACTCCATTCAACACCTATATGAAGACGCCACATGCCAACTGATTCACAACACAATGGAAAACTCAGTGACGCCTTTGAAGTGAAGACAGGAAAGAGTAAGACAAGGCTGCCGCCTCCTATCACTGATGATCTTTCTGATTGTGGTGGACTGGATCATGCAGCAAACCGTGAGGAGCGAGAAGAGGCGTTACGGTGGACCGATGAAAAGACCCCAGAAGAAGATTTGGATTCCGCTGATGACTTGTGTCTAATATCGCACAAACTCGGAGATCTACAGGCGAAAACCAACAAGTTGACAGAAGAGACAGAGAAGGAAGACGGGACTTCCTTCAGGTGAACGTAGAGAAGATGGAGGTGATGAAGACACCCAATGAACAACAACAACAACATCAACGACAACAAGCACCAATCACCATGAACGGGAGAGATCTGAAGGAAGTAGTCTCTTTCACCTACCTAAGTGGCATCGTTTCAACTGCAGACGGCGGCACAGATGAGGATGTCAAAGCCATGATCAGAAAAGCAAGACGGGGCTTCATTAGTTTTAAATCATCAGTGTGGAGATCTACTACACTCAGCATAAAGCGTGAACAAGATCTGGATTTTCAGCACTAACGCGAAGTCTGTGCTTCTACGTGATGGTTGAGAGACTTGACGCGTTACGAAAAGCACTTCCAACAAGCTACAGACATTCATCAACAGCTGCCTACGCTGACCCGATACTGAAGATCAGATGGCCAGAGAATAGGAATAAGAATAAGCAACAAGGAACTCTGGCTGGCTGTCTGCCTGGCAACGAACCAACGAAGCAAGAACCCATCGCTCAACAAATATGCAGTGGAAATAAGTGGAAATGGATTGGATTGGGTATACACTGAGAAGGCCGACTGGGGACACCATGTGCCAGGCTAGACCAGGCCCTCAAGTGGAACCGAAATGGGAAACGACGAGTTGGGCGTCCGAGGTGAGGGTGACATGGAGGAGGAGATGGTGTGAGGAAGAAATGAAAGCTTGTGGGCAGTCGTGGCGCCAGGTTGAAAAGACTGCATAGATGAGAGTGAAATGGCGATATGCTACTGAAGTGGTATGTTCCACTAGGAACCCAAGGGACAAATATTAATGATATTTTGAATTCAAATGATGGCGACAAATCAAGTAGGGATACTTTTAAAGCCTCTGTTGTGTTGCGATATAACGAGGGTAGATGAGAAAATTTACGCAGGATTCTCAACCAGCCTAGAATTATGTGTGCACCTAAGCATAACTGCTCACTCAGAGATAAGCTTTGTCTGCTGGTTTAAGGATCTGATACATTCAATCAAGCAAAATAATCCAATCTATCATCTTCCATGTCATGATTGAAAGGTCAAGTACATAAGTCAAACTAGCCGATCAGAGTCAATCAGATTATCGGAACATAGGAATTTAGCTAGATATAGAACTACAGAACCCAATACAATCAATAATTTCGGAAATATGAGAGGAGTGTATCAGCATATTTTTAAAATTAGTAGGTCACAAGGTGTTTTACAGTACATCTATTATGTTTGTTGATACGTCTAACTATCTTGATCAGTTGGAAAACACTCAGATCAACTAATGAAGATCTAGATCCTACAGTCGGATCATACTAATGAGTTTCACCAAGTTGTATCACTTTTACTAAAACCTAAGAATATTGCACACTCTTGCTTTCACCCAAAGTACTACTTATTGGTTTAAGTAGATGGCTAGTATATGGATAGACTGAAGACTTGATTACCTGAGTGGAAACTATTCCCAGACCTATCCGGTTAGCACTGTCAAAAGCAAGCGAAACGGCTATCTAGGATTTAAACCACACCTATTCACCTGTCAAACAATGGGGAGTTGTGTGAATTGTTACTAACGATTCATGTTGGCCAGTAGTTTAGAAACTGTGGAGGTTCCACTAACCTTTTGGACGTCATTCTTTGTGCCAAACAGTTTACAATCTGTGGTCCTAACACTGAAGTTTTCAAAGGAAACTCTGGTAGACAAAACAGAAAAACAGGTCATTCTGGATATTTCAGTCCCACTAGAAACTCAGAATCTTCCAGACACTTGCTTTGATTTCAGAACTAACTGGCATTCTACAGTCAAAGTATTTTAAACCTTTTGAGAATGCAAAGCAATACACAAACAAAATGAGTCTCCTAGAACCACCTTCACTGAAAACTTACACTATCAAATTGCTGGAGTTAGGGTATCTTTAAGTTTTCTACAGTCAGCTAACCGGTTTTGTGTTACACATAGTGCCCTCCATTTTATTAGGAAATTAGTTTTGTTTAGTAGTGATGAAGGATAGTGGCTAGCATTGGAACCCAGGAGGCGCGTTTTGTCCTATTTCAGATGGGTGTATCTGACCCCTAGTGAGTGGTGTTGTTCCTATATAAAGGCTGGAGCCCAGGACCGATCTCTTCGAAAGTCAAAGGTTTATCAATTAGGCTGCTGGATCAAGGTAGCTTCTCTTTCTGCGAAGTAAATAATATAGTTTAGATATTATGACTTGTAACTTCCGGTCATTCACTAGACCGAATTGACCGGTCTCTACTGGTATCCGAGCAGGAGCCTATATGCCAATAGGGATTAATCAATTCGGTTCAATCAACGACGGAGAATTATGAACCATAACATAAAATTAGCTTGATCTTTAGGTGTAAAGTAATTTCCACTTGACTATGCTGTGGATAATTTAGAAGGTGAACTTACTACAAAGCAGAAAAAACAACGGCGGTTACAAATTAGACTTCTTTAATAACATATGACGTACTTCGTTGCGTCACAGGATTTAAAAGTAAATGTACGGAACAAGAAACTTTCATTTTTACACATAGTCAATGTTTATTTATAGGAAGTACTATCCATCGACAGTGTATTTTGACTAGTTCTTTAGGAGTCTCCAACAAAACCTGTTGAAGTATTTTTACTTGATTGATGCTTTTATCATCACTCGTTGGTGAGGGCCAACAAGCTTGACATTTTAGTCCACGATTTCCTATTGACTGAATCCCGACATTCAAAAATTTTGAAACCTATTTTGTAATCTTGACAAAACAAGTAATTTATACTTACAACAAAACTTATCAGCTTTTGCTTAATTCCGTGAAAGGCAAATATTCATTGATTAGTCATTGGAGAGCAACCAATCTCATGTTGTCTAGTCTTAAGTTCTTATCGAATTCTATCAATCATTTCACAATGTGACCACCAAGCTAGGAGACTCACTGTCTATATGCCCTAGTATAGATGTTAATTGGCTGAAGGGAGTAGGTAGGAAACCCTGTTTAGCCTAGGTTTGGTGCTTGTTGGCAATCGTCAACAAGGCGTTTCTGCAACCTCCGTGGAAATGATTTCCCCCCTGAGATTCGAACCTATGTCACCCACTGTTGTGTTCACAGTTGTTACCATTGGGGGAAATTACTCCCTTAGAGGTTGTAGATACGCTTTGCTGACGAGTGTCAGCAAGCCAGAAACCTAGGTCAAGTAGGGTTTCCTGTCGATTGCCTCCTACTAACTAACATGGGCAAACATTACCCTGTATTCACATAGCTTAACAGGTAGTGCAATGAATTCCGGTTTCCTTAGGAGGGATGAGTTGCTAAAGCACAAACCTTAGTAGTCGTCCTTTTGTTATTTATGAGCGAATTGCTTATCATATACTGTTTCCACGTAAAAGTCTTTTATTTAAGTTGTTTTTGTTCATAAAATATCTACTAATCTTGCGAAATAAAAGGGCTTTTTCTAGTTTCTCATAATCTCTACAATAGTTTTTAATTCAAGTTCTGATTAGTTATTTAAGCAGTGAGATTTTTCCCATGATAAAGCTTAGGCTTCTTACCTCATTCTTGAGTATTTATGTTACAATAGAGCGCCTCATATAAAGTTGAAGTAAATTTTCCATTCTTCACAATCACCATTATTTACTGAGTTAATATTGGGAAGTTTTGAAATGAGATGAATATTATTTAACAATACTGGAGTGCTGAGTAGTTTCGTGTTGTATTTTTTGATTTCACTGCGATAAACTCCCTGTCTTTAGATTAGTGTTTGGACAGACAACGTTTCATTGTGTTCAGGTAAACATTGAGCCCAAACGACTAAATTTAAGTTCTCGGAAATATATAAATACAATATTTTGTTCTTCAGTCCTTGCAATTACTATCAAAAATTTTCATATTTTTTCTAGCAATTTCATACTTAATAAAAAACTAACAAAGAGTAAGGGTGATGGTTTCACAAAACTTTAGGCTTCAAACGGTATAAGGAAAAGTATAATGACTGATTTTGCTTTGTTGTTGGGGATGAAGGACAGATTGCAATGTACACTAATGACACTCTATAAGATGAGAACAACAGATGAAGGCTGTGTGAAATATGCAACCGACTAACATTTACTGTTTTATATTCCTCACTCCTATCAGTAGTTCTCTCTTATCAGATCAAGGCAACACTGAACGGCCACTTCGCTGGTTCAGGACTGAGGCTGTGAGTGGTATAACTGGATTGATTCGGCTCTTTTGATACTGCTGATTGGTGTGAGTGGTCTGAAACTACTCTCATCAATCATTTACATATTTTACTATAGTTTTCATACTCGTAGGCAATGAGCCATTTGTGGTATTGAGCAGATTACATTGTCTAATCTGAATATTTTAGTTTTCGCGGACAACGCTGGTACGACTTCTCACCACAATCTGAGTATTTCGGAAATCCCTGATTTGATTACACTAACTGTCTGTTACTAAAGGTACTTTTCATCAAATAAACGGGATATTTTTTTAGTGCGAATGAAGCACTCACAGGAAGGCTTCATCTGAATTTCTTGTTAGGCTGCGGTTTTGTAGATTGAATGTCTAACTTGTTACACCATTTTCCCTACCAAGTAGGTATTGATCACACTACAGACGAGTTTGTGCGCTTACGTCTTACATTCTTTGGAATATACCTAGACATAAAAACAAGAACTCTTAGGTATGATATTCAAATGCTCTTGCATTCATACGTAGGTTTGAACTAATAAATTCACTTGAAGTTAGTTCCATAGAGGTTCATGTTTAGAATCTCTAGATAATTGTGAAGTGTACGCAGTAAAGTTTATGAGAATTATAACCTTTTCTGAAATGTACTAGTATTATATCAAGCACTCCTATACTATCTGATACGGGAAAACCCCTCGTAAACTGGTTTTGAAAACCCTGTGATGCTTTAAAAAAAATTGTACTTTCAGCTAAAGTTGGTTGAAAAACTGTTGAAAATTGAACAGTACTGAAAAACTATTTCAATAAGATATAGGGCTTTTCATAAGTAGCAATCACCTTGAATTTTTCTCTTCTTGGATAAAACCCATAATCTTAACTTGTTTGTTAAACAGACTACTAGACTATAGCTTGGGGCCTGACGCTGACATAAAAGAAGATTAAAATGCTACTGAGTCTCCAGTGATCATTAGTTTGAAGCCAATAACAGTGGAAACTGTCCTTTATATTATCTGATCTCTGGAATGATATATAATTTTACAGTACTATGAAATACCAGCTTTGGACACATTTTTTACATCGTTATGTTTATCTTATAACCGACAGAAAGAAGATTGACTGAAAATTGCAGACAATTTGACTCATTTGGTCTGTGTTAGTACCATTGTTATATTTCACAGTAATTATAAATCTTTAGCTCATTAAAAAGTGTAGTTAAGATGTTAAAATATAATATTGTATTCATTAGAATTTCATCCATTCACTAAAAATTGATAACGCTTTTTGTTTTTTCAAAGATATATTTCAGTGAACGTCGTATAAAGTTCGCCCACGCGTATTTGTGTGGATGGATAACTATAAAGGAGGTTTTCTGTGATAAAGGAATAAATTAAAATTATGAGAAATAATCCGTTTGGGCTTCGTGTGAATATACTTTTATTGATAAGGATAAAGATTTATATACAGAGGCAGAGAATCTAACTGGTCACTGGAAAATAACTGATTTGATATTTTCCTGCGTTAAGTAATAACCGAATTCTATCAGTTACTTCGCAGTGTGGTCACCAAACAAGGAGACCATGAATTACGATGACTTTTGGTTAAGGTTAGTTTGTTGGCGGTAATCTACAATAAGTCTTGGACCTACCTCTCATGCTTGTTGGGAAGCATCAGTAAGTTGCATCTGGAATATTGAGTGCTACTTTCTGTGACTGGAGCAATGGGTGAGGTGGGTGTGAATCTCTTGGAGGAAATCAGTTCTCTTGAGATGGTAAATGCGCCTAGCTGATGGGTGCGAGCAAACACAAATCCTTGATCAAGTGAGGCTTCTTACCAGTTGCTCCACAACCAACAGGAACTTAAGTCCTGGTCTCATACTTTATCCACCTATCTTACCTTAACTGTTTAAATATTTTCTATTGATTGCCGTTATTGTACCCTCAGGTTTAACCTGTTCATGGTTCTTGTCACTGAGTTGACAACGTGCATTACTATATCATTATTTTCAAAGTAGTTGTATGGAAACAAGAACTGATCGATACTATTGTGCTAATGAGCAACTGAATGGTTTATTTTACACTAACAACTTTAGACACTAAACAATAAGTAGCTATCGTAAGTTAGTAATCTTTTGGATAAAGGCGTCATGATTAAAACTATGGGTGTTGTCATCGGATTGCAATGGGAACACCGTGAGAAAGATGTAGAGTTACACAGGCGGTAAAACATGTCTTCTAGGTTCCAATGTAGGCTATCATCAAGATGACACGAAAACCTTTAAAGGACATTTATAACACCCAAAAGAGAAAGGTGTTTTAAATATAATGAACATGTAGCCTGAAAAAAATTACTTTGAGGCATATACTCTCATTATGATACAAAGGCTAAATAGGAAGTGCAAAATAGTTTGATCAAGTTAAGAAGAACCATTTTATTCTATTGTCCTTCTTTCAACGCATTGACCTCCAATGTACTTCAGTGTTAAATCATAGTAGACAACTGATGTGCTTTAATAGATTGGAATAAAATCGGTTAACAGGTCATCCTAAGAAGATTGGAATTATTTTGGTTTAGAAAAAGTTATAAAGACAGTAATGCTTTGAGGTATGCTCAATAATCAGGCAACTTCTTACTTTAATCTTCATACTGTTTTATTCTTATCGTTATCACCTTTAGAGAGGGTTCCTAGTTTCAGTCCCTGTTGGAGTTTTGGGTGTGCTGTGGGGGAGTTCAGTGCTAGAAGCAAACAGCTGACCAGAGCTGCTAGGTTTTAAGTGACTCTCCAGTTGATATCATTCCATACTGAATGGTGCTTACATATTTAGAATTACCATTACTATGATTATCATTTGAACTATCTGAGATAGCTGTGATTCGGTAGACTAGTATTGATACTGGGTGGCAATCGTAGGTGAAATCAAAATCTTGTCGTAGGTCAGTTGGTAGAGCACCTGGTCGGAAACTCGGTCGTCGCTGGTTCGATCCGGCCGCTGTCCAAATTTTCATTTCACCATCAGTCATCACCCAGTATCATCATTATAATCGTTATCATTGTTAACTACCATGTTTACACCAATTACAACTACATCATAGACAGAAACTAAATTAGTCATTCACAAGATAACTGAAAATGTTTCGATATTTTCGCTTCCGGTCACTGGTTTCATAGATCAAATCAAATAAGAACGATGTATACGTTTATTTACTAATTTCCATTTACCTTCTCGTTCTTATATATATATATATATATATATATATATATATATATATATATATATATATGGGCATAGAGACATAGCTGTCCTTCAAGCCATAGACTTGGTTTTCACCTTGCTAACTACAAACAGAATTTGATTGACAGTATTACTTGTGTGCACTTGCGATCAAGTGGTTATATTCGGTCAGCCAGAAAAGAATAACTAGCTAAATAATAACTTATCTCTTGATTTATGTATGTTTGTATCAGGAATGCTGAGAAAACAAGCAAAACACCAAGACAAAAAGTGAACGGAGTAGAAGAAAAGATTTCAAAAATAATGCTTATGATTGATATGATATTTTAAGAAATAGAAACCAGATATAATGATATTGTTTGCTAGGCAAATGCATAGACTTATTAGCTTCATTACACACAGGCTAATTGGTGATCAAAAAGAAATACATACATTCTATTCTGTTAGCCTGCGGTTGATATTCTCGAGATATTGTTTGATTCGGCAATGCATGAAGGATAGGTTACTACTTATTTTCACATCTGTGTAACTTCAAATCCACATGCCTCTGTGGATGTTGTAAGAAAGTTTTCCGGTAACGCGTTGCAGAACACTACCCCGTTTGGTTAACCAAATGCAAACTAAGAACTATAACTACATCTATAAGTGAACACCTAATGGAGTTACGTCACGCGGCCATTCGAAATTCATCTTTTAAGGTAACTCACGGCAATAAATTGAACTGCTCCAAAGATCTGCTTTTCTAGCATCAACTATGCTCGGTGAAAAGCTGAAACTATGACTTTAAAAGCGTTTCGTGAAACCCCTTTCTCTAACTTGGTCTTAACAATTCATTTCGCTTTATTTTGTATACTTCAGTCTAGTTACCATCATTTTACATTCATTTGACTGGACTTGACCCTTATTTCAACACTTGAAATCAATTTGTTTCTTATTCCCTAACTACTTTTCATTTTATTCCACTTGAATCAATCCCTTTACTACCTCCAATTTTATAATGTGTATATTAACTGAGTAACCTTTTGATACATTTATCTGACATTTCACTGATTATTATTACAAGTGTACAGCTCTATGATGAAGTCGTGGAAAAAAAATTTCTTCACTGACTTGTTTGATACTTGTAATCCCTTATCGCTATTCTGGGTCGAATTTTTCGACCTATGCTGTGAGAGTCTAAGTGGTAGCAATATCACTCACTGGAGTACAACTACATCCAGCTAACGATCCTCGAATAGCATGAAACGCATGTCCTGGATTCCACTAATAGCCACCGAACAGACTACAAAATACTGAACATTATGGCAGTATCAATACATTCTGCAGAAGCGCATCTGCCAACAGTGGTTGAGCAATAAATAATTAAATGCATCGTATCAAACAAAAACTGATTAGATTCCTCATTTGGTCCATAAATTCTTTTGATTTGTAAAGCTCTATCCAGTTATTTTGGGGATGAAATTTAAATAAGACTGACGGAATTACTTAATTTCATAAAACATTTATCTTATTTTAGCAAACTAATTCAACATTGAGCTTATTTTGACACATTTCTTTACAGTTTGAATACTTTTCTGCTTTTCAGGTGGACACTTTTGGTTAAAATTAATATGCGAACTCAAGAAAACAAGCAAAATGTATGTCTGGATAATAGTAGACTGATTTATTGTATGGATAATGTAACAAGTAGACTGATTCATTCTAAGATTGTTATACAGGGGTGCTATGTGAAGCATACTTCCGTTATCTATTACTAAATAATGGGTGGTGTTTTAGGGTGATAATGAAAATCTGGGCAGCGGCAGGATTTGAACAAATGACCTTCGGATTACTGGCCTAGTGCTTTATCGACTGAGCTACGAGAACCATTTGTTAACCAGATCTTAGTTTTGCTTCATTCATCAAGGGTTTTGGCCTTCTGATCTGTGAATTCATGTTGCGTTACTACCGCTTGATCGTATTCCCATTGGGCTTAGATTTTCATTTTACCTTCAATTATCATCTACCATCAATACCAGTTTGCCCCACCATACCTATCTCAGATATTCTAACCGTTGTTACTAAAATGACAGAAGTGAGAAAATGATTTTGGCTTGACCAACATCTATGTTGGCAACATATTCGGTCAGTAATCTACAACTTTCGGTCAATGAAGTCCTTACAATAGTCTGATTTCAACACAGCGAATATTACTTGTCGAATTGAAATCCTGAATTAAAGTAGCAACCATAGCAACAAATAGGCTGCATGCTGTGGTTGTTCAGTTCAGCCTTGATATAAGGATTTAACTGGCATGTCTTACCAAACAGTATTTATTTATCATCAGGATTAGAATGGACCTGTAACTTGTACATATCGTATAGGTAGGCACGCTAGCCATCTCAGCTTGGTTTACATATAGGAATATTTGGTGATGATCCTTCTGCAGGTCCCCTACAGACACCTTGTTACGACCTTTACTTTCTCTAAGTAGTCAAATTAAGTGGAGTCTTCGGGATCAGTCAGGCTAAAGAGCCACTTCAAAGATACCAGTCCAATGAATTCACTAGAACATTTGGTCAGTGGTAGCGACGAGTGGTTTACACAAAAGGCAGGGATGTAATCAGCACAATCTTCTAACTTGCACTTACCGGAAATCCTCCGTTCTTGAAGAATGTTTGCAAGCCTTATCCCAATCACGATGACAATGAAACAGTTTGCTCGACCATTTTGGGCTAGGTTCCCAGACTCGCTAGCAGCGTCATTGTGGCGCTTGTGTGGCACCAGAGTGGGCAGCCAGTGTAAGTACGATCCAGCGATAGTAATGCATCATGAATTCACATGGCAATCGAACACAGCCCTTGGTGATTGAAGCGAAATATAAAATTGAATTCAGGGGTTTGTGGGGATTTAGTGATTTTTCAAGTTGATATTTCTCATCTAAATCAGTTGGAGGGAGATTGGAAACCTGGGAGCACTGGACAGCTGTTTCACTCTAGTATGGGACTTCTAAGCAGTGCACACCCATGACCCCTTAAGAAATATGAACCACTGGATTCCGACCCAGTGGCCCAATGGTAACATGCTGGCTGTGGAACCTGAAGGTGCTGGGTGCGGTCCCTGCGGGGATCATGCATGTGCACTGCTAAGGAGTCCCATACTCACGAAACGGCTTCCCAGTGCTCCTAGGTTCCATATTCTTCTCCAACTGGTGTCAGTCCATGATGAATACCAACTGGAAATGAAATAGTTTGGTTAGCACTAGAATCATGTAGTTCAATTTGTAGAGCACTGGACCGGAAACCTGGTGATCACTGGTTCGAATCCTATGGTAGCCCAAATTTTCGTTTCACCTTCATTCATCATCGCCTAGTATCAACATCACCATGTCTAACTCTTAGAAACTTTTGGATTGTTTAAATCAAACATGGTCAATGAGACAAAAGGATTTACATTGTAATGGAAGCTGCTTTGTGTTAAGTACCGAGACGTACGGAGGTACAATTTCATTTTATGTCAGTTTCACTCAAGTCAAAAAGAACATAATCCATGATGAATACAATAGAGTTAGCAGAGGCATTATTGATTCCAGACTGCTTCACTTGAGTTCCACTTTTTTGTTTGATTATGATTAGTTATAGATATAAAAGTAAGGATACAGTCATAAAGATTAGGAAACAACTAGTATCCTGCAGCAGTCTAAGTAAACAAATAATAACGGTCGACGGCATTGGATGACAGTCATGCTATATGGTGAATTGACTGGAGTAGAAAAATGTTAACTGTTGGGTCTTTATACAGAGGCTGAATGGTGACATGCTCGCCACGAAACCTGAAGGTCCTGTGTTCAAACCCTGGCGGGATTGCGAATGGACCCTGCAGGGGAGTCTCATACTAGAATGAAACAGCTCTGCAGTTTTCTAACTGATGTCAGTATGTGGAAAATAAAATGTGAAGGAGTTGTTTATATTCAACAGAACTGATTCAGTCTATACACCATTCCTTCTTAGACACAAAAATGTAATGTGCGCTTTTTAAAGACTGAATTAATTAGACTGGAATAGCAAGACAAAAGATGAAAAGCCTTGAAAACCGACATCCTCCACAAAATCCTCTTAAAATTATCAAAGATATTATACTTCTTTTCTAGTTTTATCTTTTATTTTTATGATTGTGAATTAAAAACTTTTTTTCACTCTTTATTTATTTTGTCGTGAGACTTTCACTTTTTTTCTTCTTCCTTGTATACGTGTGCTTATATGTCTGGGCTTGTGTAGTGTATTTTTTTCGCGCATATCAAACAAATATTGAACAATAAAAGGTTGATTATACACACTATAAAAGTTAGTTACTACTGCGAGTGAGAAACTTTATTTTAGACATGTGTAGAAGAATTCTTTTTGAATAAGACTTACTTTACTTCATTTCTTTGAGGTGACTTTTTTAGATGATGAATGAGAGCTAATTGACAGTATTAATGCATGCATACTTCTCTATGATATCAGTAGTATATTTCACCTAATCATTTATTAGGTGTATTTTTAACTTGCGTTTTTCCATTCAGTCTAAAATAGTTATTCAATTTGAAGGTTTGTAGGGATTTGTTTATTGATTTCATATTGGCATTCATCATGGAATGAAATCAGTCTGAGGAACATTGGGGACCTGGGAACACTGAACAGCTACTTCGTCCTAGTATGGGACTCCTCAGCAGTGCACACCCATGATCCTGTCAGGGACCGAGCCAAAAATCTTTATTTTCTGCAGCCAGCACGTTAGCCATTCAGCCACTGAGTAGGAATCCAGTGATCCTACTTCTGTCAGTCCACGATATAATGTGATTTCCATCTAATGCCGTCTTCTGGTCCGACTTCTCACTGGAACTTTGGAAATCACACCTCAAAGCTAGTCATCAATAAGCACTACTGCAATTGATGTCAGTCGATGATGAATATCAAACTGAAACCGATGAATAATTCCCCATAAACTTCCAAATTGTATAATTCTAGTCCCCATTGGTGACTGCCTTCGAAAGGTGATTCCCGAAGTCCTAATGTGAGGTTGTCGTTGGTGGGGCCAACAAAGTAGGACATGGGGACAGTTACTCATTGGATGGAGGCTGCGCTGTGTCATAAAATAGTTATTTTCAGAGTTAGGGGTAATATCTTAATGTGCTTTTCTCAGGTTTGGTTGACACTATGACAAACTGTAAAGAAACGATGCTCAACCAGTGTTACTTTACAACGAAATGACACAAATGGTGTAATTTGTTTGGTGGTGGCTAGCAGTCGAATCAAATGGGGATGTTTCATCTGAATGTTCATGGGTCCCAGTGAATAACAGTAATGCACCCGTAGCTTTAAACACAAAAGCATTATCCTTCGGTTACTGAGTCATGTCAACCAACTATTTTACAGGCACATGCTACTGATGAGTCCTAAACAGGACGCGACACGTGTCATGGAATCCACTACTAGCCATCCCTTGGCAAATTATATAATCATGAATCTTCAAACAACAATGAGGGAGACACATGAGAGGGCGTATGTCGACAGAAAATGATCTATTCGGTTTGGTATGATGATCAAGGAATGATGGCTGAAGTAGACAGAAACCATGTATCACAGTAGGATGTGACTCAGAGACCTCTGAACTACTAACTCCCTAATTATCTAGCCGATATGCCTGATCTAAGTGTTAACTGGATGCATGAATATAGAAACTATAGTCTGGTAACCAAGGCAACTTCAAATGGTCCAAACAGCAATCAGTCGCTGACTCTTCTTGTCTAGTTCAAATCAGTTCGAACTTGAAGGAAGGGACCTGGTTAATTAGTTATTATTATGAGGCGGTAATTGCTTATCTTCCGTATGCATAACGAGTACACAAATGATTTATTGTTTTTGAAGTAAGAACCAAACTTCTACGGGCAGTTGCATCTCGTAGACCAGACAAAAAAGGACTAGGTTAGTGGTTTGAAAGTCACCGGAAGTAACTATGCTATGATCTAAATTTACAGTCACCTTTGATTACAATAACCAAGTTAAAAGTATTATTATAGACGATGGTTTTGCTGAGCATGATTAGAATTTTTATGTGTGAAGATTAATCTATTTACTAGTGGCACTTGGTGTATTTGACTTGGGTATTTTTTCTATCTGTTTCGAAGTTGTTGTATGTCGACTGGTAGCCTCAGCAAAATATATTTTACGGGTCTGAAGTAAGCCCAACTTTAAATGCTGAATCTCTTCAGTCTATTGAGTGGAAAAAATGAGAGTTAAGTAAATTAATCAAATAACTTCCCGCACAGTTGTAACAGCAGGTGGATGAAAGAAGAATCAGTAATGGATGATGATTGAAGGAGATTTGAAAATTTGGGTCGTGACAAGATTCAAACCAATGGCTTTCGGGTTACCGTTTCGATGTTCTATCAACTGATACGCGAAACTCAGCTTTAACTGTTAAAACATTTATGTAAAACATACGGAAAGTCGCCTTTCGTTTGCTTAGCATTAGGAGTAGGCGAAGATAGGCAAACATTTTTGACTTCCAATTTGGCTAGGAATAACTTTGTGTTCTAAATGCTCTATCATATTATGTGCAAATTCTGACTAAGACATTCTTAAAGGTTAATAAATACAAACCACAAACACTCAGTGAACTTTGTGATAAGTCCAGTCAACGATGGTATAATACAAGCAATAAGACTAAAACTATACCCGTCACACAAGAAGTGGCTATCGTTGCTCAGTGATGTGGTGGATATCGCTCTGGCGTTTGAAGCGATCCCTCCTGAGTCCGAATCTCAGTGGGAACAACATCACTCACTGGGAGGCAGGCACATCCAGCTGACGAGTCCTGAATAGGATTCCAATGCTAACTACTATACATCATTACTACAACTAGAACTCGGGTAATATGGAGGCATTCGCACAGGAACCCATATGCCAATAGAGACCGATCAGTTCGGTCCAATCAACAACAGTATAATACAAGCAATTTATACGAATACGCACTTTAGTTGTAGTTTTATCAACATCTGCCTTTAAATACAGTAACCTAAACTTAGAAACAAGCACATATCAAGTGATTACATGGATTTTCGATAGTCATCTGTACATTAAATTAATTATGGGATTAAAACTGGAAAACAGTTCACTTCGCAAAATCTCAGACAGTTAATGTATAAAAGGATTGTATTTCGAAATTAACGGGGGTTCTGTCTTTAAGGTAATACTCACCATGGATTGATATCACTTGGGGAACCACTGAAAATCTTGGAGGAGTGAACGGTTGTTTCGTCCCAGTGTGGAACTCTTCAGCAATACGGACCCGCTATACAACCAAAATTGAGCTCTAGACTTTAAGGTCTCCCACTGGGTGCGTTAACCATTAAGTCACTGAGTCAAAATCCGTCGGTCCACAGTTTCCTACTTTTCTCGTTTCACCATATAGCGCGATTACCACTAAGCTATTCAGTTGGGATACGCTTCACTTTGACCGGTTGTTGCCACAGGTGATGGCTTCTGATTCGAACTTTGAGATATCCATCTGGAAGTATATCACTATTGGACGCTATACGGTGACGTAGCTGGAGTTTGTGGGGACGGGAAACTGCGGACAAATGAACTCACACCCAGTGACTGAGTGGTTGACGCGTTCACCGTGAAACCTGAAGGTACTGAATTCGATCTCGAGCAGAGTCGTGCTTGCATCTGCCAAAGAGTTTTATACTGAGATGAACTAACTATCTAGTACTCCCAGATTTTCAGTGGTTCTCTAAGTGATGTCAGTTTAGAGTGTATACTACTTTGAGAATAAGAAAATTTTTGGGTTGCTTTTGTACACAAATTTCAGGTGTCATGACTTTCATTACAGTAATCTAAACAGTTTGAAGGAGGCAAGTCCTTACTGCTTGTAGCATTCGATGTAGTATCTTATAGGTGACAGAAAACAAACTTAATGTCAAGACCGTGACCAATATCAACTACATAGGACTAAGTAAAACTCGTAGTCTTCTTTATCTCTCCTTTTGTTTGGCATTTTGATGGAGGTTCTTTCTCATACTCCGAAAGGGTTCACATAGTTTGTTTTAAGTAGCTGACCTTACATAAGCAGTTCAATTTATAGACAAATATTGACATAGACGTATCAAAACTCCTATCTTCTATGTATCCCCAGATATTTGGAAGATAACTACTCTCTTCTAAATTGGTTGACCGTACAGGTCACAAGTTCCTTTTAGAACATGACTAAACTTATCCTGAAGCAGAATGCGCTGATAATAGTAGTCGATGGAAACTAAATGGTTACATTTCTATAGTAATAAAATGAATAAATAAATAAAAATGGACGTACTAAAAACTGAACAGAAATGATGGGTATCAAAATTAACACTGTTGAACAAAAAAGAAGCGGATAAAATAAAACTACGAAGATTTAAAAGTATTTTTACGGGTTTTATTTTCCGACAAGATGGTGCCATATACAGAATCCAAAGACATTTAGTTCTTCATCTTGTTTATGCATGTGTGTTGATGGCTTTATGGAAAAATTATATGACTGGATTTGTGTATGCATGTCTCATGAAATTGATACGGTTATATACAGAAGATGATTGAAATGACACCTGAGGTTTAATTCACTTTTCTATCAAGTTAACCTATATGTGTGATACCTTAACACAGTTGGAAAGGTAAACAATTAAGTTATTCTTTTTTTAATTGTTTGTTGTATTTTTCAGTGGAAGAAAAGGGGAATTAGTTCTATTCCCCCAGTAAATAAACACGTATGTCTTACGAATGATAAAGAGTATCAAGAACAAAATAGACAACTCTCTAGATTCGCATTTCAACGAAAAATTGGTCAGTCGTACTTATTTCAAAATAAAAATATAACTGTAGACATTTCATTGCCATATACAAAAGATTTTCATTTTTTTATTTATTAGTAGCTAGGAGGAAACTTTAATGTTAAATATTGTCATGCGAAGTGAAACCCGTCAAATGGCTTAATCATGTGTAGCCTGTTTTAACGGTAAATAAATACATTGAATTCCTGTTTCCATGGTGCTTGAAATCAGATTTCCAGATTACCAGTTCAGTAGGAAGAAGAAGTTACTGAACGTAGTTACTTGGTGGGGTAAATTTAATGGTAACTAGTATTGCAGGATGAACACAGTTAAAACATCAAATAAACCAGTAATAAGTTTTCAACTTGGTATACTTCATTGACTGACGCCAACTGTGGAACCGTTGAAAACATGGAAGTACTGGATAGTTGTTTCGGCTTAGTATGAAAATCTTCACCAGTCAGTACTCATGATTCCATCAAGGAATCAATCCAGGACCTTAAAGTTTCTTGATGAGCACATTGTGCACTTGACAGGGTCATGGGTGAGAACTGCTGAGGAGTCCAATACTAGACCGAAACAGTTGTCGAGTGCTCTCAGTTGCTTTTTAGTGGTTCCGCAACTGATATCAGTCCACGATGAATGCCAACGTGAAATCTATAAATCCTTATAAACCTCCGAAATTGAAATCATAAGTTACTATAGTTATTGAAACTAAACTAAGCTGATGTTCAATTAGGTTGAAAATATTATTGGGACATTTCGTAGGAAAAGTAGTTTTGAGATCTCTTCTCAGCTGATGGAACGTTTTGTTATTTTATTAAGTCTGTTTGTACCATAACTTCAATAAGTACTCTGTGAAAATCTAGATTCAAAGATGAACTTTCAAGTGAGGCATTTTCTTTCGTAATTAATTACAAATCGCAATCAACCTGGAATAATTATTATATGCACTTAGGGATCACCCCTACTTAGTATATAAGGGGTCATGACACTGTCTGGTTGCTGACAAGGAAACTGTGCCCTGAAGAAAAACTTGAGTAGGAGTGATATATTGGTGAAAAGTTTTATGTGATAATGATTATTTGCAGAAGTTTATTGATAATTACGGGACATCTAATATGAAAAGAACAGAGTGTTGCACAGTATACAAAAGCCTGTTGTTTTACAACTAGCTTCTAAGGATGATGAAATTGCTGCTGGAATCCAGAGTTTGGTTGAATGATATACTGAATAGAATGTACCCGGCTGCCAAGCTGATTCGTTTATACCAAACAAAATGTTTGTTGTGGCAGTAGAAAGTCGATAAATTCCCCCGTCATTTACCTCCAACTGCATTTGTCAATTTACTTGTATGTCCTAAAAGATATGTTGAAGAAACAGAGAGAAGAGTTTTCGTTCGCGTTTCTAAACACATTATCCAAGAATCTAAGATTAAGGGATCAACATATACTAAACAGCTCGATTGCATGTCATTTGACTGATAGCGTCAAATCATTCAAAGTGATCAGTAGACCAAAAAACTCAAACCTATCACATTTTGCCGAAGCGATAGCCTTACAAGAGACTCAAGCCAAACATATGTATTTAAAATGATGTAGTTGTCAACCTAGCACTCATGTGGTTACTAGTTTACGATAAAACGTATGCAAAATTTTGTTTAAGAATATTCCCCTAATAAGCCATATTCATAACCAAACTTCTTCTTACATTCCTAACGATCTCCCCTACTTCAGTCATTTGCATTACCCATCCCAGATTATCATGTCAATAAGTTCTTGTCAACTTGTTCAAAGTATGTTTAATTCTTGTTATGTGAATATTTTGATATTATTTAGGTTGTAAGTAGTTGGGAAGAATCCTCGAAATACTAGAAAGAAATGAGCTCAAAGTATTCTGCTACTCTTGTTGTATTTGCTCGGCTCAGGTTTATAAATGGTAAGGATTGTACGATGAATTAGGTATGATAGGCTTCGAAAAAACAGCTCAGACAGGCGAATCGAAAGATCAACACAGAACTTTACATAAAAGTGAAAGAAGTGAGTAGAAAATAAGTGACAATAAATTCAATGAAATGTTTCAATTTACAGGTTTATGAAGAGCTATTGATTTCAAGTCGATATTCGTCACGAACGGAAATCAGTTGTGGAACCGTTGAAAACCTAGGGGCACTGAACAGCTCAGACGACTGATGTCAGTCTGTAATGAATACCAACTTTAAACTAAATAAAATATATTGGGAAAAGGGAATGAATGAGTGAATCAATAAATGTAGGTAAGTAAGATATTAGTTGAGCTAATAGGCGTATAGTATACGGTTTGTCCACTAGTCATATCTAGGTGATCCGGGCAAGGTAGTGTCACTTCTCTTTTTCGGAGTACGAGTCAGTGCAGGTCAGATAGTTTAATCATATACAGTGCTCCCAGTCGATCTAGTTAGCGGGCACTATTGATTGAAATAAGTGATATACAACTGCCCATGCAACTCAGTAGGTCTGTGTCACACAGATTTTATACCCATGATCTATATATCATTATAGCTGATCCGTGCGTTTTGCAAAGACATGATACAGCTCTAAGTTTTCGTACTATTTAACAGGATCAGATATTTGTTGTTGGTTTGACTAAGAAAAGTGTAGAACACATTTAGGCAACAACTACCTTGTCGGGTGTTGTAACCTCCTTGTCAGCAGCTTTGGAGATGCTTACTTAGAGGTTTATGTGCATGGCACTGCATTTTTTTCCGGGTCACTTTCTTCGTTAGCAGCTTAGGGCGACTAAGGTTCTAAACCCATATGAGACATCAGTTCTGTAGAAGCTACAGATACGCCTTGCTGATCAGTGTTAACAAGCAAAAGCCCGGGTCAGGTGGGGTTGTTTTCCTGCCGATCTTCAATCAACTAACATCCATCCCAGCTTATCGCGACGGTGAGATCCCTATCTTAGTGGTCACGTTCCATAATGATCGATAGGATTCGATCAGAACTAAGGACAAGACAACATGAAATTGGTTACACTCCAGCGACCGATCAGTGTGATAGAACATATTCCTTGCTTAAACAGTAAACTTCTGATTGTTAAAAAACTACAAAAATAAATTTTTGCTTGAATAATTTGTCTTTATTCATAGTATTGTATGCATTTAACAATAAACGATTTGCCTTTAAAATCTTACTTTTTTGAACAGTGCAAAATTTGTAGCTTTGGCCTTGTTCAACTATTGCTGGAAAATGAAACACGAATTTACTAGGTGATACCAAGTTCATACCGATATCTTTATTGGAGGCATTCGAGTGTCTATGCGAACTCATAAAACCTGAGAGATATTAAAGGAAAGATACATCTAAGAAAATTAAAACGTTTAGGATGTTGGGCAATGAGGTAAAGACGCCAAAATGAAACTTAGGGTCTCTTGGATAAGATTAATTACAAAGTTCCATTCGAACTTGTAAACTCATATATATATATATATATATATATATATATATATATATATATATTATTATTATTATTATTTATATTATTAGTCCCTTGGGTTCCGAGTGGAACATAGGGCTTCAGTAGCACGCCTCCAGTGACCTCTGTTCTCTGAGATCTTTTGAACCTGGTTCCACGACAGCCCACAGCCTCTCATTTCCTCCTCGCATGACCTCCTCCATGTCACCCTCGAACGTCCAACTCGTCGCTTCCCATAGGGATTCCACTCGAGGGCCTGACGCGTGATGTCCTCAGTCGGCCTTCTCAGTGCATGCCCAATCCATCTCCACTTCCTCCTGCATATTTGTTGCGTGATAGGTTCTTGGTTGCTTCGTTCCCAGAGTTCCTTGTTGCTTATTTTTTCTGGCCATCTGATCTTCAGCAACGAGCGTAAGCAGTTGTTGATGAATGTCTGTAGTTTATTGGAAATACCTTTCGTGGCGCGCCAAGTCTCTGAGCCATACAAGAGCACTGACTTGACGTTGGTGTTGAAAATCCGTATCTTGTTCCGCATGCTGAGTGCAGAAGATCTCCACACTGGTTTCAGGCTAATGAACGCCTGTCTTGCTTTTCCGATTCTGACTTTGACGTCCTCGTCCGTCCCGCCTGTAGTTGAAACAGTGCTTCCTAGATAAGTGAAGGAGGTTACTTCCTTCAAGTTTCTCCCGTTGACGGTGATTGGAGTTTGTTGTTGTTGTTGATGGTGGTGGTGCGGTATCTTCATCACTTCTGTCTTCTCTATATTCACCTGAAGTCCCGTCTTAGCTGCCTCTTCTGTCAACTTGTTAGTTTTTGCCTGCAGATCTTCAAGTTTATGTGACATTAGGCACAAGTCATCGGCGAAATCCAAGTCTTCTAGGTTCTTTTCCGTCGTCCAGTGTATCCCCCTCTTCTCGCTGCCTACTGTTTGCTGCATGATCCAGTCCACCACAATCAGGAATATCATGGGGGATAGTAGGCAACCTTGTTTCACTCCTGTCTTCACTTCAAAGGCATCACTGAGCTTCCCATTGTGGATTACTTGGCATGTGGCATCTTCATATAGTTGTTGAATGAGGCGGATAAAGGTTTGCGGTACTCCGTAGTATTGAAGCAGTTTCCAAATTACTTCTCGGTCGACGCTGTCAAAGGCCTTCTCAAAGTCGATGAAGTTGAGGTAGAGAGCTGATTGCCATTCTATGCTCTGTTCTATGATGATGCGAAGCGTTGCAATTTGGTCAGCACATGATTTGTACTTCCTGAAGCCTGCCTGTTCCGGTCGCAGTTTTGAATCCAGTGCATCTTTAAGCCTCTCCAGGATGATGCGGCTTAATATTTTACTTGGGGTGGACAGGAGAGTGATTCCGCGCCAGTTCTTGCAAGCACTGAGGTCTCCCTTCTTCGGCAGTTTGACAAGGTAACCCTTCTTCCAATCGTCAGGTACCTTCTCTTCCTTCCACACCTTCTGCAATAGTGGTGTGAGCATGTCCGCTGTTGTCTCTGCATCTGTTCTCAGTGCTTCTGGCGGTATTCCATCTGGTCCTGCTGCTTTCCCACCTTTCAGTAGCTTTATGGCGTTCAGGACTTCCATTTTCGTTGGGGGATTTATGTTCACTTGTAATTCAGCGGCTGCAGGTGGTATTTCTGGACGAAGTGCAGGTGGTGGTCGATTCAAGAGCTTCTTGAAGTGGTCGGCCCATCGTTTCCTCTGTTTCTCTTCTTTTGTAATTAAATTTCCTTCTTCATCTTTTATTGGTTTCATCTGTGTTGGTCTCTTCCCTGATAGCAACCTGGTTATTTGATACAATGTCGTCAGGTCTCTCTTACCTGCAGCCTGTTCTGCTTCACTTGCCAGTGTGTCGTAGAAGTGTCTTTTGTCTTTGCGTGCACTCTTCTTCACTTCTTTGTCCAGTGTTTTATACATTGTGCTCAGTTCCTCTTGTCGTTGAGCATCCTTGCACTGGTTTATCTTCTGCTTCACCATCCTCCTCTCCTCTATCAGCTTCCAGGTATCCGTCGAGATCCATTCCTTGTCTTCTTTCTTCTTCCTTCCTAATACGGCTGTGCAGGTTTCTTTCCACACAGCTTTCAAAGACTTCCAGTGTTCTTCCACACAGGTTTCTTCAGGGATGTCCCTCGACGTCTCCCATTTTGTCTTGATGGCTGCTTTGAAGATCTCCTTTGTAGTTTCATCCTTCAGTTTCCGAGTGTTGTACTTGAATTGAGGTCTATCACCAGCTTCCTTGAAGGCTTTTAACTTGATTTGGAAGGTTCCTTGCACTAGATAGTGGTCTGAACCTACATCTGCTCCTCTTCTTGACCTTGTGTTAAGTAGACTGCGTCTCCATTTTCTTGAGATTGAGATAAAGTCGATTTGATTTTTAGTGTGTCCATCTGGTGAAGTCCATGTCGCTTTGTGGATATCCTTGTGCCTGAACACACTGCCTCCAATCACCAAATCGTTGAATGCACAGAATTCTGCAAACAATTCTCCATTCTCATTCATTTCACCTAGCGCCTCTCGACCCATGGTTAGTTCTCTTCCCGTATTGTCCCCTCCCAGTTTGGCATTCATGTCGCCCATTAGAATTTTGATATCGCCAACTGACGTCTTGTCCAGTGTTGATTGAAGTTGTCTGTAGAAATCCTCCTTTTTCTCTTGCTCTGCATTATTTGTAGGTGCATAACATTGTATGATTGTGACCTTTCTTCCTTTTGAGTTGAACCTTGCTGTCATGATCCTGGAGGAGATTGGTTCCCACTGCATGAGAGCCTTCGATGCTCTTGAGGACATCATGATAGCCACTCCCTCAGTGTGCTCGTGGTTGGCGTCTGGGTGACCGGAGTAGATTATTGATTCTCCAGTTGACAGTTTGGAGAGTCCACTCCCATTCCATCTGCTTTCGCAAATCCCAAGCACTTCGATGTTATACCTTCTCATCTCCTTTGCAATCTGGGCTGCCTTACTGGGTTCAAACATCGTGCGGACATTCCATGTCCCCACGTTTACTTTCGCTTTCATCGAGAGAAGACACATCGGCCAATTGGCTTCCCGAAGGCTTTCACCAACTGGCGTCATTTCGCCTCTCCGATTCCAGCGGGGTATAAGTTTGTTTTCATTTTTTATATTTTGTTTGTGCTTTGAAGTTTCTTTAGCGGTTAGATTTGTTTTACGGGGTAGGGTTGCTAGCCCTATGCCCAACCTTCCCTCTTTACCCGGGCTTAGGACCGGCTAGTAACTAGTAAACTAGTTAACCAGGCGAGGTTATATATATATATATATATATATATATATATATATATATATATATATATATATATATATATATATATATATATATAGCATTTTTGACCTATTGATTTCGTTTGATCTACCAAGCAAAGTACTTCAATTCGCCTAATAGCTGGCGATCACTATGATATCATGAACATAAATAAAGTAACTAATTAATGAAAGTCAAAGCGACGGAGAATATGAAAATAAATGGATGTGAGGTGAAAGACTTTTAAGGTAACTAACTTAGCGTGGAATGGATTAATGTTCCTAATGACTAGATACACGAACTGAAACGACAGACTGGGTACTTAGACTTTGCTTCTCAAATTAACAGTTACCAAGTCCAGTAAGGAGTAGTCGAGGACATTTTGGGCACCTTGAAATATCTACTACCCATTAAAAACCAAATAATATAACACCTTAGGATGACAGAAACAAGTTCAAAAGATTGATGATTAAGTTGGTATGATTACAGAGAATTAATTTTGACGAGAAATCCCTACTGTATCGCTCTCTCTATGCCATCTAAAATAAACATAAACACAGGAAATAACATTAACCCTTAAACAGATCCAAAAGTCAGTTTACCTTAATTTTCACCAAGATTGTTTATCTTAATTAAGACTGACCTATCTCAGTCTTTTTTGATTATACTCTATAATTATCACATCTGCATAGTACTCACTCCATCATGTCATGCGTCCAGATAATCTGACAGTTAGTATTGTATATACCGTTTGTAATAATGATAAAGCTGGAATATTTTCTTTATTTTGTCATATATTTATTTATTCCAAATACTTTTTGTCATATATATGACACACAGGATCTCTCTTGTTCACTGAATTTATGTCAGCATGTCAGACACTTCCATACAGTAGCATCATGTAATGTATATCCACTTGTAAATACCAAATGAGTGTGGTAAGCTTACAGTAACTTACTCTCTTATTTCGTCCAAGGACTTCAATGTTTATGAGGATTATTGCAAAATCTCACTAACTGTCAAGTATATGAACACTTATTCTTGAAAGTAGATCCATAGGATTAGCAAGCACAACAGTACCATAGGCTGTTACACCTTTCAACACGACAGTGAAAACTACTGAGCAACTGAACACAAGGAAAACTAATCACACGAAAGTGACTAAATAGGAAACTTAAGCCTTAGAGATACTGAACTGAATCTCCATCAGCTAGGCTAAGTGACACAAATGAGCAGATAGCGTGATTACGAAGAGAGGATAGTTACGAAACACCGATTCATTTGCAGCCAGGTAAATCACTTGGGTGATAGAAGGAAAATTAAGGTCTGGTCAGCAGTTGGACCCTGTGCCTGAGATAGCAGAGTAACAAGCCGGTTAACTGGAGGCCATTGGTTCAAATCCTGCTGCAACCTGAACTTTTATTCAACTTCCAACCATCACCTGGTTGTAATAATAATAATGCTAGCCTACTAAACAACAACCTGTCTCAGATAGTTCTAGTAAAAATCATACCAGTTTCATAACCATATGAAACAGGTGTATGGAGGTACTCCAGAAACTTTCATTGTGAAATGTACCACTAACAGTTCTTAGTTTATATATTCAGAATCCAACGGACTAAGTAGGTTCTTCGGAAGCCTTTCAGAATTATTAGATGGGTGAATGAAAGTTATCACTTCCTAATGGTAGCTTAATGCATAGACGGTAAAAAATGCAAGGCCAATTGTCAACATCGAGTTTAGGTTAATCTAACAATTTTCACTTATGAAGTAAAAATTGTCCATTAAGTAAAATCTGTTAAAGTGTTGCATGAATAAGCATTTACTCAGTATCTTAGGCATAATGACTGAATAGCCTTGTTTATTTGTATCTTGGAGTTTGGTTGTAAACAGTAACTGTGTAGAGCGGCGTAGCTGGAGTCGGTAGAAATTATTTATTATTGCCTACTTAAATAAATGCATTCTACAATCCACATAAAAATGAGCATGAGAAGGTAATTTCACTTGCTTTGCATCTAACTTGTGAACTTAGTGAACAAAACAACTGCAACTTCAGGAATCATTTTGAACGTGCTGACGATGTACAATATTTCACTAAGCAGTTGGGAGATTTCTAATTATATTTTAAAATCAACGTAATATGTTAATGGTCTCCAAACAAAATACACTGGTGGCCCTAAATGGTCAGAGATTAAACTATTAGGCAAATATTGGGACATTCAGGAAGAAAATTTTCGAAACTGCTAA
Source organism: Heterobilharzia americana (assembly GCA_944470555.2). Lineage (NCBI taxonomy): Eukaryota > Metazoa > Platyhelminthes > Trematoda > Strigeidida > Schistosomatidae > Heterobilharzia > Heterobilharzia americana. The sequence goes on from OX104129.1 coordinate 15,482,720, forward strand.
CTTCTTTACAAAATGTCTCTCTGTCTTCATAAATTATGCTAGGAGTTGAATTAATCACGGTGGATGGTAGAAGTTCGTGAAAAACCTCTGCTCTACTAAGTGAAGGATCAATAGCCCTCAGCATCGTAAGTAAGAGCTCTATCTACCCAGATACGGCGAAAACGAAGAGAGAACTGGTTCAGATTCCGTCTTAATATAGGTTTTCTACTACCTTCAATTATAATTCTTAAATGTAAAGTGTAATTTATCGTCGCAGGGTTGCTTAGATCGTTTGATTACCAATTAAATTGGTATATTTTGAGATTTATGAGGGATACTTTTATTAAGATTTAGTATTCATCCCAGATTGATATAAGTTGGAGAGCAACTGAAAACCTGGCAGCACCGCACAGCAGTGTACTTCTGGTATAAAACTTCTCAGTACATCGCATTGACTGGACAAACAGTTCACTAATTACTAGCCGCTCCTAAGCCCGGATAAACAGGAAAGGTTGGGTATAGGGCTAGCAACACTACCTCGTAAAACCAACCCAATCGCTAAACAAACTTCAAAGTACAAACAAAATATAAAACATAAAAATAAACTTATTCCTCACTGGAATCGGAAAGACGAAATGACGCCAGTTGGTGAAAGCCTTCGGGAAGCCAATTGGCCGATGTGTCTTCTCTTCTATCGATGAAAGCAAAAGTAAGAATGGGGACATGGAATGTCAGCACCATGTACGAACCTAGCAGGGCTGCCCCAGATTGTGAAAGAGATGAGGAGGTATGGATGGAATGGAAGTGGACTCTGTATACTGTCAACTGAAGAGTCAATTATCTACTCGAACATTGTCACCCAAACGACAACCATGAACACACTGAGTTCTGGAGTGGCTATCATGATGTCCCACTCACAAGAGCATCGAAGGCTCTCTCTCACGCAGTGGGAACCAATCTCCTTCATCCCAGGACCATGACAGCAAGGTTCTAATCAAAAGGAAGGAAAGTCACAATCATACAATGTTACACTGTGCACCTACAAATAATGCAGATGAAGAGAAGAAGGAGGAATTCCACAGACAACTGCAATCACTACAGGATAAGACACCACTCCAGTTGGCAACATCAAAACTCATTCTAATGGGTGGGGTGACATGAATGCCAAACTCGGAGCAGACAACACACGAAGAGAACTCATCATGGGTAGAGAAGCACTCGGTGAAGTGATGAATGAGAATGGGGAACTGTTTGCAGACTTCTGTGCATTCAACGATTTGGTGATTGGATGCGAGGCAGTGTATGCAAACACAAGGATATTCATACGGCAGCGACATGGATTTGATTTCACCAGATGGATATACTACACTAAAAATCGGATCGACTTCATCTCAATCTGAGGAAAGTGGAGATGCAGCTTACTGGACATAAGATGAAGAAGGGGAGCATATGTAGGTTCAGACAAATCACTATCTGGTGTAAGGGACCTTCAAAATCAAGTTGAAAGCCTTGAAAGAAGTTGGTGATAGACCAGAGTTCAAGCTCAACACTCAGAACAGAAATCGAAGGACAAAACTGCAAAGGACATTTTCACGTCAGTCAGGCATCAGAATAAAATGGGAGGTATTGAGCAGCATCCTTGAAGGATCGGGTGTAGAAGAACAGTGGAACTCTTTGAAAGAGATGTGGAAAGAAACCTACATAACCATGTTAGGAAGGAAGAGGAAACAAGACAAGGAATGGATGTCGACGGACACATGTTAGCTGATAGAGCAGGGAGAGGAGGACAGTGAAGCAGAAGATAAAGCAATGCAAGGATGAACAAAGGAAAGAGGAAATGAACACAAACCATATAACACTTCGCTGGACGAAGAAGTGAAGAGGAGTGTGCGCAAAGACAAAAGGCACTTCCATGACATGTTGGTAAGTGAAGCAGAACAAGCTGCTTGTAGGAGAGGCAGAGACCTGACAACATTATATCAAATAACAAAGTTACTGCTATCCGGGAAGAGATCAACTCATCTGAAACCAATGAAAGATAAGAAAAGAAAGCTAGTTACCAGCAAAGAGGAGAAACAAAGCAAGTGATGAGCTGACCACTTCAGAAAACTCTTTAATCGACCACCACCACCACCACCACCATCACGTGCAACTCATCCGGAAATACCACCAGCAGCTCAGCCATAGAACTATCAGTGAAGCCAAGCCCTGCAACAAAAGCAGAAGTCCTGAATGCCATAAAGTTACTGGAATCCGAGAAAGCAACAGGACCAGATGGGATTCCGCCAGAAGCACTGAAAACGGCCGCGGAGACAACAGTGGACATGCTCACACCACTACTGCAGAATGTTTGGAAGGAAGGAAGGAAAGGTACCTGCTTATTGATTGGAAGAAGGGCTGCTTGTCAAACTCCCAAAGAAGGGTGACCTAGGTGGTTGCAAGAACTGGCGAGGAATCATGCTCGCTCTTCTCCACCCCAGGCAAAATATTGAGCCACGTTATCCTGGAGAGACTAAACAATGCATTGGATTCAAAATTACAACTGGAACAGGCTGGCTGGCTGGCTGGCTGGATTCAGGAAGAACAAATCATGTGTGACCCAAATTGCAACGCTACGTTACGCATCATCATAAAACAGAGCACAGAATGGCAGTCAACTTTCTACCTAGACTTCATTGATTTTAAAAAGGCCATCGACAGCGTCGACCGAGAAGTAATTTGGCAGCTATCTCAACACTACGGAGTACCACAAACCCTTATCGACTCCATTCAACACCTATATGAAGACGCCACATGCCAACTGATTCACAACACAATGGAAAACTCAGTGACGCCTTTGAAGTGAAGACAGGAAAGAGTAAGACAAGGCTGCCGCCTCCTATCACTGATGATCTTTCTGATTGTGGTGGACTGGATCATGCAGCAAACCGTGAGGAGCGAGAAGAGGCGTTACGGTGGACCGATGAAAAGACCCCAGAAGAAGATTTGGATTCCGCTGATGACTTGTGTCTAATATCGCACAAACTCGGAGATCTACAGGCGAAAACCAACAAGTTGACAGAAGAGACAGAGAAGGAAGACGGGACTTCCTTCAGGTGAACGTAGAGAAGATGGAGGTGATGAAGACACCCAATGAACAACAACAACAACATCAACGACAACAAGCACCAATCACCATGAACGGGAGAGATCTGAAGGAAGTAGTCTCTTTCACCTACCTAAGTGGCATCGTTTCAACTGCAGACGGCGGCACAGATGAGGATGTCAAAGCCATGATCAGAAAAGCAAGACGGGGCTTCATTAGTTTTAAATCATCAGTGTGGAGATCTACTACACTCAGCATAAAGCGTGAACAAGATCTGGATTTTCAGCACTAACGCGAAGTCTGTGCTTCTACGTGATGGTTGAGAGACTTGACGCGTTACGAAAAGCACTTCCAACAAGCTACAGACATTCATCAACAGCTGCCTACGCTGACCCGATACTGAAGATCAGATGGCCAGAGAATAGGAATAAGAATAAGCAACAAGGAACTCTGGCTGGCTGTCTGCCTGGCAACGAACCAACGAAGCAAGAACCCATCGCTCAACAAATATGCAGTGGAAATAAGTGGAAATGGATTGGATTGGGTATACACTGAGAAGGCCGACTGGGGACACCATGTGCCAGGCTAGACCAGGCCCTCAAGTGGAACCGAAATGGGAAACGACGAGTTGGGCGTCCGAGGTGAGGGTGACATGGAGGAGGAGATGGTGTGAGGAAGAAATGAAAGCTTGTGGGCAGTCGTGGCGCCAGGTTGAAAAGACTGCATAGATGAGAGTGAAATGGCGATATGCTACTGAAGTGGTATGTTCCACTAGGAACTCAAGGGGAAAATATATAATATATCACTGCTACGTTGAAATAAATAGTCCCTATAAGCCGCAAGCTACACTCCTGTATACTGTTCATTAGTGACATGCTTTAAGATGAATATTTGGAAGTGACAAAAGTATGAAACTGTGGACCAATGAACTCCGACTTAGGGGCTGAATGGGTGACATATTGACTGTAAAATCTAAAGGTTCTTGTGGGGTCGTCTAAGCGTACTGCTGAGAAGTCTCATACTAGGAGGGAACAGTTTTTCAGCGCTCCGACGTTTTCACTGATCTCTTCAAGTGATTTCAGTTTGTGACTTATACCGCCATAAAACTAAAAAGATGACAACAGTTTGTCATTTAACGATGAAAGTTACATACTACTGAACGTCAGAAATCCTAGTTGACTGTAGCAGGTTTAAGATGAAAATTACCTCAGATACTAAGTTAGATTTTTCTGCCATGTGAAATAATCTTAGTGACTGAAGAAATAGTTGAAATGTATGAAGACAATATGTGTGAGTTGTATCGTCTTCATGTTTATCATTTACAAAGATCATTCAAGATGTTCAACATATGGCTGAAAGAAAATTTGTTTTAATTCATTACAGTGATAGCATGTACAATAAGATTACGTGTGTTGTACACCCACATGCATATATCCAAACTTTTTAATACAAACTATGTGTATTATTATTACATTTTCCACCTCAAAGAAGTGAATACAAGAAATCTTTCGACAAATGCCATAAACAAGTTATTTATTCAGCTATAAAAATCTAAATTCATGACCATACTGTTACCATGCCTACTGAATGAATGCAGTGGGAAAGTGATGAAATCAAGCTAACTAGCGAACGAGCAAACAAACAGGTGAGACAGGATGAATTTAGGTTATAAATTAAATTTATGATTACAAAAGCTTTCAGTCTTTGACTTTTATGCATGTAATGAGTCTAAAGGTTACAATACCCAGTTTATTCAGATGATAAGGTTATCGGTTTGAAAACCATATTTTGTTTACTTAGATGAATGAATTTATGTGACCAATAGACAGGTTTCTAATGGATTAAATAGCAAGAAAACTTCATTTGTACTTGTTCGTAAAAAGTAAAAGAAAAAATACACGTGGATATCATAAATCAGAGATTCTCAGCACTAGCTATTGTTTGTTATTATTATGATCATTGTCAACATCAGTTAGTCATCAGTATGAAGTCAAAAAATAAACACTTTACCTAGTGAAAAAGCATACACATATGCATCATTTTAAAAGAAAATTCTTTGATTTATCTTAGTGAAGTAAATTTACTTCCTGTTTATCTTTTGATTAAAGGTTTTCGATGCCAGTTCAATGCAGGATAGTATTCTCCTTCGAGTGACATCAGTCGGAGAACCATGGAGAACCTTAGAGCACTGGGTGGCTGTTTCGTCCTCGTACCAGACTCCTCAGGAGCACGTACTTACGACCCTGAAAACAAATTCCTTGTTCATATATAGTCCCTCTATGCAAATGAAGTCCACACATATTTTTACTGTTTGTCATAGATTAGTATGCTAGTAGATTCAGATTGACTGTTGTTATGCAGATATCTTTTAAAGGGATATGTTATTAGATAAACAGTCTATTAAGAGTAATACAAGAAAATCAGTAATTTTATTAGACAGTTCAAAGTATGCTACATCAGTTAGAGTACAACATTTAGAGCTGTCACCAGAAGCTCAAAATAGTATCTTGGTAGATACACTGCAGTTTACTGCCAACCCTTGGGTTTAATTCCGGCAGATGAATCAACAGTTTAGTCTGTAGTTGTAAAAAGCAGTGACTTTTAATATTTTACATTAATTCCTGCAATTATTGACTAATATTTATGGTTTCAAGTTAGTCATTGCACTCGAACAAACTGCTAGGTCTTTCTTGACATATGGACTCCTATGCGGATGCCTCGATATTGTCTGAAGTTTAACTGGGACGGGATTTGACTGATGGTAGCTAGCATTCGAATCAAAGTAGCTAATTTTCTCTTGTTAATCGTGATTTAGGTTGATGTACCTGAATTCCAGTGACTAATGCTGTTATTTCTAGGACTGCAACCCACCACACATCATCACCTTAAGTAGCAAAGCGCTATCTACGAGTGCTTTCGAAATCACAAGAGCCACTTTTTAAGCACTTACAATTAATTAAATCTTAATTAAGACAGGTGTTATGATATGTGGATCTATTAGATGAGGAAAAACAACACTCAAGTGAATGGTTCAATTACCAACCAATCCTTTCCTACTATCGAGTAGTTATACATTATTGGACGGAAACGCTAAGGTTTTGGGAAGACAGCTAATGTGATAAAGTACAACTTGTTGCCTTTTGGTTGTTCAAATTACAACTGAGTGTACAATTCCACGATTAAAGCTAAACCGTGATTTGATTAGCAATGAGGTTTGATACTGCAATGATATTTGTAATTCATCACTGCTATACACGGCTGAATTTTTCCACCTTATTTGGGCTCCTATGTGGATGTCCTGTAACTGCCAGATATTCACGATGTTATATTGATCTTGCTGACTACCTGATGAGCCCCGAATGGGTGGAAACGTGCATCCTGGATTCCTCAGCTAGTCAGTAAGATCAATATAACATCATGAATATCCGGCAGTATTGAGGCATCCACACAGCAGCCCATCTGTCAAGAGAGGTGGGGAAATTCGGCCCTGTAAAGCAGCGGGAATTACAAGTATCACTACAGTAACTGACACCCGTTGCATAAGGGGTGGCTTTCATACTTCGGTGGTTTAGTGGATAACGCTCTGGCGTTTGAAGTGAAGAGTACTGGATTCGGGCCTCGATGGGAACAACATCACTCGCTGGGATGCAGGTGCACCCAGGTGACGAGTCCCACATGGGACGAAACGCGCGTCCTGGATTCCTCTGCTAGTCACCAAGGTCAATATAACATAACGAAGTCTGATATTTCAGTCAATAGAGTATCGAAATGAAAACTCAGAAACCTCTAGTCTGATCATAGAAATCTATCAGTTTCTTCGTAAAGCTATAGATACTATGTGGTGGACAAATATTAGTTATTTGTTTCAGTCTCTGCGTAGTTTTTTAATTTATCAAGAACATTGAAGACACAATAAAAATGATACTAAACGCCATCTCAGTCAGTAGAAATAACCATTTTATATTCTTTTATTTCTCCTGGAAAAGTGGCATTTCTTTAAAGTTAAGTAACATTATCGACACAACAAATGAGTAATAATAATAATAATAATGATAATAATAATAATAATTCCTTTGTTCCAAGCAATATGTTTCATACAGCATGGAATTTTCAGCAGGTTCCCTACCAGAACAATATATACTTAAACGAAATGGTTACTGCATCTGAGTGATGTTAACAATGGAACTATTAAAGACAATAATTTTGAACAGTCAGCTTATGTTGGATTAGCTTCCAGTCTAGAATGGAGGATGTACAGAAGATCGAATGTAAGTTTGGTGGTGACGGTTCATTCAACCGATCCAAGAATCTACCATTCGAGCTAAGCACCTGTTGAATGGAAATATGATAAATTTTTACACAAGAAAGTTCCATTTTCATCGCATTTGACTTTTTTTCTTCGCTTTCTTATCTACTCGACAAATGGCTACCTGGAAACATTTTAAAACTGCACAAGAGTAGATGGCAGGTTTGGAAGACATAGTTAAATGATTAGAACAAATTACAAGCAAGGAATTTGACATATATGTTCGGTGGCAAACTCTGGTAGCTTAGAGTTCAAGCAGGCTGCCAGAAATCGATCACTTCTATTTTCAGTAGAGTTATACGTAACATTCGAATCCACAAATATAGGAAGTAAACGAATTACAATCCTTCCAACTTGAAAACAACTATGAGTTCTAAACAATACTATTTGGAATACACTAAATAAACAGTACTTAATGGCAAAATAACTGAATTACCTAAGGATGTTACACTGTGACGAGATTTGAATCGGCAGATTTTCGACTACTAGTCTGAAAGCTATACCACTTCATCTACTTACTGAACGTTCTCTCCAAATAAAATCCACTCCAATACCCAAGTAACTCCCCAACTTTTTTATATTGGCAGCATGTGAATGAAGAAGTTAAGAAATATCAAGTATCAGTATTGACTAGGATTGAAATCTAGGTTAAAGGTTTCTTCATATTTTGGATTCGTAGGCTGGATGCATCTCCATACCACTGATTAACGGTATTTCTGTGGAGACCAGAACTCAACAGGTCCTCGATTCCATTGCAAACCACTATCCATTCTTAGTATCAAAATAAAATAATGAGCTATACTGTGGCATCCACACAACAGCCCATACACCAACAAGGGCCGATTGATTTGGTCCACACCAATCAACAGTGGAGAATGACAAGTGGTCACTCTGAGATTGGTATCCACAAATGCATTTTATACGTAATCAGTTACTCATTATTTGAGGAAATTTAATCCTCCTATAAAGATTTCTGCTTGGAACTTGAAATAACTTGGACATCTAAATAAGTAAAGTTTAAAAATCTGATTCTGAGACGAACGCTGAAACAGTTTTCAAGAGCTTTCAGGCATGAAATATTGCTCTACTTTTAGTCAATTTTAATGCAATAAACTTTCATGAATTTAAATTGTTTCACTGGATGGTCAGGTAAGTTATTTACTGATATTTTGGTTTTTTGGTAAGAGTTTTTCGGTATTGTGGTGGTGTACCAACCAATCAAGTCCCTGGAAAACATATTATGCGAGCTAAAGGACTGATTGTTCACAGAAAACGAGATGGATATAATCTACAAAACTAGTTGCAAGGACCGTCAACACAATATCAGCCAAACCAGTCATCGAATGTTCCAAAGAATTTATAAGAACCAACTTGCTGTTAAATGACTTGATATTTCCTCTTTTACATCGATACACGTAGACAAACACAACTAGTATTTTGAATGGGACAACTTGGATATACTACGAAAAGCAAGCCCAAAAACTGCAAGATAACTCCTGGAATCATGGTACTCCTACCAAATGACAATCAAAGAACATGCAGAAACTGATGCAGTAAGTGGACTCCTAAGAGATCATTCAATGGGAAACTAATCAAACGAATCAATAATCTAGCATTGGGTCAGTAGTATAGGTCAAATGATAACAACACTTATCAAGGTCAACCTCTGATAGAAAAGGAAAGTACATGCAAGCCAATAAAGCTCAAGGTTGGTAAATTTCCTTTATAAGCACTCATGCAACTTGAAAATCCTGGTAAAGTTGTCTAGCTTGGTGATAAAATGTCCAAGAGCAAACCTTAAATTTCGGAAAACAACAAAGTATTATCAGTTTACTCTAATTTTCAACTTTAGTACCCGTATTGGATAAGAATTTAATGTTAGTCAAGTAATTATGTAATAACGTCATGTTGTCAAGTTATACTTCCAACACTGAATCTCAAGGCTTCTTTTGTAGGCAAAATCACGCTTTTAACTCCATGGCTGACCGATAGTTGGTGAAATTGCCACTGATGAATCCACCTAGTGAAATATATATATACATAGCAAACATATAGAAACTCATGAGCTTCACGGGGACTGAAGATGCACCATACTGATAGGTACCAAACGCAAAAAATCTAGAGTCAACATTTTCTGTCTGTTGAGTTCAAAGGCATGACATTAAATAGAGTTCACCGTGATACTGTCTCACTTAAACCAGTATTCATGCATGAGGTCCGTCGAGGTCCGAATACAACACTAGGTGATGCGGATTTGAATCTCACAGGGGACATCAATCCCCCTGAGGTTGCAGACAGGCCTTGCTGACGAGTGCTAATAAACACGAAACCCAAGTCCAAAGCTTCCAGCTGGTTGCTTCCAACCAACCCACACCCATTAACTTGCACCGAGACGGTGAGTCTCCTAGCCTTATGGCCACATTGTAAAGTGATCAGCAGAATTCAGTCAGCACTCAGAACTAGACAGCATAAGACCTGTTGGTCTCCAGATACCAACCAGTGAATAAGCAGTATGCTATAAAAATTACGCCCATGTGGTGATCGATCATGTTGCTTAAGTTGTTAACAAATATCCACCATCAAATGAAAAGCTTTTTTGCAGGTAATTCGTTTTGTATAGTGGCTATCCTGTAGGCTTGATTAATACCAGTAGGTAAAGACTAGGGACCAGACAATATGAAATTGGTTAATCTTTAGTGCATGATCATTGGTAACTGGTCCTAACCTCTACAACAACATCTGTTCAGTGCCCTGTGTCATTTCAGTCTGCGACAAGTACTTTATTCAGAGAAGTAAATGAATACTCCTGTTAACTCCTTCATCGAATCTACGATAGAATTAAATAACTAGCTTTCAAAATTGTAAGTATTTATGTTTTGTTACAAATTCATCAAACCAGATGTTTTAATTGTTAATATTTTTTAAATGGAAAATTTTCTTACATATTCCATTGTTTTACTGTACATGCACCCTTCTGAAATTGTTTTTCGAATTTCTCCATTAAACAAAAAGAAAGAAGAATTAGAAATCAAAGTATAAAAAGTGATGTGTATCAAAATATTTTGTTTTTTTGATATGCCACAAAAAAACATTTTCATCATTTTGCTTTCTATGAAAGGAAGAAAATAAACAGAAAAAGCTTGCTATAAGATGTTTCAACTCATCATTTCTCTTGGTTTGCATGGTATATAGCATCTTTAAGGAGGTATAAGAAGAAACACAAGAAGATTCAAGTGAAAGTTGAATAGGGGGAGAGTGATTAATTTAGGATACTTTTAGCGTTTTCATCTTCTGAAATCTCTTCATCGACAACCACTATCACTATTTTGATGAAAATAATTTGTCCTTTGCCCGTATTTCCATATCTTTTCTGAATTTGTTATGGAAACAAATTGGGTTTTTATTAAATAAAACGTGAAAATAAGGTGTATATGACAAGAATAACAACACATTTATAGAGAAAACAAATTGAAAAAAAAACCAAATTGATGAATTTATCCGCTATTTAGAAGGATATATTTGAGTTTTTCAGCCGTTTTCTATTCTTTCTTTGTAATAATTTTTACCAAATATCACTCCCCTTCCACATATGGCCTATTTTATTTCAGTGTAAAATACGATACTACCGACACATGTCCTTCAGCATATATTTACAAACATATAAGGATACACAGACACACACACAGAGGTGCATTCCCAAACGCAACTTTCACCCACAAATACACACTGATGGCACCATAGTGGTTTTCTGTTTTATTACACAATTAAATGACTACACAGATGGAATTAAACAGGGAGTGTAGTTACTTACCTTTGTCCATCTTTCTTTTTAAGATTAAGTTTTTAAAAAAGAAAGAAAACAAGCCACAGAGAGTGGGTGAAATGAAAAATAAGGAGTAATTAAATTGTGCTAATACTAAGAAGTACATGAAATTTGTCATATACACTAAAGTTGGAATTTTTTGAAGGAATAAGAAAAAGATGGAAAATATTCCTTGCTATCTAGTACATATGGGTATATATTGTTAAGGTAGTATTCATCATGGACTGATATTGTTTGGAGAATCATTTAAATTTTGGGATCACTAGACAGCTGTTTCATCCTAGCACGAGACTGTTCCGTAGTACTCATTCATGACCCAATCAGGGATTGAACTCAGAGCCCTCAGGCCTCCTGGTGAATGCGTTGATCATCCAGTCACCGGGTTGGAGTTCACTGGTCCATCGTTTCTCACTTTTGTCAACTTGCGATATAGCACGACCATCCACAAAATCTTCAGTTGCCATCCAATTCACTTCTGATTGGTTGACCTCAGAGGTCATGACTTCTCATTACCGCATTTATCAGTGATCAGACAGAAATATAACTATGCATTTGGATTTCTCTTCCTATGTGTCGGTTTCTATGCGATTGTCACCTCATTGGGTTTCGAACCTAACACCTCTTAGTTCAAGTGGTAGAACACTATAAGCTAAGTTCAAATTGTGTCCTTATGTCCTTGAAGGTTTTAAAGATAATTTCTTTTATAATAATTCAGTTCATACTACTCATAAACAGTGTCATCTTCAAACAAATACTCGACCACCTTGAGCCTGACAAAAATTACAAACAGGTAATCTTCTTAAGTGGAACTAAAAGAGGGGCTTTTGAAGCTTATACATGTTAAGAAGACCAGCTTGTTTTAGGTAACTCTTGGACCACTTCCAGTTCGTTTCAACGAGAGCAGTAAAGACTTTAAATGACTCCAAGAGAAAGCATGAAGAAAAGCTGGTTAATCTCAACATCTGATAGAGTTACAAGTATATGGAACGGAGTCCTTAAGTGAAACGTAGAACTTGGATGTCTTGTATGTAAACTGGAAAACAGTCTGTTTAGTTGTCACCAGCAAAGTTAGGCAGCAAAAGCTCAGTAAATAGAAACAAGATAGAAGTGGTTAGTAATAACAGATAGTTATTTAGGCTTACCAAAGATAATGGCTTAGAAAAGGTGAATAGGTAAACTGTCATTGAGAAAAACATGTTAGGTGTCTTCTCATGATGGATGGATGGTAGTGTTGCGTAAAACATTTCTTTCCGTACAAAGAAGAAAGAATCTCAGTTTATGAAGTTATGAATTTCCTTCAACTGGAGGGGTTGTCGATTGTGTTACGCGTGACAAGCCAACTTTTACTTCGTAAACTCAGTGTTAAATTAGGCAAGATTCGGTTGGGAAAAAACTGTTGCAGAATAAGATGTCGCGCCAATCCAGGAAATATCTCAATACAGTTTTGAGAGATGCACAAAACTGTAGGCTTCTCTTTTAGAATCTGTGAAACAACAGAATTTCATGTTTGAAAATAGAGGTAATATGGTTCACGCATCAACGAATAATCTCTTCAGAAATGATACCATTCTTCTTCAGTGTTCCATGCATCATCTTATCTTTGACCAACTGATTTTAATGAAAGCCAGGACTGTTATTATCATTGATCTGCCTTCCCTCTTTTACGACTTTCAAGCAATGAGTTCTTTCTTGAAACTTCACTCCGAGTATCCAGGTAGCATCACAGACTCATACATACTGAATATGTTTCATAGCCTATTAGCGAGACTAGAACTATATAACTAATTATCAATAACATTATTCTCTGTCTGACATCTGTTATAAGATAATGATATAAAATGCAGTAACCTGGGGGTGGTATGAGTTTACGATAGGTCCTGTGTTATCAGTGTCTGTTTATATGAACTTGAGAAAATAGACGACTGATAGGATAATAAAGAAAAGACTTACATCCTATTATAATTTTCCCGAATGTATCTAGCAGTGGAATTCGAGATGGGGGTTTCCTTCTAATCGCGACTCGAAGGCTCATATATCTCGATCCTGATGAGTGATCGCTTTCTCGACGAGACTTGGACCCAAAACCAACACTTCAAACACAATAAAGGACCCAGTAGGCTGCTAAATTAAAGAAACCACCTCTTGAGCGAAACCTTTTATAGAGTGATTTCAAAGAAAAAAAAGTTATTTAAAGAACTAGAATAATTGTTTGACACTTGTAATTCCCGGTCGCCATAGAGCATCAAGTAGCTCGACCTTTGTAGGCAGATAAGCGCATTCGCGGAAACCTTGGTAGTACTGAATACTGATTATGTCGTACTCAGGACGTGTGCTTCGTCTTTTTTGGGACTCTTCATTTGGATGCATCTGCACCTCAGTGGTTGATGTTGTTCCCACTGAAGCTCGAACGCAGCATCCGTCACTTCGAACGCCACAGCGTTATCCACTAGGCCACTGAAGCATGGAAGCTCCATCTTGAGAGACGGCTGCCAGTTGTTGTTTGACACTTGTAGTTCCTCGTTGTAATACAGGTCGGAATTCGTTAGACCACTGTTAGCAGTGACCCAGTGAGTAACGCCTTGGCGTTCAAAGCAATAGGTACTGGGTTCAAGTCTCAGTGGGGACAATATCAACCACTGGGTGCAGGTATATCCAGATAGTGAGTCTTAAATAGGAACCAACGCACTTCTTGGGTCCTACTGCTAGTCGCCAAGTTGAGTATCTAAAATAACTGCATTTTTATTCATTTCCGTTAGTTACCTTTTGGTTTTTGCAAGTATATAATGAAGAAATGTAGTGTTATGAGTACTTTTTAACTGAATGCATTCAAGATTACCTATTTTCCAAGTGTTTTGCGTATTTTTCAGTTTACAACAGTTTTAGCTATCTGACGTCATATATTCAGATTATTCAGTTACTAGCACTGAAATACAGATAAAGTAGATAGATTAGACTTCAGTGTCCAGAGATGAGCATTTTAGTCCAAATGACACTCGTCATTAAGTATGCACCTAACATCAACAGAAACAACGAAACCAGCTTCTCCACTAGTTGTCGACGGCAAACTGCCAAAAACTCCGATCAAATCTGAAAATCAGTTCGATACTGAGCTCTGACGAGTGTACTTCAGGATTCACATATAACTTTACTGCCAAAAACCAAGTGTTTAAATTTCATGCGTGACGTACTAAGGGGTTTAACTGCATTGATTTTCAAGTGCACAGCCACTTAAATAGAGCGAAGATATCCCTTAATCTGTACCACTGAATCCTAACCCACTAACGGCATAATAAAGTGTTCAGTCTGAAACCTCAGAGTCTTGAACTTGACTCAAAGTATAGTGATAGATAAGCGCTGATGATGAGCCTCAAAATATGATAAAAACAGTATATAGGGGTACTCTGTCAATCAATGATGACGACTGCCCTGACGATTTTATCTTTGTAAAAAGGTCAAGATTACGTGAATATTTGTTATTCAAAATACGAACACTTTAATTTCATGTTTCTTTAGGGAGAATCATTGAAAATAGACATTTCAACAATGCATACTGAATGATAGGCATAATAGGATTAAGTTATCAGTTTCGGTAATCTCAACTCAGAGAAATCTAATTTGAGGATGAACCGTAAGCATTGGACAGCTGTTTCGTGAGAGTTTACAACTACTCACCAATGTGCACCAATGAATGCATGGGGGATGTAGTTCAGGACCATTAAGTTTTGAGATGAGAACGCTAACCACTGGGTTGGCATCAACTAGTCCATCTTTCCTAGTTGTATTGATTCACAATGTAGCACAACTAAGGTCCATGTCATCGATAAACATCCGTCTTCACATTTGACTTGATTGATCTCACACTTATTGAACTCCCATTTCAGCCTCAGAAAATCAATTTACAGGTAAATTACTTATGAGCACTAGGTGTTAACTCTTGCTCGCTAGTAAAAGTGATAAAATACAAGGTACAATATTATCATCATTCATTTAATGTTTTGGTGATTTTGACGACTTTTCTGATATATGTAGTCTACAGCGAGTCATCAGTATTTATGAAGATCTACTGTGTTGTAAATCGATCTAGACTTTAAAGAAGTCCACGTCGAATAAAGTCACTTAAGAGTAGTGGGTAGTCATTCACATAATGTTTGTTAGGGCGCAAATTAGTGAGTTGTCTTAAAGGAGGACAGGACAGATATCCAATCCTTCCAGGTTCTGAATAATTCTCCAACTGATATCACACCCTGATGCTAGATCACCACATATTTACATGATATATAAAACAGAAGTGACCAGGACTGGAAAGGGAGTCGGCAGGAATAAAATGATTGAAGTTATGCGTCTTAGAAAAAGATAGCCGTCTAAATGGTGATGATTAGCAGTGGAAAACAAGACGCACGTTTCGTCACATTTGAGAGTAATCAGCTAAATATTCAGATAATATCGAATCATTCTCAATAGAAACCACCTACTAACAGCAACTCATTAGTTTTATCCAAAATAACAATCAACCGGAAAGTTCAAGTAGCGGTAAAGATTAAGAATGTCAAATAACTCTACTGGTAGCGCATATTTTGAATGAATTCATTATAATCATTCAGCGATTACCAATATCCAAGAAATTTCGTACATCACTTCGAGGGTTATTGATTTTATGTGTTAATTTTATGCCAAGTTTAGTATCATTAAGTCAACTCCAATTCATTACCCGTGTCAGTAAGCTTTACATGTTCAGATTAGAAGCTACCAGATACTTGGACCACGTGTTCAAAGTACTAAAGTCAAATAGAACTTTAAAATTTTACCATATAATCTATTTCCTTTCTGTCAAAGGTTAAAATTACCTTGTACTTACAAATAATTTTGTTAAAACTTCTGATCTTAAATCCTTTATCTCCATTTGCCATATTCATTTTATCGTGGTAAAAATAACTCGACCATAGGTATCGAGCATGTTGCTATGCTGGCTTGGATGGCGCGACTGACATCAGTGGTCGTCATTTCGTTCAGACAAGTATTAAAAACCATTAAAATAAATGATTGTAAAAATTACACCTAAAATTACTCATTTCATTTTGAACGAAATAATGACCACTAGTGTCAATCACGCCTTATAAAGCTTACATGGTAACACGCCGGATACCGGTAGTCAAAATCTTAATTCCTGCATATGTGATTTCATTCTTTTATTACACAGAATCTGCTCAAACAAAGTATGAATGGTCAATATTCAAAAAATTTCATTCAGCCTTGTTTGAAAATAAAGAAAGTATGACAAACGTTATGATGTGCTCTCTAAAAGTTCGCCAAAACCTTACATGTGTTGACATCCTTGTTTTGTAGAATTACATTGCCATAATTTTACAAATTATCACAGGATTCCCAAGTAGAAGTATAATCACTCATCAGTTAAAATAGAAAACTTGACCAATTGGGAAAAATGTTTATTAGGCAAACTGTTCTCAACGGTACGAGAAGGGAAAATAAAGTCTACAAAAGTGTAATGACCACCGGTACTGTCGGTAGTGTTATCAAACAACTCGAATTACTGCCATACTTATTTCTATTTACATTAAAATCTAACGTTTCTAACCAACATTTTAATTACAAAGGTTGTATAAATTTAGGAATCCAATTTTTCTAGGATATAATGGTTTCTACAAGCCGCCAAAAGGTAGTTTTCAGGAAAAAAACATGCTTTCACAGTTGTTATATCAATCTTCGTTATTCCTCCCTTCTCTTTAAAAGTCAATCACTTATCAGTCGGAGTGGCTTGTAACTACTCGTGTTGTTCAGTATTATGTTCCTCTGGTGTTAATGATAGTAAAAGACAAAGAAAGCAGTTTACAACGGGGAGCATTTGAAATACGATATTAAAATATTTAAGATTCGGAGGATGAAAGAGATCCTCTGTTTCTAGCTCAAGGGTAGTCAACGAGTTTGAGAACTGCTTGGTTCATTAAGACCTGTTATTGCATCTCGTTTGTTACTTCGGTGTTGCAGAAATATGGATCACTAGGTTTAGAAGCCAGTTAATTTTCAGTGATCCCTATGAGGCTATGAAATGAGAATTTCTATCACCTCTTATTGACCGGAGTGGTTGATGATCAAGATCATGTTTTAGTGTGGCTAATAATCTTGTAGGTAATAACTCATAAAAAATTATTCTATTTCGTTTTCGATTAGCAAAGTCCGACATTTTTGTTATGTCTGGACTATCCCTGGATAGTGGATAAACGAAACCCAGCCATAATGATTTTCAAGATGTGCTGCTCATTCTTTCTAGCGTAAAAAGACAGGTGAAAATTTGTTGATTCATTGGCTCCTTTTAATCTTTTTCCCAAAATATTCTGAGTGACTACCGACCTTCATTATAAGGAAGCAAATTAACTTCTTAATTAGAGTAAGAAGATTATTATCAAAAGATTCCATTCATATTTTGCTGTTTGAGTTCAGCATGGAAGAGCCATTCACGTGTATTTCTTTTCATAAAAATAAGGTTACTGAAACCAAATCATGATAGAAATACAGGTTTTCTGCTTCGAAATGAGTAGTATCCCTTCATTAATTTTCCCAAAGCAAAGTAAATATCAATTTGACTTAAACGTGTCCATTCTTTAACCGATGTTAGTGAGTTACGTAATTTATGTAGTAATATGGCTAGTTGATAGTAATCAGTGTTTTTTAGAGTGCACTTGAAAGAGCCTACTACTGACGGTTGTCTCAAACAACTTTCTACCTAGATTATCAGTCTGACTATCTGAGATAGTCGTGTTGTGATTGACTCGTTTTATTGATGCCGGATGATGAATGAAGGTGAAACGATAATCAGGATCGCAGCAGTATTCGGGGTCACTAATCCCAGTCCTGTCATGATGCTGATTTTCATTTCATCTTCAGTTATCACCCAGTATCAATTCTACCTAAGTGTTATGCATAAATTCGGAACTATATGACAAATAAAGAAATACTTAAAATATAAGCAGAAGAATGTTATGTAGACCAATAATTTTAACTTGCATTCTGAATTCAATAATGCTGAGGAGGTCAGTAGGGCACTAAAAACATCATGGGTGTTACAGTTTTGGCGTATATCTAATTAACTGCTTAATACAAAGGTTCAAGTTGATAAGGATTTTTCGCCAATGAGTAGCAAAAAAACAGGAAACTCATAGTTCAGCTTTTTCTTTGACTAATAACAACCATGAAATACTAAAGTTTTGTCAGAAAGTTGCTTCACTGTTAGAGGCATAATAAAGGTTCACTTAACCTTCATCTTTAAGAGCTCGTTTCCACATTTCTTTCGTAATGAAAAAAGTTTCCTCTATCGGTAGTTTTTAATTTCACCTTTTCTATTAAATGAATCAATTGTTCTGAACATATTTTTCACGAGAATATGTAAGACAGACTAAAGGGAATGACAACTTTTTAATGAACATTGGCGAGAAGAGATGAGGTGGAGTAGATTATTCCTGGCTCCAAATACTGTAATTTAATGAATCGTAATTCAATCATTCTCTAAGCGATTAGTTCTTATTCTGAAAGATGGTAATAAAAATTTAACAAAGATGACAGGAAATTCCCACTTGATTTAATGAAATCCAAACTTGGTATTGCAGCCGCCATCGCAGTTTATATATAGGCATTTTCTCTCACTCATCCACTTGCTAAGTCTTTGGCACACACTATTCCTGCTTAAAATGAATCTTTATTGTCTATAGGGTCATTTGACTAAGTAGAACACTAGTCTGGAACAGTCTTGACTGAAGAAAAATCTTTCGACCTGTCTATTTTACTAGACTATTCGAAACGAATGGATTTTTAATAAATTTTATAATTCTTTCTCCTCCCCCTATCATCATTCGTCATATATCACCCATAAATCAAGAAATGAGGAAACGTTTAGTTTACAAATGTTTCCCTGTAATTGTATTTATTTCCAGACGGAGTGTTTATTTTTAAGGAAAAGTTGTTACCAGTTTCGTTTTTGTAAAACAATAAAGGAGTACGGAGTCATGAAGATTAGGAAAGAGACAATTTCATCTAGTTACTTGTAAAAATTCAGTGCAATGTAACCTTGTGATTTACTTGATTAACATTGAAAGAAGTGATGACGATTGGGAATTCTTTTCCTCTGATCTAAAGATTTTGAAGTATTTGTTGTCTCACTTGTAGTACTAAAGAGGAAACATTAATATTGAAGCAGAGTTGACTGATAAAGTGTATTTCAGCGGAACGCCAAGGATCATCTTCATAGTAATCATCCCTAAGTAATAATGAGTATGCTGTAAAGTGACTTGAATAGAAATAATCACAGTAAAGCAGGTACATTCAGTTACTGTCTTCATCCAAGTATTAGGGATTATCAAACTATATTCCACCATCTCTTATCGTTAACTTTTCCCAAAGAGTACTCTTGCTTGACAAATTAAAATGACATAATTGCCTGTTGAACTGTGGATTCATTTGTTTGTCTTACTCAAACATTTAAAACAAGAATATTTTATGAAGGAATTATTAATAATTGAAAATAAGGAGAATCGAATAAAAACATTTGATGCATATTTGCAAATCTCTTTGAAATACCTACTTATCTTCAACTATTACATCAATTAAGATTAGTCTTGTGTAGTGCCTGCACATTTTATTTTTGTCACCCAAGACGAACATGAGAACAGTTACTCAACGACGACACTATATCGTGAATTGACAGAAGTTAGAAATATGGACGACTGGACTTCGTCCCAGGGGCTCGATGGTAAAGTGTTGGGCACGAAACCTGAAGGTCCCTGGTTCAATCCCTAGAGGACGAGGCGGTGGGTGTGCACTGCTGGTGGGTCCCATACTAGGACGAAACAACTGTGCAGTGCTCCCAGGTTTCCAATTTTCCTCCAAGTGATGTCAGTCCATGATGAATTCCAACCTGAGGTCAATTAATAAATCTCCACAAACCTCCAGACTAGAATACATAAATACTGGGTGATGATTAAAGGTAAAATGAAAGTTTGGACCGCGGTCGGATTCGAACCGGCGACCATCGGGTTTCCTGCCTGGTGCTCTACCAACTGAGCTACGAGGTCCAACTACTGACCAGATTTTTATTTCACTTCAATCACCAGGCGTTTTACCCGACTACCAATCAATCATCACCTAGTACAAGTACTAGTCTTCCAAACTATGGCTATCTCAGATGGTCAAATGATAATAAATAAAGTTTTTTAGCACATATTTGGAAGCATATCATTAGTCTGCTCTATACATGAACGTCGGTGTGCATTCAAACAAGAGATTTAAACTGTAGGCTTCCACTCGTTTTCATTCACCCATTCAACACAGTAATATGCAGTAATGTCTTATCATCGACCTAAATGAACGGCCAGTATTGAAGCTGATAAAATGACCAGTCGGCCGGGTACAGTCAACATCTACAAAATTTATTAGAACCTCAATCATTTAAATACGAATAATACAAACCTAAATTCCAGGAATAAAACAGAATTCCTATCGTTACAGATGCACGTTAAAAGTGAGCGCTCAAGTTATACAGCATAAACTAAGTTATATTTTTTGGTTGCTTTAAGCCATTCAAGTAAGGATTGAAATAAAAATTGTATCATTGTTTATTATGTACTGAAGCAGAAGTTTTTAAGATAAACTTTTCGATTTAACTCATCCATATGATCACAAAACTGCTTCTGGATAGTTTGTTTTTCTATTGGACCAGCCAGGAAAAGCTAGTCAGTTATTTTTTTACTGTATTTTCGTGTGCGTAATGTTTACGTATATGGCGATAACGCTGGTTGAGGAAGGGCACTCGGCGGGACGCCCTGATTGACCTAGTTTTCATGCTTGTTGGCACTCTTTAACAAGGTGCATATTATGACCTCAAAGGAACCATGGTCTCTTCAGAGATCCAAACAGGCATTACCTAGTGCTACAGTCATGGACCTTACTGCAATTTCGCACCAGTTATACAAACAGTAAAAATGTGAGACCACTGCTCATTATTGACTTGCCTCAGGATCGATTTTCTGAATTTCTAATGAGACGTCATGAATTGCAGGGTCAATGAAGTAATTACTGATTTCATTCCAGTGATCAAATGGTACCTTGCTCGCCTTAAGACCTGAATTTCTTACGATGAGTCCTTTAACTGATCATAACTATGCACTTCTGTGGATTCTCAAACTCTAATGAATCGGCTGACAAGTTCTTCCAAGTATTATTTAGTGGTCCTGAAAAAGGATATAAATCCGTGATGGAAAATAACGAATTCCTGTTTTTTGCAGAATGCAGTAATTCAGGTTTTAAACGTTTCATCTGTGGATACTTAAAAACCTCGTGTTATTCCGTCCATGAAGATCGTGCCACCTATACGATTAAGAATGAAGAATAACTCACAGAAAGCTAACCTTTCCATCAGTCGACATGGACTAAATTTTAGCGCTGGTTGCAGTGAGGGGACTGAATCAATAGCCCGTTCTAATGTTTACTACGGTGACAGCGTAAAAGTCTCGGCTGTTCTTTAAAATATCATCAAGGATGTTGACAATCATTAGCCGATCACAACTTACAGGAATAAAATGACATGCAGATATTTATTCATTAAACTGTGACCGTCGTAGTTTCATTATTATTTAATATAACACTGCCCTTCTCTAATTCAGTTTGATTTGGATTGGAGGGAGATCTGGCTGGGCATCCAGTGTGATTACTATGAACAAGAAGTCACACATCGTCAACTCACATGGCAACCGGCCAAAACCACCTTGGTCATTGAAGTGAAGGTAGGACCTGATCAGCAACTGGGTTTCATTCGTCAGTCAACGGAGCACCATTCAGTAACATGGAAGCCGTGGATTTGAATCCTCACACGAATTATTCCATCTTCAATCACAATCCAGTCGGCCAAACCACAGATCTCTCAGATCGTCTCAGTAATAAATGTTTATTTGCTTTCCGTGAGAAAATGTAAAAATTATAAACAGATTCAGTCAACTAATATTTCTCAATTAAAACTGAGAACTGCTGAAACAGTTCGGTGGGCATGATTAAAACATATTTAGTTTCAAAGAGGTTTTCATAACGGATAGATATTGGACAATGAATCATTGAAAACTTGTCAGTAATTACCAGAGTTTTTGGCCCAGTATGAGATTTTTAAGCACTGTCCATCCACAACACCCGAGGAACTGAGCCCGGGAACACCATGTCCTTCGATGAGCACGCTAAAGATCAACTACTGAAATAGAATCCAATAACCCATATACTATAACTTCAGTCGATGCGTGACATAGTGTGGCCATCATCCAATGTCAACAGCAAGTATTTTTTCTCATACCCGACTTATTTGACCTGATACTTCCATTCCCTGCAAACTTCTAGATTGAGTGTTAACAGTTACTGATAACTACCTTCTTATACCGAGACACAAATTGGCGCAAAACTGTGTTGAATTATCTGTTCAAAACTGAATAACTGGTGGAATACTGACTGAATTGGCTACCTGCTTAAACCTCTGTGCTACTAAATGTTCCCATTATATATTACATTAGGTCTACTTTGTTTTACTTTCTTTTGATCATCAGATTATGTTCTTTAATGTCATCCAATTTTCATGGATATTTTAAAAATTTCCTGCCCATCTCTATGAGTTAAATAAATGTAGTAAAGTAAAAACATCACAGTGGATGGCAGAGTGATTTAAAGCAAACAAAGCCACATCAAATGACGCTACCAAAAGTACTCAGCTCGAACTGAAGGTCTCTTGTTGTTAAGGCGAATTACTCACGATGCCCTCTATATTCTAAAGTCTGTCGTAATGTTGATGTGATAAATAACGTTACAGAAACTTAGTTGTATAACTGATGTGGAGACGGTTTAGCCTCTTTAGATGGTTCTACAATGTTCCTCCAGAATCATCACTCAGTTATACTAACTGGATTATTCTGATCCCCCTATTCTAATGAAAATATCGAATATATCACTGTCAAGTGTCGTCCCAAGCATTTGGATGAATGTGATTTTATTTACATCACCAATGCTTTTGTGATCCTTTGGTGCAGCTACTCTGAACTAGCTGGATTTGCTGAAAAATTTACGGAATTTGCAGCTCCCATAATATGTACTGCTTTATATACAGTCTGTGATGACTTTAGCTCCTGTCATAGCAGCTTTCTGAGTTTTGTTGGTCACAAAAACCTAATCAGTTTTTCGACTCATCTTGATGCCATATTAGAATTGGTTTTCGTAAATGAATTTCGCATATATCAAACTCAGAAACGAGTAACATTGTTGAACTTGGATCACTGTGTTATGTGTATTTTGCCAAAAGTATATGGCAAATAACAGAAAAGTACTTCTTCATGACAACCAAACACGACTTCATGCATGAGCTATACAGATGAAAACATAATCACGATCAGAAGCATGTTGCAAAACACAGAATGGGAAACATTTGAAAATGGTGCTCTGTATAACTTAAATTTCACCTTGATATTTGCTGCCCATCTGAAATACTTTTTATAAGATCCAATAGATCTTCTCTACAGTTAAAGAAACTGTTAAAAGAAAAAATGTATAAATTGAATGATAATACTGGCGTTAAACAACTGAAGTGGCTGATTAGTTCTAAAATTAGTTGACTTAATGTATGACTAAAAGGTCATGTAATTTAAAAACCCTTCTAGTATATGGAAACATTTTAACAATCTTACTGGTAAGAGAAAACTCATTTATATAGCCTAGACAATAGTCTATGCTCTAAACTAGTCATTCATACCCAAGCCTGCTAACCTTCTCTCATCTAGTTGTCCCGAAGTAACAGAAGATAGTTGTCCAAAATTCCATAGGATCAAATTTGTTCAAGTGCTTATAATCATTAAAACCTTCACATAGTTTAGGATCAGATGGTATACCAGCTATTCTATTTTATCAGGTTTGCCGATATTGTGTGTTATCTACTTACAAACATTTTTAATGAGTCATGTGCAAGGAATGATGCACCAACCACATGGAAGTGAACTAAGATAGTTCCAGCACCCAAGCCCATGTCTTCTGAAGCAAGTGTGAAAATCTGGCTCACAGCAACAACTTCCTCATTCCTAAAAGCAATGGAAAAATTGTCACTTAGTTTGCTTGAGCCTCTGATGGAGATTTTTGGTGATCCAAATCAGTTTGCCTGCAAATCTAGAGGGGATATTTTAGACGCAGAAGCTGTTTCACATCATAATATTATTGTCAATCTTGACAGAGATCCTAAGTGTGTTAGATCTGCCTTCTTAGACTGCACTTCTCCCTTTGGTTCTGTCCGTAGACCTGATTTATTAAATAAGCTTTTCAGAAATCATAATAAGTCCTGGATTGCAAACTGGCACGGTTCTTATTTTTCTGAGTGAAAACAGTACATTCTCTACAGAGAGAAGTCCTCTATTTCGCTACTAAGTGAGGCCAGTGTCCCTGAAAGTGATGTTGTTTCTCCTTTTCTTCTCTTTCTTTTTATCTGACCTACCCACGTCAACTAAAGTTAACTTTTTTAGATATGCAGACGACCTAACAGTATCCATGCTGATCATCTTCTCTTCAGACTTTTTTTCAGTTTAATAACATCTTGACCGAAATTGGCCTCTAGTCGTACTTAAATGGTCTCATACTCAATCTATCCAAATGTCAGATGGATAATTTTAGCATAAGACATGAAAAAGATGTAAGCTGCTTCAGTCTCGTGACTCTTGTCTTATTGATGGCGGTATTGTAGAGAATGTATCAAGCGTGATCTATGCTGGCTTATGCTTTTCTTCTGATCTTTCTTGGTCCCCTCATATCTTACTGATTTTGAGGAAAATCTTTCACTCTAACTTTTATATAAGGAAAGTCAGACTGCCTGATACAACTCAGCCTCTACCCTTAAGTTTCGTTAATTCTTATATTTTGCTTATAGTTACTTACTGTTCAGCCTTATTCTTTCGCGTAATTCGGAAAACAGAATACTCTGTATTGCGTAGGATTTTGAAGGCTGCCAGTAGAGCAATTAGTAAACCACTAACCATGTTGATAAATGCTGTTGTGGATAGGCATCTTAACTATTGTGTACAGCTGACTACAAATATTTTATCTGATGACAAGCATGTTGTGTATTCACACCTCTCTTCATGTCTGTCCTCAAGGAAGACAAAAAGTAAAAACATTCGACTTTATGCACGCACAACTACATATAAAAATTCAAGCACTCCTTATTTATCTTGTGTATTGTATGAAGAAAATCATATTATAGTCTTATCAATCAACTATGTTGTAATAGCAAACAGTTATCATGACTGTGAAGTCGTTGAAACGTTTCAACAATCCTGTTATTCTTTATCACATATTGTTAACTAGCATCGCTGTTCATATATATTTGAAGAATGTTGTACAATGAGAGAACTAATACAATATCACACAGTGGGGATTCTGCACTGTAAACAAAACTGTGGTTTGAAATAAGGCGAATATATTATTACTATTAAAAAGTCATCTGGTTTGTAGTATTGTTGTTGGACAAATATTTGGGACACTATGTGACTTGACAAAATCAAGTAATTTGGGTAGCAGGCAAGTGGTTCATAATGGGAGTATACTTTGAAATCTCTGTTAACTAGAAGGGTAAGTTGCCAACGTGTAATGATTTTATGGAACGTATTTCCCCAGAGAAAAGAAGTTAGAAAAGTTATCATATCCAATCCACCAAACGTTTATTACAGTTTGGGGTTTGTGTGGATTTATTGATTTAAAGTTGATATTCGTCATGGACTGCCATAAGTAAGAGGAACGTTGGAAACCCTGGAGCACTGTAGCACTAAAATCAATAAATTCCCACAAACCTCAAATTGAATTAATCTAGTGCTCATTGGTGACTAGCTTGGGGAGGTGATTCCTGAAGTTCCAATGAGAAGTTGTGACCGATGAGGTAAACCTGGTGGATGTGAAGACAAATACTCAAAGACAATATTAAGTGATGGCTGCGCTATATCATGAACTGATACAAGTTGGAAATATGGACCATCAGACTTCGGCCCAGGAGCTCGATGGTAAAGTGCTGGACACGGAACCTGAAGGTGCTGGGTCCGATCCCTGGTGGTGCGAGATCATGGCTGTCTACTGCTGAGGGGTCCCATACTAGGACGAAATAGCTGAGCATTGCTCCAAGCTTTCTAATGTTCTTCCGACTAATGTCAGTCCATGATGAATACTAACTTGAAAACTTTATTAATTGTGGATGGCATGAATTAACTTATTATAAGTTTAAAATGAACGTTTGTGCACAATGATTGAATTCTTTAATCTTGGTGATATTTGAACCAAAGTAACTACCCATGATTGCACCAAAAGTTGATAAAAAATTCCAACTATTACTCTTATTAGAGGTGGTAAATTTTGCTAGAAATGCTACTAAAACCTAAAAATCTCATATTTGTCTGCAAACATTCACTTTAAATTCATTTATAATAAAATAGAGTCATCATTCTTATTTCTGTATTTGTATTTTTCAGTGAATGTAAAATAAAATAAAGTGGTTTTAACTGACATTTAGCTGTTTTGTGCTATTAGCTTTAACAAAGTTATAGAAAACAGGAATTAACAATATCCCCCAAGATTACATATGATAACTTGATATGAAGTTCTGCTAGATGGAGGATTCAGCGTTGTCAAACTGTTGAACAAAGATGATGTCCATATGAGTGTATCATATGAGATTATTGTATGAATTACAGATTAAGATTTGTATGTACATATGTGCTGATAGTTCTTATTACATTTGTGTTGCCTATGTCAGTATGTGAGGGTGAGTTGAAACTACATATTATTCCCTCACTCCTATTTAGACAATTTTGATTCCAATTGACTTGATTTTGGTTAGCAATGGAATCCAGGACTCACGTTTGTTCCTGTTTGGGTCTTGTCAGCTGGAGGCATCCGGATAGGACCCCATATGCCAACAGAAGACGATCAATTCGATCCAGTATAACAACGTAGAATCGCAAGTATAATAGCAAATAATTTTGGTTCCACTTTATGTGAAGAGATTCTGCCATGAGACTTTCCTTATAATTTCTAAGGTCTGTTTGAATAATTTCGACATTGTCGAAATTGACTTTATGACCTGGAATTATGTCGAGTAGAAATATGGCTCAGGTGCTTTCGAACTTTTTAAGCGCTACTGAGTTTCTATGGGGTAGGGTAAAAGCCCTTTGGTGTTTATTTTTTCTTGTTTTGATTTTATGTGAGGTATGTCGAAGGTATATTGCATAGCATCTCGAGCGTTCTGTTTTTAAAAACGCAATTAGATTGTAAATCCAGAGGAATTTTGTCCTTCACATCAACTTAAGTGCTCTGTAAACAATCCAGTCCTAATCTGGTTTAGATACCTGAAAACAGTTATCATATTGTAGTTTATTTGGTGATAGCTAGCAGCGGAATCCAGGACACGCACCTTGTCCCGGCTGGGACTCACTGGCCGGATGTACTTTCACCCAAGTGAGTGATATTGCTTCCACTGACTCGAAGCCAGTAACCAACGCTTCAAACGCCATAGCGTTGCCCACTAGACCACTACGGCATGATAGCTACTAAGGTTATCATCTGCTTAAATAGTAAAAGAAACAACTGACACAACCTTATGCATATCAAGTTTGTCCTAATAAACTATTCGCCTTGGAATGATGGTTAAACCTTTTATCCTATTAAGCATATTAAGAGTTGACAACAGCTGGTAGGCATCAACTCCTCGTCTTTTTTTGTGGCCAAGAAAAAGCGTTTTCAATGACTTCAGGCTTTCAGTTCCACTTTGTTGTCGTTCCAATGGTTACCAGGGCATTGCGAAATGTCAGAAACTTACCATATTTCCCCCATCAGAGTTCCACGAACGCATTTTTATTATACTAGGGTTTATATAATCGTTTTGATATTAAATTATATCACATATAGATTAACTAAAGAAGGGAATGATGAGTTTTCCACTTTTGGAGAGAGGAATACCAACTTGAAGTTAATAAATAAATCTCCATGAACCTCCAAATTAAATTAGTCTAGTGCTTATTGGTGACTCGGTTCGGAAGGTGATTCCTGAAGTCCTAGTAAGAAGTGGTGACCGGTTGGATAAAACAATTAAGGCATGAGAACAGTTAGTTAACATCGTGCAATATCATGAACTGACAGAAGTAGAAAAATGTGAACCATTGGATTTCAACCCAGTGGACCAACGGTAAGGTGTTGGCTTTGGGACTTAAAGGTCGTGGGTTCGATCTCTGGTCAAATGCAGTGGTGGTTGAACACTCCTGAGGACTCTCATACTAGGATGAAACTGCTACCTACTCAGTGCTTCCAGATTTTAAATGGTTTCACAACTGCCTTGAGTTCATGATGAATACAAGGGTTTGAATACTGAGTAATCTGTACTGTGTTGACTGAAAGCCATATTTGGACGAAACCATAAGATTAGGCATATGACAATATTTTCGAGTCTGTATTCAACTTGACTTCTCATAGTATCTGACAGTTCACTAAACCTCTAATATATAAAATTTTGACTTTATGTTAATTCTTTATGCAGAAGAGAAAAAAATAACTTATGGAAGCTTTCAACTGAATTAAACAATAGTAAAATATTTATTCATAGTATAACTGACCAATGTATAACTCAGTTTTCTGAAGGAGATACATATATATTCTTCACGGGCACCAATATTCGACCATGTTCATTCACGCATTCTGATGAATAAATATTAAACTTTTTCTAAGTAAAGAAATCACCATTGTCTTTTTATTTGTAACATTATCCAGTTTATTGATAAATGTAATAATAGTAATAACAACAAGTATAATGTTCATAATATTCACAACAAAAAGAATATCAATAAAGCATGCTAACAAGAGTAATTCAAAATGTATGATTACATTTAAACAATGTCAGTATCTAGAAGAATACCGCTAATTACAGACGAACAGATTAGAAAGTGTTAAGGAATAAAGAGGAGAGAGAGAGAGAACTGAACTAACTCTTTCTTAGAATCCATACAAGTTTATATAAGCAGGTATTTGTTCTAATCATGTTTACAAAGGGCTACTAAACGAGTTAACGTCAGCTCAATTGGCAAATCCTGTTATTTCCTATATGCAAATGATAAATAATAAATAATTGAAAGAATACCTGATTCGTAACTGAACTATAACTAATAACCTCTAATTGTATACGCTTAGTTCAGCATTTAGCCTACTTAACTAGTCATTCAAGTTGGATTGGTTTGATCCTCCAACGGTTGAGATCTTCGTTCAGTTTCAAAATGAGTACTACATGAGTAGTATATAATAGAAGATAAGGAAGAAAAAAGAATACTGAATTAAATAAACTCAATCGGATTATCCTTACATTCATGATTTCAGTTAATTAAAATAAAGTAATAAAAGTACACCACTAAATAACATAGAACTCATTACAGCTAATCAAGGTAGGTTGAGAGACAGACAATATTGTTGCATTCAGTGACACATCAATCGAAGATGATAATAATGTATGGTCCCCTGAACTTAAATTCACGAATCACCGCATACAACCTAGTATGCCCAGTGTAGCTTGTTTCGGATATCCAGGACGTGTACGCATTGCTATATTATCAAATACATAATAATTTGTGCCTTCGAAGAATAAAGTTTCATCTATATTGAAAACAAAAAAGATAACGCAAACAATATGATAATACTGTAGATGTTGTAAGTTTAAAAAGTGATAGATTTTTACAGTTTGCGATTAAAAAAGATCAAAATGTTCATAAGATCACCATTAAACTGATATTTTTATACACAAACACATATACTCATACGAACGCTGGGGTTAATTAGGAGTTGAGAGAAAACTTACTTTCCGTAGGTTTAGTGTATTTACATGTAGTTCTACCTAAAAGAGGTCAGTGCCAGTCAAAATGCATTTCTTCTGCATTGAGCGCTTCAAAAGTTTGTTTTTTATGAATTCATGTTACCATATTGAAATATTACGAAGAAAAACGTACAAGTCTCTTTATGGGCTCCCATGCACGACGTTAGAAGGGAGGAAGCCCTACTTAATCTGAAGCTTTCAGCTTGTCATCCAATGGTATACTCACATCAATCAGTGTTACAATAACCTACTTTCCCAATCCGGTCATGAGTGACGTACTGTAGGAGTGAAGTGTGCACAAGAACTGGTCAATAATTGGTAAATGAAGCAGCTGTATGGTCATAGGTGTTCAGTACTGATCAAATTTGTTCATCCAGTTTACCATGAGGTCGTGTGGACAAGTGATAAGATACTAAGCAACAAGATCGTTCCATGTTTCATCTGTGTGATATAAACAGATTTTACAAGACTAATCAAAATTCATTCAGTTTACTTAATCATTTACAAAACCTATAATCCTGAATGAAACAACTGCAAACATATTTCTGTATACTATAAAACTATACACCAGTCTTATAGTCACATTATTGTCGTAGTCATGCAAAAGTCAACCAGAATAAATTATTTAGGTCAGTATTAAGCTTTTGACGAATGAAGACTAGAATTCTCATGGGCTAAAGTTTTATTATGAGCTGTATACGTTTTGATCCTGCAGGAATAATCATCATTTTCACTGAGAATAGACTGGGTTCGATCCTTGACGTTGTCATGAAAGCTGTCCGTTGAGGAGTCCCATACTAACACGAAACCATGTTTCAAAGTTATGGAGCTTTCTTGATATGATTACGGACAATAAATTGTGTCCACAGCATAATCTATTAAATAATACTGTTCCACTGTGTGATGCATCTAATAAATCAATTGAAATGGAAATGAAATGTACATCACTTCACCTAAGTTTAATTCATCAGTGAGTTAACTAGATCTAGTTAGTTTAGATAATACACGTTTGGTAACACATTGACAGATCACTGGATGGAGTGGTATGCATTTGTCAAAACCTAAGTACAGACTGAAGTCTTTCAAACAAGTCTGAGATGTGATCATTCGATTAAACGGTATGACAAAATGGTGTCTTGTGTCTGATATAAAATGTGTGAAATCGAACTCTACCACGTGCCAGACTCAAGTTTCATATCTGTCGGGACTTATTGGTGTAATATCCCTTATTCAGTGGTTATAGGGTGAAATTGATAAATAAGACTTAATGAGCAGTCGAAAATTGACAGTTAAGTCAGTAACTTTAACTTAACCAGTCAAGTTACATAGTCCACTCCTAGGTGGCACTTGTCTTTCTGACAGATACTATCAAACACGAAACTTAGACGAAGCAGAGCTGCCTACCATCTAAATTCCAACATATAACATAGTCACTAGCACTGATATTAATTCAAAAATAACATTATTGATAACGTTATTAAAATAACATCATTAGAAGTTTGACAATAAATATTTTATTACATTGTTAACCTTATCTACTGTTAGAAGGCTTCAGATTTGCACAAAACATTATTTATTTTTCCGTACATTTTGAAATTGCCGTTTTCGCGCCCTTTTACACTAGAGCCAGTAGTTCACTTCCCCTTGTTTTTTACAAGGTGAATTCCTGATCAGTCGATGGTTACTTTTAATATTTTAATGTTTATCATCCTCGAAAAGGTCACTTCTCATGTATGTATACACACGCGAATCGGGTTATTACCAGTCGTTTAGGCGATAAAATGGTTCTCATCAAGCCTGGTGTTCTTTCTGTCCGCCTTCTATCTGGGGTGTTAGAGTCGCTGGTATCTGATATCCAATGTCCAATATTCATAAAAATAACATCTACTAAAGTTTTACCGCTTCCATATGTTGTAGTCGAAAGTACTGGACAGTCGTAAATATTATCAGTAGGTATGTAAGTGTAAAAGCTTAGTAAAATCTGTGCCAGCCACTTGGAGTTTGATTGATCTATCTAGATTAAAAAAAGGCCCGAAATCAGATGTTTCGTGGTCATTCGCCTCATGAAATACTTAATATGAACTTTAACATCCTGTAAGCCATGAGATTTCAGTTTCAATGACATTGCTGCCTTTTCCGTTGCATAACTATGAGACTCAGGAAAATATGTCTGTTCAGATTTTGTCATCCTATCTGGATGTTTTTGGTATCTTAAGTTTGTTTGTGGATAACTCCTCGACTACTGAAGCATTATGTGCTGTATTTGAACTTCAGTCGAGGTACCGTTCCTCAGAGGGATACAGCTGACGAGTTCTAAGCAGAACGAAATGTAAATTTAAGATTCTCCTGATAGCCAGTGTCAAACAAATGACACGAAATAGTCACACTGATTGTTCACGGGAGAGCAGTCAATTTCATGTTGTCTTATCTTGAGTGTTGATGAAGTTCTATAGATCGTTTGGCAATGTGGCTACTAAGCTAGGAAGCTTACCATCAAACTGCGCCTTTGATGAGTGTTAATTGGCTAGGGGCAATGAATCAACAGGAAGCCTTAGCTGACAAGGATTTCGTACTTGCTGATCCTCCCCTTACTGACATATGCCAACAAGCTCGAAACCTAGGTGAGATAGGGCATCCTACCGACTAATAAAGATCAAACCGCCACTCATTTTTGTAATGCTATCATCGAATTTCTTTACATCGTACAACCTGCTGTACATAAGGATGGATACTGTGCTGAGGAAGAAGGTCAAACCACGCGGTGGGATTTGTCATCAGCTCTCCTTCTTGGCTGTTCATCATCTATTCTCATAGTTATTTATTTCGCTTAACAAAAAATCTGTAAAGAACTTTCAGTCAGTTGATCTATTATAATCTGTAGTGATATGTGAGGATTGAAGTCCCATTTTTTTTTAAGAATCCCAACCTATATCACCTAAAGCTGCTTAATTTGCCTTTGGATTGCTACTAAGTGATGATTGAGGATGAAATGGAAACTTGGGCTGTAAAACGACTCGAACCAGCAGTCTCTGGATTACCAGTCCAGTGTTCTACCAAGTGAGTTTTGAGAACCAAATATAGGCCAGATCTAAATTTCACTTCAGTCACCAAGGATTTCGCCCGATTGGCATTGGTGGGTGTCAAATCCTATAAGCTGTCAACAACAAGGATCGTATTTAGTCCCAGAGCTTCCTGGAGATTTCAGACGAATATTGATATAAATATTGGATAAATAACTGTGTTCGACATACATTAACCTTAATCAGTAGAACAAAAGTATTAATTTCATTCTCCTGTATTAAGTTTGGAACAAGCGGTCAAGATTAATTATTGGTCAACAAATGTTGGCATATGGCCTCCTATGTGAATGCTATGATGCTGCATGAATTTCCAGTATTTTACCACTAAGTAAACGATAACATAATGAATATTTAGGCTAAATCCAAATATTTGCATATGAGCCCTATGCCAACGAAGGTTCATCAGTTAGATCCAGTAAAACAATGGGGAATTAGAAGTATCAGTAACTTATAGTAACTGATACCAGTTGCACAAAAGGTGGATGTCATGTCTCATTGGCACAATAGATTACACTTTGACGTTTGAAGCGATGCGTGCTAGGTTAGAGTAACAGTGGGAATTCTACCACCCCCTGCAATGCAAGTATATCCAGCTGATGAATCCCGAATAGGATGAAACACGTACCCTGGATTCCGCTGATAGCCACCATGAAATAACATATGGCCGATTAACGTGGTAATAACTCCGTGATTCAAATAAAGTATTTTA